>OX451737.1:121985964-122677113 GCA_948472305.1 Vicia faba | reverse complement strand
TTGCGTTTTGCATTTTGTGTTTGCAAAATGTCGCGGTAAGCAAGAGTCGCCACCAACTTTTATTTTATCCAACAAGGAAAGGAAAAAAGCACAGAAAAATTCCTTTTTTGAGATATTTCTGGGGTTCGGGGGTAGATTATAGAAAGGGAAGGTATTAGCACCCTTTCTCTCTGTAGTTATCTACGGGCTCTTAGGTACTTGCTCAATTGTTTTCAAAATTGTTTTCTTTGTGCTTGTGGGTTTGAAAAAGTTTTTGTTTAAAACTTCGATTTAACTCTTGCTTCTGTCCTCAAGAGTGTAATGAAGTGTTTTGAAAACTTTGTTTGAAAAGGAGTGTAAGTGTGAAAAGAGTTTTGTTTTGAAAGAGCGAGCATCTAAGAGTTAATCTACCTACTCGAAGAAGGAATCATTCTATGCTAATTTCCTTTAGACAATGTTATCCAACTATTAGTTAGTAGGTAGCACCGACGTTGGAGTTTGAGGGTCAATTCGAATGAGGGACATACGGTCACTAAAGCAATGTTTAGGACGCCTTAGCGGTAACCCTAATGTCTTAGATCATTTGTTTGAGGCAACAATATCCGAGGCAACCATTTCGAGGCGACTATGATCTTTTAGACAAGAGGACGACCTCTAAAACGAACTATACTCAATGACCGTGTACGAAGGCAACCAAGTGGAGTGTACCCTAGGAGTGCGCATGTGCGAGTGTGTTGATTTCAGTTATTTTTATCTTTGCACATGTTTAGGGTGATCTAATTTGATTTTAAGATTAGGCATTCATTTTTGTCATACAAACCCTATTATCAAACATCTAACAGTTATAATTTGCATAATTAAAATGCGGAAATTTAAACTAATTATTACAAGGCGTCAGGTATTTACATCGCCAAAAGCAACCCTTTGAAAATAAAATAAGGCGGTAAAGTAAATAAAATGTCCTATTTAACTATTACATACCGGAAGCAGATACATTAATTGGATAAAGAAAATAAAGCGCGAAGCGAAATTAAATCGAATGCGAATTAGGGTTTTGACCCTTTTAAAAAAATGCTTTTTTTGTTGTTTTTATTTTAAGAAAAGAAACTAAATCCTAAATTAAATATTAAATTAATTATTAAATAAATTAATTGGTGAAAAATAATAAATGACATATTTTAGGTTTTTTTGTTAATTTAAGAAAGAAATTAAAATGATTAAATTAGCTAAAACCTAATAGTTTCTAATTAATTTTATTTATTTACAAAAATAAATTAAAGTTTCCTAAAATTAAAAACCTAATTAATTAGTTAGTATTTATTAATAAAAAAAATTCTGAATTAAAAATACTTTTTTGTGATTTTGTGATAAAAAAGAAAATTAATCCATTGGTTAGAAGTTAATTAAAATAAAATAAGACAATTAAATTAAATAAATAAAATATAAAGAAAAGGAGAGAATGGGCCTTTTTGGAGGTGTAGAGAGCATTTTTGGCTGGCCCATTAAGCTGATCCATGTGGACTTTTTGGGATCCAGTGTTCCTGCGTTGACCTGCCCTTTGGTGGACCCTTGATGCTGACCACCAGATTTGGCCATCTGGCGTGTGGATTAGTGAGGGAGTATGGTGATCCCTTGGCATGCGCGCATACTGGATTAACTGCAATTGTCAAGAAAAATAGCAAATGCTGGAGGCAGGGATCGAACCCCTGACCTCCAGCCCCATATGAAGCAATAATAATATAGAAAAACAAAATTCAATGTTCAGAAAATAAAAACAAGCGCGCGAATATTTGAACTGGCCTATACGAGGACGGCACGGTTTCATCCCCCTATCCTCTAAGGACTGTAAATTTACCTGCGGATTTTTATCTGCAACTAAAAACGCAGCTTCATTCCAAAATCCTCCTCAGGCTATGAAAATGATCTCTAAGGACATGGTTGAGTTCGTCTCAAACCACTGATCATAACCATGGCCAATATTATGGCCAATTTTCCCTGAAACAGAAAACCCCAAAAACAAGAACAAAACCCTAATAATGGTAGATTTTGCTACAGGTCAGATAATCAAAATCAAATGATGCCAAAAGCTTGTAAATGATGTGAGGATTACAAATATGCAATTAGTTTTTGTTATAGGTGCAAGAATAATGTGAATCGAAATTAAGAATGGGTTGGATCCGTGAGAGACTTACAGCGCTCTAGGAAGCTTGAAAACACGTGGTTTGGTTTGGGTTATCTTCTGGAGATGGCCAGCAATCGATTGAGACAAGTCTCAAGCCCTGAAAATGTCTCTAACCTTGATTTTGATCTCCCACTTTTTTGTGATTTTTGCAACTTTTGTTCTGCCTCCACAACTGATTTCCAACCCTGGTTCTTGTATGATGCGCTTGCTTATGTATTGTGCATTGTATTAGGGTCACAAACTTTGTCCAAATCTCCTTACATTGATGATTGAATATTTGATTTGATCTTCAATTAAAACCTTCCAATTTTGGCTTGAATCTAATCTTTATGTGCTCTAATGCCTTGATCCGAGTTTGGAAGGATGCAACTGTCTATTGAAACCTATAATCATCAAAAGATCTTTGGTTATCAATATTTTTGATTTTATGTGATTTTATTTGATTTAAAATGAATTAATTCAAATAAAAATCAAATTAAATAATAAAAATAAGATATAGACACATGGGCAAGGCTAGAGCACGTGGGAAATAATGTAAACTCAAATCAAGTGAAAAAGAATGGGCCCATTTGGCAAAATTTGATGTTTTGGGGATAGTTGACTTTTGGCAATTTTGCAAAAAAGTCCAACTTCAACAATGCATAACTTCTTCAATTTTTAACTTTTGGGAGTGTTCTTGGACTTTTTAGAAATATTGAGATGTCCTCTAATCAACCCTTTTGGTCTCATCTCATTTTGATATTTCATACTCAAGTTAGAAGCTTTGACAAAAAGGTGTTTTTGTTGACTTTCAAAAATGACCTTTAATGTCAAAATTCATAACTTCTTGTGAGTGCATAATTTGATCTTGGGGTATGAAGATGGATTGTAGGAAATTGCATCTTCTTCAAAATGAGCTTTGGATGGGTCATTTCTCATAAGGTATGAGAAAGTTATGCTTGGTCAAACTTGAGTTGACTTTTCTCGCAAAACCCTAATTTAGCAACTTTTGAATCTTGATGAATTTTGAGCAATCCTTGATGAATCATGATAAACCCTTTATCAAATGATGAAATATACTTCCAAATGAGAATGTTGACAAAAAAATATTGAAGTTTGACTGTATTTGGGTCACAGTTGACTTTTGCCCTAGCACAGTCGATTTTTGGACCTTTGAGCAATTGACTGAGCAAACTTCCTATGCAAGGCTTGAAATTTGACATGGATGATCTTGAGAACATATTAGGGCATTAGGGAGAACTTGAGGTAATTTGGACTCAAGGATCTTGATGCAACACAAAACCCTAATTTGGGATAGACTGCCTTAGAAGATAGCTTGTCTGACCAACTCTTGAGCAACCTTGAGCCACTTGGAGATTTTCCCTGCAATGTTTTAAGAAATATGGGAGGGCAAATTTTGGGGTACAACAGCTTCCCCTGTTCAATCTTCTTAAACCTGGGGATATAGATTGGCTTTTATGCCTTTCGTGATCCGAAGGTGGAAGATGATTGAACACTAGAGTGCCCAGAAATTTGCACTCGCATGAAGTGGTAATCAGCCTTGTGATGTCGGGAATGGGCTTACAGATGCCATTTGGAGATTGGTGACAAGGGGATGGGCTTAAAGATGCCATCTGAAGGAGTTTCGATCGCATAAGAGATTCCTTAGCGAGATCTTGTATACCTGTTGTTGTGGAAGATTCCACTGGGGAAGTCTAATTTTGTTGAGATTTAGGAACTTGCTTGTACTTCAACTGAGAGAACATCTCTGCTGAATTTTAAGAACCTGTCCGTAATTCAACTGGGGGAAACATCTTCGTCGAGATTTAAGAACTTGCCTGTAATTCAACTGAGAAAACTTCTCTGCTGAGATTTAAGAACTCGTCTGTAATTCAACGGAGGAACTTTGTCGAGATTTAGGACCTTGTCTGTAATTCAACTGAGAAAAAGTCTGTTGAGATTTAAGAACTTGTCAATAATTCGACTGGAGGGAAACATCTTCATTGAGATTTAAGAACTCGCCCGTAATTCAACTGAGAAAACTTCTCTGCTGAGATTTAGGAACTCGTCTGTAATTCAACGGAGGAACTTTGTCGAGATTTAGGACCTTGTCTTTAATTCAACTGAGGAAAACTCTGCTGAGATTTAAGAACTTGATAGTAATTCGACTTGGGAAAACATCTTCATCGAGATTTAAGAACTCGCCCGTAATTCAACTGAGAAAACTACTGAGATTTAGGAACTCGTCTGTAATTTGACGGAGGAACTTTGTCGAGATTTAGGACCTTGTCTATAATTCAACTGAGGAAAACTCTACTGAGATTTAAGAACTTGTCAGTAATTCGACTTGGGGAAACATCTTCATCGAGATTTAAGAACTCGCCCGAAATTCAACTGAGAAAACTCTGCTGAGATTTAGGAACTCGTCTGTAATTCGACGGAGGAACTTTGTCGAGATTTAGTACCTTGTCTGTAATTCAACTGAGGAAAACTCTGCTGAGATTTAAGAACTTGTCAGTAATTCGACTTGGGGAACATCTTCGTCGAGATTTAAGAACTCGCCCGTAATTCAACTGAGAAAACTCCTCTGCTGAGATTTAGGAACTCGTTTGTAATTCAAAGGAGGAACACTTTTGTCGAGATTTAGGAACTCTCCTGTACTTCAATTGAGAAAACATCTCTGTTGAGATTTAAGAACTCGTCCGTAATTCGACTGAGGTAAAAGCTTCAAAACTTTGAATTTTGTGAGAATTTAACCGCATCCTTCCTAAAAGGTAAAGGTTAGTTGTATGTAATGCATGATATGTATCAGGAAATGATGTTCTCAAAATAAATGAGATTGTGTTGTATGATGCGTATATGCATGTGTCATGATTATTGGAAATGTAATGTTTTTAGCAGGGGAAAATAAATCTCGGATAGCTGCTGGAGAAAAGATTTGAACTCTTCGTTTCCGCTGGGGATAGTGAGTGAAGATGATTACGAAAATAAACCTGGAGGAGAGGATAACTCCATTGGGGAATAAACTGATGAGGAGATTACTCTGTGGGGAAGAGATATTTTGTAGAGGATTCCGCTGATAAATTCAGCTGGGGATGAATTATCGTTGTTGGTGATAATGAACCTTGTTGGGGATCAAATTCCTGTTTGTGAAGGGAAAGAACTCCGTTGGGGATGATCTTTCAGTTGCGACTTCACTGGGGATAACCTTTTAGGCTCTACTGGGGACAATCTTCCAAAGTTTACTGAGGATGATTCTCCACACTCCTCTGGGGAAACTTTTCCAGACTGCGCTGGGAAAATTTTCAAACTCCATTGGGGATATTTTATACTCCGCCGGGGATGATAAGATTGTTCAGTGCTGATGGTAGATAAACTATGCTTGGGGAGAATATTACCGATTCATTCACAGTTGTAAGTCTCAACTGGGGAGAGTTAACATTATTTTCTCTTCTTACTCTGCGGGGAGTGAATGCACCTTAGCCATATTCTTCAGCTGAATTTAACCTTGTACCTAGTGGACAGAGCAACTGTAAAGCTTGGACAATTCGTATTTGCCCCTGTTTCCGATATTACAAGTAATCATCATTTGTTTTGCATGTAAATATTCATGAGCAGCAATTAATGTCAAATGCATATATCAAAAATGAACATTGGACGTTCTTTGCAAAACAAAACAGATAAAGGAAAAATAGTTTGAAATTTCTTTGAAGATGAGTTGTATTAATTTTGAAGTTTGGCCTGTAAATAGGCGTTTTTGTACAAGAGACTGACGTCCTAGTAAGAGAATGTTGCCGAATAATAGAATTTACACAATTTGTGAAAAACTAAACAAAACAACTATGTGAATAATCCCACTGGGTTCCAACTCTGCTATTGCCTTTATGTTCTCGAGCATCTCATCACTTTGATACTTGGTTGAAGGTAGATCAGATTGATTAGTGCCATCTGAGCTTGATAGTCGATAACGAAGTCTGGTTGCAAAGGTGATCCAATGAGACATAGTATTACGCTTTGATCCCTAATTTTTGCCTGGACCGCCCTTTCGGGTTTTCAGTCCACCGGGATACCCTTTTTTGCCCAAGCCGCCTTTTCAGGTTTTCGACTTGTCGGGTGTACAGATTTTTCATTTTCATCCCTTATTTTTGCCCAAACCCTTTTGGTTCGCCGGGAAGCCCTTATTTTTTCTAGGCTAGTCGACCTAGCGGGTCTTTGATTATGTGTAGTATTTTTTCATTATGTCTGCATTGACGGGGTGAGGAAGTTCGTCACCATCCATGGTGGTTAGAATCATAGCTCCTCCTGAGAAAATGTTCTTAACCACAAATGGCCCTTCGTAAGTAGGGGTTCATTTGCCCCTGGGATCATCTTGTGGCAGTATGATGCGCTTGATAACCAGGTCCCCAACTTGATACTCTTGTCGTCTAACTTTCTTGTTAAATGCCTTGATCATCCGTTTTTGATACGTTTGACCGTGACAAATAGCAGTGAGTCTCTTCTCGTTGATTAAATTCAGCTGATCAAGCCGGGTCTGAATCCAGTCATCCTTGAAGAAGTGAAAAACACAAGAAGGGGGGTTGAATTGTTAAAATTTGAAATCAAATGCAGACAACACGTTATTTTTATACTGGTTTGTTTGATCTCAAACTACTCCAGTCCACCCGTCAAGGTGATTTCGCCTCTCTCCAACGAGGACTTAATTCACTATATTCAACTGAATATTACAACTTCTTTAACAACTGCTAAAGCCTTCTTGAGTCTAAACCATAGACCGGTTTCTCAAGGAAATTCTTTCTTACAGATAAATGAATAATATGTGTGTTGAATGTTTTCTGGAAAAACTATATATCACAACTGTGATAATACACAAAATGAAGCTTATGTAAAAACTAGCTTGCTAGAACTATGGAGTAAGCAATTTGAGAGCTTTAGCAAACTGTATGAGTGAGGATGAAGATGATTTGCTTTAGGCGTGTAGAGTATTATAGAGCATTAGCCAATTCACTTCTCACTGATTTGTTTAAATACTTCTTGGAAAAGATACGTTGATGCCAATTATTCCATTTCAATGCTCATTACGTTCTTTCCATATTGAGATGATCTTTGTCTTGGAATAATGTCGTTGGTAATTAATCTGCCTTGAATGCAGTACCGTTGACACTTCAGAATGTTCTACGTAGTGAAGATCTGAGCATTCTTGGCTTTAGCTTATTCTGATTACTTCTGAGTGCTAATGACATTGTTAAGATCTTGATCAGAGTCAGAGTATGTTGAGCGCAGATTCTGTTCATCAGACTTCAGCGTAGCATATGTATTGATCTTCTGGTTGACATCTTCTGATGCTGGTGCTGATATTCTGATGCTGATTCCATCAGAGTTTCCTGTAAATAAACAGCATAATTTTAAGTAGCATCTATGTCAAATATAAAACTCATAATTCATTTAATCTTGTACTTTGTTATCATCAAAACTCTAACTGAGGTTTGTAGAATCAAACTATGTTATAACAATCTCCCCCTTTTTGATGATGACAAAAACTAGATTTTTCAATTAAAATAAAATGATGAAAGTATCAGAGTTTAAGGATAAAAAGGAAACAGTATCAGAGATAATCCATTAACGAGAAAAAAATATCAGAGCTAAGAGAGTAAGGAATAAAAAGTATCAGAGTAATGATGAGAAAAACTCCCCCTTAGTTGATTATTCCCTTTGATTCCTTGAGACCTTCAGTATCAGAACTTTATTGAACCTTTCTTTGATCATCAGAATTTTGCTTCATCAGAGTTCTTCAGATTCTTGTACCTGTAAGCTTTTCAGAACAGCAAAGACATTCAAATATATAAGAATGTTAGAATGTTTGAGACTTTTGTCTCAGTAGACCGTTATTGAAAAATATCGTTCTTTCTCCCCCTTTTTGTCAGCGATCAAAAAGCATATATAATCAGAGCTAAAAAGATTAGAGAAAAACACGTTTGTATTAAAACAGAAGCAATGAGAGTTTAGAACAAGTAGGAATATTACAGACAAACATAAGAAAACAAGGAAAACATAAGAAAAATCTAAGAAGAAGGAGGAAGTCGGGTGAACAGGGCTTCCAACATGCTCTTGATTTGTTCGCTGGTTTCATTCTGTTTTGCTACCATGTTTGCTATAGAATCAATCTTGATATCCTGCTTGTCCATCTGTTTATTCATCAGCATATCTGATCTCTTCAAATCGTCCAGAGCTTGCCTGTCAATAGAGGAAGCTTGAGGATCTTCAGATACAGACTGCTTCTCAGAGCTTTCTGTAGCTTCTTCTGCTTGACCCAAGTCTTCAGCTTGAATAACATGTTCTTCTGTAGCTTGAACTGTAGATGCTGGACGCTTTTCAGACCAAGGCTCACTGTCCAGATGCAGAACTTCTTCCTTCAACACTTTGCTCAAAACTGGACCTTCCATTTCCTTCAGCAGATTGCTGAAGTTCTGCTGAACCTGTCCATAACTCTGGTCTTGTAGCTTGAAGGTTTCAGCGCATACCCATCTTCTGAATTGAGTCCAGAGATTATCTGATACAGCAGGATCAACAACTTCCAGAGTTGCTTGTTTCAAAGAAGATATCCATTTCTGCATATCTGTTTCAAAATTCAAAATGCTGGACCTAACATCTGGTTGTTTCGGTTTGGGAATAGCAGTTTTCTAGTTTATTATAGCAAGGCATTCAAGGACTGTTAAGTCAGTGACTGTCTTGCTGTGGTTTTCTGTATTTTTCTTGGGTGAGGGAGTAGGAGAATCAGAGATAACGATTGGACTATGTGGGGTGTTTGGAGGAGTTGTTTCTGGTGAGGATGGTAGTTGAGACATGTTCACAGTTGTACCACAAGGCAATTGAATGGCCAAGGGTTGTGGTTCAGGAGACTCAGAGGTTTGAGCCTCAGAGTTTTGTATCTCAGGTTGTGGAGTTTGTGCATGTGGAGGAGATGGTGGATTATTTTCTGGTTGGGGAGAGGAAGGTTGTGGAATTTCTGGTTCTGGTATTGGAGTGGGTGGAGTTTCTGGAATGGGTGAAAGTGGAATGTTAGGTTGTGGAGAAATGGGAATTTCTGGTTGTGTATTTGGATTTACTGTATGGGGAGCAGAAGAATGTTGTTCTATATCAGACAGAACTTGTGCAAGTTCTGGTTCTGGAATGGTTGTAGTGTTTGGATTTTGTGGTTTGGAGCGGGATCTTCTGAGAGTTAATGACTCAGAAGGGTCAAAGTCTTCAAAATCTTCAAAGGTTTGGGGTGTTGGGATATCAGATGGAATTGGAGTAGGAATGGATGTGGAAACAACACTTGAACTTAAAACAGATACAGAAACATGATTACCTCTTTTCTTTGGAGTCTGTTGTGATGATCCTTCTGGAGCAGCTTTTCTCTTCTTAGTCTTCTTCAGCGCAACCTCTGGTGCCTTCTGCTGAAGATCTTGAATGTTTATATTAGGAGTTGTTCCATCAGCTTTGCACGCATCCAAGTATCTCAGAACTATTTGAGGCTTGGAGTCAATCTCTGAGAACAGAGGGAAGTCGTCCAGAAGAATTCTTCTGCATGAGATTTCAGCAAAAGGAGTAATGCTGGGCTCCTTCTTAATGTTCTCTATCAGCTTCATCTTCTTGAGATTCTTGGCATTCAGCTGCTTGCCAACAGATGGTTCTAGGGTGCTGATCTCTTGTGCCTCTGTCAAGTGCTCAATCAGCCTATTCTCAGTCAGAATATCTGATATCAATCTGCCCAAGGGTATCCAATCCCTTTTAGTGCGTTCTTCTTCTCTAGTCTCCTTGACGCTGGTTCTCAAATGGTTGAACATAAGATGAGCTAGATTAATCTTTACCTTCTGATTAATAAAATAGACCAGAAACTGTTGATCTATGTTTATGTAATCAGGAGAGCTTGTGGGCTTCCTGTGATTGAAACAACCCATAATAATCTTTGCCCAAATTTTGTGCTTATCTTTCAGATCCCTTATCTTGCTGGAGGGAAGCCCCAGCGTGAAAATCTGCCTTGCTATAACAGCAACATCTGATCACCTTTCATCCATGACTATACAGCGAATGCCACCACCATTGTATCCAATCAGTTTTCCAATTAGGTCTTCAGTAATCACAATTTTCTTCCCCATTATATAAGAAGTGACTTGGTGAGTTGAGGAAGACGCATGAATCCAGAATTCCTTAACCAAAATAGGGAAAGTTGGACCCACCAACCTGTCAAAGTATCTCTCCCATCCTTGAGCTTGAATCTCTTCTGATAAATCAAAACCATTTTCCTTTAAACTGTTGAAATCCACTATAATCTCTGACAGAACTTCCAGGTTCTTGACTGGAGTGAGTAGCATTCTGAGAGGAACCTCATATTGCTCAGCTGATGTGTCTTTCTGTGAACTTGAAGAGATATTGCTGGAAGACGCCATTGTTCACACGAGGTTTTGAGAAAAAAAATGAAAGGGTTTTCTTGAGCAGTAAGAACACAAACACAGATATCAGAGAAATTGATTGAAAACGAAAGTAAGGGTAAACATTGTGAATAGTGTGAATGGTGTTTAAATAGATTTTGAAAAAGTTATTGAAAACATAAACGCTTAAGAGAGAGAAATAAATAATGATTAATAGCATTAATTGATTGCTGATTTTAGGGGATTTAGGAAAGATACTTAAACGGTTACCAGTGACATGTGTCTCAATGCAACCAATCAGCGCTTTGCCTTTTCAGAAGCGTGAACGCGTGTTCAGCCTCAGGAACCAGCTGATGACTGGATGACACTTGTTTGCTTTGAGTGAACATCACTTCTATCCTTGAACTGAAGATCTCAGCTTCATGGATAGATCTGATACAATCTGCATTTCTAAATACTCTGAAAGAAGATTGATCAGAAGTTCACAGAGTAATAAACATAATTCTGAAGGTTAATATATAAAATTAAAACAATTTTATTCTGGACAGAGCTTCATGCTGAGATGATTCAGAATGAAGTTGAACCTATCTTCAGAAAGTGGTTTAGTAAAGATATCAGTCCATTGATGGTCTGTATCAATAAATTTTAAGTTTAAGATTTCTTTCTGAATATAGTCCCTAATAAAATGATGTTTTATTTCTATATGCTTAGCCCTAGAATGCAAAATAGGATTTCTACTTAAGCAAATGGCAGAAGTATTATCACAGAGTATAGGAATGTTACTCTCATAAATCTGGAAGTCCTCAAGTTGACTTTTCATCCAGAGCATTTGTGTGCTGCATCCAGCTGCTGCTATGTATTCAGCTTCTGCTGTTGATAGAGCAATGGTGGATTGTCTTTTGCTGGACCACGAGATCAGATTTTCTCCCAGAAACTGGCAGCTTCCAGAAGTTCTTTTGCGTTCAACTTTGTCCCCAGCAAAGTCAGCATCATAGTAACCTACTAAGCTGTAATCACTAGATTTTCTATAAAATAAACCCAGATTAGTAGTACCTTTCAGATACTTGAAAATTCGCTTAATAGCTGTTAAGTGAGATTATCTAGGATCTGATTGGAATCTTGCACAAATGCATACACTGAATAAGATATCAGGCCTTGAGGCTGTCAGATAAAGAAGAGAACCAATCATACCTCTATAGACTTTCTGTTCTACCTTTTTGCTTACCTCTTCTCTTTCCAGAATGCACGTGGGATGCATTGGAATCTTTGATGACTTACATTCTGAGAGATCAAATTTCTTCAGAAGTTCTCTGACATATTTGCTCTGATGAATGTAAGTTCCTTCTGGGGTTTGATTGATCTGAATTCCCAGAAAGAATTTCAGTTCTCCCATTAGGCTCATCTCAAATTCTGCCTGCATACACTTAGCAAATTTTCTTCCCAGAGAAGGATTAGTAGATCCAAATATTATATTATCAACATAAATCTGGCAGACTAAAATGTCATTCTTAACTGTCTTACAGAATAAGGTTGTGTCCACCTTCCCTCTGGTGAATTCCTTTTCTAACAGGAAGTTACTTAGTCTTTCATACCAAGCTCTGGGAGCTTGTTTCAGACCATACAGTGACTTCTTCAGTTTGAAAACATATTTTGGATTTTTTGAACTTTCAAAACCAAGGGGTTGGTGCACATATAACTCTTCTTCTATATAGCCATTTAAGAATGCACTCTTGACATCCATCTGATACAGAGTGATGCCTTTATTAACAGCAAAAGAAATTAAAAGTCTGATAGATTCTAACCTGGCGACTGGAGAAAAGGTTTCTGTATAGTCTATCCCCTCTTGCTGACTATAACTTTATGCTACCAATCGTGCCTTGTTTCTGATGACTTCACCTTGTTCATTCATCTTGTTTCTGAACACCCATTTTGTTCCAATGATGTTGAATCCTTTTGGTTTAGGAACCAAATCCCACACGTCATTCCTTGTGAATTGATTCAGATCCTCTTGCATTGCTAGAATCCAGTCATTGTCCAGAAGTGCTTCATCAATAGAGGATGGTTCAATCAGAGAGACAAGTCCCATGAGGGATTCTTCAGAGTTTCTGAAACTGGCTCTTGTTCTGATTGGATCTTCCTTTCTTCCAAAGATAGTTTCTTCTGGATGATCCATGCTGCTTCTGGATGGTCTCTTCTGAGGTTGATCAATAGAAGATGCTGGGTTGCTTGCAGTGCCTCTTTCTGATGTTGAGGGAGTGTCTCTGTTAAGAGCTTCTGATGACTTGTCTTCAGTACCTGTGAATTCAACTTCCATACCTGCAAGTAATTCATTCTGCTTTGACTTTTGAGAGTCAAGCTTGTCATCAAAACGAACACTGATTGATTCTTCCACAATCCGTGTTTCTGTATTGTATACCTTGTACCCTCTTGAGTGTTCAGAGTATCCTAACATGATACACTTCTGTGCTTTAGAGTCAAACTTGTTCAAATAATTTTTAGTATTCAAAATAAAGCAAGTACATCCAAATGGATGAAAATATGAAATGTTGGGCTTTCTGTTCTTCTACAATTCATATGGAGTCTTTTCTAGAATAGGTCTTATGGAGATTCTATTATAAATGTAGCACGCTGTGTTTATTGCCTCTGCCCAGAAGATCTTAGCAACGTTAGTCTCGTTGATCATGGTTCTAGCCATTTCTTGCAATGTTCTGTTCTTTCGTTCTACAACTCCATTTTGTTGGGGAGTTCTAGGACAAGAGAAATCATGCAGAATGCCTTTGTCATTAAAAATGATTCAAAATATTTGTTTTCAAACTCTCCACCTTGATCACTTCTGACTTTGACGATTCTAAGATCCTTTTCTTTCTAAACTTGGTTACAGAAGGTGACAAACACAGAGTGTGACTCGTCCTTGTGTCTTAAGAACTTTACCCATGTCCATCTGCTATAGTCATCTACGATTACTAACCCATACTTCTTGCCACTGACTGAAGTAGTTTTAACTGGTCCAAATAAGTCAATGTGCAGAAGTTCTAATGGCTTAGAGGTGGAAACAGTGTTTTTAGATTTAAAAGCCGGTTTTGCAAACTTGCCTTTCTGACATGCTTCACACAGAGCATCTGAATTGAACTTCAGATTAGGAAGTCCTCTGACCAAATTGAGTTTGTTAATCTGAGATATTCTTCTCATACTAACATGCCCCAATCTTCTGTGCCAGATCCATTGCTCGTTGTTAACAGACAGAAGACACTTTACATTCTGACTTTTCAGTTCAGAAAGTTTGATTTTGTAAATGTTGTTTCTCCTCTTTCCATTAAACAGGATAGTCCCATCTTTCTGACTAACAACTTTACATGAATTTTGATTAAAGATTATATCATAATCGTTATCATTTAATTGACTTATGGATAACAGGTTATGCATTAATCCATCTACTAATAAAACATTACTGATAGAGGGAAGATTTCCATTACCTACTGTTCCAGAGCCAATGATCTTTCCCCTTTGATTGCCTCCAAAGCCTACATGGCCTCCAGGCTTAAGTTCCAGGTTTTGGAACATATGCCTTCTTCCCGTCATGTGTCGCGAGCAGCCAGAGTCTAGGTACCATGAATGGTGTTTCTGCTTTGCTGCTAAAGATATCTGCAACATGTATTATTTTATCCTTAGGTACCCATATTTTCTTGGGTCCTGATTTGTTAGTTTTACCAAAACTCTGGTTGAATTTTGGTTTGACAGAATAATTGCTACTAGTATATTTAATGTCGTGTGTGTGCCCATATACAAAGTGTGACTTAAGAGGAGTTCGTTTAATCACTAAATCCATGGCATTCTTAGGTGTAGGTACCTTACCTTGGTATCCTATTCCCTTTCTGCCATTTCTGCTAACTCCATAGATCATTGAAGCCATCTTGCTTCTATCTATGCTTTTAGCAAGAAACTTCTGAAAGCTATGATCATACTCCTTGATGATCTCATCAGCACTACTGGGAGTTTCAATAATTGTTTCCTTCTGAGAGTTTTGTAAAAGATTTTCTAATTTTGAAACTTTATTTTTCAACTCAGAATTTTCCAACTTGAGACTCTCAGTTTTATCAGAGTCAGAAGCAAGATCCCTTTTTCAGGTTTCTGAATTTGACTCTGATCTGCTGATATCGTTCCAGAATCTCATTGAGGCTTTCAGCTAATTCAGCCTTAGTAAAATTAATAGCAAAGTCAGGAAATACCTCTTCTGTGTCTGCTTCAGAGTCTGATTCAGAAGCTTCACTGTCTTCTGATATGTTTGCCATGAGATCTATGTTGGCTCTCTCATCATCTGATTCTGAGTCAGCTTCAGATGTGTCAGAGTCATCCCATGTGGCCATGAGACTTTTCTTCTTTTCCTTGCCAAACATTCTTCTAGGCTTTTCCTTCTGAAGCTTTGGGCAGTCACTCTTGTAGTGTCCTTGCTCATTGCATTCATAGCAGATGATGTCCTTGTTGTTTGGCTTTCTGCTTCCTGAAGAGCCTTCAGATCTTCTGTATCCAGAGGTGGGTTCTGACCTTCTGTATCTGGAGGAGGATTCGTTCTGGTTCTCAGATCTTCTGGGAGTCCTGAACTTTCTTTGCCTCTGCTTCCACAGTTGGTCCACCCTTCTGGAGAGGAGGGACAATTCATCTTCTTCTGATGAGGACCCATCAGAGGTTTCTTCAACAGCCTGCAAAACCTTAGAGTCAGATTTTCTGTTAGATTTTAGAGATAAAGGCTTACCTTACTTTTGAGTTTCATCAGCTTCCAGCTCTATCTCGTGACTTCTGAGGGAGTTGACAAGTTCCTCTAGAGAGATTGTATTGAGATCTTTAGCTAACTTCAGCGCTGTGACCATTGGCCTCCACTATTTTGGCAAGCTTCTAATGATCTTCTTGACATGATCAGCAGTAGAATACCCTTTGTCCAGGACTTTGATACCAGCAACCAGAATCTGAAATCTTGAGAACATTGTTTCAATGGATTCACTTTCTTCCATCTTGAATGCCTCATACTTCTGAATGAGCGCAATAGCTTTAGTTTCTTTCACTTGAAGGTTGCCTTCATACGTCATTCTGAGAGAATCAAACATGTTCTTAGCAGTGTCTCTGTTTGATATTTTTTCATATTCAGAGTAGGAGATAGCACTGAGAAGAATAGTTTTGGCCATGTGATGGTTTTTGAAATCACGCTTCTGTTGATCAGACATTGCTTTCCTGTCAATCTTCTGACCATTTGCATTCACTGGGTGCGTGTATCCATCTGTCACCATATCCCACAGATCAGCATCATGGGCTAGAAAGAAGCTTTCAATTCTGTCTTTCCAGTAATCAAAGTTCTCTCCATCAAATACTGGAGGTTTGCCACTGAATCTGTCTCTTTCTTTGTTGTTGTCATTGCTGATGTTGTGATGTGTTCCTGCCATAGTGTTTTTCAACGCTGGATCTTGTACTGACACGGTTAAGTGTTATGAACTCAGAACCAGGCGCTCTGATGCCAATTGAAGAAGTGAAAAACACAAGAAGGGGGGTTGAATTGTTAAAATTTGAAATCAAATGCAGACAACACGTTATTTTTATACTGGTTCGTTTGATCTCAAACTACTCCAGTCCACCCGTCAAGGTGATTTCGCCTCTCTCCAACGAGGACTTAATTCACTATATTCAACTGAATATTACAACTGCTTTAACAACTGCTAAAGCCTTCTTGAGTCTAAACCACAGACCGGTTTCTCAAGGAAATTATTTCTTACAGATAAATGAACAATATGTGTGTTGAATGTTTTCTGGAAAAACTATATATCACAACTGTGATAATACACAAAATGAAGCTTATGTAAAAACTAGCTTGCTAGAACTATGGAGTAAGAAATTTGAGAGCTTTAGCAAACTGTATTAGTGAGGATGAAGATGATTTGCTTTAGGCGTGTAGAGTATTGTAGAGCATTAGCCAATTCACTTCTCACTGATTTGTTTAAATACTTCTTGGAAAAGATACGTTGATGCCAATTATTCCATTTCAATGCTCATTACGTTCTTTCCATATTGAGAAGATCTTTGTCTTGGAATAATGCCATTGGTAATTAATCTTCCTTGAATGCAGTACCGTTGACACTTCAGAATGTTCTGCGTAGTGAAGATCTGAGCGTTCTTGGCTTTAGCTTATTCTGATTGCTTCTGAGTTCTGATGACATTGTTAAGATCTTGATCAGAGTCAGAGTATGTTGAGCGTAGATTCTGTTCATCAGACTTTAGCGTAGCATATGTATTGATCTTCTGGTTGACATCTTCTGATGCTGATGCTGATATTCTGATGCTGATTCCATCAAAGTTTCCTGTAAATAAACAGCATAATTTTAAGTAGCATCTATGTCAAATATAAAACTCATAATTCATTTAATCTTGTACTTTGTTATCATCAAAACTCTAACTGAGGGTTGTAGAATCAAACTATGTTATAACAATCCTCGCTCAAACCTGCATCCTTCATAATCCGAAGAGAGGGTATCTGAACTTCAATGGGCAAGACTTCCTCCATACCATATACCAAGGAATAGGGGGTTGCCCCTGTTGAAGTTCGTGCTGAGGTACGGTACCCATGAAGAGCAAATAGTAACATCTCATACCAGTCTTTGTATGTCACCGTTATCTTCCACACAATCTTCTTGATGTTCTTATTAGCTGCTTCTACAGCCCCATTCGTCTTCGGCCGGTAGGGAGAAGAGTTGTGATGCTGTATCTTGAACTGCTTGCAGAGCTCGGTGATCATCTTATTTTTGAGATTTGTACCATTGTCTGTAATGATCCTCTCTAGTACACCATATCGACAGATCAGATTGTGCCGAATGAACCGTGCCACGACGTTCTTGGTTATTGTAGCAAAGGAAGCTGCTTCAACCCACTTCGTGAAGTAACCAATCGCTACCAGGATGAAACGATACCCGTTGGACGCCGTAGGTCTGATCTCGCCGATCATGTCGATGCCCCACATTGAAAAAGGCCAAGGAGCTGTCAAGATGTTTAGAGGAATTGGAGGTATGTGTACCTTATCAGCATAGACTTGGCACTTGTGACAAGTTCGAGAATGCTAATAACAGTCGGCTTCCATTATGGACCAATAATATCCTGCCCGTAGGATTTTCTTTGCCATGGTGTGTCCACTGGAATGAGTCCCGAAAGTACCTTCATGTAAATCTACCATAATCCTTTCTGCCTCGTTCTTATCCACACATCGCAGTAAGGTCGAATCGTGGTTGCGCTTGTAAAGAATGCCATTGCTGATGAAGAACTTCACCGCGAGCCTCCTCAGAAACTTCTTGTCATTAACAGATGCACCCTCGGGGTATTCCTAAGCCTCAAGATACCTCTTCACCTCATGAAACCAGGGTTTATCTGTTTCCTCTTCAGTCTCAATATTATAGCAATGTGCAGGTTCGTCCAACCTTTCAATGGTAATCCCGGGAGCTTCGTTGTCCCAATTGACTTTGAACATAGAAGACATCATAGCCAGCATGTCCGCTAACTGATTCTCCTCTCTAGGGAAGTGTTCAAAGGTTATCTCCTCGAAACGTGGAAGCAACGTCGATACATACTCCTTGTAAGGAATAAGATTAGGGTGTTTTATATCCCACTCGCCTTTGATCTAACTGATCACGAGAGTGGAATCTCAGAATACACTTAAGAACTTAATCCTTAGGTCAATTGCTGCTTGAAGACCCATGATGCACGCTTCATACTCTGCCATGTTGTTGGTGCAGTTGAAAAATAGTCGGGCGGTGAATGGAGTATGAGAGCCTTTAGGAGATATGATCACGGCGCCAATGCCATTGCCCAAAGCGTTTGAAGCTCCATCAAAATACATGGACCATCGGGATCCCTCCTCAGGTCCTTCATCCAGTCCAGGTGTCTCACAGTCAGTCACTATCATGATACTCTCATCCAGGAATTCAAAGTTCATAGACTGGTAATCATCCACTGCCTGATGTGCCAAATGATCTGCCAACACACTTCCCTTGATTGCCTTTTGGGTCGTGTACTGGATGTCATACTCAGTCAAAATCATCTACCATCTTGCTATTCTTCCGGACAAGGCAGACTTTTCAAAGATATACTTGATCGGATCTATCTTTGATATCAATAGAGTAGTGTGAGTCAGCATATACTGTCTCAGCCGGCGAGTAGCCCATGCCAAAGCGCAGCAAGTTTTCTCAAGAAACGAGTATCAATTCTCGCAGTCGGTAAACTTTTTGCTAAGGTAATAAATAGCATGCTCTTTTTGGCCAGACTCGTCATGCTGCCCCAGCACGCACCCCATTGAGTTGTCGAGTACTTTCAAGTATAAGATTAGAGGTCTCCCCTCAACTGGAGGCATCAAAATAGGTGGCTCTTGGAGATACTCTTTGATCCTTTCGAAAGCGGCCTGACATTCATCGTTCCATCTTACCACTTGATCTTTCTTCAGTAGCTTGAAGATTGGCTCATAAGTAGCAGTCAAGTGCGAGATGAATCGGGAAATATAGTTCAAACATCCCAGAAAGCCTCTGACTTCTTTTTATGTTCGGGAAGCTAGCATCTCCTGTATAGCCTTCACCTTTGCAGGATCCACCTAAATACCTTTATCACTTACGACGAAACCCAGCAGCTTACCAGATCTCACCCCGAAGGTGCACTTGTTCGGGTTTAACCTCAGCTTGTACAACCTCAACCTGTCAAACAACTTCTGAAGGTGGTCAAGATGTTCTTCTTCGGCCTGGGACCTTGCAATCATGTCGTAAATGTATACCTCAATCTCATGATGGATCATGTCGTGGAACAAAGCGACCATGGTGCACTGATACGTTGCCCCAGCATTTTTCAATCCGAAAGGCATAACCTTGTAGCAATAGGTACCCCATTAGGTAACAAAGGTTGTCTTCTCCATATCCTCGGGAGCCATCTTAATCTTATTATAACCGGAGAAACCATCCATAAAGGAGAAGACCTTATGCTGTGCGGTGTTGTCAACCAGAACGTCGATATGTGGCAGAGGGAAATCATCCTTGGGACTTACCCTGTTCAGATCCCTATAGTCAACACACATTCGAACCTTGACATCCTTCTTCGGCACCGGAACCACGTTGGCCACCCACTGCGGGTAAGAAGTAACTTCTAGAAAACCGGCATCAAACTGCTTCATCACTTCAACCTTGATTTTCTCAGACATCTCTGGGTGCATTCGGAGGACCTTCTATTTTACTGGAGGACAGTCTTCCTTGGTAGGCGGCGGTGAACCACAATATCGGTATCCAACCAAGGCATGTCTTCATAAGTCCAGGCAAAGATCTCACGTAGTCATGCATCATCTGAATCAGCCGTTGCTTAACACTGGACTCAAGATTTGCACCGATCTTGACCTCTTTCTTGTCTTGCTTTGTACCCAGATTTACTGATTCCACCGGATCTTCATGCGGCTGTATGGCCCTCTCTTCCTGAAGTAGCAGTCTAGCAAGTTCACCAGGCACTTCTCAATCATCTTCACCTTCGTCTTCGACTATGTTGATCGGACTTTCGAAGTCATAATTGGCAGTAGCAGAGTCGTTATTAGTGGGATCCAGAGTGGATGTAGACCTGTATATGTGAGTGTGTGTAAATTAGTTGTTTTGCAAGATAAAAGAAAAACAAGGAGCGCAAAATTTGATATGCAAGAAACGTCCAATGCTTTTATTAATGATATATGGTAATGACACACATAAAGCCCTCACAAACAAAGCCACGGTGTCTCGGGTAAGGCACCGGGACGTAAAGTTTAAAATTGTCTGTTACAAATTCAACACAAAAGTCTCATCACAGGGTAATAACAGAAACGGGCATAAAATCCTTTGTTGTCCAATTGCTTAGTCCACCATCAGCAGTCGGGTATATCCAGCTGTCAATATCAAATTCTTCTTCATCATCCCCAATAGCATTCACTCTTGTGTCATGTTTCGGCATCGGAGCTGTTATAACATTAGGCTTTTTGGGCGCTTCGAACTCAATCTCCTTAGCATCAATCAGGTCTTGCACCTTATTCTTCAAGACCCAGCAATCATTCGTATCATGCCCCGGACTATCAAAATGAAAAGCACAGCGGGCGTTCAGATTGTACAGTGGTGATGTTGTATTGGGATTCTTCGGGGCTTCCTTCGGAATCACCAAGTTAGTCTTTAGCAAATGCGGCAAAATCTGAGATAGGGTCATATGGAGCTGAGTGAACTGTCTTCGCGGCCTCTCGGTTCTTGGCTGATTGTTGCATTGTATGGCAACAGTTGGTCTTGAAATAACTACCGCATTAACCGCTTGGCGGTGTTCAGGTCTATTATGGCTCTTTGCGCTGTAAACCGCGCTTGAATCCTTCTTAAAAGGCTTCTTCTCGGTACCTGATGAAGCACCCTTCTGTATCTTACCGCTCTTGATATCGGCTTTAACTCTTTCCCCAATCATTATTAACTCAGTAAAACCGAATGATTAACTTCCAATCAGATGGTTGAAATACGGACCAGACAAGGTCCCCAGAAACATATCCACTAACTCCCTGTCAGCCAGCGGGGGTTGTACTCTTACAGCAAGGTCCCTCCATTTCTGAGCGTAGTCTTTGAAACCTTCGCTCGCACCCATAGACATGCCCTGAAGTTGGGTACGCGTGGGAGCGAGGTCGGCATTGTATTGGTACTGCTTGCAAAAAGCAGCAGCAAGGTCTTCCCAATTATGGACGCTAGCTCCTTCTAGTTGGTAGAACCATTCAAGTTGAGTCCCTGAGAGACTATCTTGAAAGAAATGGATCCAGAGGTTCTTATCAGCAGTGTATGGCTGAATCTTTCTAACATACGAACAGAGGTGCAGCTTTGGGCAGGAGACCCTGTCGTATTTAGCAAAGACTGGTGCTTTAAACTTGTGGGGAATCACCACCCCAGATGACAAACCCAAATCACCAAAGTCCAATCCAGGTACCTTCTGGATCTCCATCGCACTTAACCGGTCTTCAAGCTGTTTATACATGTCCTCAGCCGGAGGATACTGGTCTTCGTCAAAGTTAGTCTTGTTGTCAGACACCACAGGGCTAGGAGCCCTCCTTTCTTCCCGATTTTCTCCCCCTCCAGATGAGTGAGTCAAATCAACCTCTTCTCACAAATTGTTTCCGAATCTGCGACCCATGTTCAATAGGACCGTCTTCTTCTTCTTCTTCTTCTTCTTCTTATCCTTCAAGATAAGAGTCTTCAGATCTTGCTGACTCTTAGCCAGGTTCATGAACATTTCCTGGAATTGAGTGTTTTGAGCTTGCAGAGCCTTGATGGCTTGATCAGTTGATGTTTCAGCAGACATGATGTGCTGAAATAAATAGCGAAGAAGATGAGAAACCTGTAAGGGTACCTGTGATAAGGTGCATGGAATGAAATTCGTATGATATGATTTCAAAGACTTTAGGGATTCAAATTCGTAAACCAAAATGAAACACACTTTTATTAGATAAAAAACTTGAATTCAAAGTTCAACAAATGCCTTTAAGGCGTTACAAAAGGAATACTGAAAAGTAAATCAAAACTAGAAATAACAAAAGACATCAGCGCTCCCATGGTCGTTTCCCTTTGGTGTTGACATAGTCGTTGAGGATCTTCTCATTCTCCAGCTGTCTTGTAAGCTTTAGAATCTTTTGCTCCTGCTCGTGATACTTTTCTCTGTAAGTATCCCGTTCTTCTCTTAGCTGCATCCAAGACCTTTTTAGTGCCCCGATGTCAGTAGGCATGTACGGATGGAGGATGGTAGCAGGAACCCCTTCTTCATCAGCAATCTCAACAATCACCGGTAAGACAACTTTGTACCGCATTCCCAGTTTTTGGGTACGGATTCGAACCCATTGGAGATATGGTTCCATTGGAAGAGAGTTCTTCATCCCTAACTCATGTGGATCAGACCGGTGTACCCTGTCCCAAGCTCGTATGAACCTGCGGCGATGCTCGTCACTATCCCCTTGGAAGTCAAAGACAATGCTTGGCATCAGCAACTCATGAGGTCCTTCCCTCCTAGCTCTCCTGAACTGTCGTAAGGCCAGACAAGGATTATAGGTTATCCCTCCTCGAATTCCAAGTAGTGGAACATTGGGGTATTCCCCACAGCGATCAATAACAGCTACTTCTTCCATGTCCTTAGTGCTCCAGATAATGTCAGTGTGAGCAAGAGACATAATCTTGTAGGACCAACCCATGCCTTCCTTGTTCTTCAAAACTGATTTGGGGAGGTGAGAAATAAACCACCTCGCCAACAATGGTGCATAACACATAAGGGTTCCCCATTTCCGAGCAGTATAGGAATAAAGAGAGTGCAGAATGTCACCCAAGAGAGTGGGCACAGGATTACGGGATATGAAAATCTTCACCACATTCACGCTGACGAAAGAATCTGAGTTAGGGAACAACACCAAACCATAAATGAGAAGAGCCAGAATGTCTTCAAATGCCTGAAAATCCAAACTATCCCAAAACTGATTTGCCCGATCAACCAAGAATTTAGCCAAGAAACCCTTCGTCCCACTTCGAGTCTCCCAGTTAGACATTACCTCAGCCTTTGTCAGATGGAGGGCTGAAGCAATCTCTTCTGGCCTAAGGGATTTCTCCCAACCTGTAAATGGCGTATGCTCTAGAATAGAAATACCAAGAAGATCAGAGAACTCCTCCAGAGTAGGGACTAACTGATAGTCCGGGAAAGTGAAGCAGTGGTATAATAGATCAAAGAACTGGCACAAAACACTCATCATTTGTTCATCTAATCTGGAAGTGACCAAACCAAGGAGGTGCTCGTGTCTTCTGATAAAGGAGGAAGTATCTGGAACCTTTGCAACCAAATCTCTAAGCTGAGTAGGAATCTGAACAAAACAGATCCGAATAGTGTTTTTACGCATAGGTTCCATGACCTACAAAACAGAACAAAGATGAATCCCATTGGTCTTTGAAATGGTTAGTCCAATGCAATATGCATGCAATGTCATGATGCATGATGTCATGATAGAAATACACCACAAGTATTCACAGATAGCAAACATGGTAAGGGCAAACAAGTCACACAGATAGCCCTTAGATTTCAGGCTGGCATGGAGTTTAGGTATTACCCTCTTTCAGTTTAATTGGTTCAAACCTGTCCTAGAAATAGTAACCGGGTTCTAAAGGATCTCAATATCACTGACCACCCTCGATCGATCATAATTCCAGTTTGGCAACCTTTTCTTGCAGCCGGAATCATCGCGAGAGTTTGGTCTCAATGAGTGTATCATATTGCTACTGTTCTATGGCCAAGTTGGTCAATTATAGGTTCTAAGTTCAGTTGGTGCTTAATGACCCCTTAGAAGACCCATATTCTCCTTGTTCCACCACAAGGGATATCAGTACAAACGAAAGTGCCACACCAACGTAGCTACTGCTTCAACCGTATCGGTCTATGCCGTACAGTTCCCTCACAGTCTATTGCTACTTACCTAAAAGGTATCCCCCAGATCCGGGTTAGGATCTATAGTAACTCCAATTCAAACCCACAAATATAAAGCATACAAATCAAGCAATTGAAAACATTATGATGAATTATTCCTAAGGTACACCCCACTTATTATCATCCCCAGCAGAGTCGCCAGTTCTGTGATACGGTGGGAAGAACTGACTGTTTTTGGAATGCTGGTTTGCATTTTGCGTTTTGTGTTTGCAAAATGTCGCAGTAAGCAAGTGTCGCCACCGACTTTTATTTTATCCAACAAGGAAAGGAAAAAAGCACAGAAAAATTCCTTTTTTGAGATATTTCTAGGGTTCGGGGGGTAGATTATGGAAAGGGAAGGTATTAGCACCCTTTCTATCCGTAGTTATCTATGGGCTCTTAGGTACTTGCTCAATTGTTTTCAAAATTGTTTTCTTTGTGCTTGTGGGTTTGAAAAAGTTTTTGTTTAAAACTTCGATTTAACTCTTGCTTCTGTCCTCGAGAGTGTAATGAAGTGTTTTGAAAACTTTGTTTGAAAAGGAGTGTAAGTGTGAAAAGAGTTTTGTTTTGAAAGAGCAAGCATCTAAGAGTTAATCTACCTACTCGAAGAAGGAATCGTTCTATGCTAATTTCCTTAGATAATGTTATCCAACTATTAGTTAGTAGGTAGCACCGACGTTGGAGTTTGAGGGTCAATTCGAATGAGGGACATACGGTCATTAAAGCAATGTTAGGACGCCTTAGCAGTAACCCTAATGTCTTAGATCATTTGTTTGAGGCAACAATATCCGAGGCAACCATTTCGAGGCGACTATGATCTTTTAGACAAGAGAACGACCTTTAAAACGATATATACTCAATGACCGTGTACGAAGGCAACCAAGTGGAGTGTACCCTAGGAGTGCGCATGTGCGAGTGTGTTGATTTCAGTTATTTTTATCTTTGCACATGTTTAGGGTGATCTAATTTGATTTTAAGATTAGGTATTAATTCTTGTCATACAAACCCTATTATCAAACATCTAACAGTTATAATTTGCAGAATTAAAATGTGGAAATTAAAACTAATTATTACAAGGCGTCGGGTATTTACATCATCAAAAGCAACCCTTTGAAAATAAAATAAGGCGGTAAAGTAAATAAAATGTCCTATTTAACTATTACATACCAGAAGCAGATAAATTAATTGGATAAAGAAAATAAAGTGCGAAGCAAAATTAAATCGAATGTGAATTAAGGTTTTGACCCTTTTAAAAAAATGCTTTTTTTGTTGTTTTTATTTTAAGAAAAGAAACTAAATCCTAAATTAAATACTAAATTAATTATTAAATAAATTAATTGGTGAAAAATAATAAATGACATATTTTAGGTTTTTTTGTTAATTTAAGAAAGAAATTAAAATGATTAAATTAGCTAAAACCTAATAGTTTCTAATTAATTTTATTTATTTACAAAAATAAATTAAAGTTTCCTAAAATTAAAAACCTAATTAATTAGTTAGTATTTATTAATAAAAAAAATCTGAATTAAAAATACTTTTTTGTGATAAAAAAGAAAATTAATCCATTGGTTAGAAGTTAATTAAAATAAAATAAGACAATTAAATTAAATAAATAAAATATAAAGAAAAGGAGAGAATGGGCCTTTTTGGAGGTGTAGAGAGCATTTTTGGCTGGCCCATTAAGCTGATCCATGTGGACTTTTTGGGATTCAGTGTTCCTGCATTGACCTGCCCTTTGGTGGACCCTTGATGCTGACCACCAGATCTGGCCATCTGGACATCTGGCGTATGGATTGGTGAGGGAGTATGGTGATCCCTTGGCATGCGCGCATACTGGATTCACTGCAATTGTCAAGAAAAATAGCAAATGCTTGAGGCAGGGATCGAACCCCTGACCTCCAACCCCATATGCCTGGGAAATAAACGTGGCAACCACTAGACCAAGTGGTTTTTGTTGTTAATAAGATATAAAGAAATAATAATATAGAAAAACAAAATTCAATGGTCAGAAAATAAAAACAAGCGCGCGAATATTTGAACTGGCCTATAGAAGGACGACACAGTTTCGTCCCTGTCCTCTAAGGACTGTAAATTTACCTGCGGATTTTTATCTGCAACTAAAAATGCAGCTTCATTCCAAAATCCTCCTCAAGCTATGAAAACGATCTCTAAGGACATGGTTGAGTTCGTCTCAAACCACTGATCATAACCATGGCCAATATTATGGCCAATTTTCCCTGAAATAGAAAACCCCAAAAACAAGAACAAAACCCTAATAATGGTAGATTTTGCTACAGGTCAGATAATCAAAATCAAATGATGCCAAAAGCTTGTAAATGATGTGAGGATTACAAATATGCAATTAGTTTTTGTTATAGGTGCAAGAATAATGCGAATCGAAATCAAGAATGGGGCGGATCCGTGAGAGACTTACAGTGCTCTAGGAAGCTTGAAAACGCGTGGTTTGGATTGGGTTAGCTTCTGGAGATGGCCAGCAATCGATTGAGACAAGTCTCAAGCCCTGAAAATGTCTCTAACCTTGATTTCAATCTCCCACTTTTTTGTGATTTTTGCAACTTTTGTTCTGCCTCCACAATTGATTTCCAACCCTGATTCTTGTATGATGCGCTTGCTTATGTATTGTGCATTGTATTAGGGTCACAAACTTTGTCCAAATCTCCTCACATTGATGATTGAATATTTGATTTGATCTTCCATTAAAACCTTCCAATTTTGGCTTGAATCCAATCTTTATGTGCTCTAATGCCTTGATCCGAGTTTGGAAGGATGCAAGCTGTCTATTGAAACCTATAACCATCAAAAGATCTTTGGTTATCAATATTTTTAATTTTATGTGATTTTATTTGATTTAAAATGAATTAATTCAAATAAAAATCAAATTAAATAATAAAAATAAGATATAGACACATGGGCAAGGCTAGAGCACGTGGGCAATAATGAAAACTCATATCAAGTGAAAAAGAATGAGCCCATTTGGCAAAATTTGAAGTTTTGGGGATAGTTTACTTTTGGCAATTTTGCAAAAAAGTCCAACTTCAACAATGCATAACTTCTTCAATTTTGAACTTTTGGGAGTGTTCTTTGACTTTTTAGAAATCTTGAGATGTCCTATAATCAACCGTTTTGGTCTCATATCATTTTGATATTTCATGCTCAAGTTAGAAGCTTTGACAAAAAAGGTGTTTTTGTTGACTTTCAAAAATGACCTATAATGTCAAAATTCATAACTTCTTGTGAGTGCATAATTTGAGCTTGGGGTATGAAGATGGATTGTAGTAAATTTCATCTTATTCAAAATGAGCTTTGGATGGGTCATTTCTCATAAGGTATGATAATGTTATGCTTGGTCAAACTTGAGTTGACTTTTCCCGCAAAACCCTAATTTAGCAACTTTTGAATCTTGATAAATTTTGAGCAATCCTTGATGAATCATGATAAACCCTTGATCAAATGATTAAATATACTTCCAAATGAGAATGTTGACAAAAAATCTTGAAGTTTGACTGTATTTGGGTCACAGTTGACTTTTGCCCTAGCACAGTCGATTTTTGGACCTTTGAGCAATTGACTGAGCAAACTTCCTCTGCAAGGCTTGAAATTTGACATGGATGATCTTGAGAACATATTAGGTAATTTTGGAGCACTTGAGGTCATTTGGACTCAAGGATCTTGATGCAACACAAAACCCTAATTTGGGATAGACTGCCTTAGGAGATAGCTTGTCTGACCAACTCTTGAGCAACCTTGAGCCACTTGGAGATTTTCCCTGCAATGTTTTGAGAAATATGGGAGGGAAAATTTTGGGGTACAACAAGTACCATACAGGTTCTAAATAAGGACTTTGAGTGAATTAGAATTTAGAGGTGACATACCAGAACAAAAATAGAAAAACATTGAACATAGTTGCTTGAATGAGAATCTATTATCATATACATCATTCATAAAATATTCGGATCATCCTCAAGAGAACTTACAAGTTCACATTGTCTAGATAATTGATTAAAAGATTTTTCTCTTGGAAGAGAGAATGTTCCAGATCATGAAATGTTCACTTAACCAGAAAATTCACAACTTGGAGTAGCACTAACATTTAGAATTCTTCTATCTACAAACATCTTCTAACTTGTAGAGGTATTTTTATCATAAGTTATAATAAGTTGTATAAAAGAAAACAAACCTTTGAGATTCTGAAATATTTACATTGATTCTTTTATCAGAGTGCTCTCCATTCTGGTTTTGACTTTAGCTTGTCCTTGATAGAGCTTCTGATCATTTTGTCATGTCTTTGAAGATTTTCCATTTTTCTTTAACTTTAGCTTTCTCTTAGAACCAGATTCTAAATAACTTCTTTCATCTTATGATTTCTTCAGAGCTGTCTTTCAAAGGTTTTGAAATATCTGGCCAATTTCAAAAAAAAATTGACTTCTTACTTTTTCTTTCTTCAGATGCATTCTGCTATGTTGTAGAGAAGAATGCCGCTTCCTTGAAAACCCTTCTATAATTTTCTGGAACTTCCTTCTTATATAGAATTCTCTTTTCTCCAGGACATAGCTAGCTCAAGTATGCAGAGATTCTGATGCTTGCTTCAGATAATTTCTTTACTCAAGATGTTTGTGGTTTTTCTCTAATTGGATCTCTCTACACGGTTAAGTGTTTGATTCAAGAATCAATAACAACGCCTAGACTTGATACCAATTGAAGGTGGAGAAAAACACAAGAAAGGGGGGTGTGAATTTTGTTGATAGAAACTTTTTCCCTTTCTAAAGAGTTTCCAAAAGCCTTTGAGCAAGTAGAAATTAATAGCAGTATAGAACACATCCATTTTTATACAAGTTCACCTTCTCAACTAATGCTACATCTTGTCCACCCTCCTCAGGTGATTTTTCCTTAGAAACAGACTTAATCCACTAATCTTGAAAGATTACAACAACCTCTAAGAGTCTAGAAACACCTCTTAGCCATCTCAAGTATACAGACTAGAAAGTCACTTGAGGAAACACCAATTCTAGAAAGAATTGTTTTTCTGGAGATTTACAAGAGTGCTTCTTATCAAGCATATCTCTCATGCTTAGAGTACATATTGTTTTGACAAGCTTTTGAGCAACAACTCCTTGTCTAAAACAATTTACATGAAGGTTTCTAAGAGATATACAATCTGTTGTACCCCAAAATTTGCCCTCCCATATTCTCCAAGATTTGTCAAGAATCATCTTCACATGGTTCAAAATTGCTCAAGGGTTGCACAGTTCAAATGCCTCCTAAGCCAGTCAAAACTAGGGTTTTGGTTCTTCCAAGGAATTTGAGGTTTTCAATGGCTCAATCAAGTCCCATAGGCCCATACATATTGTCAAGCATCTACATGCCAAGTTTCAAGACTCATAGTGGCAAATTGCACAGTCGAAAGCTTCATTTGCTCTACAGTCAACTTCAGGGGCAAAATGGTCATTTTACAGTCAAAAGTCAGAATTTTTGGCCAACATCTTATTTTGAGCACACAATCATCATTTGATCAAGTCTTGATCATGATTCCTCAAGAATGGCTCAAAAATCATCAAAGATGCAAAGGTTTCTATTTTTGGACAGTTGAAAAGTCAACTGTAACTTGACCAGGGCATAACTTTTTCATGGTTCATCAGAAAAATCCCATCCAATGCTCATTTTGAAGGGGATGACATTTCCTACAACTCATCTTCACATTCCAAGTCCAATAAATGCTCTCACAAAAAGTTATCAATTTCTACATTATAGGTCAATTTCAAAAGTCAACAAAAAGGCACTTTAAGTCAAAGACCATAACTTGAGATTGGTAAATCCAAATGACATGGGACCAAAGGAATTGGTTAAAGGACTTCAAAACCTTTCCAAAATGTCCAAGAACATGTTCATATGATCAAAATTGTGCAAGATATGCATTGGAGAAGTTGGGAAATTTTTGGGAATTTGCAAAAGTCAACTTTGCTCAAAACACATCATTTTTGCTAATGGGCCTCAAATTCCTTATTGAAACTTTGTCCAAAGCTCATGCACGACCCATTAAGATTATTTGAAATTATTTTCTTATTTTTTATTAATTAATTGGATTTTTAATTCATTTAATTAATTTAAAATGCAGGAAATTCAAAGATGTGATTTTTTCAATCTTTTGTGAAGCAAATAAACTCAGGGCAAGCTGGAAAATTCGTGTATCAATCAAGGACATCAAAATCTCCATGTTTGGCAAGTTTTCTCAATCAAAAATATTTGATTTTCAATCAAATATTGGAACATCAATGCAAGGGATTTCTTGTGCAAGATTTGACCTAAAACCATTCTACTATAAGTGCATAAGCTAAACCTAATTCCTAACACGTGAGAATTCTGCATACAAAGCCATAACCATATTCAAAAAATCAAGAAAAAAGCCAAAACTGTTTTCAATCTTCCAGGGCAATTCAAAGCGTTTTAGTGATTCAAACACATTGCTGGAGCTCTCAGTAACATTTTGCAATCAAAATCATACGCTAGAACTCAAGAAATCGCTCTACCCAGTCACACGGTTTAACTTTCTTTCTCAGAATCGAAATCCATATTCCATGCATCATTAACACAATTTGTTGTTTGTTTTGTATTGTATGAATCCACAGGAAGATTTTGGCATGGTTTAATTGCATTATAACACACAGAATCGTGACTTGCCATTAACGGATTTTAGGGTTCTTGAGATTTTGAATTGGGGCTTTCCACATCCAGTAAAATCAGAACCTCTCATGCCTATGGTTGAATTCGTCAAGGCCAGACGAATCAAACCCCATGCTCGCGAACAATTCCTATTTAACGTACGCCTAATCGCTATTAATCGTGCTTGTAGGTTGTGGGGGTTAAAAACCCCCGCTATTTGATATGTTTTTATGCAGGTAATTGAAGAAGACGATGACGTGTTGATATGCTATTGGTGGATTCAAAAAGATGGCGCGCGTTTTGTTTGTCCTTCAGGATGTTATTTGTTTTATATATTATAATTAATCATCACTATGTGAACAAAGCATGCAGCATGGTGTGGTGGTTGGTGATCTGTCCAATAACCATTGGGACCTGGGTTCGATTCCCAGGTCCCCCAAATATTGTTTCTATTTTTTTCATAACATGTTCCTATGCAGGCCTTGCCAATATATTCCACCATGAACCTTCAATGATCAGAGTGCCAAGTGGCCACAAATGTGAATCCAAAGGCCAGAGATGGAGGATCATGGTGTTCCTCAGTCAACATGCACGTAGACCATTCAGAAAGTCAACGCAGGCCTGAGCTTAGTGGGCCATAAACTGCAATCAAGCCCTCCACATGGGTCCATCACCCCCCCTGGTTTACTATTCTTTTTTTATTTTCTTTTTCCTTTTATTTTCTTTAATAACTATTATTATTATTAACTAACAAATTATTTTTATAATAAATTCAGATAATCAAAAGATGTGAATATTTTTTATTACTTATTATTTTTACTATTAATTATTATTTTTGTAAATAAATGTAAATTAATTGATTTAGTTAAATTAGATTAACTTTAATCTTTTTCATAATAAATAAAATAAATTTAGAATTAGGGTTTCTTGATCTTTTAATTTCTTTTATTTTTATTTTTAATTAAAATATAAAAACACAAAAAATACTTTTTCTTTTAATTATTTAATTAATAAATTAGGTTTAATATTTAATATTAAATGCAAAAAAGGACCAATTCCATTCTTTTCTCAAAAAGGGTCAAAACCCTAAGGACGTTCCCGATTTAATTTCTTTCGCGCTTTAATTCCTTTTGATTATATTGATGTAATTGTTTCCGAGGATGTAATAGTTAATTAGGTCTTTTACCGCTTTCTTTACTTTTCTCGCATTTATTTTCCAAACGGGTTTTGTTTTTGGCGATGTATAGACCCGCGCCTTGTAATAGCGTAGATTTACCTTTTCCGCACTTTATTTCCCGCACAAACATTAACTGTTAATTATGCATGACAAGATTGCCTGACAAATAAAATCAATCTGTAGCTCACAAATAACATGTACAGGATAAATATAAACTGAAACAACACACATGCACATGCCACTCCTAGGGTACGCCTCACATGGTTGCCTCGAGGTGGTCGTCAAGCATAGGGTGTTTTATAGGTCGCCCTCCTGTCTAAAGATCCAGTTGCCTCAAAACGGTTGCCTCGGATAAAAAGGATCTAGGACATTAGGGTTACCGCTAAGGCGTCCTACTATTGCTTTGGTGACCACACATGTCCCTTATAATCGAATTGACCCGAATAACTCCAACGACGGTGCTACCTACTTCTCAATAGTGGGATAGTACTGTCTAAAGGACATTTACATAGCTTAATTCCTTAGAGTAGGTAGATTTCTTCTGGGTACTTGCTCTTTCAAAAAACAAAAACATGTTTTTGCACCTACACTTTCAAAAGGTTTTCAAACAAATACTTCATACACTCTTGAGGACTGATACAAGAGTTACCTAGAAGTTTTTCAAACTAAACTTTTTCAAAAGCCACTAACACAAGAAAAGCAAACAATTTTTGAAAACATAGTGAGCAAGTACCTAAGTGCCCGTGGATAACCACGGATAGAAAGGGTGCTAACACCTTCCCTTTCTATAAATCTACCTCCCGAACCGAGAGACATCTCGAAAAAGGAATTTTGTTGTGCTTTTGTCCTTTCCTTGTTGGAGAACATAAAAGACGGTGGAGACTCTTGCTTACCGCGACATTTCGCGAACCAGCATTTCAAAACAGTCACTTCTATTTCCACCGATCACAGAACTGGCGACTCTGCTGGGGATCTTTATAAGTGAGGTGTACCTAAGGATTAGACCACTCTTGTTTTCAATTGCTTGCCTTGATTGCTTTTATATTTGTGGGCTTGCATCGGAGTTTCATAGATCCTAACCCGGATCTGGGGAATACCCTTTAGGTAGCATAAGCTGTGAGGGACCTGTCCGGCGTAGACCGACACGGGTGAAGCAGTGGCTACGTTGGTGTGACACCTTGGTCTGTACCGATATCCCTTGTGTTGCAACGAGGAGAATATGGGTCTTCTAAGGATTCATTAAGCACCAACCGACCTTAGAACCCTAAATTGACCCAACTTGGCCATAGAACAGTAGCAGTATGCTACACTCATTGAGGCTAAACTCTCGCGATGGTTCTGGCCGCAAGAAAAGATTGCGACGCTGGAGTTATGACTGATTGAGGGTAGTCAGTGATATTGAGATCCTCTAGAACCCAGTTATTATTTTCTAGGACAGGTCTTAACCAACAAAACTGAAAGAGGGTAGTACCTAAACTTCATGGTGGCCTAAACTCTAAGGGCTGTCTTGTGTAACTTGTGTGCCTTCAAACTTGACTACTTGCACATTCTTGTTACCTGACACATGAGTTTCTTGCAGGGTTTGTTTACAGTCCTTGATCTGGGCTTATAACAGGGTTTATTTACATCACTCCACGCATAGCATAACATCATACCATCATACCATTGCATACATCCTGCATAGGGGCTAATCCATTTCAAGGATCTCAAGGGTTTGTGATGCAGGTCCTGATGAACCAAAATGTCTAGCAAGGGGCAAAGGGGATTTATTTTCCTCTAGCCAAAGTTGTCCAGAAATCCAAGCATGATAATTTGAGTCAGGGGCTATGACCCGCTCGATATGGTGAGCTTTGACTCTTGAAGAAGGACTCTTAACAACATGAAGTTCCTTCAATCAAGCTACGAAATTCAAATTCTAACAATTTTCTTGTTTACCCCGCGAGATCCTTGAAAACATTGCATGCATACATACACATCATTGCATAACAGGTACCGTTGTTACAGGTCACTTACCTTCTTCGCTGTTTGTTTCAGCAATGGCTTCCCAACAAGACAACCAGGATCTTCATGCTCAAGAGACTCGGTTCGGGGAGATCCTCCTAAATATATCCAAGGGGCGGGAAGAGCTGAGAACACTCCTCATGGGGACTTTGGTCAGGAACAGTCCAGAAGACGATAAAGACGAACGGCTGAAACGTCTGCAAGCTGAGGTAGATACAATGAGAACCCAGATGCTGGGGCAGATGGCTCTCATTCAAGACTTAGCTCAAAGACAAGAAGAGCTCAGGGTTCTCGTCAACCAACTGCTTCGGGATAACCAACTGAGGCAAACATCTAAGGTTGAAGAGCCAGTCATCATTAAATTCCCTTTGAGACAAGAAGATAAGGGAAAAGCTCCTCAACTTGCTTCAGGGTCACAAATTCAGCATCAACCTCACCAGCTTCAGCAAGACAGTATGAAGCAAGTAGTCAGGGATGGGGACCAAACCGGTAATCAGCCTCCAAGAAGTCAAAGGTTTGGTTCAATTAATAGGCCTCTCCAAGCTGCTGCTACTTCACAGGTCCAACAACGACCTCGCCAAGAACAACGGGTTGATCAGAGCAAGCCAGACAAGCCTAGGAGGCAATTCACCCAGCTCAACATGTCGCTGTTTCAAGCCTTACAACGCCTGTTGAGATTGAATCTGATCATATTAAGGGACCCTCCTAAGAATCCCAACACTTCCTCTTCCAGGTATAACCCGAGTGTGAGATGTGCCTACCATTCTGACAGTCCTGGACACGATACCAACGACTGTTGGACTCTGCAGAACAAGATCCAAGACCTGATTGATGAAGGAGCAGTGGAATTCACCCCAGATGGTCAGGTCGAGTTCTTCTACTATCCCTAGACGAGAAGACCTTTTGTTCATTGGAAGTTTCAAGTTGTATTTTTCTTTGCTTGTTCAAACATTTGTTCATGTCAAACTCTTTTACTTTATCAATGCATCGCATATGTCTGTTTTGAATCAATATATTCGCATTCGCTATATTCAAACTGCTTCCATTTTTTTGTGATGTTCAAACTCTCGATTAATAATTCTAAGCCTTTTGAGGGAGGATGACGAAAACGATACCACGATCTTTACAGTATGCTTTTGAATAAACCCCGCTGATGAGGTACAGGCATTGTTTCAAATCCTAAACACTGGAGTTATAAGGAAGATAATCCCTCATCAACCCCTTCGAGCCAAAGAAGTTAGAGTTTTTCTTTTCGAAAATTAAAACCCTTAATCACAACCTGGGGCCGGGTAGTTCTCTCAGTTGATCCAGGTGCACAACGAACGGCATCAAAGAAGTTCTTCCGAGACAAAAGACGGTGATGGTTCCGTATAATCTTAAAGACAGGCAGTCATTATCTCTCAAAATAAAAGCCCAATAAGTCAAAACCTATGAAGGAGACTTATAAAACTGGGGCATCCCGCTGACTGTAATTACAAAAGAAACAGTTCAGGAAAAAAACAGGGATAACGAAATCAAAAAGAAAGAGGTCCTACAAACCCTCAATAAAAAAGAAATGACTGCCTATTCAAAATAAAATTGTCAACATCCGAACCATCACCAAAATATCAGAACAAAGATTCAAACAGGATCTAATGCACGATTAGCTGAGTTTAGGATCGAAGAACATCACGAAGAACGGGTGGGTACAAATAAATTTTGAGCCTTTATCCTTTGTTTCTTGAACCGTAAACCAGGCCACGTTATACCCTTTAAAAGTCCTAGCTGAAGCATGGGTTAGTTCGAAAGCATAATGTTACAAAAGGTATCCTGACTCCTTAAGGCTTGCTGTAAAGTACCGAGTTGACATCACATTTTACAAAATTTTCTTGTTTTACTGAAAAATGCATTTTCAAAAAAACTTCAAGACAGACATAAGCTTTGCATTTTTAATGTAACATTGTTTGCATATGACTATTTGTTCAAACAGCAGAGAAATTTGCATGACAAATATCCAGTGAACAAGAATCTTCTCAACAAAAGGATCACCTCAGGTGGAAAAACACTTCCAATCAAGGGGCACGGCATGATCATTGTCCATCATCCGGGGCAGTCAAGTCAAGATTCAAGGAATCTCTCAAGATGCCAAATAGCCAGGGGCAAATCTTCGCCTGAGTCACTTGGGGCATTGGACATGAATTCCAGCAACAAATCTTGCATGATCAGACATCTTCTGGTAGTATGGCGACACAACACTACTGACAGTGACAACTCCCTGCGCTCTGAGAACATGGACATAGTCGAAAAAATACTACGCATAATCAAAGACCCGCTAGGTTGACACACCTAGGCAAAAATAAGGGCTTCCCGGCGAACCAAAAGGGTTCGGGCAAAAATAAGGGATGAAAATAAAAAAATCTATACACCCGGCAAGTCGAAAACCTGAAAGGGCGGCTTGGGCAAAAAAGGGTATCCCGGTGGACTGAAAACCAAAAAGGGCGGTCTAGGCAAAAATTAGGGATCAAAGCGTACGACTATGTCCCGTCATCTCGTCACTTGCCTACCAGAAGAAGATTTGTCAATCGGCAGTCATCAAGCACCTCTATAGGTGCCTTCTCCCACAGAAGCTGGGGCAATCAGAATTGTCTAAGCGGTCTAGCTGCTCTGTCCTCCAGGTATAAGGTAGTTTCAGCTGAAGAATACGACTAGGATACCTTCACTCCCCGTTGAGTAAGACAAGATTCAGCCATGCTCTCCCCAAGCAGAGTTGGTCTCCAATCAGCCCTAAAAAGGCACAGTATCCAGCAAGTCAGCAACACTCTCCCCAAGTAGAGTTAGTCTACTGCCAGCCTTAAGGAAATTGGGTACCCCTAGAAGATCTCAACATTCCCCAGCGAAGTATGCAGATGTTCCTAAGCGAGCATCCCCGGCAGTCTTAACATTCCTCGACGGAAATATAAGATTGTTCCCCGGCGGAATACAGACACCCCAGTGGAATCAATCTCCCCAGTGCAGTCCAAAAAGTTTCCCCAGGAGAGTTGAATCATCCTCCTCAGTAGATTCTGGAAGCTTATCCCCAGTAGATTCTGGAAGCTTATCCCCTGCAGAGTACGCATATCTCTCCCCGACCATATTCAAAGGTTATTCCTCACCAGAGCTTATAACTGGGTTATCCTCAGCTAATTACAACGGAAAGATCGTCCTCGGCGAAGTTCTTCCTATCCCCAGCGGAGTTCATCAAAATCCTCAACAAAGCTTATCAACAAGAATCCCCAGCGGAGTTCTCATCAAAACCTCAGCGAAGTATCTCTTCCCACAGAGTAATTCCCTGCAGAGTAATCTCTCTAACAAGTTTATTCCCCAATGGAGTCATCTTCTCCTACCGGTTTATTCTTGCAATCATCATCCCCAGCGGAAACGAAGAACTCTACTCTTCAAACATCAGCCCAGGATTTAACTTTCCGGCATTCGTCAAGGATTTATTTTCCAAGACGAAAATACATTCATAAAAACATCACATCTTCATACATTATGACATGCATACGCAACAGACTACACTATCTCTGAACATCATGACATCATGCATTTCATACATCATGACATTGCGTACAACTGATGTTTTGCCTTTTCAGGAAAAAGGTCAATCCAAAGAGGATTACTATCAACTGTCGCAGTTCCAGATTCGATACCTGTATCTAGCCAGGGCATATCTGTGAGCGATTGATTATGGATTCGACACCTATATCTATCCAGGGCATATCTGCATGAAGAGTTTAGAGATTCGTAACCTGTATCCAGCCAGGGCATATCTGTAGACGACTAATTCCAGATTCGATACCTGTATCTAGCCAGGGCATATCTGTGAGTGATTGATTGTAGATTCGATACATGTATCCAGCCAGGGCATATCTGCATGAAGAGTTCCGGATTCGATACCTGTATCCAGCCAGGGCATATCTGTGGACGACTAATTCCAGATTCGATACCTGTATCTAGCCAGCGCATATCTGTGAGTAATTGATTGTAGATTCGATACCTGTATCTAGCCAGGGCATATCTGCATGAAGAGTTTAGAGATTCGATACCTGTATCCAGCCAGGGCATATCTGTAGACGACAAGTTCCGGATTCGATACTTGTATCCAGCCAGGGCATATCTGTGGACGACTAATTCCAGATTCGATACCTGTATCTAGCCAGGGCATATCTGTGAGTAATTGATTGTAGATTCGATACCTGTATCTAGCTAGGGCATATCTGCATGAAGAGTTTAGAGATTCGATACCTGTATCCAGCCAGGGCATATCTGTAGACGACAAGTTCCGGATTCGATACCTGTATCCAGGCAGGGCATATCTATGGACGACTAATTCCAAATTCGATACCTGTATCTAGCCAGGGCATATCTGTGAGTAATTGATTGTAGATTCGATACCTGTATTTAGCCAGGCATATCTGCATGAAGAGTTTAGAGATTCGATACCTGTATCCAGCCAGGGCATATCTGTAGACGACTAATTCCAGATTCGATACTTGTACCCAGCCAGGGCATATCTGTGAGCGATTGATTGTAGATTCGATACCTGTATCTAGCCAGGGCATATCTGTGAGTAATTGATTGTAGATTCGATACCTGTATCTAGCCAGGGCATATTTGCATGAAGAGTTTAGAGATTCGATACCTGTATCCAGCCAGGGCATATCTGTAGACGACTAATTCCAGATTTGATACCTGTACCCAGCCAGGGCATATCTGTGAGCGATTGATTGTAGATTCGATACCTGTATCTAGCCAGGGCATATCTGCATAAAGAGTTGAAGATCAACCCCTGTAACAGGCCAGGAAATTATCTTTCTTTCTCAAGTACGCAAGTTCTCGCTAAGGAATCTCTTACGCGATCGACACCTCTGGATGGCATCTTTAAGCCCATCTCCACAACTACCCATTACATTTCCAGATGGCATCTATAAGCCCATCCCCGACAAGATTCTGTCACATATCCAGATGGCATCTATAAGTCCATCCTCCTATCCATCATCTCTCCAAATGGCATCTGTAAGCCCATTCCTGACATCACGTTGCTGATACTACACCATGCGAGCGCAAATTTCTGGGCACTCTAGTGTTCAATCATCTTCCACCCTCGGATCACGAAAGGCACACAAGCCAACCTACATCCTCAGGTTTAAGAAGATTGAACAGGGGAAACTTTTGTACCTCAAAATTTTCCCTCCCATATTCTCCAAGATTTGTCAAGAATCATCTTCACATGGTTCAAAATTGCTCAAGGGTTGCACAGTTCAAATGCCTCCTAAGCCAGTCAAAATTAGGGTTTTGGTTCTTCCAAGGAATTTGAGGTTTTCAATGGCTCAATCAAGTCCCATAGGCCCATACATATTGTCAAGCATCTACATGCCAAGTTTCAAGACTCATAGTGGCAAATTTCACAGTCAAAAGCTTCATTTGCTCTACAGTCAACTGTAGGGGCAAAATGGTCATTTTACAGTCAAAAGTCAGAATTTTTGGCCAACATCTTATTTTGAGCACACAATCATCATTTGATCAAGTCTTGATCATGATTCCTCAAGAATGGCTCAAAAATCATCAAAGATGCAAAGGTTTCTATTTTTAGACAGCTGAAAAGTCAACTGTAACTTGACCAGGGCATAACTTTTTCATGGTTCATCATAAAAATCCCATCCAATGCTCATTTTGAAGGGGATTACATTTCCTACAACTCATGTTCACATTCCAAGTCCAAGAAATGCTCTCACAAAAAGTTATCAATTTCTACATTATAGGTCAATTTCAAAAGTCAACAAAAAGGCACTTTAAGTCAAAGACCATAACTTGAGATTGGTAAATCCAAATTACATGGGACCAAAGGAATTGGTTAGAGGACTTCAAGACCTTTCCAAAATGTCAATTAACATGTTCATATGATCAAAATTGAGCAAGATATGCATTGGAGAAGTTGGGAAATTTTTGGGAACTTGCAAAAGTCAACTTTGCTCAAAACACATCATTTTTGCTAATGGGCCTCAAATTCCTTATTGAAACTTTGTCCAAAGCTCATGAACGACCCATTAAGATTATTTGAAATTATTTTCTTATTTTTTATTAATTAATTGGATTTTTAATTGATTTTTAATTCATTTAATTAATTTAAAATGCAGGAAATTCAAAGATGTGATTTTTTTCAATCTTTTGTGAAGCAAATAAACTCAGGGCAAGCTGGCAAATTCGTGTATCAATCAAGGAAATCAAAATCTCCATGTTTGGCAAGTTTTCTCAATCAAAAAGATTGAAAAAATATTTGATTTTCAATCAAATATTGGAACATCAATGCAAGGGATTTCTTGTGCAAGATTTGACCTAAAACCATTCTACTATAAGTGCATAAGCTAAACCTAATTCCTAACACGTGAGAATTCTGCATACAAAGCCATAACCATATTTAAAAAATCAAGAAAAAAGCCAAAATTGTTTTCAATCTTCCAGGGCAATTCAAAGCGTTTTAGTGATTCAAACACATTGTTGGAGCTCTCAGTAACATTTTGCAATCAAAATCATACGCTAGAACTCAAGAAATCACTCTACCCAGTCACACGGTTTAACTTTCTTTCTCAGAATCGAAATCCATATTCCATGCATCATTAACACAATTTGTTGTTTGTTTTGTATTGTATGAATCCACAGGAAGCTTTTGGCATGGTTTAATTGCATTATAACACGCAGAATCGTGACTTGCCATTAACGGATTTTAGGGTTCTTAAGGTTTTGAATTGGGGCTTTCCATATCCAGTAAAATCAGAACCTCTCATGCCTATGGTTGAATTCGTCAAGGCCAGACGAATCAAACCCCATGCTCGCGAATGATTTTTATTTAACGTACGCCTAATCACTATTAATCGTGCTTGTAGGTTGTGGGGGTTAAAAACCCCCGCTATTTGATATGTTTTTATGCAGGTAATTGAAGAAGACGATGACGCGTTGATATGCTATTGGTGGATTCAAAAAGATGGCGCGCGTTTTGTTTGTCCTTCAGGACATTATTTGTTTTATATATTATAATTAATCATCACTATGTGAACAAAGCATGCAGCGTGGTGTGGTGGTTAGTGATTTGTCCAATAACCATTGGGACCTGGGTTCGATTCCCAGGTCCCCCAAATATTGTTTCTATTTTTTTCATAACATGTTCCTATGCAGGCCTTGCCAATATATTCCACCATGAACCTTCAATGATCAGCGTGCCAAGTGGCCACAAATGTGAATACAAAGGCCAGAGATGGAGGATCATGGTGTTCCTCAGTCAACATGCACGTAGACCATTCAGAAAGTCAATGCAGGCCTGAGCTTAGTGGGCCATAAACTGCAATCAACCCCTCCACATGGGTCCATCAACCACCCTGGTTTACTATTCTTTTTTATTTTCTTTTTCCTTTTATTTTCTTTAATAACTATTATTATTATTAACTAACAAATTATTTTTATAATAAATTCAGATAATCAAAAGATGTGAATATTTTTTATTACTTATTATATTTACTATTAATTATTATTTTTGTAAATAAATGTAAATTAATTGATTTAGTTAAATTAGGTTAACTTTAATCTTTTTCATAATAAATAAAATAAATTTAGAATTAGGGTTTCTTGATCTTTTAATTTCTTTTATTTTTATTTTTAATTAAAATATAAAAACACAAAAAATACTTTTTCTTTTAATTATTTAATTAATAAATTAGGTTTAATATTTAATATTAAATGCAAAAAAGGACCAATTCCATTCTTTTCTCAAAAAGGGTCAAAACCCTAAGGACGTTCCCGATTTAATTTCTTTCGCGCTTTAATTCCTTTTGATTATATTGATGTAACTGTTTCCGAGGATGTAATAGTTAATTAGGTCTTTTACCGCTTTCTTTACTTTTCTCGCATTTATTTTCCAAACGGGTTTTGTTTTTGGCGATGTATAGACCCGCGTCTTATAATAGCGTAGATTTACCTTTTCCGCACTTTATTTCCCGCACAAACATTAACTGTTAATTATGCATGACAAGATTGCCTGACAAATAAAATCAATCCGTAGCTCACAAATAACATGTACAAGATAAATATAAACTGAAACAACACACATGCACATGCCACTCCTAGGGTACGCCTCACATGGTTGCCTCGAGGTGGTCGTCAAGCATAGGATGTTTTAGAGGTCGCCCTCCTGTCTAAAGATCCAGTTGCCTCAAAACGGTTGCCTCGGATAAAAAGGATCTAGGATATTAGGGTTACCGCTAAGGCGTCCTACTATTGCTTTGGTGACCACACATGTCTCTTATAATCGAATTGACCCGAATAACTCCAACGACGGTGCTACCTACTTCTCAATAATGGGATAGTACTGTCTAAAGGACATTTACACAGCTTAATTCCTTAGAGTAGGTAGATTTCTCCTGGGTACTTGCTCTTTCAAAAAACAAAAACATCTTTTCGCACCTACACTTTCAAAAAGTTTTCAAACAAATACTTCATACACTCTTGAGGACTGGTACAAGAGTTACCTAGAAGTTTTTCAAACTAAACTTTTTCAAAAGCCACTAACACAAGAAAAGCAAACAATTTTTGAAAACATAGTGAGCAAGTACCTAAGAGCCCGTGGATAACCATTGATAGAAAGGGTGCTAACACCTTCCCTTTCTATAAATCTACCTTCCGAACTGAGAGACATCTCGAAAAAGGAATTTTGTTGTGCTTTTGTCCTTTCCTTATTGGAGAACATAAAAGACGGTGGCGACTCTTGCTTACCGCGACATTTCGCGAACCAGCATTTCAAAACAGTCAGTTCTATTTCCACCGATCACACAATCAGAGCAACAACTCTTGTGCTTTGCATGTTTCTACAAGATTGAATGTTATGGATATTAAGTGCAAAACGTCCTATAGTCTTCTTATCTTCATCTTCTTTGTTAATCAAGCTGAACAGAATAGCTTCTTTCTTCTTTTATGGTTTCTCTCGAGATGTGTTTTGATTTATATTTTGAATGACATCTTGTTGAGATCTTCAACTTCTTTTCTTTAATGATCAAGACATGGGTATCGACTCATGTTTCTTATTGCTTGTTGATCCTTCATTATTTCTGTTGTTGTGATGTTTTTCTCTTGTAGGATTTGACAACCTTTTTGGAACTAAGTTGTGATAAGCATGCTTCTTCTTAGTAAGTTGTTAACACTTTAATATGCTTAATGAAACATTACATTATAGAGAAACAAATCAGTGTAAATATTGCATTTCAAAGTGATACTACTTTGTTTTTGTGAAATTCTTGGTGTTTTTTAGCCACATACCACATAGTCATGTATCCACATGCATACACGGTTGCTTTACATAGGCTTGACAGAATAGTACCGTTGGAGCACATAATGTGTTATAACGTGTATTTTATAATTTGATATGTTTTCAATGCAAATCTATCTTTTGTAATGATTACTTTGTAGGAGGTGTGATTTCTTCTTTTTTTATCCAAGATATAGCTGAGAATTACCATCATTGTTTTACTCGAAAACTGTGATCATTTGTTTGTTTTGATTAGAGCATTACTGAAGATGTAGCTGGACATTTTTGGTCTTTGTTTAATTTGTTTCTGTAGAAGTTGACTTCTCCGAAAGATGTTATTTCTGTTTCTGAAGTGATGATCTTGAGACTTATTGCTTGTCTTGTTTTTCTGATGAGTAGTTTAGAAATTACTAAATTGATGTAGCATAGAAAAACTAGATTGAGCTTCAGGAACACGTTTTATTTTTAGAGCTTTCGGCATTAGCTTATCTAAAGGATAACTTTAGTTGTAGAAGCTTTCTGATTCTTGTATATTTAGATTTCTAAGTTATATTTGAGAAATCTCTTAGAAACTTTCTGATGGACGATCATTTCTTCAGATGTATAGGCAGCAATTTATCATGAGAGACAATTTCGTTTGTAGAAGCTTTCTAATTCTTGTATCTTGAGTTATATTTGCGCAAGCTCTTTTATAGAATGTTTCTTTTTATTAGATTTACACACTCAATAAAACCATTAGTAGCACTAAAATTGTTACTCACAAACTATATGGTTGTTAACATCAAAACAAAGAATTGCTTTAAGCTTTCTTGCTCTAACACAATATAGTCCAGAGTCCGTAAAAACAGAATTACACCAAAGACCAGTAGTCCTAAACAATCAACACAAGACTCCCATTCTTTGTTATTGGCAAAAGAAAGGGTTTTAGCTTCCAAATATTGTCTTCTAACCCCTTGTACATCACCTTCTTTTTTATAATTAAGTGAGAACTCATGATAAGAGATCCCTAAAACATTTTCTAAGTACTTAATATCAATTGTTTGTCCAATTCACACATAAGCTTTTTCCTTAGAAAAATTCAAGAGCCTATCAAATTCTTTCAAAGTTGGCGCTAGTTGAAAGTCTTGGAAGGTAAAACACCTCAACGAAGGATCGTAGAACTGAACCAAGGCGGAAATAGCATCCAATTGTACATCCACTTTTGCAAACTCAAGGGTATCCCCATAAAAGTGAGTGAACATCTTTAAAGCTTTTTCAGACAGTTTTCCTTTGATGGTCTTGATCTTCGTCATATCTGGCTTGACGACACTAACTCGGACAAGTTGTTTCCCTTTGGCATTCATTTTTAAGACACTTCACCAAAAACCTTTGATTATTTTTTTAATCATGTGAATAAGACAGGAAAAAAGAATGTAGAATAATGAATATGTGAAATGAAAGATGTATGAATGCATGATTATGTGGCATAGTAACAGGTTATGAAAGGTATATTTAGTTGGTAGGTTCCTAGATTTAGCCTACGGATATTATACCCTCCCCATAAGGTGGTTTCCTTAAGGGTATCATGGATAAAAATAGAGGGAAAGGAATAAGGTCCTCCTTTAAGAGGAGCCTCTTTTTAGATCAAAATTTTTGTCTCTAAGGTCGTGAAAGGTCTCACCATGAGATTTTGGTTTAAGGGTTATACAAAAAGTCATAGGTTTCATTCCAAAGTCCTACCCCCAAGAGGATACCTCTTGATACATATTTCTTTCTTGGAATTCCACCAACTCTAGGCGAAGTCGCCACAAAAACTCATAGGGATGATATATCCCCTTGGCCAAGGAATCGGTGCTGTAAATGCTTATGAAAAAGGAATTGGTGTTGTGATTATCACTCCACATGGATCACATGTCCCTTTTACTGTAAGGTTGACATTTAATTTTACCAATAACATGGCGGAGTATGAAGCTTGTATCATGGGTCTTGAAGATGCTATAGATCTCAGAATCAAAATTCTTGATGTATATGGCAATTCAGCTTTGGTAATAAACCATATCAAATGAGAATGAGAGACTCGTCACATTGGCTTGATTTCCTACAAAGATTATGCAAGAAGATTATTACCTTTCTTTAATAAAGTTGAATTCCATCATATTCTCAGAGATGAGAATCAGATGGCAGATGCTTTAGCCATCTTGGCTTCCATCTATCAAGTGAATGATTGGAACGATGTACCTCGGATCACTGTTTGGCGTCTAGATAGACGAGCTCATGTGTTTGTTATAGAGAGGACGTCAGATGAAAAACCTTGGTATTATGATATCAAGCACTTCCTCCAGACTTAAGAATATTTGTTTGGTGCGTCGAATAAAGAAAAAAGACATTGAGAAGGTTGGCATGTAGCTTTTTCCTCAATGAAGATGTGTTATACAAGAGAAATTATGACATGGTCTTGCTCAGATGTGTGGATAGACATGAAGAATACATGTTAATGCCTGTCTTTATGATTGTTCGGAACCATCACTGTCTTTCTTTGTTTTATAAGGACCTCTTTGGTGCCATTTGTTATGCACTTGGATCAATTGAGAGAACTACCCTGCCCCAGGTTATGATTAAGGGTTTTAAATTTCGAAAAGAAAAACTCCTACTTCTTTGGCTCAGAGGGGTTGACGAGGGATTATCTTCCTTATAACTCCAGTGTTTAGGGATTGAAACAATGCCTGTACCTCATCAGCGGGGTTTGTTCAAAAGCATACTGTAGATTATGGTATCGTTTTCGTCATCCTCCCTCAAGAGGCTTAGCATTATTAATCAAGCATTGATCATCAGAAAAATATGAAAATAATTTGCATATAGTGAATACGAATATATTGCTTCAAAACAGACATATGCGATGCATTAATGGAATAACAACGTTTAACATGAGTAAATGTTTGAACAAAAGAAAGTTAACAACTTGAAAATCCTAATGAGCAAAAGTCTTTTCTTCTCAGGGCCTGTTACTTCAACTGGTGAGTCTTGGAGGGATGGTAGAAAAACTCAGCCTGACCATCTTGTGTGAACTCCAGTGCCCCTTCATCAATCAGGTCCTGGATCTTATTCTTCAGAGCCCAACACTCATTTGTATCATGTCCTGGACTGGCAGAGTGGTAGGCACACCTTTTATTGGGATCATAGATAGGAGATGATGTATTGGGGTTCCGGGGATGAGCCTTTAAGGTGATCAGGTTCAATCTCAACAGGCGTTGTAGAGCTTGAAACAGCGACATATTGAGCTGGGTGAATTGCCTCCTGGGCTTGTCTGGCTGAAGCTGGTGAAGTTGCTGCTGAGTTTGTGACCCTGAAGCCATTTGAGGAGCTCTCCCCTTATCTCCTTGTCTCAAAGGTGGTTGAACGATGACTGGCTTTTTACCCTTAGACGTTTGCCCCAGTTGGTTACTCTGAAGCAGTTGGTTGACGAGAACTCCGAGCTCTTCTTGTCTTTGAGCTAAGCCTTGAATGATAGTCACCTGCCCCAGCATTTGGGCTTTCATTATATCCACTTCAGCTTGCAGATGTTTCAGCCATTCGTTTTCAGCACTGTTCCTGACCAAAGTCTCCATGAGAAGTGTCCTTAGCTCCTCCTGCCCCTTGGATAGATTTAGGAGGATTTCCCCGAACCGAGTCTCTTGAGCATGAAATTCCTGGTTGTCTTGTTGGCAAGCCATTGCTGAAATAAACAGCGGAGAATGTAAGTGTCCTGTAACAAGGGTACCTGTAATGCAATGATATGTATGTATGCATGCAATGTTTCCAAGGATCTCACGGGATAAACAAAGAAGCTTGTTAGAATTTGAATCTGGTGGCTTGATTGAAGGAACTACATATTGTTGAGAGTCCTTCTTCAAAGGGTCAAAGGCTCACCATATCCAGTGGGTCATAGCCCCTGACAACCTTGGCTAGAGGAAAATAAATCCCCTTTTGCTCCTTGCTGGACAATTGATTTATCATGACCTGCATCACAAGCCCTTGAGATCCTTGAAATGGGTTAGGATGTATGCAATGGTATGATGTTATGGTATGCATGGGGTAATGTGAGTAAACCCTGTTATGAGTCCCTAATTAAGGACTGCAAACCAAAACCTGCAAGAAACTTAGTATACCCTGTTATGAGTCCCAATTAAGGACTATAAACAAAACCTGTGAGAAACTTAGTACACCCTGTTATGAGTCCCAATTAAGGACTATAAACAAAACCTGCAAGTAGTTCATATGTCAGATAACAAGCATGCAAGTAGTCAAGTACGAAATCACATAAGCCACACAAGAGACCCTTAGAGTTTAGGCCAGCATGGGGTCTGGGTATTACCCTCTTGAAGTTGGTGGGCTCAACCTGTCCTATTAGAAGTAACCGGGTTCTAAGGGTCCCAATATCACCGGATTGCTTTCATTGTTCATCGTTTCGATTTAGCCACTGAACTGGCGACCGAAATATTCCAGGAAAGCAACCCTCAATTGAGTGTAGTATCGAGTATCAACCAACCTCGGACTGCACCAAAGTCAGTTATCTCACTACCCTAAAGAGGCCAAGATAGTTCAATTAAGGTTCCTAAGGTCTTTTGATGCTTCACGGCACCATGCGGAGGCCCCGTACTCTCCTTGACTGAACTCAAGGGTTACCGGTACACACCAAAGTGCCACATCAACGTAGCAGACTGTTTCAACCATGTCGGTATACCCCGCACAGTTCCCTCACAGTCTTGTCGCTACTTTCTAAGAAGGTATCCCCCAGATCCGGGTTAGGATCTACAGAACTCCCAAGACAGTCCCACAATAATAAAGCAAGCAATTCATACAATTGAAAACACAAGTGATCTTAGTCCTAAGGTACACCTCACTTTAAAAGATGTCCCCAGCAGAGTCGCCAGTTCTGTGATCGGTGGATCTGGAACTGACTGTTTTTTAAGCTGGTTCGCGAAATGTCGCGGAAGCAAGAGTCGCCACCGTCTTTTATGTTCTCCAACATGGAAAGGACAAAAGCACAGCAAAATTCCTTCTTTGAGATGTCTCTCGGTTCAGGAGGTAGATTTATAGAAAGGGAAGGTGTTAGCACCCTTTCTATCCATGGTTATCCATGGGCTCTTAGATACTTGCTCATTGTGTTTTCAAAAGTGTTTGCTTTTCAAAGTGTGAGTGGGTTTGAAAAAGTTTCGTTTAAAGATTTCAGATCGACTCTTGTATCAGTCCTCAAGAGTGTTTGAAAAGTTGCTTTCGAAAGCTTTTTGAAAAGGTGTCAGTGTGAAAAGTATTTTTGATTTTGTTTTGAAATTAGAGCAAGTATCTAGAGTCGTCTACCTACCCTAAGGAATTCGTCTGTGTAAATGTCCTTAAAGTAGTGCCATCCCACCATTGAGAGGTAGGTAGCACCACCGTTGGAGGTATTCGGGTCAATTCGAAGGTTCGGGACATGGTGATCACCGGAGCAATAGGAAGACACCTTAGAAGCTACCCTCATGCCAGGTTCCTGGATCATGAGGACTTACTAAAACGTCCTCTACTCGACGATCACCTTTCGAGGGGCAAGGCAACAGTGAGGCGTACCCTAGGGGTGGTGTGTGACTTGTGTGTCGTTTTCGGATATTTTTATCTTGTTCATGGGTTGGTGATCTACGCATTGCTTTTATTTTTGACATTCATTCTTTCATACAATTTATTAACAGTTTAAAGGATGCGGAATTAAAAGTCCTACGCTATTACAAAGGCGCGGGTCCACATCGCCAAATTAATCCAGGACCCGATTTGAAATAAAATAAAGTGCGAGAACTAAATGTCCTAATTAATCTATTACATGGCTTTGGGAGAATTACATGAATATTTACAAAAAAAGAAATAAGAATAAAATGCGCGAAGAAGTAAAAATCGGGAATGCGAGGGCGTTGGACCCTTTTTAGGAATTTAAATTACGATTAACAAATTAATTAAGTTAAAATAAAAAGGAAAGATTTTTTGGAGTTTTTTGTATTTATAGATTTTTATGAGAATTAAATGGAATTTAAAACCTAATTCTAGCTATTTTTAATTTATTAAAAAAACATGTTAAAGTTAAACCTAGAATTAACCTAATTAATTAATACAATTTTATTTACAAAAATAAATAATTTAATAATTAATATGATGAAAGAAGAAAAAGATAAAAGTAATTAAAACCCTAATTTTACATTTTTTTAATTTATTAAGAAAAACATTTAAAATTAAATCTAGAATTAAGACTAATTAATTAATAAGACTTTTTTACAAAAAATGACATTAAATAAAATATATTTTAATTTTTATGACTTTCTGATTTTTTGTTATTTTTTTATATTTAAAAGATCAATTTTATGGAATAAAATAGAGAAGAGAATTAAAATAACTAAAAGAAAATAAAAGAAATAGAGAAAAGAAGGCAAACATGGGGGGTTTGTAGGCCCATTTGGAGGTATAATGGTAGCAATCAGGCCCAATGTTTCAAGGCCTTCAGTTGACTTTTCTGGCCACGTGAGTGTGCATTGACTGGTGCCCATGGTGTTCATCAGATCAGGACCCTTGGATTGAGGTTATTGGCCATGTGGCATGCTGGGATTGTGGACGTATGATGAACTTCAGGAGGCAAGCTGCATAGAATTACGTTGAAAGAAAAAATATTGAAACAAAGTGGGGGACCTGGGGATCGAACCCAGGTCCCAAGGCTTGCCAGCGTTTCTTTCCACCATCTGAACCATCAACGCACGTTGTATATAGAATAACGAATAAATAATATAAAAGAAAATTAGCATTAGTGGCCTAGAAACAAAAAACGCGCGCTGAATTCAAATTGCCCAATCGTATCGTGCCACCTGATCTTCTTCTTCGTTGTCCCTGAAACAAAAAAAGAAGTAGCGGGGGTTTTAAACCCCCCCAAAATGCAGCCTTTTCAAAAATAGCGATTAGCTGGTGAGGCCATATAAATTAGGCGCGATTAGCGTGTTAAATTCGTCCAAGCATCCTGATTCTAGCCATGGTACTAGGGTGTCTTGATTTTACAGTATATGTAAGCGCCCAATTTGAAGCTTGAGAAACCCTAGCGAGCTTCAATGGTGAATTCGCGTATGATGCACAAAAACTCAATTAAAATACATGGTTAGCTTCAGAATGAGTAACTTAATATAAACCAAACATTAAAAATTGCAAACAACGCATGAATTATGATACATGAATATGAGAAAAGTTATGAACGGGACAAGGTCGTTCTACCAATTCCTTGCGTTAGAGATGATGGTTTTGATCCAGAAACGTTCCTTGAAGCCTCAGGAATGCAATGGGACAGTTATTTTGCCTTGAAACGCCTTAGAATCGAGTTTTCAGTTTTGGAATTTTCTTGAAAAAGTGCAAAGTTGTTTATGGCTTTTGGCGTAGCTTTCAGGTCTTTAGGCATTAGGTTTTGATCAGTATATGTATGGGAACTGATTAGGGTTGAAATTTGGATCCAAATCCCTTTGCATTGATGGGAGAAATATTTGATTTTCATGCATATTTTTTCAAATCTTTTCCATGAATATTTGATTCCAATCATGGCCAATCTTCCCAATTTGAGTTGTGCACGAATCTTGAGTGAATCATGAGTGATTATACTGCATAAAAAGATTCACATACTTTTGTTTAGTATTTTTTCCATATTTTAATTAATTAAATGAATTGATTGTAATTAAAAATTCAAATAAATAATAAAAATGATGAAATAAATCCCCTTTGGCCAAATGGTCGTGCATATGCTTTGGATGATGAATTTTGGAAGAAAATGTGGCCCATTAGCAAATTTGAAGCATTTGAAGTAAAGTTGACTTTTCAAAATTCCCAAAAATTTCCCAACTTCCACAAGGCATATCTTGCTCAATTTTTAAGCTTTGATCATGTTCTTGGACATTTTGGAAAGGTCTTGAAGTCCTCTAACCAATGCCTTTGGTCCCATGTCATTTTGATTTACCAATCTCAAGTTATGGTCTTTGACTTAAAGTCCCTTTTTGTTGACTTTTGAAAATGACCTATAATGTTGAAATTGATAACTTTTTGTGAGAGCATTTCTTGGACTTGAAGTGTGAAGAGGAGTTGTAGGAAATTTATTTCTCTTCAAAATGAGCTTTGGATGGAATTTTTCTGATAAACCATGTGGAAGTTATGCCGTGGTCAAGTTACAGTTGACTTTTTCAACTGTCCAAATATGGAAACTTTTGCATCTTGAGACTTTTTGAGCCATGCCTTGAGAATCATGATCAAGAATTGATCAAATGATGTTTGTGGCTTCAAAATAAGATGTTGACCAAAAATTTGAACTTTTGACTGTCAAATGACCATTTTGCCCCTGCAGTTGACTGTAGGGAAATTAGGGTTTTTGACTGTGCAATTTTGTGCTGTAAGTCTTGAAACTTGGCATGTGGATGCTTGAACATGTTTATAGGCATGTGGGACTTGATTGGACCCTTGAAAACTTCAATTTCTTTGTCAGAACCAAAACCCTAGTTTTTGACTGTTAGGAGGCCCTTGAACTGTGCAACCCTTGGGGAGATTTTAAAGCATGCTCTTTGCCAATCTTGAAGAATATGGGAGGGAAAATTTTGGGGTACAACAGGCGGTCTAGACAAAAGTTAGAGACACAAACAGAATAAATTTTCTCGGTAGGTTGAAAACCTGCAAGGGAAACCTAGGCAAAAGGTATGGACTTCCCTGGCAAGTAACTGCATCAAACAAGACTTGATCGTTGAAGAAACAATCTTCTCGAATTCTCATCACACTTCAACTAAAGCCTCTGTTCAGGAGTTCAAAGTTGTTAAGGAGAATAATGGTCATTGTATTTCAATGTATCTTTTCCATGTATTTACCAATTTCTAAAACTTTGTAATCATCTATGTAGTCTCGCCATTCACGGACTACCATTCTATTAATAAAGTTTGAGCCTTTATCCAATTCTTTGTAGTTCTTATTTTATTCTGTTTATAAAAATTTCATTTATTATTGATAGTAATTTTCAAAACAAAAAGACTTAATAATAAAAATGTTTTTGAATAAATTACTTTTTACTTCACATTTTGTGACTCGAGTGGAACAAAAGTAGTGATTCCAAGGATGGACGAACTCCAAAGTCCGAAAAATATTCCCCAAGAGGTATCCCAGGATTACTCTTGCTAATATACGCATAGCCCACTTGGGCTTGTTTGATTTCATACCAATTGGTATATGCTGCTGTGATACAGTGGGAGAACTGACTTGGGATTTTGCGTTTGTGTTCACAAATATTTCGGTTTAGCAAGAGTCGCCACCGACTTTTTATTTTATCCTAAGGAAAGGTCAAAAAGCACAGGAAAGACCTTTGAGATGTTTTCTTGGGTTCGGGGAGTAGATTATAGAAAGGGAAGGTATTAGCACCCTTTCTATCCATGGTTATCCATGGGCTCTTAGTTACTTGTTTATATCACTTGATTTGCTTTTCAATTGTTTGAAATGGTGCTCTTCAATTGTTTGAAATGGTGCTTTGTGTGTGGTTTTGAAAGAGGTTTTGAAAAGAGGCCATCGTTGTGGAAACCTTTGTAATGATTCTTGTTTGAATATATACAAAGGTGTTTTTGTCTTTTGAAAAGTTTTCAATGTTTTGAAAGTAGGGTTTTGAAATTTGTGTTGTAAAGTGTGTTTTGAAGATAGCAAGGATGTTTTTGCAAGCTTTGATCAAGTAACTAAGAGTTGTCTACCCTATTTTACTCAAAGATCTTTCTTATGTTTTTAACCCTTTTAACAGTGTTGTTTCACCATTGTATTTGGTGAACAACCTTGTGTTAGGATGTTAAACGGGACGGGCGTGGGTCGTCGTATAGACCATGATAGCAATTGTGTCAAGTATTTTTGGAAATTTTCTTGAGGGACTTGATCATTTTGTTTAGGCAACTCAGATAGCGTCATCGAGGGACTATGATCTTTGGTTTTGTTTTTGTTTTGCCAAAATACTTGACATGCATACCATGGCCCATTTTTTAAGGCAACAAGTGGGTTGTAACCCTAGGGGTGCAAGTGTGCATTGTGTTTGTTTTTCATGTATTTTTATCTTGGATTAGGTCAAACTATTTGTTGATTTTGATTTTGCATACAAACCCTAAGTCTAATCATGGCATAATTGATAGCATTTAAAGGTGCGAGAATTTAAATTCTACACTATTACAACATGATATAGGGAGGGGGTACAATTTTGAATAGGGTATTATTTAGACAAGAAATTAAATTCTAAATTATTACAACCATATTGAATGTGCAAGGCATAATATTTAAATGTACATTATTTAAATAAAATACAATAAATAAACATTGGATAAAAATGCATTATGCAAAAAAAGGTTTTTTTATGTATGTAAAATATTTTCAATGGAAAGAAAAGTAAAGAAATAAATAAAAAGGGCTATTTTTAATTATTTTTGTTTTTAGGGCAAAAACCCTAATTTCTTAGAAAAATAAATATAATGTATTATTTATGTACAAAAAATGTATTAACATGTATAAAAGTGAAATATCTCCTAAAAAAGGTATTTTTTAGTATAAATGATAATAAAAATAAAATATAATATTTTTGTTCTTTTTATTCTAATTTTAATAAAGCAAAAATATATGTGTGTATATATATATTAAATACGTTAAATGTGTAAAGAAAATAAAATAAATTATTTACAAAAAATAAAATATATTCAAGAAAATGTTTTCAATGTGAATAAAAATAATAAATAAAAATAAAAGTATTTTTTACATTATTTTTAAATTTAAACAAAATAATATAAAAGTATATAAAATGCTTTTATGCTAGTAAAAATAAAAAAAAATACCAAATAAATGTAAAAAATTATAAAAATATTTTTGGATCATTTTTTATGTTTGAAAATAAAATATAAAAGTCAGAAATGAAATAAAAATGTAAAAATAATAAAAATACAAGAAATGGGCCAGGGGGTGTGAAGCTGAAAAATGCAAGTGTTAGAAGCAAAAATAACCAGGCTCAGCCCAAGAACTTCATCTTCTTCCTCTGTTCAAACACAAAAACGCGTGTTTTCCACACAAACTTGTATCTCCTGATTCAGTGCTTTTTTGATAAAACTCAAAACATAAAACTTGTAGAGCATCAAACAACGAATCTAACCATATAAAAAACTTAAGCTAACTCTCAAAGACCAGAGAGAATTTATCTGGCCCTAATTTCTAACCTAGTTTTTTCAGAAAGTTCATGGATGAAATTCTCCTAGCACGATTAATATAAATGAAAACTAAGCACATGTATGGTTTCAGGGCTATGAATACAACATCTTTCATTCACAAACCTAAGTCTAACTATTCCTAAATAGAGAGATAGAAGTTCATGAAATACCTGTTTCAGTTGAGTTCGAGCTGGACAATGCAGCAACTTTGAAGGGTGTTTGAGGTTCTTTTGAGCTTGCCTGATGTCCACTGAAGCTTTCCCAATGCTTAGTTTGTTTTGAAGTGGCCTGAATCGTGCTACAGAACTCAACCTGCAATGCTTCCAAACAAAAATGGCAATGTGTGTTAATGGAGTTACAGCAACTTGTGAGTGGTCTGGATAGCTCAGGTATGTTGGTTGGAATGTGTTTGAAGTAGCTTTGGACAAAACGCACGAGGGAATTTGATGGTGGCTTACAAAATGCAGAATTGGCCCTGTTTTGCAAGAAAATGGGGTTTTGGAGTATGAGGGTGCTTTAGGGGTGAAAGGCTCCTGCTTCTGACTTGTGAGGATATGCAAAACTTGTTTGCAATGTTTGTGTAAACTGACTATGGCTGATTTTTTAGTTGGGAGGATTTGGACAAAAATCTTCTTTGTGAAGCAAGAATGTGTCACTTGGTGTTACAGGCCTGCACCAGTCATGTATTATGCTGCATACAATCTCCTTGATACTTGCAATTTGTGGATTTTATTTGGCCTCAGAGATATGACCCCGTGCTTCAAAGATCATGGTTTGACATAAAGCATATCTTTTCAAAAATGGCAATGTACGTTTTACCATTTAGGGATTAAACTTGTATACAATACCCTAATGACCAAGACAATGCATTGGATCAATGGATTTGCATTAAATTGTGGAGTACAAACTGGTTTAGAGGCCTGTAATTGTGAACTATGCTAGCTTGGTCAGATTTGGCAAGTGGTATGAACATGTATTGGCCATGGTTGCAAAGTGAGTTTTTGCCAATTTCAAGCATTCGATTCTCTCTAACCACAAAGGTGTTTGAGGAGTTCTTGGACAATTTGGAAATATTGCAACATGTACTATAATCCATATTTGAAATGAAACTTAAGATTCCAAGTGGAAATATGTGAAAAATGGCCAAGAAGATGGGTCAAAATCCTGCCTAAACTAGGGCAAAATTTCTCTAAGTTAAAAGTTTTAGGCACCCTTGTTCCAAAAATTATAACTTGAGATACAAGCTTCTTTTGAGAAAACTTTGTGAATAAAAGTTCTAGACTTTGTGATGGAATACAACTTTCATGTTATAAGTTTTGTTTGAATCCATTTGCATCTAGGTAAAAAAATGGGACAAAGTTAGGAACAAATAAGAAAATTTTATAACTTAGAAAATTTCTAAATTATGAAATTTTTCCATTTTAAACCCTAATTTGCATTTTTGGGTTTCTTGATGAACAAGTTTCATAATTTGACATGTCTTGATGAAAAATGACCCTTGGCACTTGATTTTGACCAAAAAGTCAAAGTTTGACTTTTTAGTATACAGTTAAATTTTGATCAGTTGACTGAAAAATTCATCTGTCAATCCTATGCATTTGAGATCTTTTGAACTTCTTGAATGGTTCAAGACAATGTCATTGAGTCCTTGATTCCATGGTTGAGCTTGATTTGCCATTGTCTAGGTCAAACAGTCAAAAATTGCCTTTGTTCAGTCAAAACCCTAAAAATGACCATTTTGCCCTTTTGGTGATCTGATCAAATTTCTTGTGGAATTGTGATCCAAACTTGATCAAATGGTTCATATGAGTTCATAATGTTGATGTGGGTCAAATTTCATGAGGTTTGACTGTCAATTGGCCACAATTGACTTTTTCCCCAATACAGCTGATTTCTAGGTCAACTGTCCAATTGACTGGGCAAAAATCTGAATCAAGGCTTGAAACTTGGTATGGACAAACTTGTGAATCCAACATGAAGTATGAAATTCACCTTGGGCGTTGTGGGTCAAAACATCCATGTGCAAACTCAAACCCTAATTTAGGTCAACAGTGCAAGGAGGTGTCTTGAGCAGAGCAAACCCTAGCTTGATCTTGAGTTCCAAGAGTCTTGTGATGAGAAATGTTGATGAAAGGAGAAGGCAAATTTTGGGATACAACAGTTTCCCCTGTTCAATCTTCTTGAACCTGAAGAGTTAGATTGGCAAGTTTTCCTTTCGCGACTCGAAGGTAAAAGAGGATTGGACACTAGAGTGCCCGTAAATTTGCACTCGTTAAAATAAAGCTGAGGAAATGGGCTTAAAGATGCCATTTAGAGATGGTAGAATCTTGCTGGAGATGGGCTTAAAGATTCCATCCAAGAATGTTTGTTGAATTGCAATGTGGTAGGTCAGAAGAATGAGCATTAAAATGGTATCCGTGTCTGGAATGCATTTGAACTGTATCTGGAGACTGAGTTTGTATGAAAAAAAGAATGGCGTCCGTGTCTGGAGCGTATCTAAGTTGTAACTATATTTGAACTTTGAATGAATATCAGAATGACTTCCGTGTCTGGAGTGTATCTGTATTGTATCTGAATTCTGAATCGGTGACAGAGAAACATCTGTGTATGGAGCATCTCTGGCTGGGGATAAATTCCGAATGAGTGACAGAATGGCAACCGTGTCTGGAGCGTATCTGGACTGTATCTGAAGTTGAGATCTGTATGAGTAGCAGAATGACTTCCGTGTTTGGAGTGTATCTGAGACTGTAATTGGAGTTGAGACCTGTATGAGTAGCAGAATAACTTGTGTCTGGAGTGTATCTGGAACTGTAACTAGGATTTGAATAAGTGACAGAATGACTTCTGTGGCGACTGCACTGGGGAGAATCAAACTGCTGGTATAAAGGTCAGAATGGCATTCGTGTTTGGAGCGTATCCTAACTTGAAGTTGATAGTTGAATCTGAATGAGAGATAGAATGGACGCTGTGTCTGAAGCGTATCTAGTATGTATCGGATTGCTGAAGTCTGAATGAGTAGTAGAATGACCGCCGTGTCTGGGGTGTATCTGTACTATATTTTGACTTGAAATTGTGAATGAGTAATAGAATGACTGTCGTGTCTGGGGTGTATCCATATTGTATCTGAATAATTGTTAACGATAACCTTTTAATCTTATCCTGAAAAGGGTAAAATGTTAGCTAAAACACAAAGTTATGTTGCATGATATGTATGATGCAATGAATTGTGTTTCATCAATGTTTATGATATATGAATTTAACGGTTATACATGTAAGCTGAGTAGCCGTCTTGCTGAGGAAAATAAATCCTTGATGGCTGGAGATAATGGAATCTTTGACTGCTGTCGGGGAAAGTAAATCCTTGACCGATGATGGGGATTCAAAAATCTTTGATTATTGAAGATGAGAAATCCTTGTTGGATGCTTGGGGATTAAAGATCTCTGATTGTTTGAGAAATGAGAAATCCTGGGACCAATGTTGGGGATTGAAAATCCTTAGTGACTTACGGGGATTAACAAGGCCTTTGACAACTTCTGCAGGGAATGAGAATCCTTCATGACTTTCCTGGGAAATAGGGAAAACTCTGAAAATCTCTACTGGGGAGTTAAAACCTAGGAGGCTTCTGCTTGGAGAAATGAGACCGAGAATCTTCAATCTGTTGGGAGATAACTCTGTGGGGAGAATGTCTACTCGGCCGGTTGGACCAGGAGTTTTGGGTTGTATGCCAAACTACTGGGCAAATTGGGAGAAGTTGAACAATTCCCACCGGGGGTTGATAGTTGGAAACTTGACTTCGCTGGGGAAGAAGGTTTAGAATTATACTGGCTCCGTCGGTGATCTTGAAGTTTAACTCCGCTGGGGAATAATACTCCAATATTAGCTTTGTTGAGGATCTGAATGATGTATTGTAGGGGATTTCTTCTGAAATGGCACAAAGATATCTTCCTACACCTTCAACATATCAGTAATTATCCTTTCTCAATTTCGTTTTATTTGTAAGCAGTGATTATATTCAAATGCATATGCCTATTTAACAAAACATTGGACGTTTTCAAATAAAACATAAGTGTAAAAAGGCAAAGAAAAGTAAACAAATTTCTGCACTTTGAAATATCTTTGTATTAACTTTTGTAAGTATCTTTGTACAAAGGAAACAGACATCCTAGTAAGAGAATGTTGTCGTAAAAATTGAGAAAAATTTTATACAAAAGAAAAGATGGCTATGTGTAATAATTCCATGGGGTTCCCATTCTGCTATAGCCTTCAAAACTCTTAATATCTCGTCCATTCGCTGCTTCGTCCGCCGATGACTGGATTGATCAGTAGCTTGGAGCTTGTTGGTGAATAGATTATTCTTAAAGTGACCCGACGAGACATAGTCATACGCTTTAATTCCCTAACTTTTGCCTGGACCGCCCTTTCAGGTTTTCGGTTCACCGGGATGCCCTTTTTTGCCCAAGTCGCCCTTTCGGGTTTTCAGCTTGCCAGGTGTACAGTTTTTTTTGTTTTATCCCTAATTTTTGCCCGAACCGTCCTTTCGGGTTTTCGGTTCACCGGGATGCCCATTTTTTCCCAAGTTGCCCTTTCGGGTTTTCAACTTGTCGGGTCGTTTTATGCGTAGTATCTTTTGACTATGTCTGCGTTCGCAGGGTGCGGCAAGTCATCACCGTCCATGGTGGTCAGAATCATTGCCGCACCAGAAAAGATGCTCTTAATCATAAATGGTCCTTCGTAAGTAGGAGTCCACTTGCCCCTGGGATCACTTTGCGGTAAGATGATCCACTTGATTACAAGATCTCCGACTTGATATACCTGACGCCTGACTTTCTTGTTGAAAGCCTTGATCATCCGTTTTTGATACGTCTGACCATGACAAACAGCAGTGAGTCGCTTCTCGTTGATCAAATTAAGTTGATCAAACCGGGTCTGAATCCAATCGTCTTCACTCAAACCAGCGTCCTTCATAATCCTTAAGGAAGGAATCTGAACTTCCATAGGCAAAACAGCCTCCATGCCATATACCAAAGAAAATGGGGTTGCCCCTGTTGAAGTACGTTTCGTGGTACATATCCATGCAGACAAACGGTAACATCTCATGCCAGTCCTTGTAGGTGACTGTCATCTTTTAAATGATCTTCTTGATATTTTTGTTCGCGGCTTTAACAGCACCGTTCATCTTCGGCCGATAGGGAGATGAATTGTGATGATAAATCTTGAACTGCTCACATAGAGCGGTGATCATAGTGTTGTTCAAATTTGTACCGTTGTCTGTGATAATCCTGTCGGGGATACTATACCGGCATATGAGGTTCTGCTTAATGAAGCGGGCAACCACATTCTTTGTCATTGAGCCATAGGAAGATGCTTCGACCCACTTGGTAAAGTAATCAATAGCGTCTAAGATGAAGCGATGTCCATTGGATTTCGTAGGCTTGATCTCTCCAATCATGTCAATGCCCCACATCGTGAATGGCCAAGGAGCTGTCAGAATGTTGAGGGGAACAGGAGGAATATGTACCTTGTCGGTATAGACTTGGCATTTATGGTAGGTAGGGGAATGTTGATGACAATCAGCTTCCATGGTAGACCAGTAGTAGCCTGCCCTTAGAATCTTCTTAGCCATCGTATGTCCGCTCAAGTGGGTGCCAAATGTGCCACTGTGTATTTCGGTCATGATCAACTTTGCTTCAACCTTGTCCACACAACGAAGTAGAACACAATCATGGCTGCGCTTATAAAGGATGCCATTGCTTAGGAAGAACTTGGCAGCAAATCTCCTTAAGAACTTTTTGTCATTGATGGAAGCTCCTTCAGGGTATTCTCTAGTCTGGAGATACCTTTTGATTTCATGAAACCAGGGTTGTTCCACTACTTCTTCGGTATTAATCTCATGACAGTGCGCAGGTTCGTCCATTCGCTCGATGGTAATTTGGGGAGCCTCGTTATCCCAGTTGAGTTTAAACATGGAAGACATTGTAGCCAGAGCATCTGCTAGCTGATTTTCTTCTCGCGGGAAGGGCTCAAAAGTAATCTGCTCGAAATGAGGCAACAACGTCAAGATATGTTCTTTGTATGGGATAAGATTAGGATGCTTGGTATCCAACTCTCCTTTGACTTGACTGATAACCAAAGCCGAGTCCCCAAATACGACCAAAGATTTGATTCCCAAGTCTATAGCAGCCTTGAGACCAAAGATGCAAGCTTCATATTCAGCCATGTTATTGGTATAGCTGAAGCAAAGTCGGGCAGTGAAGGGTGTATGGCAACCTTCCGGAGAAATGAGTACCGCACCGATACCGTTTCCAAGTGCATTTGAAGCACCATTGAAGTACAGGGTCCATCGGGATCCTTGTTTAGGTCCGTCATACGGTCCATTACCTTCAATGTTGTCCAATGTCATGATGTCCTCATCAGGGAAGTCGAATCTCATAGATTGGTAATCTTCTACGGCTTGATGAGCTAGATGGTCAGCTAGTACACTCCCCTTTATAGCTTTTTGGGTAGTATACTAGATATCATACTCAGTCGGGATCATTTTCCATCTAGCGATTCTTCCAGATAAAGCAGGCTTCTTGAAGATATACTTGATCGGATCCATCTTGGAGATCAGCAGAGTGGTATGAGTCAACATATACTGCCTTAACCGGCGAGCAGCCCATACCAAAGCGCAGCAAGTTTTCTCGAGCAGTGAGTAGCGAGTCTCACAGTCGGTAAATTTTTTGCTAAGGTAATAAATGGCATGCTCTTTTCGGCCAGACTCATCATTTTGGCCCAGCACGCACCCCATTGAGTTATCCAAAACAGTCAGATACATGATTAACGGCCTTCCTTCAACGGGTGGCATGAAAATAGGAGGTTCTAGTAAATACTCCTTGATCTTATCAAAATCTACTTGACAATCATTGTTCCATTCAACCACCTGATCTTTCTTCAACAGTTTGAAAATTGGTTCACAGGTAGATGTTAGGTGAGAGATGAACCTTGTGATATAGTTTAAGCGTCCCAAGAATCCCCTAACCTCCTTTTCAGTGCGGGGGGCAGGCATTTCTTGTATAGCCTTTTCTTTAGCTGGATCAACCTTAATGCCTTTGTTGCTGACAATAAATCCCAAAAGTTTACCAGACATAACTCCAAAAGTGCACTTGCTTGGGTTCAGTCTGAGCTTATACTCCTTCAACCTGGCAAACAGCTTTTGCAAATGATCAAGGTGTTCTTCTTCTATCTGTGATTGAGCTATCATGTCGTCTACGTAAACTTCGATCTCATGATGTATCATATCATGAAACAAAGCTACCATGGCGCGTTAATAGATTGCCCCTGCATTCTTCAGTCCGAATGGCATCACTTTGTAGTAGAAGGTACCCCATTGCGTGACAAAAGTAGTTTTCTCCATGACCTCGGGGGCCATTTTGATCTGGTTGTATCCCGAGAATCCGTCCATGAAGGAAAATACCTTGTGTTGAGTTGTGTTATCAACCAAGATGTCGATGTGTGGCAGTGGGAAATCGTCTTTAGGGCTAGCCCTGTTTAAATCTCGATAGTCCACACACATTCTGACTTTGCCGTCCTTCTTAGGCACGGGCACAATGTTAGCAACCCATTATGGATAGGAAGTAACAGCCAGAAAGCCAGCGTTGAATTGCTTCATTACCTCAGCCTTGATCTTCTCAGACATGTCAAGCCTCATTTGGCGGACCTTTTGCTTAATCGGTGGACAGTCTTCTCTTGTAGGGAGACGGTGAACCACTATATCTATGTCCAATCCTGGCATGTCTTCATAAGACCAGGCGAAGATTTCAACATACTCGTTCAACAACTGCACTAAGCGCTCTTTGACACTTGGTTCCAGGTTGGCACCCACTTTTACTTCTTTCATGTCTTCCTCTGTCCCCAAGTTGATGGTTTCTAGCAACTCTTCATGAGGCAGAATAGCCCTCTCTTCTTGTTGCAAAAGTCTGGCTAACTCTCCCGGCACTTCACAGTCTTCGTCAACTTCGTACTCAGCATGATTGACCAAATCTTCAGAGTTATCGAAGGCTAAAACAGAATAGTCACCCATGGAATCCGGAGTGGATGGGTACCTGCATTTGGGAGTGTGGGTGTGTGTAAGGGATAGCCATCCTTAAACAAAACAAGATGCAAAAAGAAAGAAAATGAACACAACAGTTTATGAAAACGTCCAATGATTCATTAAAACATGGCATATGATAATGAAGAAAATCAAGCCCTTACAAATGGATCTACATGTCCCGGGCAAAGCATGAGGTGAAAATAGTGTACGAATTGTTTTAGTTATTACAGACCAAAATAAGAAATTGTTCAAAGATAAAATTACTGGTTGATGAAGGTGATGGGAATAAAATCCTTTGCTTCCCAGTTGCTTAAACCCCCTTCGACGGTCAGAAAAATCCAATCTTCGAAGTTGTTCTCTTCATATTCATCTTCAACAGCAATAACTTCATGGTGAGTGATCCTCACAGGTGGCATTCCAGTCTTGGAGCGACGCATAGCTTTTTGTCATGCAGCTATAAACCCTAGTCCAAATTTGTCCGTCTTATGGGGAAAATCAGGCAATTGCCCCCATACTGTACTCTTCCCTTCTTTGATCACCGCCTCTGCGTCCTTGAGAGATGCCATCCTAGGCACATGCTTGGGAACGATAGGTACCTCAACCACTGTCTTCGCAACTGCTATCTCAAGAGAAACTTCCTCAAAATGTTGGAAAGGCATTTCGATGAATTTGCCATCCAACTCCACATAACGGAAGGAATTGAGATGACTTATCATGTACTCTTCCTCGCCGTGCACCGTTATAATCTTACCCTTAACAGGATATTTCAGCATTTGGTGCAAAGAGGAAGTAACTGCCCCGGCATAATGGATCCACAGTCTTCCTAGCAAACACGAATATGACAGACGGATGTCCATCACATAAAAGGTGGAGTTGAAAACTTCTGTGCCTACTTTGATAGGAATGTCAACCTCTCCATGAACCATTCTTTTGGACCCGTCAAAGGCCCTAACAATGATGTTCCTAGGTTTGAGGGTCAATCCTTCGCAGTCCAAACGGTCCAACGCTTTCTTCGGCAGCACATTCAAGGAAGAACCAGTATCAACTAAGACATGGGCGAGGGTGGTTCCCCTGCATTCAACTGAAACATGTAGCATGTCGTTGTGTTTCCTTCCTTTGGTAGTCAAATCAGCATCAAAGCCCAGGCCATTATCAGCAGTAAGACTGGCCACACACTCCTGAAACTGGTCAGCCGAAGTTTCTTGGGGCACGTGTGCCGCTTTCAAAAATTTGATCAGGGCCTTAGCATGGGCCTCAGAGCATAGTAGAAGATCCAACATTGAAATTTTAGAAGGGTTCTGCCCTAGCTGTTCCACGACGTCGTAGTCACTCTTTCTAATTATTTTCAAGATTTCATCCATTTCTTTCTGGGTGGTTTCGGGGATAACCACAGCATGAGCTTTCGTCCTGACAGGCGCTTCTAGTATCCCCTTACCCTTATTGGTAGTATCAGCAGATGGTCTTACTTCAGGAGTATCCAATTCTTCAATCATCGGGCCTTGCACAGATGGCCTAACAGGTGCATAAGCTTTCGAGGATCCGAAGACTACTCGAGGGGAAGCAATCTCCGGAGAAAAAATCCGTCTGCTGCGGGTTATCTTGCTTGTTCTCGCGATGTTCCCTATATCAGGGTTTTCTTCTTCAGAATCCTCTTGGACTGTCTCAATCTGTTTGATACCATGATAGAAGATTTCTCCTCCATAGTTCCATGGTATCGTCTTGCTAGATTGATACGGGACAGGTCCCGGCATGGTGATTTTTAATGGTACAAATTTAGGGTCGGGCGTAATACTGACAGGCCTTTTGCAAGCCTTGGGAGGATTTTCGGAAATGGTTATGATTGCAATATCGTTGGTTGAATTAGCAAAAGTAGCAGGAGTAACAGGAGTGAAGGTATCAATAGGGTTTTTTGAAAGAGTATCTCTTGGGTATCCATCAGGCGTTGGACACCTGATTTCAACATTGGGCAGTCATCTTGTATGTTTAAACAAAAGTAACAGTCCTTCCCACAGCCTGGGAATATCCCGGCTCTCATAAAACTCTCTTTAATCACTAGTAACGGAGTCAAAAGATCAGCAACATCAGTAACATGAAGGTCCTCCATAACGGCATGAACATTATTACCGTGCTTGGGCATCGGAGCAGATATCACATTTGGCTTTTCGGGCGCATCGAATTCTACTTCCTTGGTGTCAATCAGGTCCTGGATTTTGTACTTAAGCGCCCAGCAATTATTGGTATCGTGCCTAACACTGTCAGAGTGGTAAGCACACTTGGCATTGGGGTGGTAGGATGGAGAGGAGGTGTTAGGGTTCTTTGGTGGTTCCTTCAAACTGGTAAGATTCAGCTTCAACAAATGAGGGAGTACTTGAGCTGGTGTCATGTTGATTCGGGTGAACTGTCGTTGTGGCCTTTCTACCCGTTATTGATTAGGTCTCGACTAATTGCCGTGAGGTTGATCATTTGAAGAGTTTTGAATCATCACAGCCCCTACAGTTGGTCGGCGCTCGGTTCTTCCCTGACCCTTCTGAGAATACACTGCAGAGGCTTCCTTCTTAGCTGGGAAGGTTTTCTTAACAGCAGCAGACGCGGAGGTATCCTTCTGAATCTTACCACTTTTAATATCGGCCTCGACCCTTTCGACGGTCAAAATAAGTTCGGTGAATCCTGCAAAAGAACTCCCGATTAAATGATTGAAGAAAGGGCCAGACATGGTCCCCAGGAACATGTCAACTAGCTCTCTATCAGACAAAGGTGGCTGCACCCTTCCAGCCAGATCACGCCACTTCTGGGCATACTCTTTAAATCCTTCATTGGAAGCTATCCCCATACTTTGTAACTGAGTACGAGTGGGCGCCAAATCAGCATTGTATTGGTATTGACGGTAAAAAGCAGCAGCTAAGTCTTCCCAATTGTGAACCTCTGATCTCTCGAGTTGATAGAACTAGTCCAACTGTGTGCCTGACAAATTGTCTTGGAAAAAGTGTACCCAAAGTTCTTTATCAGATGAGTGGGGTTGGATCTTTCTGACATACGATCTCAGGTGCATCTTTGGGCAAGATAGTCCGTCATACTTAGAAAATGTCGGTACTTTGAACTTGGGAGGGATAACAATCCCAGCTACCAACCCTAGTTCTTCAAAATCCAAACCAGGTACCCTCTGTAACTCCATGGATGCCAATCTATCCTCAAGATTCTTATATTTATCATCCGCTGGGGGATATTGTTGTTCGGAGTAGTCTTCGTCTTCTTCCTCTTCAACCTCAGATTCAGAAGGTACAGCATCCCCTTTTCCCTTACCAACCCCTTCATCAGACGTTGAGGGGAACTCGAGAACCTTTCTGGCATTGCTTTCAAACCTTCTTCCAAAAGTGGCTACTCCGGGCCTCTTCTTCTTTTTCTCTTTATTCTTCTTCAACAGTGCTTTCATATCCTCTTGACCCTTTGCTAAGGTCATAAGGAGTTACTGGAATTGAGAATTCTATGCTTGCAGATCCTTAACCGTCTGCTCCAAATCCATCTTGCTGAAATAAACAGCAGAAAGATAAGGAAACCTGGTGTGAAGACTTGTTTATGCATATGATGAATGGTATGTTATTCATGTAATGCATTCAAGGATTCAGAAATTCAAATTTGTTGCAAACAAAAAGGAACACACGTCATATTAAGAAGAAATTGTTAGTACATAAGTGCCCCAGGGGCAAAATATTACAAAATTCTTAATGTAAAAAGACATTGCGCAGCCTCTTTGGTGCGATGTAAGTGTTGAGAGTTTCCTCCTTATGAAGTCGGCGGGTAAGCTCCAAAACCTTCTTCTCACTGGCATAGAAGTTGGCTTCAAAAGTATTTTGTTCTTCCTTGAGTTGGATCCAACTCTTTTGCATTTCTTCCCATGATGTTGGCATGTCCGGATATAGGATGGCGTATGGAACCTCTCCTTCCATAACAGGATCTTTGATCAAGGGGAGAATGTGAGGGTAGGGCATCATAAGATTTTGGGCGCGGGTTCGTACCCACTTGAGATAAGGCTCAAGGGGGATAGAATTCTTGTGCCCCAGTGTCTTACTATCCACCTTGTTGGGCATCCTCCAAGCTCTGATGAACCTTAGTCGAAGTCCTTGCGCATCGTTGTCGAAGTCAAAAACTAGGTCAGGAATCAACATGTCATGAGGGCCATCCCTCCGAGCATATCCAAACGGTCTTAGAGCTAAACAGGGGTTGTAGGTAATGCCTCCCCTAATGCCAAGTAGTGGGACATTAGGGAATTCCCCACAATGATCAATGATGATGACATTTTCTCTGGACCGAGAACACCAATGTATATCAGAATGTGTGAGGGTCATCAACCGTTGTGACCACCTTAAACCCTGCTCATTCTTCAAAACTGATTGTGGAAGGTGAGAAATAAACCACCTTTCTAGGAGAGGAATACAGCACATGAGAACACCTCTTTTCCTCATTGTTCGTGTGTAAAATGAGTGTAGGATGTCCCGAAGCAATGTAGGTATATGATTTCTGGATATGAAAATCTTGACAGCATTCACATCTATAAGTTGATCAGGGTTTGGGAACAAGACCAACCCATAGATAAGGAGTGCCACAATCTCTTCAAAGGCTTGTAGATCAAGAGAATTCCAACAGTCTTGTGCCTTCTCAAATAGAAACTTTACCAAGAAACCCTTGACACCACTTCTGGTTTCCCAATGTCCCTTGATGTCATATGGTTGCAAGTGTAATGCTTGAGCAACATCTTCAGGTTTTGGTTCTTTTTCCGTACCGTTGTAGGGTAGTTGATGAAGAATAGGAATTCTCAAGAGTTGAGAAAATTCCTCCAAAGTAGGTACTAGTTGGTAATCGGGAAATGTGAAACAGTGGTGTAGGGGGTCAAAGAACTGGAAGAGAACTTTCACCATGTCTTCTTTAATGTTGGAGTTGACCAAGTTGAGAAGTCTACCATGTCTTTCACTGAAGAGAGAATTCTCTGGAATCTTGGAAGTAAGCTCCTTGAGTTGAGGAGGGATTCTCACAAGGTTGACTTGAATTGTTTTCCTGCAAAGAGATTCCATGACCTTCAAAACAAGAACAAAGATGAAGATCCAAACCCTTGAAATAATTAGTGGATGCATGTGATGCTTTATGATGTTCATGATGTATGCACAAACACATGTTCAAGCAAGTCACACAAAACCCTAGTTTCAGGCTTGCATGAGGTTTCATAGGTAAATACCCTCTTGAGTTTATTTGGCTAAAACCTGTCCTATAAATAGTAACCGGGTTCTAAGGAGCTCAATATCATTGGATTGTTTTCTATGTTCATTGTTTTGGTTTATCCACTTAACTAGCGACCAAATATTCCAAGAAAAAACCCTTAATGAGTGTAGCATCGAGTATCTACCAACTTCGGACTGCACCAAAGTCGGTCATCTCGCTACCCCTAATAAAAGGCCAAGATGGTCAAGTAAGGTTCTAAGAGTTCATTAGTGCTTCATGACATCACTCAGCGGCCCCGTATTCTCTTTGATTGACTCAAAGGCTACCGGTACTCACAAATATGTCGCACTAATATAGCTATTGCTTCAACCATGACGGTATACCCCGCACAGTTTCTACAACGTATTGCTATTTACCTATGAACGTTTCCTAAATCCAGGTGGAGGATTTCAAGCCAAAACAAGAGAACCAAATGTAAAGCAATCAAAGCAAACAATATAATCATGCAAAGGGTGATCTAGGCCCTAATGTTACTCCACTTTTAAAGTCGTCCCTAGTAGAGTCGCCAGTTCTGTGATACAGTGGGAGAACTGACTTGGGATTTTGCGTTTGTGTTTGCAAATGTTTCGGTTTAGCAAGAGTCGCCACTGACTTTTTATTTTATCCTAAGGAAAGGTCAAAAAGCACAGGAAAGACCTTTGAGGTGTTTTCTTGGGTTCGGGGAGTAGATTATAGAAAGGGAAGATATTAGCACCCTTTCTATCCATGGTTATCCATGGGCTCTTAGTTACTTGTTTAGATCACTTGCTTTGCTTTTCAATTGTTTGAAATGGTGCTCTTAAATTGTTTAAAATGGTGCTTTGTGTGTGGTTTTGAAAGATAATTTGAAAAGAGGCCATCATTGTGGCAACCTTTGTAATGATTCTTGTTTGAATATATACAAAGGTGTTTTTGTCTTTTGAAAAGTTTTCAATGTTTTGAAAGTAGGGTTTTGAAATTTGTGTTGTGAAGTGTGTTTTGAAGATAGCAAGGATGTTTTTGCAAGCTTTGATCAAGTAACTAAGAGTTGTCTACCCTATTTTACTCAAAGATCTTTCTTATGTTTTTAACCCTTTTAACAGTGTTGTTTCACCATTGTATTTGGTAAATAACCTTGTGTTAGGATGTTAAACGGGACAGGCGCGGGTCGTCGTATAGACCATGATAGAAATTGTGTCAAGTATTTTTGGCAATTTTCTTGAGGGACTTGATCATTTTGTTTAGGCAACTCAGATAGCGTCATCGAGGGACTATGATCTTTGGTTTTGTTTTTGTTTTGCCAAAATACTTGACATGCATACCATGGCCCCTTTTTGAAGGCAACAAGTGGATGGTAACCCTAGGGGTACAAGTGTGCATTGTGTTTGTTTTTCATGTATTTTCATCTTGGATTAGGTCAAACTATTTATTGATTTTGATTTTGCATACAAACCCTAAGTTTAATCATGGCATAATTGAAAGCATTTAAAGATGCAAGAATTTAAATTCTACACTATTACAACATGATATAAGGAGGGGGTACAATTTTGAATAGGGGATTATTTAGACAAGAAATTAAATTCTAAATTATTACAACCATATTGAATGTGGAAGGCATAATATTTAAATGTACATTATTTAAATAAAATACAATAAATAAACATTGGATAAAAATGCATTATGCAAAAAAAGGTTTTTTTTATGTATGTAAAATATTTTCAATGGAAAGAAAAGTAAAGAAAAAATTAAAAGGGCTATTTTTAATTATTTTTGTTTTTAGGGCAAAAACCCTAATTTCTTAGGAAAATAAATATATTGTATTATTTATGTACAAAAAATGTATTAACATGTATAAAAGTGAAATATCTCCTAAAAAAGGTATTTTTTAGTATAAATGATAATAAAAATAAAATATAATATTTTTGTTCTTTTTATTCTAATTTTAATAAAGCAAAAATATATATATATATATATATATATATATATATATATATATATATATATATATATATATATATATATATATATATATATATATATATATATATATATATATATATATATATATATATATATATATATATATATATATATATATATATATATATATATATATATATATATATATATATATATATATATATATATATATATATATATATATATATATATATATATATATATATATATATTAAATATGTAAAATGTGTAAAGAAAATAAAATAAATTATTTACAAAAAATAAAATATATTCAAGAAAATGTTTTCGATGTGAATAAAAATAATAAATAAAAATAAAAGTATTTTTTACATTATTTTTAAATTTAAACAAAATAATATAAAAGTATATAAAATGCTTTTATGCTAGTAAAAATAAAAATAAATACCAAATAAATGTAAAAAATTATAAAAATATTTTTGGATCATTTTTTATGTTTGAAAATAAAATATAAAAGTCAGAAATGAAATAAAAATGTAAAAATAATAAAAATACAAGAAATGGGCCAGGGGGTGTGAAGCTGAAAAATGCAAGTGTTAGAAGCAAAAATAACCAGGCCCAGCCCAAGAACTTCATCTTCTTCCTCTGTTCAAACACCAAAACGCACGTTTTCCACACAAACTTGTATCTCCTGATTCAGTGCTTTTTTGACAAAACTCAAAACATAAAACTTGTAGAGCATCAAACAACGAATCTAACCATATAAAAAACTTAAGCTAACTCTCAAAGACCAGAGAGAATTTCTTTGGACCTAATTTCTAACCTAGTTTTTTCAGAAAGTTCATGGATGAAATTCTCCTAGCACGATTAATATAAATGAAAACTAAGCATATGTATGGTTTCAGGGCTATGAATACAGCATCTTTCATTCACAAACCTAAGTCTAACTATTCCTAAATAGAGAGATAGAAGTTCATGAAATACCTGTTTCAGTTGAGTTCGAGCTAGACAATGCAGCAACTTTCAAGGGTGTTTGAGGTTCTTTTGAGCTTGCCTGATGTCCACTGAAGCTTTCTCAATGCTTAGTTTGTTTTGAAGTGGCCTGAATCGTGCTACAGAACTCAACCTACAAAGCTTCCAAACAAAAATGGAAATGTGTGTTAATGGAGTTACAGGAACTTGTGAGTGGTCTGGATAGCTCAGGTATGTTAGTTGGAATGTGTTTGTAGTAGCTTTGGCCAAGATGCACGAGGGAATTTGATGGTGGCTTGCAAAATGCAGAACTGGCCCTGTTTTGCAAGAAAATGGGGTTTTGGAGTATGAGGTTGCTTTAGGGGTGAAAGGCTTGTGCTTCTGACTTGTGAGGATATGCAAAACTTGTTTGCAATGTTTGTGTAAACTGACTATGGCTGGTTTTTGAGTTGGGAGGATTTGGACAAAAATCTTCTTTGTGAAGCAAGAATGTGTCACTTGGTGTTACAGGCCTGCACCAGTCATGTATTATGCTGCATACAATCTCCTTGATACTTGCAATTTGTGGATTTGATTTGGCCTCAGAGATATGGCCCCATGCTTTAAAGATCATGGTTTGACATAAAGCATATCTTTTCAAAAATGGCGATGTACCTTTTACCATTTAGGGATTAAACTTGTGTACAATACCCTAATGACCAAGACAATGCATTGGCTCAATGGATTTGCATTAAATTATGGAGTAAAAACTAGTTTAGAGGCCTGTGATTGTGAACTATGCTAGCTTGGTCAGATTTGGCAAGTGGTATGAACATGTATTGGCCATGGTTGCAAAGTGAGTTTTTGCCAATTTCAAGCATTCGATTCTCTCTAACCACAAAGGTGTTTGAGGAGTTCTTGGACAATTTGGAAAGCTTGTAACATTTAATATAATCCATATTTGAAATTCAACTTAAGATTCTAAGTGGAACTATGTGAAAAATGGCAAAGAAGATGGGTCAAAATCCTGCCTAAACTAGGGCAAAATTTCTCTAAGTTAAAAGTTTTAGGCACCCTTGTTCCAAAATTCATAACTTGAGATACAAGCTTCTTTTGAGAAAACTTTTTGAATAAAAGTTGTATACTTTGTGATGAACTACAACTTTCATGTTATAAGTTTTGTTTGAATCCATTTGCATCTAGGTGAAAAAGGGGACAAAGTTAGGAAAAAATAAGAAAATTTTATAACTTAGAAAATTTCTAAGTTATGAAATTTTTCCATTTTAAATCCTAATTTGCATTTTTGGGTTTCTTGATGAACAAGTTTCATAATTTGACATGTCTTGATAAAAAATGACCCTTGGCACTTGATTTTGACCAAAAAGTCAAAGTTTGACTTTTCAGTATACAGTTAAATTTTGATCAGTTGACTGAAAAATTCATATGTCAATCCTATGCATTTGAAATCTTTTGAACTTGTTGAATGGGTAAAGACAATTTCATTGAGTCCTTGAGTCCATGGTTGAGCTTTATTTTCCATTGTCTAGGTCAAACAGTCAAAAATTGCCTTTGTTCAGTCAAAACCCTAAAAATGACCATTTTGCCCTTTTGGTGATCTGATCAAATTTCTTGTGGAATTGTGATCCAAACATGATCAAATGGTTCATATGAGTTCATAATGTTGATGTGGGTCAAACTTCATGAGGTTTGACTGTCAATTGGCCACAGTTGACTTTTTCCCCAATACAGTTGATTTCTAGGTCATCTGTCCAATTGACTGGGCAAAACTCTGAATCAAGGCTTGAAACTTGGTATGGACAAACTTGTGAATCCAACATGAAGTATGAAAGTCACCTTGGGCATTGTGGGTCAAAACATCCATGTGCAAACTCAAACCCTAATTTAGGTCAACAGTGCAAGGAGGTGTCTTGAGCAGAGCAAACCCTAGCTTGATCTTAAGTTCCAAGAGTCTTGTGATGAGAAATGTTGATGAAATGAGAAGGCAAATTTTGGGGTACAACAGCTGCGGTGTTGGGTTTGAGATCCCATTTTCCCCAGTTAAGTCTTGGTTTAGATTTTCTCCAAGTTGTTATATGGTGTTGGGTTTGTATGGTTTGATACTTTTATCCCATACTCCCCAGTCAAGTCTTGATGCGGATTTCTCTAGTTGAGTGTGATTCTTTCCCCACTTGGTTTTTGATCCAGCAGAGTTTGTAAAGTTATAAGGCCTTTTCTCATTTTTTGAAGCTCTTTCTCCCTTTTATGTGTTGAGAATTGATGAAGAATATATGGCAAAACATTTCTCTCTCCAGTTATGACATTATTGTTGTTGTGTACTCCACAAGTAGCCAGACGAGGGCAGTAGATTTTCTAAGAAGTATTAGAATAACTGTCAATTTTTTGGGTTTTCTCTCTCCAAGTGTTGAGTTTTACTTAAAATCCACATATTTTTGAGTTCATGAAATGTTGTTAACTTCTTAGATCCCCAAATGAAGAAAAGATGACACTTTTCTCTAAATTTATTATCCCCATAAAGTTTCATAATTTCTCCCCAAAGAAGTTTGCACAACCATTACTCTTAATATGGAAGATTGTATTTGGACTCCCCTTGGTGATGTGGTGTTGTCTTCCCAAGTAAAGTTAGTACAGAATCCTCAGTTGAAATTTATACCGGAATTTTTCTTCCCTAGCAAAGTCTGTATGATATTCCCCAGTGAAATTTGGAGGAGGATGTTATATCCCTATAACTGTATTGATTTATTGCTATCAGATTGTGCTTTGATTATTTTCGAGCCATGTTTCTTCCCAGTGAAATTAAGCCGTGAAGTATGACTTTGTTTCTTCAGTTGGTGTTTACTCTCTTATGGAATCTTCATCCTGAATGTGATTTAGCTGAGTGTTGTTCTTACTCAAGTTGGTTTTACCTGGTTATCTCCAGTACACTATGTATGTTTTTTCAGCATATACATAATAACATTCATACACTCATACATACATCATGCATAGCTGAATTAAAAATTCATTTCTCATTTGCATTCATTGATGTTTTTGTTGGCATATTATCCTCTTTGCAGAGTTATGTTACCCTCTCTCCAATAGATTTTCAACCTTAAGCAGAAAGAGTATATCCTTTCAATTTCTCCACTGGGTTATCCCTTGTGAAAGAATTTTTCTTTAGCCTTCTTACCCAGTTCATTACCTGGATGGAATGTGATCCCCATTTGAGTTTATTCCTTATTCGATGGTGTCTTGGTTGAATTTTTCACTCCGGTTTGTTCCTAGTTTAAATGTTGGTTGTAACACCCCAATTCTACCCCGACAAATTATATAAATAAATCAGAGTTATAAAATTCATATCATGCAAACGAATCGGGACGTCACAAATTCTTCTATCAAAATTCATTGCATTCATTGTGGATATATAACACTTTCAAAACATCAGATGAACCATCATAACATCTTTAATTAAATAACTCAACATCTACGCAGCGGAATTCTCAATAACAATTTTATCATCAATACAGCAACTTCGAAACAGCACATATTAATAATAATCAACTTAAAGTTCCACAACTGAAAATCAACAATCAAAAACATCAAGTGTTCATCCCCCCGAGTGATACATATCAGAGCAATGACACCGACTTGAACTACTGAAGGTATACGGCCCTCACTCTCGATTACCTGCATGTTACCAACATAAGGGCAACATTCAAACTGAAGGGGTGAGATATCTAACAATATAATAAAGTGCATGATAATTAATATATTAAATTAGATCAATAACATCACCACTTCTCATCTCATAATCAACAATAATTACAACGCATATACACATTTATCAACATCAAAATACACTTCTCTATGCAATCATATAATGCGACACAATACTATGCAAATGCATATGGTACCATTGGAGCAGAACTCCCATCTCAAAAATTTGCCAATTAATAGAGGCATCAACAAGGCATAGCTTTCATCTCAAAATTCGCCAATATAGGCCATCTCAACGAGCATAAGCTCCACCTCAAAAATGCAATGTATGCGACACAACCATGAATGTAATAACAACACCCAAGTTAACAACATCTCAAATTAACAACATCTCAAAAACATCTCAAATCAACATCTCAAAATTCATCTCAAATTAACAACATCTCAAAAGCATCTCAACGTCTCGTCATCAACATCTCATATCATTATAATAATTCATCAAACATCATTTATTTAATATAAATGATCAACACAACATCATTAATAACTTCTCACTAACAACTTAATTGTACATTAATACCACAGTAAATCAATACTGCTATTCTGTAACTCTAACGTCATTACCGTCACTATCCTACTGTTATAGTTCAAACAGCAGCTTCTAAGCATCTAACTTCCACATTCTATACGAAAACAATGTAAAGGCCAGCACAACTTCTGACCAGAACAACTTCTGACCAACTCAACTTCTAACCAACACAACTTCTAATAACACAATTTCTAATAACACAAATTCTGACCAATACAACTTCTGACTAACTCAACTTCTGACCAATACAACTTCTATCTAACTCAACTTCTGACCCATACAACTTCTGGCCAACTCAACTTCTGACCCATACAACTTCTGGCCAACTCAACTTCTGACCAACACAACTTCTGACCAACTCAACTTCTGATGACACAATCTTCTGACAACATAACTTCTAACCAATACACCCTCTACCATCAGAACTTCTACTTTCTAATAATCCAACGCAACTTCTAACAACATACTTCTAACATCATAACTTCTACTTTCTATTAATCCTACTATTTTAATTTTTAGCCTGATATCAACCTAACTAAGAACAGTACGACTAACTCCATCTCCAAATTAATTCATTGTTCTAAAACGGTAGCGCCTGATATCAATTTGCCTAATTCTGCATTTTTTTACCCCTGCAATCATTCTGCTTTTTCTTCCCTGCATCTCACTATGGTTCCATAACTAAAGCCCTAAAACTTAATATAATCATGATAATTCATCACCCACAATTACCTTATAATTCTACATCAATCGAATAACATCATGACATCAATATTCATCTAAAATTCATCAATTCTCATCATACAACAATCATGTATTTTCAATTCAAGAACAAGACAACAATCACCTCTAACCCCACATACCAATTATCATAAACCCAATTATAGAGTCAGAACCCCACCCTTACCTTGGATTGAAGGTCGCTCTACAATTTCCGGTTGAATTCTCGTTCTTGCCGTTTTCCACTTTTAGAGCTTGCACGTTCTCCTCTCAATCCTTATTCTTCTACTGCTTCTTCTTTCTATTCTATTCCAACTACAATAAAATAACCCTATTATTCTATTAACTCCTTATTGGGCTCAAAACGAATACACCCCCTTATTACTTCTATTCCTTTAAAACAAGCCCACATCAAATAATATTATACTTCTAATATTATTTCACCACTTAATAAAATAATTAAATCTAATTAATCATAACACAACTTCACAAAATATTCCAAAAATAATTTAATTTAATAATTAATTAAATTACGGGCGTTACAACTCTCCCCCACTTAGAATATTTTCGTCCTCGAAAATTTACCTCAATCAAACAATTCAGGATAGGAGTCTCGCATCTTGCTCTCCAACTCCCAAGTCATGCTTTCACCAGCAGCTCCTAGCCAAACCACTTTAACCAAGGCAATCTCTTTGCCCCTCAGAGTCTTCATTTCACGATCCGCGATCCGTACAGGCATCGTCTCCACCGTAAGATTATCTCGTACTTGCACATCGTCCATATGAATCACATGAGATGGATCTGAAATATACTTCCGAAGTTGCGACACATGAAACACATCATGCAAATTTGAAAGATTAGGAGGTAAAGCCATTCTATAAGAAACATCCCCCACTCTCTCTGAAATCTGATACAGTCCAATAAAACGAGAAGTGAGCTTCTTAGACTTCAATGCTCGTCCAACACCAGTCACAGGTGTAACTCTCAAAAACACATGATCACCAGCTTGGTATTCTAAATCTTTCCTTCGCTTTTCATGATAACTCTTCTGTCTACTTTGTGAAGCTTTCATCTTTTCTCGAATCAACTTCACCTTCTCAGTAGTCTCACGAATAAGTTCAGGTCCAAGTACTACACTTTCACCAGATTCAAGCCAACATAACAGAGTTCTACATCTTCGACCATACAATGCTTTAAAAGGTGCCATCCCAATTGTGATACAGTGGCCAGAACCGGGACTGTTTTTTAGGAATTGCTGGTTTGCGTTTTGCGTTTGTGTTTGCAAAATGTCGCGGTAAGCAAGAGTCGCCACCGTCTTTTATTTTATCCAATAAGGAAAGGAAAAAAGCACAGAAAAATTCCTTTTTCGAGATATTTCTGAGTACGGGGGGTAGATTATAGAAAGGGAAGGTATTATTGAAAAGTTTTTGTTTTGACTTCGATTTAACTCTTGCTTCTGTCTTCAAGAGTGTAATGAAGTGTTTTGAAAACTTTGTTTGTAAAGAGGTGTAAGTGTGAAAAAAGTTTGTTTTGATTGAGCAAGTACTTAAGAACTAATCTACCTACTCGAAAAAAGAATCGTTCTATGCTTGTTTCCTTTAGACAATGCTATCCCACTATTAGTGAGTAGGTAGCACCGTCGTTGGAGTTTTGAGGGTCAATTCGAAAGGGACATACGGTCACTAAAGCAACGTTACGACGTCTTAGTAGTAACCCTAATGTCTTAGATCAATTATCTGAGGCGACAATATCCGAGGCAACCTTTCCGAGGCAACTTTGATCTTTGGACAAAAGGACGACCACTAAAGCATCCTATACTCAATGACCGTTTACCGAAGGCAACCAAGTGGGAGTGTATCCTAGGAGTTCGCATGTGCGAGTGATTCGATTTCAAATTATTTATCTTTGCACATTTTAGGGTTATCTAACTGTATTAAAGTCTACATACATTCTTGTCATGCATCCCTATATCATACATCTAACAGTTTAATATTTTGCATAATTTAAAGTGTGGAAATTAAACTACGCTATTACAAGGCTTCAGGTATTTACATAGCCAAAAACAAACCCTTTGAAAATAAAGCTGTTGTACCCCAAAATTTTCCCTCCCATATTCCTCAAGACATGTCAAGAATAATCTTCAAGTTGCTCAAGTTGGCTCAAGGGTTGGACAGTCAAATCACCTCCTAAGGCAGTCAAGTCAAAATTAGGGTTTTGTGTTGCATTAAGGTCCTCATATCCAAATGGCCTCAAGTTCTCCCCAATGTCTTAATATGTTCTTAAGTTCATCCATGACAAATTTCAAGCCTTGCAGAGAAACTTTGGTCAGCCAATTGCTCAAGAGGCCCAAAAATCGACTATGTTGGGTCAAAAGTCAACTGTGACCTAAATACAGTCAAACCTCAAGGTTTTTTGTCAATATTCTCATTTTGAAGGATAATTCATAATTTTATCAAGGGTTGATCATGATTCATCAAGGATTGCTCAAAATTCATCAAGATTCAAAAGTTGCTAAATTAGGGTTTTGCAGGAAAAGTCAACTCAACTTTGACCAAGCATAACTTTCTCATACTTTATGAGAAATGACCCATCCAAAGCTCATTAATAATAGGATTCAATTCCCTACAATCCATCTTCATACCCCAAGATCAGAAAATGCACTCACAAGAAGTTATGCATTGTTGAAGTTGGGCATTTTTCCAAAATTGCCAAAAGTCAACTATCCTCAAAACTCCAATTTTTGACAAAAGGGCCCACTTTTTCCACTTGATTTAGTCTTGTCATGCCACACACGTGTCCCATGCTTAATTTCATGACCAAACATTTATTTTTCTATTTTATTTCATTTTTATTGATTTAATTCATTATTAATCAATATTAAATCAAATAAAATCCAAAAATTATTGAATAGGGATCTTTGTGATTTGTACAGCTTGCAAACATCATGTGACAACCAACCAACTCGTGCTAAGGCTTATTTGTGCACAAAATCTCAGATTTTGCCTATTTTTGGAAAGGTTAACAATGGTGATAAAATCAAATCCTAAACCTTGAACGTACATGGATATTGGCCCAACTCTTGACCTAAAATCATTGCCTTATACATACACAAGCCACACAAACCTAATTCACGACCTGAGAACTTCTAAAACGGCCAGAACAAATTGCAAAAATCCTTGAAAAAGTGTGAGACCAAAAGCGATATTGGAGACACTTTCAGACAAAAAGACGAACGCGGCTCCCTTCCTTGACATCCAGTGGTGCTATAGCAATCAAAACCAGTCTTTTTCATCACCTATATCGCACTGTAAGTCGTCACGAATGGACCTCTGAACATGGAATCCCAACTTCCAGTTCTTGCACTTTTTCTTCAAAACATTGGCTTATTCATGTTTATTATTTGATTTCTAAGATTACTGCAATATTCAAGTTTATTTTTATGCCCTGTATCGTGATGCCCGATTCTAGGGTTTATATTCTTGCTTTTTAGGTGTTTTTGATGCAGGGCGAATTGGACCCAATAATTGGTATAGGAATGATCAGGAGGCAAGGACGAACACGCCTATGTTCTTGGGTGGCGTTTACATGGCCTAAGGAAGATTTTTGAAACGACCTACGAAGCTTCCTGCGGATAAAAATCCGCAGGTAAAAAACCAGTGACTCAACGAAGAAGACGCTGACGCGTCTCCCTCCCATTCGTCCTTTTAAAACTCGCGCACTTTTATTTTTTTTTCAGGCATATTTATTTGTTTGCTAATATATTAATTGCTTATTATTCCAATAACAAATAAGGCATGGTGGTGTAGTGGCAGGTGAGAACATCCAATAAGCAATGGGACCTGGGTTCGAATCTCAGGCCCCCCAAATATTTGTTACAATTTTTCTTCATGTATTCATGCGCAGCACTCCACGCATGGTACATCATACATCATTGCTTGATCTCGTGCCAGATAGCCTCCAGGCCAAATCTGGTGGCCAGGAATGAATTGGGCCTTGAGCACGCTGATTCCACCTCCAGATTTGGGCTTAAACCCCCCCAATGGGTTAATTTCTTATCTTTTTTATTTCCCTTTATTTAATTACTTTATTATTTTAAATAACCTAATAATTTATTTTTCCTCATAAAAATCAGAAAATACAAAAACATTATTTTTTAAATTCATCACTTTTATTATTTTTTGTAAATAAATAATTTAATTGACTTAGATTTTTTATTAGGCATAATTTTAACATTTTTGCAACAAAATAAAATTAATGTAGAATTAGGGTTTTTAATAAATTTTAATCATTTTATTTTTTATTTCCTTAAACAACAAAAAACCAAAAATATTTTTATTAATTAATTCAATTATTAATTTAGACTAATTTCTTTAATTAAAAAAAAATAACAAAAATCTCCTTTCTTAAAAAGGGTCAAAACCCTAAAAACTCTCCGATTCAATTTTCTCGCGCGTATTATTTTTTGATTCATATTTCATATAATGTAATTGTTCTGAGGATGTAATAGTATTGGATTTAGGACTTTTATTTACCGCTTTTATTTATTTTCCGCATTTACTTTTTCAAGGGTTTGTTTTTGGCGATGTAAATACCCGACGCCTTGTAATAGCTTAGTTTTATTTTCCGCAACCCTTAACTGCTAGATGTATGAATAATAGGTTATGCATGACAAGATCTATCTTAACTAAAAATCAATCGTAGCTCACCATAACATGTACAAAGATAACATAACTGAAAATTGACACATTTGCACATACCACTCTTAGGGTACGCCTCACTTGGTTGCCTCGAACGTGGTCATTGAGTATAGGAAGTTTTAGAGGTCGCCCTCCTGTCTAAATATCAAAGTTGCCTCGAAACGGTTGCCTCGATAAAAAATGATCTAAGACATTAGGGTTACCGCTAAGGCGTCCTAACATTGCTTTAGTGACCACATGTCCCTTAATCGAATTGACCCGAAAACTCCAATGACGGTGCTACCTACTCCTCAATAGTGGGATAGCACTGTCTAAAGTACATTTACACGGTTTAATTCCTTTTGAGTAGGTAGAGGTTCATAGGTACTTGCTCTTTCAAAACAAAACAAATTTTTCGCACTTACACTTTTCAAACAAAGTTTTCAGCAACACTTCATACACTCTTGAGGACAGAAACAAGAGTTAAATCGAAGTTTTCAAACAAAACTCTTTTCAAAACCCACAAACACAAGAAAAGCAAAACTTTTGAAAACACAATGAGCAAGTACCTAAGAGCCCGTGGATAACCACGGATAGAAAGGGTGCTAATACCTTCCCTTTCTATAATCTACCTCCCGAACCCGAGAAACATCTCGAAAAGGAATTTTGCTGTGCTTTTGTCCTTTCCTTGTTGGATAAAATAAAAGACGGTGGCAACTCTTGCTTACCACGATATCTTGCGAAACGCAAACGCGAACCAGCATTCCAAAATAGTCAGTTCTCATTCCTACCGATCACAGAACTGGCGACTCTGCTGGGGAGTTACTCTAAATAAGTGAGGTGTACCTTAGGATTAGATCACTTGTATTTTCAATTGTATGATTTGTATGCTTTAAATCTTGTGGGTTTGTATTGGAGTTCTATAGATTCTAACCCGGATCTGGGGATACCCTTTAGAAGTAGCAACAAACTGTGAGGGAACTGTGCGGGGTATACCGACATGGTTGAAGCAGTAGCTACTTTAATGTGGCACTTTGGTGAGTACCGGTAACCCTTGAGTCAATTCAAGGAGAGTACGGGGCCGCCGCATGGTGTCGCGAAGCATCAACTGACCTTAGAACCTTACTTGACCATCCTGGCCTTTTTAGGGGTAGTGAGATGACCGACTTTGGTGCAGTCCGAAGTTGGTAGATACTCGATACTATACTCATTGAGGGTTGTTTTCTTGGAATATTTTGGTCGCCAGTTAAATGGCTAAATCAAAACAATGAACATAGAAAACAATCCAATGATATTGAGCTCCTTAGAACCCGGTTACTATTTATAGGACAGGTTTTGAGCCAACTAACTTCAAAAGGGTACTTACCTACGAACCCCATGCAAGCCTAAACCTAAGGACATGTTTGCTTTGTGTGAATATGACTATCTGTATATACACTTGCTTACTTTTGCATACATGTACATAACATCATAAAGCATCATATGCATTTGCTAACCATTTCAAGGGTTTGGATCTTCATCTTTGTTCTTGTTTTGTAGGACATGGAGTCTCTCCGCAGGAAAACAATTCAGGTCAACCTTGTAAGGATCCCTCCTCAACTCAAGGAGCTTACATCCAGGATTCCCGAGAACTCTCTCTTCAGTGAAAGACATGGTAGACTCCTCAGCCTGGTCAACACCAACATTGAAGAAGACATGATAAAAGTTCTCTTCCAGTTCTTTGACCCCCTACACCACTGTTTTACATTCCCTGATTATCAATTGGTGCCTACTTTTGAGGAGTTTTCTCAACTTCTGAGAATTCCTATTCTTAGTCAACTACCCTACAACGGTACGGAAAAGGAACCAAAACTTGAAGATGTTGCTCAAGCATTACATTTGCAACCATCTGACATCAAGGGGCATTGGGAAATCAGAAGTGGTATCAAGGGATTCTTGGCAAAGTTTCTGTTTGAGAAGGCACAAGAATGTTGGAATTCTCTTGATCTAGAAGCCTTTGAAGAGATTGTGGCACTCCTTATCTATGGGTTGGTGTTGTTCCCAAACCCTGATCAACTTATAGATGTGAATGCTGTCAAGATTTTTATGTCCAGGAATCCCATACCTACATTGCTTGGGGACATCCTCCACTCATTTTACACACGAACAATGAGAAAAAGAGGTGTTCTCATGTGTTGTACTCCTCTCTTGGCAAGGTGGTTTATTTCTCACCTTCCACAATCAGTTTTGAAGAATGAGCAGGGTTTAAGGTGGTCACAACGATTGATGACCCTCACACATTCTGATATACATTGGTGTTCTCGGTCCAGAGAAAATGTCACTGTCATTGATCGTTGCGGAGAATTTCCTAATGTTCCTTTACTTGGAATTAGAGGAGGCATTACCTATAACCGCTGTCTGGCTTTGAGACAATTTGGATATGCTCGGAGGGATGGCCCTCATGACATGCTGATCCCTGACATAGTTTTTGACTTCGACAACGATGCACAAGGACTTCGACAAAGGTTCATCAGAGCTTGGAGGATACCTAACAAGGTAGATAGTAAGACACTGGGGCACAAGAATTCCATCCCCCTTGAGCCTTACCTCAAGTGGGTAAGAACCCGCTCCCAGAATCTTATGATGCCATATCCTCACATTCTCCCCGTGATCAAAGAGCCTGTTATGGAAGGAGAGGTTCCATACACCATTCTACATCCTGACATGCCAACATCATGGGAAGAAATGCAAAAGAGTTGGATCCAACTCAAGGAAGAACGGAATGCTTTTGAAGCCAGCTTACATGCCAGTGAGAAGAAGGTTTTGGAGCTCACCCGCCGACTTCACGAGGAAGAGACCCTCAACACTTACATCACTCCAAAAAGGATGCGCAATGTCTTTTTACATTAAGTATTTTGTAATATTTCGCCCATGAGGCACTGATGTACTAAACAAATTACTTCTTAATATGACGTGTGTTCTTTTTTTGTCTGCAACGAATTTGAATTTTTGAACCCTTGAATGCTTACATAAATAGCATACCATTTATCATATGCATAACAGGTACCCTTTTTACAACTCACTTATCTTCTTTGTTGTTTATTTCAGCAATCATCATGTCTACTGAACCTTCCACTGAGCAAGCTATCATGGCCCTCCAGGCCCAGAATGCCCAGTTTCAAGAGTTGGTTATGAGCCTAGCCAAGGGTCAGCAGGACTTGAAGACCCTGATTCTGAAAGAGAGGAAGAAGAAGAAGAAGAGGACAGTCCTGTTCAACACCGGACGCAGGTTTGGGAACGGGCTGCAAAATGAAGTTGAGCTAACCACCTCATCTGGAGGGAAGGATAGCCCACAAGAAAGGAAGGCTCCTAGCCCTGAAGTCTCCGACAACGAGATGGACTATGATGAAGAACAATATCCTCCTGCTGAGGATAAGTACAAACAGCTGGAAGACCGTTTGAGCGCTGTGGAAATACAGAAGGTGCCCGGTCTGGACTTCGGAGATCTGGGTTTATCATATGGGGTGGTGATTCCCCATAAGTTTAAGGCACCTGCCTTTGCCAAGTATGACGGAGCTTCCTGTCCAAAGTTGCACCTCCGGTCATATGTGAGGAGGATCCAACCTTACACTGCTGATAAGAACTTATGGATCCACTTCTTTCAAGACAGTCTTTCAGGGACTCAGCTTGAGTGGTTCTATCAGTTGGATGGAGCTAGTATCCGCAGCTGGGAGGATTTGGCTACTGCATTTTATAGGCAGTACCAAGATAACTCCGACCTCGCTCCTACGCGTACCCAACTCCAGGGTATGTCAATGGAGACGGGTGATGGATTTAAAGAATATGCTCAAAATGGAGAGATCTTGCCGGAAGGGTACAACCACCTTTAGCCGATCGTGAACTTATTGACATGTTTTTGGGGACCCTGTCTGGTCCATTCTTTAACCATTTGATTGGAAGCTCTTCAGTCGGGTTTACAGACTTTATCTTGACTGGTGAGAGGATTGAAGCAGGTATTAAGGCTTGGAAAATACAAAAGGGTGCCTCATCGAGCACCGAGAAGAAACAGTTTAAGAAAGAGTCCAGTGCAGTCTACAGCTCAAGAAGACAGAATAGACCGGAACACCGCCAAGCTGTCAACGCGGTTGTTATTTCGAAACCTGCCGGTGCTCCTCAGCATCACAACCAACAAAGGGAAGAGAGACCTAGAAGGCAATTCACTCGTCTCAGCATGACTTTGTCTCAGATATTAACGCAGTTGCTGAAGACCAATTTGGTAACTCTAAGGGAAGCCCCAAAGAATCCGAATACTACATCATCAAAGTATAACCCCAACGCCCGCTGCGCTTATCATTCTGAGAGCCCGGGGCATAATACGGATGATTGTTGGACTTTGAAGAATAAGGTCCAAGACCTGATTGATGCAAAAGAGATTGAGTTTGAGGCGCCCGAAAGGCCTAATGTTGTGACTTCTCCCATGCCCAAGCATGGAGTGAATGTTGTAGAGGAAGACTTGTTTGTAGCCTCTGTGGATGATATTGTTACCCCGCTGATGACCGTTAAGAGGAACCTGTTGCTAGCCGGTTTATTTCCGGGATGTGGTGAAGGTTGCCATCTGTGTTCTGTTTCATCTACTGGTTGCCCATCTTTGAAGTCAGGCATCCAAAACCTGATGGATAACAAGGAGATCCTGTTTGAGAAAATTGTTGTTCCTGCCACCCCTACTGAAGAAGTTTCCATTTTTACCATTTTCAACAATCCCCCTAAGGCTCCCTCGAGGAAGCCTGTCAGAATTACACCTGTTCAGAAGATTGCACCCATAATCATCACTATTCTGGGGCCTATTCCCTACACCTCTGACAAATCTGTCCCTTGGCACTATGGGGAAGATGTTTATGTGCTTGGAGTTAAGCAAGAGTTTGATACTAATACCGGCGTCAGCAACATTACCGAGCCTGCTAAAGTCACCCGCAGTGGTAGACTTTTCTCACCTGATATTGCGCCACCAACTGTCCGGAGACCTATTGTCATCACACCTGCAAGTGTGCCTAATGCCATTCCTGATCAAGTTCTTAGTTCTACCCCTGTCTCCGAGTCATCTGATGCTCGAGGCAAAGGGATCGCCACTGATATGCCTTCCCAGACAGAGGCACCAAAGACCATCAATGTTGAAGCTTCCAAACAGGAGATGGAAGAGATTCTGAAGATCATCAAGAAGAGTGATTATAATGTAGTTGAGCAGCTGGGGTAAACCCCCTCCAAGATTTCTATGTTATCACTGTTGTTGTGTTCAGAGGCCCATGCCAAGGCTCTGATTACCTTCCTGAAGACGGCCCACGTGCCACAAGAGACATCAGCTGATCAGTTTACCGATTGTGTGGCCAATTTAACTGCTGATAACGGTTTGGGTTTCTCCGACGCTGATCTGACTGCTAAAGGGAAGAACCATAACGATGCCCTGCATGTCTCCATTGAATGAAGGGGCACTACTCTTGCACATTTGTTGGTTGACACGGGGTCCTTGTTGAACGTCTTGCCCAAGAAAGCTCTAGACATGTTGGATTGCGAAGGTTTAGAGTTAAAGCCAAGTAACATTGTTGTCCAGGCCTTTGATGGGTCTAAAAGGATGGTGCATGGTGAGGTTGACATTCCAATCAAGGTTGGTTCCCAGGTCTTCAATTCTACATTCTACGTGATGGACATTTGGCCATCCTATTCCTGTTTTCTGGGTCGCCCATGGATCCATAAAGCTGGAGCTGTTACCTCAACACTCCATCAAAAGCTGAAGTACTCGATCAAAGGAAAGATCGTGACAGTTCAAGGGGAGGAAGAGTACATGGTCAGCCACCTCAACTCGTTCCGGTATGTAGAGATGGATGGGGAGTTCATTGAGACTCCATTTCAACACTTTGAAGAGGTTCCTCAGACACTGGCATCAGCTGAGACTGTGATTGAAGGTTCTCCTATGAAGATGGCTTCCTTGAGGGATGCCCGGGTTGTTATTGAGAAGGGTGAGTGTGCAAACTGGGGCCGACTTCCTGATTTCACTCAGAAGACTAACAAGTTTGGTTTGGGTTTCACTGCAGAAGCTCAGAGGGCTGTTCGTAGTACAAGGATTGGAAGACCTCCTGTGTTCATCAGCAACTCGGGAGTAAATGCCATCGAAGATGACATGGAGGAATCTGAATTCGACAGATGGATCTACCCTACGACCAACGGTGGACCAAACAACTGGACAGCAAAGGACTTCATTCCTATTACTTTTGTTACTCAGTAATGAACTCTTTTGTTTTGAATTTGTAACACACAATGTTTTGAAACTTTATGGTCGGTGTCTTACCCGGGGCACCGTGGCTTCATTTGTGAGGGCTTTTGTGTGCCATTTTCATATAATATTAATAAAAGCATTGGACGTTTCTTGCATTTCAAATTTTGCGCTCCTTGTCTTTCTTTATTATATATTGTAAAACAGCTATTTACACACACTCACGTATACAGGTCCTAATCCACTCTGGATCTCACTGGTAACGACTTTGCTACTGCCAGTTATGACTTCGAAAATCCGATCAACTTAGCCGAAGACGAAGGTGAAGATGATTGTGAAGTGCCTGGTGAGCTTGCAAGACTGCTACTTCAGGAAGAGAGGGCCATTCATCCACATGAAGAGCCAGTGGAAACGGTAAATCTGGGTACTGAGACAGACAAGAAGGAAGTCAAGATCGGTGCAAATCTGGAGCTTAGTGTGAAACAACGGTTGATTTAGATGCTGCATGACTATGTCGAGATCTTTGCCTGGTCCTACGAAGATATGCCTGGGTTGGATACTGACATCGTGGTTCATCGCCTGCCTACCAAGGAAGACTGCCCTCCGGTAAAACAAAAGGTCCGCCGTATGTGTCCAGAGATGTCTGAGAAAATCAAGACCGAAGTTATGAAACAGTTTGATGCCGGTTTTCTAGAAGTGACTTCTTACCCTCAGTGGGTTTCCAATGTGGTTCCGGTACCGAAGAAAGATGGTAAGGTCTGAATGTGTGTTGACTACAGGGATTTGAACAGGGAGAGCTCTAAGGATGACTTCCATATGCCTCACATCGACGTTCTGGTTGACAACACTGCTCAGCATAAGGTATTCTCCTTCATGGACGGTTTCTCCAGTTATAATCAGATAAAGATGGCTCCCGAAGACATGGAGAAGACCACTTTTGTTACTCAGTGGGGTACCTTTTGTTACAAGGCCATGCCTTTTGGGTTGAAAAATGCTGGGGCAACGTATCAGCGTGCCATGGTTGCTCTGTTTCATGATATGATCCATCATGAGATTGAAGTATACGTCGATGATATGATTGCAAGGTCCCAAACTGAGGAGGAACACCTTGACCATCTACAGAAGCTATTTGACCGGTTGAAGTTGTACAAGCTGAGATTAAACCTGAACAAGTGCACCTTCGGGGTGAGATCTGGAAAACTACTAGGTTTCATCGTAAGCGACAAAGGTATTCAAGTGGACCCTGCCAAAGTGAAAGCCATACAAGAGATGCCAGCTCCTAAGACAGAGAAAGAAGTCAGAGGCTTTCTAGGACGGTTGAACTACATTGCCCGGTTCATCTCGCACCTAACTGCTACTTGTGAACCAATCTTCAAGCTACTGAAGAAAGATCAAGTAGTACGTTGGAATGATGAATGTCAGGCCGCTTTCGAAAGAATCAAAGAGTATCTCCAAGAGCCACCCATTCTTATGCCACCGGTTGAAGGGAGACCTCTAATCTTATACTTGACAGTACTTGACAATTCAATGGGGTGTGTTCTAGGTCAGCATGACGAGTCTGGCCGAAAAGAGCATGCTATTTATTACCTTAGCAAAAAGTTTACCGACTGTGAGAACCGATACTCACTGCTCGAGAAAACTTGTTGTGCTTTGGCATGGGCTGCTCGCCGGCTAAGACAGTATATGTTGACTCACACTACTTTGTTGATTTCAAAGATGGATCCAATAAAGTATATCTTCGAATATCCTGCCTTGTCCGGAAGAATAGCAAGATGGCAGATGATCTTGACTGAATATGACATCCAGTACACGACTCAAAAAGCAATCAAGGGAAGTGTGTTGGCAGACCATTTAGCACATCAGGCAGTGGATGATTACCAGTCTATGAACTTTGAATTTCCAGACGAGAATATCATGGTAGTAACTGATTGCGAGATACCTGGACCGGATGAAGGACCTGAGGAAGGATCCCGATGGTCTATGTACTTTGATGGAGCCTCAAACGCTTTGGGTAATGGCATTGGCATTGTGATCATATCTCCTAAAGGCTCTCATACTCCATTTACCGCCCGACTATGTTTCAACTGCACCAACAACATGGTGGAGTATGAAGCCTGCATTATGGGTCTCCGAGCTGAAATTGACCTAAGGATCAAGTTTCTGAGCGTCTTTGGAGATTCCGCTCTCGTGATCAGTCAGATCAAAGGAGAGTGGGATACTAAACACCCAAATCTTATTCCTTACAAGGAGTATGTATTGACGTTGCTTCCCCATTTCGAGGAGATAACCTTTGAACATTTCCCAAGAGAGGAGAATCAGTTGGCGGACGCGCTAGCTACGATGTCTTCTATGTTCAAAGTCAAATGGGACAACGAGGCTCCCCGGATCATTATTTGGAAATTGGATGAACTTGCATATTATTGTGATCTTGAGACCGAAAAGGTAACAAAAAAACCTTGGTATCATGAAGTAAAGAGGTACCTTGAAGCTCAAGAATACCCCGAGGGCGCGTCTGTTAATGACAAGACGTTTCTGAGAAGGTTCGCGGCAAAGTTCTTCATCAGCAATGACATTCTTTACAAAGGTAACCATGATTCAACCTTATTGCGTTGCATGGATAAAATTGAAGCAGAAAGGATCATGGCAGAGCTGCATGAAGGTACCTTCGGAACACATTCCAGTGGACATACCATGGCAAAGAAAATACTTCGGGCAGGATATTACTGGTCAACAATGGAAGCCGACTGTTATCAGCATTCTCGGACATGTCACAAGTGCCAGATCTATGCTGATAAGATGCACATTCCTCCAGTTCCTTTGAACGTCTTGACAACACCTTGGCCTTTTGCAATGTGGGGCATTGATATGATCGGCGAGATCAGACCTACGGCATCCAACGGGCATTGCTTCATCCTGGTAGCAATTGATTACTTTATAAAGTGGGTTGAAGCAGCTTCCTTTGCCACCATAACCAAGAACGTCGTGGCATGATTCATTCGGCACAACCTGATCTGTCGATACGGTGTACCAGAGAAGATCATTACGGATAATGGTACCAATCTAAACAACAAGATGATCACTGAGCTTTGCGAGCAATTCAAGATACAGCATCATAATTCTTCTCCCTACCGGCCGAAGATGAATGGGGCTGTAGAAGCAGCTAATAAGAACATTAAGAAGATTGTGCAGAAGATGACAATGACCTACAAAGATTGGCACGAGATGTTACCATTTGCTCTTCATGGATACCGTACCTCAGCACATACGTCAACAGGGGCAACACCCTACTCCTTGGTATACGGCATGGAGGCAGTCCTTCCCATTGAAGTTCAGATACCCTCTCTCCGGATCATGAAGGATGCGGGTTTAAGCGAAGACGACTGGATCCAGACCCGGCTTGATCAACTGAACCTAATCGACGAAAAGAGACTCACTGCTATTTGTCATGGTCAGACGTACCAAAAACGGATGATCAAGGCATTTAACAAGAAAGTCAGACGACAAGAGTATCAAGTAGGGGACCTGGTAATCAAGCGCATTATTCTACCTCAAGGTGATCCCAGGGGCAAATGGACCCCTACGTACGAAGGGCCATTTGTGGTTAAGAACATCTTCTCAGGAGGAGCGATGATTCTAACCACCATGGATGGTGACGACCTTCCTCACCCCGTCAATGCAGACATAGTGAAAAGATACTACGCATAATTAAAGACCCGCTAGGTTGACTGGCCTAGGCAAAAATAAGGGCTTCCCGATGAACCAAAAGGGTTCGGGCAAAAATAAGGGATGAAAATAAAAAAATCTGTACACCCGGCAAGTCGAAAACCTAAAAAGGCGGCTTGGGCAAAAATGGGTATCCCGGTGGACTGAAAACCCGAAAGGGCGGTCCAGGCAAAAGTTAGGGATTAAGGCGTAACACTGGATCACCTCGCATCCGGACTTAGGTATCGACTATCAGGCTTAGACGACACCGGTCAATCAGATTCATCTTCAACTAAGCAGCAAAGTGATGAGATGCTTGAAGATATAAGGGCAATAGCAGAGTTGGAACCCAGTGGGACTATTCACATAGCTGTTTTGTTTTCTTCTCACAAATTGTATAAATTCTATTTGCTCGGCGGCGTTCTCTTACTAGGACGTCAGCCTCTTGTACAAAAACGCCTATTTTCAGGCAAACTTCAAAATCAATACAAGTTCATTTTTCAGACAAATTGCAAAAAAAAATTTCCTTTATCTGTTTGTTTTGCAAAGAACGTCCAATGTTCATTTTTGATATATGCATTTGACATTAATTGCTGCTCATAAATAATTTCATGCGAAACAAAGGACTAATTACGGGTGATATCAGAAGTAGGGGAAATAAGAATTGTCTGAGAGGTCTAGTTGCTCTGTCCACCAAGGTACCAAGGTAGGTTCGGCTGAAGAATATGACCAAGATATCGTCACCATCCGCAGAGTAAGACAGTAATGGTAGCTCTCCCCACTGAGACTTGGAACTACGAAGGATTCAGCAAATACTCTCCTCCAAGCAGAGTTAGTCTACCGTCAGTCCCGAAAAGGCTCGGTATTCCCAGAAGGTCTTAATATTCCCCAGCGGAGTATAAAGATATTCTCCAACAAGCGTAAAGAGCATCCCCGACAGTCTTAATATTCCTCGACAGAGTATAAGAATGTTCCCTGGCGGAATACAAGATACCTCCAGTGGAGCCATTTCCCAACGCAGTCTAAAAAAGCTTCCCCGCCAGAGTTGAATCATCTTCCCCTGTAGATTCTGGAAGCTTGTCCCCTGCAGAGTACAAATGTATCTCCCCAGCCATATTCAGAAGGTTATCCCCACAAGAGTCTAACTGGGTTATCCTCAGCAAGTTGCAACTGAAAGATCATCCCCAGCGAAGTTCTTTCTATCCCCAGCGGAGTTCATCATCAAAATCCCCAATAGAGCTTATCAACGGAATCCCTAGCGGAGTTATCGTTAAAATCTCAGCAAAGCATCTCTTCCCCACAGAGTAATTCCCCACAGAGTAATCTCTTCACCAGCTTATTCCACAACGGAGTCATCCTCTCCTGCAAGTTTATCACCTTCGTTTATCATCCCCAGTGGAAGCAAAGAATTCAACATCATTCTCCAGCAGCTATCCGGGATTTATTTTCCCAGCTAAAACATCACATTTTCATACATCATGATACATGCATATACGCATCATATCATACGATCTCATTTATGTTGAGAACATCATTGCTCGATCCATATCATGCATTGCATATGACTGACCTTTACCTTTCAAGAAAGATGCAGTTAGATTCTCAAATTATGTCAATGGAGACAAAACCAGTTAAATCGATTCCTAAATATTTTTCTGAAGCCACGCCAGTCAAAAGAGACGAAATCAGTTAAATCGATTCCTAAATATTTTTCTGAAGCAAAGTCCAGTCAAAGAAGACAAATCCAGTTAAATCGATTCCTAAAGATTTTTCTGATGCAAACCCGTCAATAGAGACAACCCGTCAATAGAGACAACCCGTCAATAGAGACAACCCGTCAATGAAGACAACCCGTCAATGAAGACAACCCGTCAATGAAGACAACCCGTCAATGAAGACAACCCGTCAATAAAGACAACCCGTCAATGAAGACAACCCGTCAATGAAGACAACCTGTCAACGAAGACAAAACTACCTACCAACAATCTCCAGGTGGCATCTATAAGCCCATCCTCCTATCCATCATCTCTCCAAATGGCATCTGTAAGCCCATTCCCTACATCACAATGCTGATACTACACTATGCGAGTGCAAATTTCTGGGCACTCTAGTGTTCAATTATCTTCCACCTTCGGATCACAAAAGGCTCGAAAGCCAATCCATATCCTCAGGTTTTAGAAAATTGAACAGGGGCAACGGTTGTACCCCAAAATTTTCCCTCCCATATTCCTCAAGACATGTCAAGAATAATCTTCAAGTTGCTCAAGTTGGCTCAAGGGTTGGACAGTCAAATCACCTCCTAAGGCAGTCAAGTCAAAATTAGGGTTTTGTGTTGCATTAAGGTCCTCATATCCAAATGGCCTCAAGTTATTCCCAATGTCTTAATATGTTCTTAAGTTCATCCATGACAAATTTCAAGCCTTGCAGAGAAACTTTGGTCAGCCAATTGCTCAAGAGGCCCAAAAGTCGACTGTGCTGGGTCAAAAGTCAACTGTGACCTAAATACAGTCAAACCTCAAGATTTTTTGTCAACATTCTCATTTTGAAGTATAATTCATAATTTGATCAAGGGTTGATCATGATTCATCAAGGATTGCTCAAAATTCATCAAGATTCAAAAGTTGCTAAATTAGGGTTTTGTAGGAAAAGTCAACTCAACTTTGACCAAGCATAACTTTCTCATACTTTATGAGAAATGACCCATCCAAATCTAATTAATAATAGGATGAAATTCCCTACAATCCATCTTCATACCCCAAGATCAGAAAATGCACTCACAAGAAGTTACAAATTTGGACATTATAGGTCATTTTTGAAAGTCAACAAAAACACCTTTTGTTCCAAAGATTATAACTTGAGAATGGAAGATCAAAATGAGATGAGACGAAAAGGGTTAATTAGAGGACATCTCAAGGTTTCTAAAAAGTCCAAGAACACATCCAAAAGTTCAAAATTGAAGAAGTTATGCATTGTTGAAGTTGGGCATTTTTCCAAAATTGCCAAAAGTCAACTATCCTCAAAACTCCAATTTTTGACAAAAGGGCCCACTTTTTCCACTTGATTTAGTCTTTTCATGCCACACACGTGTCCCATGCTTAATTTCATGACGAAACATTTATTTTTCTATTTTATTTCATTTTTATTGATTTAATTCATTATTAATCAATATTAAATCAAATAAAATCCAAAAATTATTGAAAAGGGATCTTTGTGATTTGTACAGCTTGCAAACATCATGTGACAACCAACCAACTCGTGCTAAGGCTTATTTGTGCATAAAATCTCAGATTTTGCCTATTTTTGGAAAGGTTAACAATGGTGATAAAATCAAATCCTAAACCTTGAATGTACATGGATATTGGCCCAACTCTTGACCTAAAATCATTGCCTTATACATACACAAGCAACACAAACCTAATTCACGACCTGAGAACTTCTAAAACGGCCAGAACAAATTGCAAAAATCCTTGAAAAAGTGTGAGACCAAAAGCGATATTGGAGACACTTTCAGACAAAAAGACGAACGCGGCTCCCTTCCTTGACATCCAGTGGTGCTATAGCAATCAAAACCAGTCTTTTTCATCACCTATATCGCACTGTAAGTCGTCACGAATGGACCTCTGAACATGGAATCCCAACTTCCAGTTCTTGCACTTTTTCTTCAAAACATTGGCATATTCATGTTTATTATTTGATTTCTAACATGACTGCAATATTCAATTTTATTTTTATACCCTGTATCGTGATGCCCGATTCTAGGGTTCATATTCTTGCTTTTTAGGTGTTTTTGATGCAGGGCGAATTGGATCCAATAATTGGTATAGGAATGATCAGGAGGCAAGGACGAACACGCCTATGTCCTTGGGTGGCGTTTACATGGCCTAAGGAAGATTTTTGAAACGACCTACGAAACTTCCTGCGGATAAAAATCCGCAGGTAAAAAACCAGTGACTCAACGAAGAAGACGCTGACGCGTCTCCCTCCCATTCGTCCTTTTAAAACTCGCGCGCTTTTATTTATTTTTTTCAGGCATATTTATTTGTTTGCTAATATATTAATTGCTTATTATTCCAATAACAAATAAGGCATGGTGGTGTAGTGGCAGGTGCGAACATCCAATGAGCAATGGGACATGGGTTCGAATCCCAGGCCCCCCAAATATTTGTTACAATTTTTCTTCATGTATTCATGTGCAGCACTCCACGCATGGTACATCATACATCATTGCTTGATCTCGTGCCAGATAGCCTCCAGGCCAAATCTGGTGGCCAGGAATGAAAGACCACCATAGTGCCCAGTCAACGTTGTCACAGGGAATTGGAAGAGTCAAACGCAGGCTTGCAGCAATTGGGCCTTGAGCTCGCTGATTCCACCTCCAGATTTGGGCTTAAACCCCCCCAATGGGTTAATTTCTTTTCTTTTTTATTTCCCTTTATTTAATTACTTTATTATTTTAAATAACCTAATAATTTATTTTTCCTCATAAAAATCAGAAAATACAAAAACATTATTTTTTAAATTCATCACTTTTATTATTTTTTGTAAATAAATAATTTAATTGACTTAGATTTTTTATTAGGCATAATTTTAACATTTTTGCAACAAAATAAAATTAATGTAGAATTAGGGTTTTTAATAACTTTTAATCATTTTATTTTTTATTTCCTTAAACAACAAAAAACCAAAAATATTTTTATTAATTAATTCAATTATTAATTTAGACTAATTTCTTTAATTCAAAAAAAAATAACAAAAATCTCCTTCTTTCTTAAAAAGGGTCAAAACCCTAAAAACTCTCTGATTCAATTTTCTCGCGCGTATTATTTTTTGATTCATATTTCATATAATGTAATTGTTTCGAGGATGTAATAGTATTGGATTTAGGACTTTTATTTACCGCTTTTATTTATTTTCCGCATTTACTTTTTCAAGGGTTTGTTTTTGGCGATGTAAATACCCGATGCCTTGTAATAGCTTAGTTTTATTTTCCGCAACCCTTAACTGCTAGATGTATGAATAATAGGTTATGCATGACAAGATCTATCTTAACTAAAAATCAATCGTAGCTCACCATAACATGTACAAAGATAACATAACTGAAAATTGACACATTTGCACATACCACTCTTAGGGTACGCCTCACTTGGTTGCCTCGAACGTGGTCATTGAGTATAGGAAGTTTTAGAGGTTGCCCTCCTGTCTAAATATCAAAGTTGCCTCGAAATGGTTGCCTCGATAAAAAATGATCTAAGACATTAGGGTTACCGCTAAGGCGTCCTAACATTGCTTTAGTGACCACATGTCCCTTAATCGAATTGACCTGAAAACTCCAACGACGGTGCTACCTACTCCTCAATAGTGGGATAGCACTGTCTAAAGGACATTTACACGGTTTAATTCCTTTTGAGTAGGTAGAGGTTCTTAGGTACTTGCTCTTTCAAAACAAAACAAATTTTTCGCACTTACACTTTTCAAACAAAGTTTTCAGCAACACTTCATACACTCTTGAGGACAGAAACAAGAGTTAAATCGAAGTTTTCAAACAAAACTCTTTTCAAAACCCACAAACACAAGAAAAGAAAAACTTTTGAAAACACAATGAGCAAGTACCTAAGAGCCCGTGGATAACCACGGATAGAAAGGGTGCTAATACCTTCCATTTCTATAATCTACCTCCTGAACCCGAGAAACATCTCGAAAAGGAATTTTTCTGTGCTTTTGTCCTTTCCTTGTTGGATAAAATAAAAGACGGTGGCGACTCTTGCTTACCGCGACATCTTGCGAAACGCAAACGCGAACCAGCATTCCAAAACAGTCAGTTCTCATTCCCACCGATCACACAAGCGATAAATGAAAAGTAAAAGTCCTAATTAAAATTATTACACCTTGTGAGCAGTTACAATAATGGGATAAACATAACATAATAATAAAAAGCGCGCGCGAAGAAAATTAGATCGGGATGAAATTAGGGTTTTGACCCTTCTATCCTAATGAAAAGAAAAATTGTTTTTTGTTGTTTTTAATTATTTTTAAGAAAAAAATTAGGTTTTAAAATTAAATATACAAATAATTAGTTTAATTAAATTAATTAATAAAAATAATTACATGACCTATTTTTTATGTTTTAGTTGTTTTTTTTAGGAAAATAAAATAAAATTAAGTTAGAAGTAAAAACCTAACTGCTCTAATTATTTCCATTTATTTACAAAAGGAATTAAAGTTGTCTAAAATTAAAATCTAATTAAATTATTTAATTTTTTGTATAAAAAATAAAATCTAAACCTAATTTGTGAAAGTTATTATTTTTATGATTTTTGATAAAAATAAAATAATTAATTTGTTAGTAAAATAAAATAAATAAAATAATTAAAATAAAATATAAATAGAAAAAAGGGATGAGGAATTGGGCCTGCAAAAGCAATTTGGAGGGTGCAAAAAGCCAAATCTGGGCCCAAGAAGAATGAGGTCCACGTTGACTTGCATGATCATGTGCTTTGTGTTGACTAGACTTCATGATGCACCTTTAGATGATGGCCATCAGATTTGGCCATCTGGAGATCTAAGGGCTAGATCTTGAGAGTCTATGGTAGTCCCTTAATTTGTAAATGTGTTGGATCCTGAAAAGAAAAATAACATAGAGAAATTGGGGGACCTGGGATTCGAACCCATGTCCTGAAGCTCTTTCCACGCCCTCACTACCACTGCACCACTTGTGTTTTGTTGTACATAAGATAAATAATAATAATAATAATATGAAAAATAAATGAAATAATAAAATATTTAGCGTGAAATTCAAATGGACGAGTGACGGCTTGCCACGTCTTCGTCTCTTTCCTCTCTCTGTGGCTAAAAGGTTTGGAAACCTTTACCTACGGACAACGTCCGTCGCTATAGCCCTGCAATTTCTCAAAATCAAATACAAGTGATATAAATGACTACCAAAGCCATGAATGGACTCGTCTGGAATTGCTGAGCACAGTGGTGGCCCTTTCATGGCCTAATTTTGCTTGCACGCAGAAATGCCAAATCGAGCTTGTAAACCCTAATAATGGTAAAACTTCATACAAGCCATGAAAACACAATTAAAGAATACAGAGAGCTTGCAAATGTTCTATGGATCAATAATATATGGTTAATTCATGCTAACAATGCCTAAATTATGCAAACCGAATTCAAAAATTCATGGATGTCGTGGATGACTTACAGCGCTTTTTGGTACTGGAAAGGCTTTGTTCTTGATTGCTTCTGCTTTCCTACACTCCCAGGAATCGATTGGAATGGGCAAAGAGTCTTGAATTGGCCTGGAACAATGAAATCGTGTTTGCACTTTTTCTTGATTTTTTCAAGTTCTGTTGTTGATGTTGCGCCTCCTTCTCTAGCCTCTTTTGGTCTGCACACACTCCTTATGTATTGAGGAGTGAATTAGGGTTGAAAGAATGCACTCAATCTTCCTCCATCAATGAGTTCGATCTTGATTTGATTCACCTTAAAATCTTTCCAAAACTAGCCTAAATCCAATATTTTTATGCACACCAAGCCTTTACACGAGTTTGGTCTGATGCTATATGTAATTTAAAACCTGAAACAAGCACAAAATCTTTTGTTTTCAATATTTTGGATTTTCTATAATTTGTTTTGATTTAAAATGATTTAATTCAAATAAAAATCAAAATAAATAATAAAATTAAGATAATGATAAGTGGCAAAGGCTATGGCTCGTGGACCATGTTGCCAACTCAAAACAAGTGAAAAAGATTGGGCCCATTTGGCAAAAATTGAAGTTTTAGGCATAGTTGACTTTTGGCAATTTTGAAAAAAAGGTCAACTTCACCAATGTATAACTTCCTCAATTTTGACTCTTTAGAGGTGTTCTTGGAATTTTTAGAAAGCTTGAGATGTCCTCTAATCAACCCGTTTGGTCTCATCTCAATTTGATATTCCATCCTCATGTATGAAGCTTTGGCAAAAAAGGTGTTTTTGTTGACTTTTCAAAATGACCTATAATGTCCAAATTCATAACTTCTTGTGAGTGCATATTTTAAACTTAGAGATGAAGATGGATTGTAGGGAATTGCATCCTATTCAAAATGAGCTTTGGATGGGTCATTTCTCATAAAGTATGATAAAGTTATGCTTGGTCAAAGTTGAGTTGACTTTTCCTACAAAACCCTAATTTAGCAACTTTTGATTCTTGAGGAATTATGAGAAATCCTTGATGAATCATGATCAACCCTTGATCAAATGATGAAATATACTTAAAAATGAGGATGTTGACCAAAAATCTTGAAGTTTGACTATATGTAGGCCACAATTGACTTTTTCCCTAGCACAATCGACTTTCAGGCCTTTGAGCAATTGACTGAGTAAACTTCCTCTGCAAGGCTTGAAACTTGACATGGATGATCTTGAGAACATATTAGGACATTGGTGAGCATTTGGAATCCCTTGGACTCAAGTATCTTGATGCAATATGAAACCCTAATTTGAGGTAGACTGCCTTAGGAGAGAGCTTGTTTGATCAACCCTTGGACTACCTTGAGCAACTTGAGTATCATTCTTGAAATGTTTTGAGAAATATGGGAGGGAAAATTTTGGGGTACAATAGCTGCCCCTGTTCAATCTTCTTAAACCTGAAGATTTAGATTGACTTGTCTGCCTTTCGTGATCTGAAGGTGGAAGATGATTGAACACTAGAGTGCCTAGAAATTTGCACTCGCATGAAGCGGTAATTGTCTTGTGATGTCGGGAATGGGCTTAATGATTCCATTTGGAGACTGATTACAGGAGATGGGCTTAAAGATTCCATCTGAAGGAGCTTCGATTGCATAAGATATTCCTTAGCGAGAGCTTGTATATCTGTTGTTGAGGAAGATTATGTTGGGGAAGGATGATCTTTGTTGAGAGAAGTAGAATTTTAGGAGCTTCGGTCGTCTGTTATTCTGCTGGTGAGTCGTCTCTGTTTGAATTTTAGGAACTTCGGTCATCTGTTATTCTGCTGGTGAGTCGTCTCTGTTTGAATTTTAGGAACTTCGGTCGTCCGTTATTCTACCGAGGAATCATCTCTGTTGACATTTAGGAACTTCGATCATTCGTATTCTACTGAGGAAACATCTCTGTTGACATTTAGGAACTTTGATCGTCTGTTATTCTACTAAGGAACCATCTCTGTTGACATTTAGGAACTTCGATCGTCCGTTATTCTACTGAGGAACCATCTTTGTTGAAATTTAGGAACTTCGATCGTCCGTTATTCTACTAAGGAACCATCTCTGTTGAATTTTAGGAACTTCGGTCGTCCGTATTCTACTGAGGAAACATCTTTGTTGACATTTAGGAACTTCGATCGTCCGTTATTCTACAGAGGAACCATCTTTGTTGACATTTAGGAACTTCAATCGTCCGTTATTCTACAGAGGAACCATCTTCGTTGACATTTAGGAACTTTGATCGTCCGTTATTCTACAGAGGAACCATCTCTTTTGACATTTAGGAACTTCGATCATCCGTTATTCTACAGAGGAACCATCTCTGTTGACATTTAGGAACTTCGATCGTGTGTTATTCTGCAGAGGAACCATCTCTGTTGACATTTAGGAACTTCGATCGTTCGTTATTCTATAGAGGAACCATCTCTGTTGACATTTAGGAACTTCGATCGTCTGTTATTCTACAGAGGAATCATGAACTACTATCTGGTCGAAATCCAGGATTCGTGGTGTTCAGAAGAAATCAAGATACTATCCAGTCGTACCCGGGCTTCATAGCTTTGAATTTTGTGAGAATTTGATTGTATCTTTCCTGAAAGGTAAAGGTTAATTGTATGTAATGCATGATATGTATCAAGCAATGATGTTCTCAAAATAAATGAGATTGTGTTGTATGATGCGTATGCGTATGTCATGATGTATGGACATGTAATGTTTTTATGATGCTCTCTAGCTGGGGAAAGTAAATCCCGGATTGCTGCTGGAGAAAAGCGTTGAATTCTTCGTTTCCGCTGGGGATAGTGAATGAAGATGATTGTGAGCATATTTCTGCAGGAGAGGATAACTCCGCTGGTGGAATAAACTGACGAGGAAATGACTCTGTGGGGAGGACATACTCTGCCGGAGGATCTGTTGATTTGGAAGAATAACCTCAGCTGGGGATGAATTACCGTTGTTGGCGATGATAAACTCTGTTGGGAATTGAGTTTCTGTTTGTGAAAGGAATGAACTCCGCTGGGGATGATTTTCCAATTGTGACTTCACTGGGAATAATCTTTTAGACTCTACTGGGGACAATCTTCCAGAGTCCACTGGATGATTTTCCAAACTCCACTGGGGATAAGTTTCTAGTGCTGATGGTAGATAAAATCTGCTTGGGGAGAATATCGCCAACTCATTCGCGGTTGCGAGCTTCAGTTGGGGAGAATTAATGCCACTACTTTCTTTTTACTCTGCGGGGAGTAAACGTATCTTCAATCGTTTTCTCCCACTAGGTCTATCCCTATACCTGGTGGACAGAGCAACTGTACGGTTTGGACATTTCTTGTTTGCCCCTATTTCTGATATTACGAGTAACCGCCTTTTGTTTCGCATATAAATATTTATGAGCAGCAATTATTGTCAAATGCATATATCAAAAATGAACATTGGACGTTCTTGCAAAACAAAACAAAAAAAGAAAAACAATTTGAAATTTTTTTTGTGAAAATGAATTGTATTGATTTTGAAGCTGGCCTGTGAATAGGCGTTTTTGTACAAGAGGCTGACGCCCTAGTAATAGAACGCCGCCGAACAATAGAATTTATACAGTTTGTGAAAAACAAAGAAAAACAGCTATGTGAACAATCCCACTGGGTTCCAACTCTGCTATTGCCTTTATATCTTCGAGCATCTCATCACTTTTCTACTTGGTTGAAGGTAGATCAGATTGATTAGTGTCGTCCGAGCTTGATAGCCGATACCGAAGTCTGATTGCAAGGTGATTCAATGAGACATAGTGTTACGCTTTAATCCCTAATTTTTTTCCTGGACCGCCCTTTCGGGTTTTTAGTCCACCGGGATACCCTTTTTTGCCCAAGCCGCCTTTTCAGGTTTTCGACTTGTCGGGTGTACAGTTTTTTTCATTTTCATCCCTTATTTTTGCCCGAACCCTTTTGGTTCTCCGGGAAGCCCTTATTTTTAACTAGGCCAGTCAACCTAGCGGGTCTTTGATTATGTGTAGTATTTTTTCACTATGTCTGTATTGACGGGGTGAGGAAGGTCGTCACCGTCCATGGTGGTTAGAATCATAGCTCCTACTGAGAAAATGTTCTTAACCACAAATGGCCCTTCGTAAGTAGGGGTCCATTTTCCCCTGGGATCACCTTGAGGTAGTATGATGCGTTTGATCACCAGATCCCGACTTGATACTCTTGTCGTCTAACTTTCTTGTTAAATACCTTGATCATTCGCTTTTGATACGTCTGACCATGAAAAATAGCAGTAAGTCTCTTCTCGTCGATTAAGTTCAGCTGATCAAGCCGGGTCTAGATCCAATCTTCCTCACTCAAACCTGCATCCTTCATAATCTGAAGAAAGGGTATCTGGACTTCAATGGGTGAGACCGCTTCCATACCATATACCAAGGAATAGGGTGTTGCCCCTGTTGACGTCCGCGCTGAGGTACGGTACCCATGAAGAGAAAACGGTAACATCTTGTGCCAATCTTTGTATGTCACCGTCATCTTCTGCACAATCTTCTTGATATTCTTATTAACCGCTTCAACAGCCCCATTCATCTTCGGCCGGTAAGGAGAAGAGTTGTGATGTTGTATTTTGAACTGCTTGCAGAGCTCGGTGATCATCATATTATTGAGATTTGTACCATTGTCCGTAATTATCCTCTCTGGTACACCATATCGACAAATAAGATTGTGCCGAATAAACTGTGCCACGACGTTCTTGGTTACTGTAGCAAAGGAAGCTGCCTTAACCCACTTCGTAAAGTAATCAATTTTTACCAGGATGAAACGATGCCCGTTGGACGCAGTAGGTCTAATCTCGCCAATCATATTGATGCCCCACATTGCAAAAGGCCAAGGAGCTGTCAAGACGTTCAAAGGAACTGGAGGGATGTGCACCTTATCAGCATAGACTTGGCACTTATGACAGGTCCGAGAATGCTGATAACAGTCGGCTTCCATAGTAGACCAATAATATCCGGCCCGTAGGATTTTATTTGTCATGGTGTGTCCACTGGAATGAGTCCCAAAAGTACCTTCATGTAACTCTGCCATAATCCTTTCTGCCTCGTTCTTATCCATACAACGCAGTAAGGTTGAGTCATGGTTACGCTTATAAAGGATACCATTACTGATGAAGCAGCGAATCTCCTCAGAAACTTCTTATCATTAACAGATGCACCCTCGGGGTACTCTTGAGCCTCAAGATACCTCTTTACCTCGTGGAACCAGGGTTTATCTGCTACCTCTTCAGTCTCAATGTCACAGCAATATCCGAGTTCGTCCAACCTCTCGATGGTAATCTGGGGAGCCTCATTGTCCCACCTGACCTTGAACATAGAAGACATAGTAGCTAGCACGTCCGCTAACTGATTCTCCCCTCTTGGGAAGTGTTCAAATGTTATCTCCTCAAAATGCGGAAGCAACTTCAATACATACTCTTTGTAAGGAATAAGATTTGGGTGCTTCGTATTCCACTCTCCTTTGATTTGACTGATCACGAGAGAGGAATCTCTGAATACACTCAGAAACTTTACCCTTAGGTCAATAGCTGCTCGAAGGCCCATAATGCATGCTTCATACTCTGCCATGTTGTTAGTGCTGTTAAAACATAGTCGGGCGGTGAACGGAGTATGACAGCCTTCAGGAGATATAGTCACGGCGCCAATGCCATTATCCAAAGCGTTTGAAGCTCCATCAAAGTACATAGACCATCGGGATCCTTCCTCAGGTCCTTCATCCGGTCCAGGTATTTCACAGTTAGTTACCAACATGATGCTCTCATCCGAGAATTCGAAATTCATAGACTGGTAATCATCCACTGCCTGATGCGCCAAATGATCTGCCAACACACTTCCCTTGATTGCTTTTTGGGTCGTGTATTGAATGTCATACTCAGTCAAGATCATCTGCCATCTCGCTATTCTTCCGGATAAGGCGGGCTTTTCGAAGATATACTTGATTGGGTCCATCTTTGATATCAATAGGGTAGTGTGAGTCAGCATATACTGTCTCAGCCGGTGAGCAGCCCATGCCAAAGCGCAGCAAGTTTTCTCAAGAAGTGAGTATCGGGTCTCACAGTCGGTAAAAATTTTGCTAAGGTAATAAATAGCATGCTTTTTTCGGCCAGACTCGTCATGCTGCCCCAGCACGCACCCCATTGAATTATCGAGTACTGTCAAGTATAGGATCAAGGGTCTTCCTTCAACTGGAGGCATTAGAATAGGTGGCTCTTGGAGATATTCTTTGATCCTTTCGAAAGCGGCTTGGCATTTATCATTCCATCTTACCACTCAATCTTTCTTCAACAGCTTGAAGATTGGCTCACAAGTAGTAGTCAAATGTGAGATGAATCGGGAAATATAGTTCAGACGTCCCAAAAAGCCTCAGACTTTTTTTTCTGTTCAGGGAGCTGCCATCTCCTGTATAGCCTTCACCTTTGCAGGATCTACTTGAATACCTTTGTCACTAACGACGAAACCCAGCAGCTTATCAAATCTCACCCCGAAGGTGCACTTGTTTGGGTTTAACCTCAGATTGTACAACCTCAACCTGTCAAATAGCTTCTGGAGGTGGTCAAGATGCTCCTCTTCAGTTTGGGATCTTGCAATCATGTCGTCAACGTATACCTCAATCTCATGATGAATCATGTCATGGAACAAAGCGACCATGGGGCGCTGATACGTTTCCCCAGCATTCTTCAATCTGAATGGCATGACTTTGTAGCAAAAGGTACCCCACTGCGTAATGAAGGTTGTCTTCTCCATGTCTTCGGGAGCCATCTTAATCTGATTGTAACCAGAAAAACCATCCATAAAGGAGAAGACCTTATGTTGTGCGGTGTTGTCAACCAGAACATCGATATGGGGGAGAGGGAATCATCCTTGGGACTTGCCCTGTTCAGATCCCTATAGTCTACACATATACGGACTTTACCATCTTTCTTCGGCACTAGAACCACATTGGCCACCCACTGTGGGTAAGAAGTAACTGCTAGAAAACTGGCGTCAAACTGTTTCATAACCTCGGCCTTGATTTTCTCAGACATCTCTGGGCGCATTCGGCGAACCTTCTGTTTCACTGGAGGACAGTCTTCTTTAGTTGGAAAGCGGTGTACACAATGTCAGTATCCAACCCAGGCATATCTTCATAAGACCAAGCAAAGATCTCAACATAGTCACGCAGCATCTGTATCAACCATTGCTTTACGCTAGACTCCAGATTTGCACCAATATTGACCTCTTTCTTGTCTTCTTCTGTACCCATATTTACTGTTTCCACCGGCTCTTCGTGCGGCTGTATGGCCCTCTCTTCCTGAAGTAACAGTCTAGCAAGTTCCCCAGGCACTTCGCAATCATCCTCACCTTCGTCCTCGGCTTGGTTGATCAGACTTTTGAAGTCATAATTGGAAGTAGCATAGTCGTTATCAGTGGGATCTAGAGTGGATGTCGTCCTGTATATGTGAGAGTGTGTAAGACAAATAGTTGTTTTGATAAAGTGCAAAAACAGAAAGGAAAGACAAGGAGCTCAAAATTTGTAATCCAAGAAAACGTCCAATGCTTTATTAATGATATATGGAAATGACACATAATAAGCCCTCACAAACAAAGCCACGGTGTCTCGGGCAAGGCACCGTGCTGTAAAAGTTTCAAATTGTCTGTTACAAGTCTCAAAACAAAAAGTTTATTATTGTGTAATAAAAGAAACTGGCACGAATTCCTTCGCTGTGCAATTGTTCAAGCCACCGTTGGTATTCGGGTAAATCCAGCTGTCGAAATCTGACTCTTCATCATCATCTTCAATTGCATTCACTCCCGGATTAGTGATACGCAGGGGAGGTCTTCCAATCCGCGCACGCTGAACAGCCCTTTGAGCTTCTTTTTCAATAACAGCCCTGGCATCCTTGAGGGAAGCTATATTCATTAGAGGATCTTTAGCAATAGTTTCAGTCGACGCCAAAGTCTGGGGGAATTCTTCAAAGTTCTGGCACGGGGTCTCAATGAACTCCCCATCCATCTCCACATACCGGAAAGAGTTAAGGTGGCTCACCATGTACTCCTCTTCTACTCGTATTGTAATAATTTCCCCTTTACTGGATATTTTAACATCTGATGGAGCGTAGAAGTCACTGCCCCAACCTTGTGAATCCACGGGTGACCCAGCAAACAAGAATATGGTCGGATGTCCATCACATAGAACATAGACGCAAAAGTCTGGGAACCAACCTTAACAGGGACATCCACCTCCCCGTGTACCATACTTTTGGACCCGTCAAAGGCTCTAACCACAATATTACTTGGCTTCAGAACCAACCCTTCACAATCCAGCCGATCTAATGCTTTCTTGGGTAAAACATTTAACGAGGACCCAGTATCCACCAACACGTGAGCCAGAGTAGTGCCCCTGCACTCGGTTGAAACATGCAGAGCATCGTTGTGATTCTTTCCTTTGGTAGTCAGATCTGCGTCGGAGAAACCCAACCCGTTGTTAGCGGTCAAACTAGCCACACAGTCCTTGAATTGATCAGCAGATGTTTCCTGCGGCACATGCGCATTTTTAAGAAAAGCAATTAAAGCCTTAGCATGGGCTTCTGAGCACAACAATAAAGATAACATAGAGATCTTTGACGGGGTTTGCCTCAGCTGTTCGACTATGTTGTAGTCGCTTTTCTTGATGATCTTCAAAATTTCCTCTATCTCCTGCCTAGAGGTTTCAACAATAATCTTCTTCGGTGCCTTCGTCCGGGCAGGCTCACCGGTGATCTCTTTGCCCCGAGCGTCAGATGACTCTGCGACAGGGGTAATGATTGTAACATGAACAAGGTCAGTAGCAGATGTACTGGCAGGTGGAATAGCAACAGGTTTTCGAACAGTCGGTGGGGAAATTTCATGAGAGAAAAGTCTTCCGCTTCGGGTGACTTTGCTAGACCCAACAATATTGCTGACATCAGTATCAGCTTCTTCAACCTTCAAGTCTTGTTTAATCCCATGATAATAAACATCGGCCCCATAGTGCCACGGGATAGCCTTATCCGAAGTGTACGGGATAGGGCCAGGGATAGTAATGATCAATGGAGCAACTCTTGTAACGGGTGTAATCCTAACAGGCTTTCTCGAGGAAGCCTTAGAAGGATTGGCGGAAATGGTTATTATGGAAACATCTTCAACGGGAATCAATGGAACCAATGTTTTCACAAACAGGATCTCTTTATTATCCATCAGGCGCTGAACACCTGATTTCAACAAATGACAACCAGCAGGCAGGTTTGAACACAAATGCCAATCTTCGCCACAGCCCAAAAATAAATTGGTCGATAATAAGTTCTTTACTGTCATCAACGGAGTAGAAACGTCTTCCATAGAGATTATGAATGAATCATCATCCACAGCATTCACTCCGTGCTTGGGCATAGGAGCAGTCATGACATTAGGCTTTCCGACGCATCAAATTCAATCTCTTTAGCTTCGATCAAATCTTGCACCTTATTTCTCAAGGCTCAGCTGTTGTTTGTATCATGCCCTGGGCTATCAGAGTGATAAGCACAATGGGCGTTTGGATTATACAGTGGTGAAGTAGTGCTGGGATTCTTCGGGGCTTCCCTCAGAGTCACCAAGTTGGTCTTTAACAATTGCGGTAAAATTTGAGATAGAGTCATACTGAGCCGAGTATACTGTCTTTGCGGTCTCTCTACTCTTTGCTTATTGTTGCATTGCGGGGCAACAGTTGGTCTTGATATTACCACCGCATTGACTGATTGGCGGCGTTCAGGTCGATTTTGGCTCCTCGAGCTGTAAACGGCACTAGATTCCTTCTTGAAAGGCTTCTTCTCTGTACTTGACAAAGCACCTTTCTGTATTTTGCCACTTTTGATACCGGCTTCAACTCTCTCCCCAGTCAAAATTTATTCAGTGAACCCAGATGATGAACTTCCAATAAAATGGTTGAAATATGGACCAGACAAAGTCCCAAGAAACATATCCACCAACTCCCTATCGGACAGAGGGGGTTGTACTCTTCCAGCAAGATCTCTCCACTTCTGAGCGTAGTCCTTAAAGCATTCGCTGGTACCCATAGACATACCCTGAAGTTGGGTACGCGTGGGAGCAAGGTCGGCATTATACTGGTATTGCTTATAAAAAGCAGTAGAGAGGTCCTCCCAGTTGCGGACATTAGCTCCTTCCAGTTGATAGAACCATTCAAGTTGAGTCCCTGACAGACTATCTTGAAAGAAATGAACCCACGGGTTCCTATCAGCAGTATATGGTTGAATCTTTCTGACATACGAGCGGAGGTGTAGCTTCAGACAAGATACTTCATCATATTTAGCAAAGACATGAGCCTTAAACTTGTGGGGAATCACCACCCCAGATGCCAAACCCAAATCTCCGAAGTCCAACCCAGGTATCTTCTGGATCTCCATTGCACTCAACCGGTCTTCGAGTTGCTTATACATATCCTCGGCAGGAGGATACTGGTCTTCATCAAAATCTGTGTCATTTTCAGAAACCACGGGGCTAGGACCCTTCCTTTCCTCTTGATTCTCTCCCCCTTCAGATGAATGAGACAAATCAACTTCTTCTCGCAATCTATTCCCAAACCTGTGACCCATATTCAGCAGGACCACCTTATTCTTCTTCTTCTTCTTCTTGTCCTTCAAGATAAGAGTCTTCAAATCTTGTTGACTCTTGGCCAAGTTCAAGAACATCTCCTGGAATTGAGTATTCTGAGCTTGAAGAGCCTTGATAGCTTGATCAGTAGGTGTTTCAGAAGACATGTTGTACTGAAATAAATAGTGAAGAAGATGAGAAACCTGTAATGGTACCTGTAATGAGGTGCATGGGAATGGAATGCATATGAAATGATTTTAAAGACTTAGGGAGATTCAAATTTGTAAACCAAAATAAAACACACTTTATTAGATTAAACTTGTAACAATGTTTAACAAATGCCTTTAAGGCGTTACAAAAGAAATACCGAAAAGCAAATCTAAACTAGGAACAATAAAAAAACATCAGAAGTCCCATGGTCGTTTTCCTTTCGTGCTGACATAATCGTTGATTGTCCTCTCATTCTCAAGTTGCCTTGTAAGCTTCAAGATCTTTCGCTCCTGCTCATGATACTTTTCTCTGTAGGTATCCCTTTCTTCCTTTAACTGGATCCAAGATCTCTTCAATGCCCCCAGATCAGTAGGCATATAAGGATGGAGGATTGTATAAGGAACCCCTTCTTCATCAGTATGCTCCACGATCATCGGCAAAACAGCTTCATATGGCATCCCCAGCTTTTGAGCACGGGCTCGAACCCACTGGAGATATGGTTGCATTGGGAGAGAAGTCTTCATTCCTAGCTCATGTGGATCCGACCTGTTCACCCTGTCCCAAGCTCGTATAAACCGGCAGCGATGTCCCTCAACATCCCCCTTGAAGTCAAAGACAATGCCTGTAAGCAGCAGCTCATGAGGACCGTCTCTCCGAGCTCGTCCAAACTGTCGTAGAGCCAAACAAGGATTATAGGTTATTCCTCCTCTAATTCCCAGCAATGGAACATTGGGGTATTCCCCACACCGATCAATGACAGCTACCCTTTCCATATCTTTAGTACTCCAAAGGATGTCCGTATGAGCAAGGGACATGATTCTGTAAGCCCAACCTACACCTTCCTCATTCTTCAAGACAGATTTAGGGAGGTGCGAAATAAACCACCTCACCAGCAGCGGTGTACAACACATGAGAGTTCCCCTTCTTCTCACAGTACGGGTATAAAGGGCATGCAGAATATCACCTAAGAGAGTAGGCACTGGGTTACAAAACATGAAAATCTTGACCGCATTCACATCTATGAAGGCATCCGGATTCGGGAAAAGAACCAAGCCGTAGATGAGGAGAGCCAATATGTATTCAAATGCTTGAAAGTCCAAACTATTCAAGAACTGTTGAGCTTGATCGATCAAAAACTTAGCCAAGAAACCTTTAACCCCGCTCCGAGTCTCCCAGTTAGATACTACATCAGCCATTTTCAGATGTAGGGCTGAAGCAATATCCTCTGGCCTAGGAGCTATCTCCAAACATATAAAGGGTGTCTGCTCTAGAATAGATATGCACGGTAAATCAGAAAACTCCTCCAAAGTAGGGACTAGCTGATAGTCCAGGAAGGTGAAACATTGATACAATGGGTCAAAGAACTGGAACAACAGGCTCATCATTTGCTCATCCAACTTGGAAGTGACCAAGCAAAGGAGATGACCATGTCTTCTAACAAATGAGGAAGTATCAGGAACTCTTGAGACTAACTCTCTGAGCTGAGCAGGGATTTGCACGAAGTTGACTCGAATGGTATTTCTATGCATAGAAGCCATGATCTGCAAAACAGAATAAAGATGAATCCCCTCGGTCCTTGAAATGGTTAGTCTAATGAAATATGCATGCGATGTCATGATGCATGATGTCATGATAAAACACACAATAGGTATCACAGATAGAAAACATGGTAAAGGCAAACAAGTCACACAAGAGCTCTTAAATTTCAGGCTGGCATGGAGTTTAGATATTACCCTCTTGCAGTTTAGTTGGTCCAACCTATCCTAATAATAGTAACCGGGTTCTAGAGGTTCTCAATATCATTGACCATCCTCCATCGATCATGATTCTAATCACGCAATCTTTTCTTGTAGCCGGAACCATCTCGAGAGTATGGTCTCAATGAGTGTAGCATACTGCTACTTTCTATGGCCAAGTTGGTCAATTATAGGTTATAAGGTCAGTTGATACTTAATGACCCATTAGCAGCCCCATGCTCTCCTTGTTCCTCCACAAGGGATATCTGTACCAACTAATGTGTCACACCAACGTAGCTACTGCTTCAACCGTATCGGTCTACACTGTACAATTCCCTCACAGTCTATTGCTACTTACCTAAAAGGTATCCCCCAGATCCGGGTTAGGATCTATAGTAAATCCAATACAAATCCCACAAAAATAAAGCAATCAAATCAAACAATTGAAAACAATATGATGAACTAATCCTAAGGTACACCCCAGTTATTATTTTCCCAGCAGAGTCGCCAGTTTTGTGATACGGTGGCCAAAATTGGGACTGTTTTTTAGGAATTGCTGGTTTGCATTTTGCGTTTGTGTTTGCAAAATGTTGCGGTAATCAAGAGTCGCCACCGTCTTTTATTTTATCCAACAAGGAAAGGAAAAAAGCATAGAAAAATTCCTTTTTCGAGATATTTCTGAGTACAGGGGGTAGATTATAGAAAGGGAAGGTATTAGCACTCTTTCTATCCGTAGTTATCTACGGGCTCTTAGGTACTTGCTCATCATTTTCAAAATTGTTTTCTTTGTGTTTGTGTGCTTTGAAAAGTTTTTGTTTTGACTTCGATTTAACTCTTGCTTCTGTCTTCAAGAGTGTAATGAAGTGTTTTGAAAACTTTGTTTGTAAAGAGGTGTAAGTGTGAAAAAAGTTTGTTTTGATTAAGCAAGTACTTAAGAACTAATCTACCTACTCGAAAAAAGAATCGTTCTATGCTTGTTTCCTTTAGACAATGTTATCCCACTATTAGTGAATAGGTAGCACCGTCGTTGGAGTTTTGAGGGTCAATTCAAAAGGGACGTACAGTCACTAAAGCAACGTTAGGACGTCTTAGTAGTAACCCTAATGTCTTAGATCAATTATCTGAGGCGACAATATCCGAGGCAACTTTGATCTTTAGACAAAAGGACGACCACTAAAGCATCCTATACTCAATGACCGTTTACCGAAGGCAACCAAGTGGGAGTGTATCCTAGGAGTGCGCATGTGCGAGTGATTCAATTTCAGATTATTTATCTTTGCACATTTTAGGGTTATCTAACTGTATTAAAGTCTACATACATTCTTGTCATACATCCCTATATCATACATCTAACAGTTTAATATTTTGCGGAATTTAAAGTGTGGAAATTAAACTACGCTATTACAAGGCTTCGGGTATTTACATAGCCAAAAACAAACCCTTTGAAAATAAAGCAATAAATGAAAAGTAAAAGTCCTAATTAAAACTATTACACCTTGTGAGCAGTTACAATAATGGGATAAACATAATAATAAAAAGCGTGCGCGAAGAAAATTAGATCGGGAAGAAATTAGGGTTTTGACCCTTCTATCCTAATGAAAAGAAAAATTGTTTTTTGTTGTTTTTAATTATTTTTAAGAAAAATATTAGGTTTTAAAATTAAATATACAAATAATTAGTTTAATTAAATTAATTAATAAAAATAATTACATGACCTATTTTTTATGCTTTGGTTATTTTTTTTAGGAAAAGAAAATAAAATTAAGTTAGAAGTAAAAACCTAACTGCTCTAATTATTTCCATTTATTTACAAAAGGAATTAAAGTTGTCTAAAATTAAAATCTAATTAAATTATTTAATTTTTTGTATAAAAAATAAAATCTAAACCTAATTTGTGAAAGTTATTATTTTTATGATTTTTGATAAAAATAAAATAATTAATTTGTTAGTAAAATAAAATAAATAAAATAATTAAAATAAAATATAAAAAAAAGGGGGTGAGGAATTGGGCCTGTAGAAGCAATTTGGAGGGTGAAAAAAGCCAAATCTGGGCCCAAGAAGAATGAGGTCCACGTTAACTTGCATGATCATGTGCTTTGTGGTGACTAGACTTCATGATGCACCTTCAGATGATGGCCATCGGATTTGGCCATCTGGAGATCTAAGGGCTAGATCTTGAGAGTCTATGGTAGTCCCTTAATTTGTAAACGCGTTGGATCCTGAAAAGAAAAATAACATAGAAAAATTGGGGGACCTGGGATTCGAACCCAGGTCCTGAAGCTCTTTCCACGCCCTCACTACCACTGCACCACTTGTGTTTTGTTGTACATAAGATAAATAATAATAATAATATGCAAAACAAATGAAATAATAAAATATTTAGCGCGAAATTCAAATGGACGAGTGACGGCTTGCCACGTCTTCGTCTCCTTCCTCTCTCTGTGGCTAAATGGTTTGGAAACCTTTACCTATGGACAACGTCCGTCGCTATAGCCCTGCAATTTCTCAAAATCAAATACAAGTGATATAAATGACTACCAAGGCCATGAATGGACTCGTCTGGATTTGCTGAGCACAGTGGTGGCCCTTTCATGGCCCAATTTTGCTTGCACGCAGAAATCCCAAATCGAGCTTGTAAACCCTAATAATGGTGAAACTCCATACAAGCCATGAAAACACAATTAAAGAATACAGATATCTTGCAAATGTTCTATTGATCAATAATATATGGTTAATTCATGCTAACAATGCCTAAATCGTGCAAACCGAATTCAAAAATTCAAGGATGTCGTGGATGACTTACAGTACTTTTTGGTTCTGGAAAGGCTTTGTTCTTGATTGCTTCTGCTTGCCTACGCTCCCGGGAATCGATTGGAATGGGCAAGAGTCTTGAATTGGCCTGGAACAATGAAATCGTGTTTGCACTTTTTCTTGATTTTTTCAAGTTCTGTTCTTGATGTTGCGCCTCCTTCTCTAGCCTCTTTTGGTCTGCGCACACTCCTTATGTATTGAGGAGTGAATTAGGGTTGAAAGAATGCACTCAATCTTCCTCCATCAATGAGTTTGATCTTGATTTGATTCACCTTAAAATCTTTCCAAAACTGGCCTAAATCCAATCTTTTTATGCACACCAAGCCTTTACACGAGTTTGGTCTGATGCTAGCTGTAATTTAAAACCTGAAACAAGCACAAAATCTTTTGTTTTCAATATTTTGGATTTTCTATAATTTGTTTTGATTTAAAATGATTTTATTCAAATAAAAATCAAAATAAATAATAAAAATAAGATAATGACAAGTGGAAAATGCTAGGGCTCGTTGACCATGTTGCCAACTCAAAACAAGTGAAAAAGATTGGGCCCATTTGGAAAAAAATTGAAGTTTTAGGCATAGTTGACGTTTGGCAATTTTGCAAGAAAGGTCAACCTCACCAATGCATAACTTCCTCAATTTTGACTCTTTGGAGGTGTTCTTGGACTTTTTATAAAGCTTGAGATGTCCTATAATCAACCCTTTTGGTCTCATCTCAATTTGATATTCCATGATCATGTATGAAGCTTTGGAAAAAAAAAGGTGTTTTTGTTGACTTTTCAAAATGACCTATAATGTTAAAATTCATAACTTCTTGTGAGTGCATATTTTGAACTTGGGAGATGAAGATGGATTATAGGGAATTACATCCTCTTAAAAATTAGCTTTGGATGGGTCATTTCTCATAAAGTATGAGAAAGTTATGCTTGGTCAAATTTGAGTTGACTTTTCCTGCAAAACCCTAATTTAGCAATTTTTGATTCTTGAGGAATTATGAGCAATACTTGATGAATCATGATCAACCCTTGATCAAATGATGAAATATACTTCAAAATGAGGATGTTGACCAAAAATCTTGAAGTTTGACTGTATGTAGGCCACAGTTGACTTTTGCCCTAGCACAGTCGACTTTCAGGCCTTTGAGCAATTGACTGAGTAAACTTCCTCTGCAAGGCTTGAAACTTGAGATGGATGATCTTGAGAACATATTAGGACATTGGTGAGCATTTGGAATCCCTTGGACTCAAGTATTTTGATGCAATATGAAACCCTAATTTGAGGTAGAATTCCTTAGGAGAGAGCTTGTTTGGTCAACCCTTGGACTACCTTGAGCAACTTGAGTATCATTCTTGAAATGTTTTGAGAAATATGGGAGGGAAAATTTTGGGATACAACACCAATACTAGAATGGTAACTATTATTATACGTGAACTCTATCAACGGAAGATAAGTATCCCACGAACCTCCATGCTCAAGAACACACGCCCTCAACAAGTCTTCCAACGATTGAATCGTTCGTTCAGTCTGACCATCTGTCTGAGGATGATACGCTGAACTCAACCTCAACTTAGAACCCAACGCTTCTTGCAAACTCTTCATAAAATCAGAAGTAAATCTTGGATCTCTATCTTCCACAATGCACAAAGGAACACCATGCAGCTTCACAATCACACTAATATAAATCTCAGCCAATTTCGACACTGGAAAACTGATGTTAATAGGAATAAAATGAGCTGACTTCGTAAGCCTATCAACAATCACCCAAATCGAATCATGTCCTCTTAAAGTATTAGGCAACCCTGACACAAAGTCCATTGAAATGTTATCCCATTTCCATTCTGGAACTTCCAACGGTTGCATCAATCCTGCAGGCTTCTGATGTTAACCTTTCAACTTCTGACAAGTCAAACATACATACACAAACCGAGCCACATCACTTTTCATCCCAGGCCACCAAAACAAACCTTTCAAATCTTGATACATCTTTGTAGCTCCTGGATGAATACTCAACTTACTTCTATGGTTCTCTTCAAGTATCACTTTCTTTATCTCATCATCATCAGGAATACAAATCCGATTACGAAATATCAACACACCTTGCGCATATAGCTTAAAATCATTATTCTCAGACTGATCAATCCCAACCATCAAATCTACTAGTTTCACATCCAACTTCTGAGCTTCTCCGATACTGTCTAGAAATTCATTATTAATCTTCAACCTACCCAATATAACACTCTATGGAGTAACCTCACAAACTAAGCTCATATCTCTGAACTGCTCAATTAATTCCAACTCTTTAATCATCATTACCGACATATGTAAAGTCTTTCAACTCAACGCATCAGCTACCACATTCGCTTTTCCTGGATGATAATTCAAACTGAGATCATAATCCTTTAGCAATTCTAACCATCTTCGTTTCCTCATATTCAACTCTTTCTTGTCAAACAAATACTTTAAGCTCTTATGGTCACTAAACACTTCAAATCTAGAACCATAAAGATAATGCCTCCAAATATTCAACACAAAAACAACAGTAGCAAGCTCTAAATCATGCGTAGGATAGTTCTTCTCATGAGTCCTTAACTTCCTTGACGCATAAGCAACTACCTTACCATTCTGCATAAGCACACCTCCTAAAACCATCTTAGAAGCATCACAATACACCACAAAAGGCTCTTCTGGATTAGGCAACATCAAAATCGGAGCCGACGTCAACCTCTTCTTCAATACTGTAAAACTTTCTTGGCACTGAACATCCCACACAAACGCTTTACCTTTAGAATTCAACTTAGTCAACGGAAGTGACAACTTAGAAAACCCTTCGATAAACCTTCTATAATAACCAGCTAATCCCAAAAAGCTTCTGATCTCAGTAGCTGACCTCAGAGTTTCCCATTGCAACACAATATCAACCTTCGATGGATCTACAACAATGCCACTACCTGAAATCACATGACCAAGAAAACTAACCTCTTTTAACCAGAATTCACACTTGGACAGCTTTGCATACAACTTCTTCTCTTTCAAAATATGTAATACTACCCTTAAGTGTTCTGCATGCTCTTCTTCTGACTTAGAGTAAATCAAAATATCATCAATGAACACCACTACGAATCGATCCAAATAAGTATGAAAGATATGATTCATATATTCCATGAATACTCCCGGCGCATTAGTAACACCGAAAGGCATCACCAAATACTCGTAATGTCCATAACGCATTCTGAAAGCCGTCTTCTGAATATCTTCATCCTTCACTTTAATTTGATGGTAACCCAACCACAAAACAATCTTACTAAACACACGAGCATCCACCAATTGATCCATCAAGTCATCTATTCTTGGAAGCGGATACTTGTTCTTAATCGTCACCTTATTCAACTGTCTATAATCAACACAAAGCCTCATACTTCCATCTTTCTTCTTTACTAACAACACTGGAGCACCCCATGGCGATACACTTGGTCTTACAAACTTCTTCACAAGTAACTCTTCCAATTGCTTCTTTAACTCTGACAATTCAGATGCATACATCATGTATGGTGCCATAGACACAGGTCTGGTACAAGGTACAAGATCAATTGCAAATTCAACTTCCCTCTCTGGCGGTACATCAGGAATCTCGTCAGGGAAAACTTCAGGAAAATCATACACCACCTGCAATTCCTCAATTATAGCTTTAGTCTCTACAGATAGTGACGCCATTAACGAAAACATTTGTGCTTCCTCTTGCATCAACTTCCTCAACTGTCTAGCAGACAACAGACCATCTTCCTCTTCTTCAGGAGTAGAAAACTTCACAGACTTGTCATAACAGTTAATATGAACACAGCTATGCTCTAACCAGTTCATACCCAAAATTACATCCAAACCTCTTAACGGTAAACAAACCAAATCAACAACAAAGTCTCTGTCGAAGATCGACAAGGGACACTTTAAACACACTAAAGAAGTAGTCACCGACCCCTTGGATGGAGTATCGACGACCATTTCTCCATTCAAAGAAGACAACAATAAGACCCAATATTTCAACACAATCAACAGCAATAAAATAATGCGTAGCACCAGTATCAATAATAGTAATTAAAGGAGTACTATTAATGAAACATGTACCTCTGATAAGTCTGTCCTCAACAGCTGTCTGATCCTCCACTAAAGCAAACACTTTACCATTTGACTGAGCCCTCTTCGGTTTCAGACACTGGCTGCCAATGTGCCCTTCTTCTCTACAATTGAAACAAATCATATCCTTGTGCTCACACTCAGATACAACATGTCCATTCTTGCCACAACGGAAACACCTCTTCACTTCAACAGTGCATACATTACTCTTGTGCCCAGACTTCCCACACTTAAAACAAGCCACACCAGCAGGAGCATCTCCCCCACTAGTCCTCTGTCTCTGAGCAAATTTCTGCTTACCTTTACCAGCTGGGGCATCATAAGGCTTACCACGATTCTGTTGGTGCTTACCCCTCTTCTCACTGATAATCTTGTAATGAGCATTATTGTCCTCTTCGTAAATCCTGCAGCTATCAACCAAATCAGCAAAGACACTGATTTTCTAATATCCAACTACTTTCTTAATCTTCGGGCGCAACCCGTTCTCAAATTTAATACACTTCGAAAACTCATCATTTTCCTCAGCGTAATGCGGATAAAACTTAGCCAACTCAGCAAACTTGGCAGCATACTCAACAACTGACATATTTCCTTGCTTTAGCTCAAGGAACTCAATTTCCTTCTTACCACGGACACCTTCAGGAAAATACTTTCTCAAAAACTCCCTACGGAACACAGCCCAAGTGACATTCTCACCTGCAGCTTCCAACTTCTGACAAGTCTCTAGCCACCAGTCATCAGCTTCGACTGCTAGCATATGAGTCCCATAACGAATCTTTTGCTCTAGAGTGTAGTCCATCACACGGAAGATTCTCTCAATCTCTTTCAACCACTCCAATGCTCCGTCAGGATCATACTTTCCCTTGAATGTATGCGGATTCTCTCTCTGGAAATTTGCCAAGCTACGAGATCCAGCATTCCCGTCAGCATTCAGATGATTTTCCATCGCATGCGCCATTGCTTCTAAAGCAGCAGCAAGTGCAGCATCACTCCTTCCAGCCATCTCAACTTCTCACTACAACATAAACAACGATTAGAACTCAAATAACAATACTCAAATGTTAGACAACTACGACTCGACGACATGGTCGGACCAACCTTTTTCTCTGATACCAACTTTGTAACACCCCAATTCTACCCCGACAAATTATATAAATAAATCAGAGTTATAAAATTCATATCATACAAATGAATCAGGACGTCACAAATTCTTCTATCAAAATTCATAGCATCCATCGTGGATATATAACACTTTCAAAACATCGGATGAACCATCATAACATCTTTAATTAAATAACTCAACATCTACGCAGCGGAATTCTCAATAACAATTTCATCATCAATACAGCAACTTCGAAACAGCATATATTAATAATAATCAACTTAAAGTTCCACAACTGAAAATCAACAATCAAAAAGAACAAGCGTTCATCCCCCGAGTGTTACATATCATAGCAATGACACCGACTCGAACTACTGAAGGTATACGGCCTTCACTCTCGATTACCTGAACGTTACCAACATAAGGGCAACATTCAAACTGAAGGGGTGAGATATCTAACAATATAATAAAGTGCATGATAATTAATATATTAAATTAGATCAATAACATCACCACTTCTCATCTCATAATCAACAATAATTACAATGCATATACACATTCATCAACATCAAAATACACTTCTTTATGCAATTATATAATGTGACACAATACTATGCAAATGCATGTGGTACCATTGGAGCAGAACTCCCATCTCAAAAATTTGACAATTAATAGAGGCGTCAATAAGGCATAGCCTTCATCTCAAAATTCGCCAATACAGGCCATCTCAACGAGCATAAGCTCCATCTCAAAAATGCAATGTATGCGACACAACCATGAATGTAATAACAATACCCAAGTTAACAACATCTCAAATTAATAACATCTTAAAAACATCTCAAATCAACATCTCAAAATTCATCTCAAATTAACAACATCTCAAAAGCATCTCAACGTCTCGTCATCAACATCTCATATCATCATAATAATTCATCAAACATCATTTATTTAATATAAATCATCAACACAACATCATTAATAACTTCTCACTAACAACTCAGTTGTACATTAATACCACAGTAAATCAATACTGCTATTCTGTAACTCTAACGTCATTACCATAACTATCCTACTTTTATAGTTCAAACAACAGCTTCTAAGCATCTAACTTCCATATTCTGTACAAAAACAGCGTAAAGGCCGGCACAACTTCTGACCAGAACAACTTCTGACCAACTCAACTTTTAACCAACACAACTTCTAATAATACAACTTCTAATAACACAACTTCTGACCAATACAACTTCTGACTAACTCAACTTCTGACCAATACAACTTCTGGCCAACTCAACTTCTGACCCATACAACTTCTGGCCAACTCAACTTCTGACCCATACAACTTCTGGCCAACTCAACTTCTGACCAACACAACTTCTGACCAACTCAACTTCTGATGACACAATCTTCTGACAACATAACTTCTAACCAATACACCCTCTACCAACAGAACTTCTACTTTCTAATAATCAAACGCAACTTCTAACAACATACTTCTAACATCAGAACTTCTACTTTCTATTAATTCTAATATTTTAATTTTTAGCCTGATATCAACCTAACTAAGAACAATACGACTAACTCCATCTCCAAATTAATTCATCGTTCTAAAACGGTAGCGCCTGATATTAATTTTCCTAATTCTGTGGGTTTTTTTCCCCTGTAATCATTCTGCGTTTTCTTCCCTGCATCTCACTACGGTTCCATAACTAAAGCCCTAAAACTTAATATAATCATGACAATTCATCACCCACAATTACCTTATAGTTCTACATCAATCGAACAACATCATGACATCAATATTCATCTAAAATTCATCAATTCTCATCATACAACAATCATTCATTTTCAATTCAAGAACAAGACAGCAATCACCTCTAACCCCACATACCAATTATCATAAACCCAATTATAGAGTCAGAACCCCACCCTTACCTTGGATTGAAGGTCGCTTTATAATTTCTGGTTGAATTCTCGTTCTTGTCATTTTCCACTTTTCCAAGAGCTTGCAAGTTCTCCTCTCAATCCTTATTCTTCTACTGCTTCTTCTTTCTATTCTATTCCAACAACAATAAAATAACCTTATTATTCTATTAACTCCTTATTGGGCTTAAAACCAATACACCCCTGTGATCGGTGGATCTGGAACTGACTGTTTAACGCTGGTTCGCGAAATGTCGCGGTAAGCAAGAGTCGCCACCGTCTTTTATTTTCTCCAAATGGAAAGGACAAAAGCACAGAAAAATTCCTTAAAGAGATTGCTCTCGGTTCGGGAGGTAGGTTATAGAAAGGGAAGGTGTTAGCACCCTTTCTATCCATGGTTATCCATGGGCTCTTAGATACTTGCTCACTTGTGTTTTCAAAAATGGTTTGTTTGCTTTTCAATGTGGGTTTTAAAAAGTTTCTTTGAAAAATTTCAGTTCGACTCGTACGTCAGAGTGTTTGAAAAATTTGCTTTGAAAGCTTTTGAAAATGTGTTGGTGAAAAGATTTTTGTTTGTTTTTGAAGAGAGCAAGTATCCATGAGTCGTCTACCTACCCTAAGGAATTCGTCTGTGTAAATGTCCTTTAAAGTAGTGCCATCCCACCATTGAGAGGTAGGTAGCTCCACCGTTGGAGGTGTTCGGGTCAATTCGAAGGTTCGGGACATGGTGATCACCGGAGTAATAGGAAGATACCTTAGAAGCTACCCTCATGCCAGGTTCCCGGATCATGAGGACTTACTAAGACATCCTCTACTCGACGATCACTTTTCGAGGCAAGGCAACAGTGAGGCGTACCCTAGGGGTGGTGTGTGATTTATGTGTCATGTTCATTTATTTTTGTCTTTTGTCATGTCATGGGTGATCTATGCGTTTGTTTTTATTTTAGGCCATTCATTCTTGCATGCATTTTATTAATAGTTAAAAATTGCGAGAAAGGTAAAGTTCCTAAACTATTACAAAGGCGCGGGTCCACATCGCCAAAATTAAACCGGACCCGATTTAGCGGAAAAATAAATAATGCGAAGAATTAAAATGCGAAAAATAAAATTACACGGCTTTGGGGCAATTACAAAATTATAATAAGCGATAATAAAATAAATGCGCAATTAACTGATTAATGACGGGCGTTGGACCCTTTTTTGCAAATAATTAAAATTAATAATGAATTACAAATTAAATGATTAAATGATTAAATGCTTTTTTTTGGTATTTTTGTATTTTTAGATTTAATAGGAAAAGAAATTAATTGAAATTAAATTAAGAAACAAAACCTAATTCTAATATTTTTTAATTGTTAAGAAAGGATTAAAATAAGATCTAAATTAACCTAAAATTTATATACAATTTAAATAGGAAGATAAATAAATAAATAATAATTATTATTCTAAAAAGAAGGGAAAAATATTAAAGGGAATAAAATATAGCAATTAACCTAATTAACTAAACAATTTATTCTAACTTATTCATGGCAATAATAAAATAAAAATTACATTTTTTTTGTCTTTTCTATATTTTTAATGTTTTTATATTTTGTGGAAAAATAATTAATTAAAACAAATAATTAAAATAAACAATCAATTAAAATAAATAAAACAAAAAAAAGAAATCAAACCAGAGTGGGGTGTAGTCCCCAATTAAGGAGGTGTTTTTGTGAAAGGCCTGGCCCACTAAGCTGGAACTTGGTTGACCGTTTGGATTATGTGCAACGCGTTGACTGGTGCTTATGGTGCGCCCTGGACCTTGGCCTTTGGATTGCTGTTGATAGACGCGTGGATGGTGATTTTTGGATGAACTATGGTAGTCCTTAGAAGCGTGCCTGCATGTGAATTTGATTTGAAAAATAATATAGGAAATATACAGACCTGGGACTTGAACCCAGGTCTTTGACGTTGCCAACTAACCACTTAACCACTGAACCAAGCCCTTTCAATTTAATATATGATATCAAATAAATATAATAAAGGAAATATGGTGTTAGTGGAGATTTTGGGCGCGAAATTTAAAAGGACCATTCACGTCTTGCCAACTCAGCTTCTTCTTCGTTGCCTTCGTTTCCCTGAAAAACAACAAATATTTAACGGGGGTTTTGAACCCCCTCAATATATGCTTATTTTAAAAATAGCGATTAGCACGCTTTGATTCAGAAATTTGGCGCGACCATTGGAATCGTTTCGTCCAAACCTCCTGATTATGATCCTGGCATTATCGTGTTCCAATTTTACAGAATGAAAGAATCCCCAATTTCAGAAATCTATAACCCTAGCTTTTGTCAATGGCGAAATCTCGTATGGCACAGAAAAACTCAATTAAATGCATCAGTCAGCTGCAAAACCTTATGACAAACATGAATCAATGGACAAAATGCTATAAAAACATGTAAATCATGATGCACGAGTTTGGAATTTTCTTGGTTCAGTTGGGGTCCGTTCTACCAATTCTTTACCTTTGAGTTGAGGTTAGGGATTGGAACACGTCCAGGAGATCACAAGGAAGCAATTGGAATTGGTTTGGGGCCTTGAATCGCCTCCTAGAACGGATTTCAGTTTTTGAGTTTTTTGACAATTTTTCAATATGCAAAAGCTTGGTTCTGCGCCGCTTGGAGTCTCTAGGGCTTATGGTTGTGATGCTGAGCATATATGGTAGCTATTAGGTTAAAGATATTGAATAAAATCCAAAGCAATAATTGATTTTCAATCTTTGATTTCATGAAATCTTTTTGAATCTTTTTCCATGGCTTTTGTTCAATCATGTGCCAATCATACCAAAACTTGCCTATTTAAGACTTACACGAAATATTGAGTTTATAATGTGCATGAAAAGATTTTTTTAGGTTAGTTTGATATTTTTCATATATTAAAATCATTTAAATGAATATAAATTAATATTAATTCAAATAAATAATTAAAAAATATGAGAATACTTCCCTTTGGGCCTAGTGGTCGTGCATAGGCTTGGCATGAAGAAATTTGGAAGAAAATTGGGCCCATTTGCATTTTTAGGCCTTTTGCATCAATGTTGACTTTTCAAAATTCCTAAAAATTTCCCAACTTCCACAAGGCATAACTTGGTCAATTTTTAAGCTTTTCACATGTTCTTGGACATTTTGGAAAGGTCTTTGAGTCCTTTAACCAATGCCTTTGATCCCATGTCATTTTGATTTACCAATCTCAAGTTATGGCCTTTGACTTAAAGTCACTTTTTGTTGACTTTTGAAAATGACCTATAATGTTGAAATTGATAACTTTTTGTGAGAGCATTTCTTGGACTTGGAACATGAAGATGAATTGTAGGAAATGTCTTTCTCTTCAAAATGAGCTTTGGATGGAATTTTTCTGATAATCCATGTGAAAGTTATGCCCTGGTCAATTTCAGTTGACTTTTTCAGTTGTCCAAATATAGCAACTTTTGCATCTTTGATGATTTCTGAGCCAAATTTTGAGAATCATGATCAAGCATTGATCAAATGATGTTTGTGGCTTCAAAATGATATGTTGACCAAAAATTTGAACTTTTGACTTTCAAATGACCATTTTGCCCCTACAGTTGACTGTAGTGCAATTTAGGGTTTTGACTGTGCAATTTTGAGCTGAATGCCTTGAAATTTGACATGAGGATACTTGACCATCTTTATAGGCATATGAGACTTGATTGGGCCTTTGAAAAGTTCATTTGCTTGACCAGAACTCAAACCCTAGTTTTGACTGTCTAGGAGACAGCTGAGCTGCACAAACCTTGGGGCATTTTGTGACCTTGATTTTGACAATTCTTGATGAATATGGGAGGGCAAATTTTGGGGTACAACAGTTGCCCCTGTTCAATCTTCTTAGACCTGAGGATGTAGATTGGCTGGCGTGCCTTTCGTAATCCGAGGGTAAAAGATGATTGAACACTAAAGTGCCCAGAAATTTGCGCTCACATAGTGACAGTGATGGGGGATGGGCTTATAGATGCCATTTAGAGATTGCTGAATAGGGTGATGGGCTTATAGATGCCATCTGGATGCTGACTGCGTAAGAGATTCCTTCGCTAGAACCTGCATACCTGCAAAAGAGAAAATGAGTACCTGACACGTTGCAGGAGTTGATTTTAGATGTTTGGTATAGATGTGTCCTGACTGGTTATAGGAGCTGAGTCTGGAGCTTCAAACGCTGATGAATGAACCAGGGATGGTTACTGCCTTAGCATGAATGGTAAGAGAATCCTGAATGATTTCAACCTCAACAACGCTCGTTGAGAAAATCTTGGTGAGAATTACCATCTTCGTAGTGTCAGGAAGAGAACCAAAGGACATTATAATCTCAAAGGGAGTCACCTCATTCACCGTTGGAGAGGGAACTGTAGGAAATTATAATCTGGAAGGAAATATCACCTCACGCTCATGCCGGAGAGGGGAACATCTGAAGAAGGAATTACCACCTCACACGCCGTCGGAGAGGAGACCATAAGAGAATATCACCTCACGCTCATGCCGGAGAGGGGAACATCTGAAGAAGGAATTACCACCTCACACGCCGTTGGGGAGGGGACCATAAGAGAATATCACCTCACGCTCACCGTCGGAGAGGAAAACATCTTGAAAAAAGGAATTACCACCTCACGCTCATCGTCGGAGAGGGGACCACAAAAGACTATCACCTCACGCTCATCGTCGGAGAGGAAAACATCTTGAAAAAAGGAATTACCACCTCACGCTCATCGTCGGAGAGGGGACCACAAAAGACTATCACCTCACGCTCATCGTCGGAGAGGAAAACATCTTGAAAAAGGAATTACCACCTCACGCTCACCGTCGGAGAGGGGACCACAAAAGACTATCACCTCACGCTCACCGTCGGAGAGGAAAACATCTTGAAAAAGGAATTACCACCTCACACGCCGTTGGAGAGGGGACCATAAGAGAATATCACCTCACGCTCATGCCGGAGAGGGAAACATCTTGAAAAAGGAATTACCACCTCACACGCCGTTGGAGAGGGGACCATAAAAGACTATCACCTCACGCTCATCGTCGGAGAGGAAAACATCTTGAAAAAGGAATTACCACCTCACGCTCACCGTTGGAGAGGGGACCATAAGAGAATATCACCTCACGCTCATCGTCGGAGAGGAAAACATCTTGAAAAAGGCTTCTGGAAGCAGTATCAGAACGTCACCATATCTGGTTTACATCCGAAACTATATCTGGAAGAGAATCTGGAAGCAGTATCAGAACGTCGCCCTCGCTGGGTTTACATCCGACACTATATCTAGAAGGGAATCTGGAAGCAGTATCAGAACGTCACCATCGCTGGGTTTACATCTGAAACTATATCGAGAAGGAATTCTGGAAGCAGTATCAGAACGTCACCATCGCTGGGCTTACATCTGAAACTATATCGAGAAGGAATTCTGGAAGCAGTATCAGAACGTCACCATCGCTGGGCTTACATCTGAAACTATATCGAGAAGGAATTCTGGAAGCAGTATCAGAACGTCACCATCGCTGGGCTTACATCTGAAACTATATCGAGAAGGAATTCTGGAAGCAGTATTAGAACGTCACCATCGCTGGGTTTACATCTGAAACTATATCGAGAAGGAATTTCGTTAGTTGATAGTAACCATTTTTGTATTGATCTTTTTCCTGAAAAGGTAGAACATAATTGTATGCAAAATCATGATGCATGAACTGTATGTTTTCAAGATCAATGAGATTCGTGTAGTATGATGCATATGCATGCTATAATGATGTATGTGACGTTTTATGAATGTATGTTTGTCTAAGAAAATAAATCCTTGACGGGTGCCGGGAAGTCATATCCTGGGCTGATGTTTGAGGAAGAGATTTTGCTTCCGCTGTGGATAATTGTTGCAAGAATACCGGTAGGAGAAGATGGCTCCGTTGAGGAATAAACTTGGCGAATGAATGATTCTGCGGGGAGAAAAAGATATTCTAGCGACCATGTTGGGAAGAAATACTCCGTGGGGAGATGCTTTTGCTGATTTGTTGAGGATGACTCACTGAGGATACCTTGCTGTATTGGAAGCATGAATGGACTTCGCTGGGGATAAGAAGATGCTGTCGACGACGCTCTTTCCGTGGCTTTTGGCTGAGGATAACCCAGTTATATCCTGTTAGGGAAATAACTCTTTAAATCAAGCCGGACGACGCGTTCGTATTCTGCGAGGGGTAAGCTTCCAGAATCTACTGGGGATAAGCTTACTGCTTGGGGAGATGTATTCCAACTTTCCTGGGGAAGCTGGGTTGGACTCTTCTGGGGGAAGTTTTAGACTGCGGGGAAGTGATTCCCTTGAATGGTGGTATACTGCCGGGGAACAATCTTTAGACCAAGACTGCCGGGGATACTTGTTAAGAATATATGTATTGCTGCTGAGGAATGTATTGAGATCTACAGGAGGATACTCAATTTCCTTGATAATTGTAATTTTGCTGGGAGAGACATGTATTATTTTACTGAACTACTCTCTGGGGAATTAAGATATTCGGTCATGTTCTTTGGCTGAACCTGCCTTGGTACCTTGGAGGGTAGAACAATTAGACTGCTCAGACAACTCTTTATTGCCCCAGTTTCTATGGGGGAGGCACTTGTGGGATGCTGCTAGTTGTTGAGAGATAAACCTTCTTCTGGTAGGCAGATGGCAGGACATAGTCGTACGCTTTAATCCCTAACTTTTGCCTGGACCGCCCTTTCGGGTTTTTAGTCCACCGGGATACCCATTTTTGCCCAAGCCTCCCTTTCAGGTTTTCGACTTGCCGGGTGTACAGGTTTTTCATTTCATCCCTTCATTTTGCCCGAACCCTTTTGGTTCGCCGGGAAACCCTTATTTTTGCCTAGGTATGTCAACCTAGCGGGTCTTTGATTTTGCGTAGTATTTTTCCGACTATGTCCATGCTCTCAGAATGTAGGGAGTTGCCCCTGTTAGAAGTGTTTTGTCATGCCGTCAGAAGGTGTTTGATCAGCCCAGATTCGTTGTTGAAATGCCCCAAGTGACTCAGGTGGAGATTTGCCCCAGGCTATTTGGCCTTTGAGAGATTCTCCGAATCTTGATTGGACTGCCCCAGATGATTGGACAATAGTCATGCCATGCCCCTTGATTGGAAGTGCTTCTGTTCACTAGGTGTTCATCGTGCGAATTTCCCTGCTGTTCAAACAAAAAGTCATATGCAAACAAAGTTATGTCAAAAATGCAAGGCTTATGTCTGTCTTGAAGATTTTGAAAATGCATTCTTTTTCATAAAACAAGTAAATGCTTGTAAAACGTGATGTCAACTCGTTATTTTACCGTAAGCCTTCAGGAGTCAGGATACCTTTCGTAACAGTATGCTTTCGAACTAACCCATGCTTCAGCTAGGACTTTTAAGGGTTATAGCGTGGCCTGGTTCACGGTTTAAGAAACAAAGGATAAAGGCTCAAATTTTATTTGTACCCACCCGCTCTTCGTGATGTTCTTCAAACCTAAACTCAGTGGATCATACGTTAGACTTCGTTCGAGTCTTTGCTTTGATTTTCCGGTGATGGTTCAAACATTGATGATTTATTCTGACTAGGCAGTCATTTTTTTTTTGTTGAGGGTTTGTGAGACCTCTTTCTTGATTTTTGTTATCCCTTTCTTTTTTTGCCTGAACTGTTTCCTTTTTGGAATTACAGTCAGCGGGATGCCCCAGTTTCATAAGTCCCTTTTATAGGTTTTGACTTTTTGGGCTTTTTGCTTATGATTTTTTTTTTATAACACTGCCTGTCTTTATGATTGTTCTGAACCATCACTGTTTTTTCGTAAGGATCTCTTTGGTGCCATTCGTTATGCACTGGGATCAACTGAGAAGACTACCCTGCCCCGGGTTATGATAAAGGGTTTCAATTTTCGAAAACAAAAACTCCTACTTCTTTGGCTCAGATGGGTTGACGAGGGTTTATCATCCTTATAACTCCAGTGTTTAGGGATTGAAACAATGCCTGTACCTCATCAGCGGGGTTTGTTCAAAAGCATACGGTAAATTGCGGTATCGTTTTCGTCATCCTCCCTCAAGAGGCTTAGAATTATTTAAGATCAAGAGTTGACATCAGAAAAAATATGAAAACAGTTTGCATGTAGTAAATGCGAATATATTGATTCAAAAATAGACATAAGCGATGCATTAATGGAATAACAATGTTTTAACATGAATAAATGTTTAAACAAAAGAAAATCACAACTTGAATTCGAATGAACAAAAAGTGCTTTCTATCCTAGCCATGTTTTGGCATGGGAGCAGTGATCATGTTGGGAGTCTTGGGTACTTCAAACTGAATCTCTCCAGCATCGATCATGCCTTGAATCTTGTACTTCAACGCCCAACAATCCTCAGTATCGTGCCCCGGGCTATCAGAATGGTAAGCGCACTTTGCTTCTGGGTTGTAGCTTGGAGAGGAGGTCTTTGGATTTGCAGGAGGGTTGACCACCGCAATCAGATTCATCCTTAACATGTGTTGCAAGGCTCGTGACCATGGCATGTTGATATTGGTGAATTGTCTCTTAGGCTCGTCCGGCCTTTTCTGATCAACCCGCTGTTTCTGGCGAGGTCGTTGTTGAACCTGTGGAGTAGTAGCAACTCGGAGAGGTCTATTCACTGGACCCGACCTTTGCCCTCTTGGGAGCTGTTCCATGACCTGGTCCCTGATTTGGGCTGGTTGCTTCATGCCTTGAGGAAGCTGACTGACCATGGCTCTCAGCTCTCCTTGTTCCTGAGCCAAACCTTGAATGAGGGCCCTTTGCCCCAGCATCTGAGTTTTCAATGTGTCCACCTCAGCTTGTAGACGTTTCAGCTGTTCGTCCTTGTCATCTTCAGGACTTTTTCTGATCAGATTCCCCAGGAGGAGTGCCCTCAACTCTTCCTGCCCTTTGGATAGACCTAAGAAGATTTCCCTGAACTGAGATTCTTGAGCCTGAAGGTCCTGGTTATCTTGTTGTGAGGCCATTGCTGAAATAAACAGCGAGAAAGGTAAGTGACCTGCAAAAGGGATACCTGTAATGCGATGATGTGTATGATATGCATGCAATGTTTTCAAGGACCTCGCAGGGTAAACAGAGAAACTTGTTAGAGTTGAGAACCAGTAACTTGATTGAAAGAACTTCCTGTTGTTGAGAGTCCTTCTTCAAGGGTCAAAGGCTCACCATATCTAGTGGGTCATAGGCCCTGACAACCTTGGCTAGAGGAAAATAAATCCTCTTTGCCCCTGGCTAGACAGTTGGTTCATCATGACCTGCATCACAAGCCCTTGAGATCCTTGAAATGGGTTAGGATGTATGCAATGGTATGATGTCATGCTATGCATGGGGTGATGTAGGTAAACCCTGTTATGAGTCCCAATTAAGGACTATAAACAGACCCTGCAAGAAATTCAGTGTACTTTGTTATGAGTCCCAGTTAAGGACTATAAACAAAACCTGCAAGAGATCTAGTAAACCCTGCTATGAGTCCCAGTTAAGGACTATAAACAAAACCTGCAAGAAATTTGGTAAACCCTGTCATGAGTCCTAGTTAAGGACTATAAACAAGACCTGCAAGAAACTTAGTACCCTGTTATGAGTCCCAATTAAGGACTATAAACAAGACCTGCAAGAAACAAGTGTCAGGTAACAAGTACGCAGATAGTCAAGTACGAAGGCACACAAGTCACACAAAAAAAAGCCCTTAGGGTTTAGGCCAGCATGAGGTCTGAGGTACTACCCTCTTTCAGTTTGTTGGTTCATACCTGTCCTAATCAAAAGTAACCGGGTTCTTAGAGGATCCCAATATCATTGACTACCCTCAATCGGTCATAACTCCAGCATCGCAATCTTTTCTTGCGGCCAGAACCATCACGAGAGTTTAGCCTCAATGGGCGTAGCATACTGCTACTGTTCTAAAGGCCAAGTTGTGTCAATTAAGGTTCTAAGGTTGTTGGTGCTTAATGACTCCTCAGAAGACCCATATTCTCCTCGTTGCAACACAAGGGATATCGGTACAGACCAAGGTGCCACACCAACGTAGCCACTGTTTCACCCGTGTCGGTCTACGCCGGACAGGTCCCTCACAGCTTATGCTACCTAAACAGGGTATCCCCAGATCCGGGTTAGGATCTATGTAACTCCGATACAACCCACAATAATAAAGCAAGCAAAGAAGACAATTGAAAACACAGTGATCTTAATCCTAAGGTACACCCCACTTTATAAGACTATCCCCAGCAGAGTCGCCAGTTCTGTGATCGGTGGATCTGGAACTGACTGTTTAACGCTGGTTCGCGAAATGTCGCGGTAAGCAAGAGTCGCCACCGTCTTTTATTTTCTCCAAATGGAAAGGACAAAAGCACAGAAAAATTCCTTAAAGAGATTGCTCTCGGTTCGGGAGGTAGGTTATAGAAAGGGAAGGTGTTAGCACCCTTTCTATCCATGGTTATCCATGGGCTCTTAGATACTTGCTCACTTGTGTTTTCAAAAATGGTTTGTTTGCTTTTCAATGTGGGTTTTAAAAAGTTTCTTTGAAAAATTTCAGTTCGACTCGTACGTCAGAGTGTTTGAAAAATTTGCTTTGAAAGCTTTTGAAAATGTGTTGGTGAAAAGATTTTTGTTTGTTTTTGAAGAGAGCAAGTATCCATGAGTCGTCTACCTACCCTAAGGAATTCGTCTGTGTAAATGTCCTTTAAAGTAGTGCCATCCCACCATTGAGAGGTAGGTAGCACCACCGTTGGAGGTGTTCGGGTCAATTCGAAGGTTCGGGACATGGTGATCACCGGAGTAATAGGAAGATACCTTAGAAGCTACCCTCATGCCAGGTTCCCGGATCATGAGGACTTACTAAGACATCCTCTACTCGACGATCACTTTTCGAGGCAAGGCAACAGTAAGGCGTACCCTAGGGGTGGTGTGTGATTTATGTGTCATGTTCATTTATTTTTGTCTTTTGTCATGTCATGGGTGATCTATGCGTTTGTTTTTATTTTAGGCCATTCATTCTTGCATGCATTTTATTAATAGTTAAAAATTGCGAGAAAGGTAAAGTTCCTAAACTATTACAAAGGCGCGGGTCCACATCGCCAAAATTAAACCGGACCCGATTTAGCGGAAAAATAAATAATGCGAAGAATTAAAATGCGAAAAATAAAATTACACGGCTTTGGGGCAATTACAAAATTATAATAAGCGATAATAAAATAAATGCGCAATTAACTGATTAATGACGGGCGTTGGACCCTTTTTTGCAAATAATTAAAATTAATAATGAATTACAAATTAAATGATTAAATGATTAAATGCTTTTTTTTGGTATTTTTGTATTTTTAGATTTAATAGGAAAAGAAATTAATTGAAATTAAATTAAGAAACAAAACCTAATTTTAATATTTTTTAATTGTTAAGAAAGGATTAAAATAAGATCTAAATTAACCTAAAATTTATATACAATTTAAATAGGAAGATAAATAAATAAATAATAATTATTATTCTAAAAAGAAGGGAAAAATATTAAAGGGAATAAAATATAGCAATTAACCTAATTAACTAAACAATTTATTCTAACTTATTCATGGCAATAATAAAATAAAAATTACATTTTTTTTGTCTTTTCTATATTTTTAATGTTTTTATATTTTGTGGAAAAATAATTAATTAAAACAAATAATTAAAATAAACAATCAATTAAAATAAATAAAACAAAAAAAAGAAATCAAACCAGAGTGGGGTGTAGTCCCCAATTAAGGAGGTGTTTTTGTGAAAGGCCTGGCCCACTAAGCTGGAACTTGGTTGACCGTTTGGATTATGTGCAACGCGTTGACTGGTGCTTATGGTGCGCCCTGGACCTTGGCCTTTGGATTGCTGTTGATAGACGCGTGGATGGTGATTTTTGGATGAACTATGGTAGTCCTTAGAAGCGTGCCTGCATGTGAATTTGATTTGAAAAATAATATAGGAAATATACAGACCTGGGACTTGAACCCAGGTCTTTGACGTTGCCAACTAACCACTTAACCACTGAACCAAGCCCTTTCAATTTAATATATGATATCAAATAAATATAATAAAGGAAATATGGTGTTAGTGGAGATTTTGGGCGCGAAATTTAAAAGGACCATTCACGTCTTGCCAACTCAGCTTCTTCTTCGTTGCCTTCGTTTCCCTGAAAAACAACAAATATTTAACGGGGGTTTTGAACCCCCTCAATATATGCTTATTTTAAAAATAGCGATTAGCACGCTTTGATTCAGAAATTTGGCGCGACCATTGGAATCGTTTCGTCCAAACCTCCTGATTATGATCCTGGCATTATCGTGTTCCAATTTTACAGAATGAAAGAATCCCCAATTTCAGAAATCTATAACCCTAGCTTTTGTCAATGGCGAAATCTCGTATGGCACAGAAAAACTCAATTAAATGCATCAGTCAGCTGCAAAACCTTATGACAAACATGAATCAATGGACAAAATGCTATAAAAACATGTAAATCATGATGCACGAGTTTGGAATTTTCTTGGTTCAGTTGGGGTCCGTTCTACCAATTCTTTACCTTTGAGTTGAGGTTAGGGATTGGAACACGTCCAGGAGATCACAAGGAAGCAATTGGAATTGGTTTGGGGCCTTGAATCGCCTCCTAGAACGGATTTCAGTTTTTGAGTTTTTTGACAATTTTTCAATATGCAAAAGCTTGGTTCTGCGCCGCTTGGAGTCTCTAGGGCTTATGGTTGTGATGCTGAGCATATATGGTAGCTATTAGGTTAAAGATATTGAATAAAATCCAAAGCAATAATTGATTTTCAATCTTTGATTTCATGAAATCTTTTTGAATCTTTTTCCATGGCTTTTGTTCAATCATGTGCCAATCATACCAAAACTTGCCTATTTAAGACTTACACGAAATATTGAGTTTATAATGTGCATGAAAAGATTTTTTTAGGTTAGTTTGATATTTTTCATATATTAAAATCATTTAAATGAATATAAATTAATATTAATTCAAATAAATAATTAAAAAATATGAGAATACTTCCCTTTGGGCCTAGTGGTCGTGCATAGGCTTGGCATGAAGAAATTTGGAAGAAAATTGGGCCCATTTGCATTTTTAGGCCTTTTGCATCAATGTTGACTTTTCAAAATTCCTAAAAATTTCCCCACTTCCACAAGGCATAACTTGGTCAATTTTTAAGATTTTCACATGTTCTTGGACATTTTGGAAAGGTCTTTGAGTCCTTTAACCAATGCCTTTGGTCCCATGTCATTTTGATTTACCAATCTCAAGTTATGGCCTTTGACTTAAAGTCACTTTTTGTTGACTTTTGAAAATGACCTATAATGTTGAAATTGATAACTTTTTGTGAGAGCATTTCTTGGACTTGGAACATGAAGATGAATTGTAGGAAATGTCTTTCTCTTCAAAATGAGCTTTGGATGGAATTTTTCTGATAATCCATGTGAAAGTTATGCCCTGGTCAATTTCAGTTGACTTTTTCAGTTGTCCAAATATAGCAACTTTTGCATCTTTGATGATTTCTGAGCCAAATTTTGAGAATCATGATCAAGCATTGATCAAATGATGTTTGTGGCTTCAAAATGATATGTTGACCAAAAATTTGAACTTTTGACTTTCAAATGACCATTTTGCCCCTACAGTTGACTGTAGTGCAATTTAGGGTTTTGACTGTGCAATTTTGAGCTGAATGCCTTGAAATTTGACATGAGGATACTTGACCATCTTTATAGGCATATGAGACTTGATTGGGCCTTTGAAAAGTTCATTTGCTTGACCAGAACTCAAACCCTAGTTTTGACTGTCTAGGAGACAGCTGAGCTGCACAAACCTTGGGGCATTTTGTGACCTTGATTTTGACAATTCTTGATGAATATGGGAGGGCAAATTTTGGGGTACAACAACCCCCTTATTACTTCTATTCCTTTAAAAACAAGCCCACATCAAATAATATTATACTTCTAGTATTATTTCACCACTTAATAAAATAATTAAATCCAATTAATCATAACACAACTTCACAAAATATTTCAAAAATAATTTAATTTAATAATTAATTAAATTACGGGCGTTACATTGCTCTCCAACAACATTATTATTTTGACTTTTATAGGCTGTAAGCCCTGGATTGAGAATGTGCATTTATTTTGTACTAGAAGACTTTACCTCCTCAGCAGGAATGTATTGGCATTTCCCTAAAAAAGTCATGATTCATTTCCTAGCAGCGTTATCATAATCCTCTTTGTTAACATCAAGTGGCAGGTATCTTTATTTGAGCAACATGTTCTTCCCCAGTAAGTCTGTTAATTCCAGAGAAGATTTATACTCCGATGGATGATAGTCTCTTCATTATGGGAGATAGTTTGTTGTTGAGATTTGTACTCCGATGGATGGTAGTCTTTTCATTACAGGAGATCATTCGTTGTTGATATTTGTACTCTGATGGATGGTAGTCTCTTTATTACAGGAGATAGTTTGTTGTTGAGATTTTTACTCCGATGGATGGTAGTCTCTTCATTATGGGAGATAGTTCATTGTTGATGTTTTACTCCAATGGATGTTAGTCTCGTCATTATGGGAGATAGATCGTTATTGATATTTGTACTCTAATGGATGGTAGTCTCGTCATTATGGGAGATACTTCATTGTTGAGATTTGTTTTACTCTGATGGATGGTAGTCTCTTCATTATGGGATATAGTTTCTCGTTGAGATTCACTTTACTCTAAAAGAGTTACTTTTGTTCCCAGTCATAAACGTTAATGTCAACTTTTGTTTCCCGTCATAGGTACCAATGTCAGTCATTCTTTACCTACCCTAATATTGTTATTTACCAATATTATTTGACCATTTCTATTTGCATAATTCGGGTTGTTAATTTCCTATTCCCTGTGAGTTGATGTTACTTTTTTTACTATCCCCTTTAGGGGTGTGTAGTTTGAATTTATTTGTCGATCGTTGTTATCCATCGCTTTTTCCTTATTTATTGAGTTGGTGATACTGTTGTACCCCAAAATTTTCCCTCTCATTTTATCAACATTTCCCCTCACAAGGCTCTTGGAACTCAAGATCAAGCTAGGGTTTGCTCTGCTCAAGACATCTCCTTGCACTGATGACCTAAATTAGGGTTTGAGTTTGCACAAGGATTTTTGGACTTTCAATGCTCAAATTGACTTTCATACTTCATATTGGACTCATAAGTTTGTCCATACCAAGTTTCAAGCCTTGAATCAAATTTTTGCCCAGTCAATTGGACAGTTGACCTAGAAAACAGCTGAATTGGGGAAAAAGTCAATTGTGGCCAATTTACAGTCAAACCTCATGAATTTTGACCCACATCAATATTATAAACTCATATGAATCATTTGATCAACTTTGGACCACAAATCCACAAGAAATTTGATCAGATCACCAAAAGGGCAAAATGGTCATTTTTAGGGTTTTGACTGTACAAAGGCAATTTCTGACTTTTTGACCTAGCCAGTGGTAAATTAGGTTCAACCATGGACTCAAGGACTCAATGGCATCATTTTGACTTATTCAACAAGTTCAAAAGACCTCAATTGCATTGGATTGACAGATGAATTTTTCAGTCAACTGATCAAAATTTGATTGTACACTGAAAAGTCAAACTTTGACTTTTTGGTCAAAATCAAGTACCAAGGGTCATTTTTCATCAAGATGTGCCAAATTATGAAACTTGTTCATCAAGAAACCCAAAATTGCAAATTAGGGTTTGAAATTGAAAAAATTTCATAACTTAGAATTTTTCTAAGTTATGAAATTTTCTTAATTTTTCCTAACTTTGCCCCACATTTTCACCATGATGCAAATGGATTCAAACAAAACCTCCAACATGAAAGTTGTAGTCCTCCACAAATTATACAACTTTTATTCACAAAGTTTTCTCAAAAGAATCTTGGATCTCAAGTTATGATTTTTGGAACAAGGGTCCCTAAAACTTTTAACTTAGTGAAATTTTGCCCTAGTTTAGGCAGGATTTTGACCTATCTTCTTGGCCATTTTTCACATAGTTCCACTTGGAGTCTCAAGTTTCATTTCAAAGATGGATTATAGAGCATGTTGCAAGATTTCCAAATTGTCCAAGAACTCCTCAAACACATTTGTTGTTAGGGAGAATCAAAGGCTTGAAGTTGGAAAAAACTCATTTTTCATCCATGGCATGTTCATGTTCATACAAGTTGCATTTTCAAATCAGCATGCCTTACACTAGCTTGCAGGCCTCTAAACCACTTCACACTCCATAATTTAATGCAAATCCATCAGTCTAAGCTTTTGTTTTGGTCATTTGGATATTGTACACAAGATTAGGCCCTAAGTAGAAAAAGGCAAATTTCCATTTTTGCTCAAGTATGCTTTATGTCAAACCAACAATCCTTGAGCATTGGTCCAAGATCTCTTGCAGCAAAACAAATCCACACATCAGAGGGGCCAAGATAAATGTATGCAAGCATATTTGATAACCTGTACAGGCCTGTAACCTCACTTCCCCATTCTTACTTCAAAAACAAGAAAGTTGTCCAAAACTGAAAAACTTGAAAACCAGGCAATGCTAACTTACACAAACAGTTTGAACATCTTTCTCACACCCCTTTAAGCTAGAAACACAATTGCTTGAGCCTCAAAACACCCCATAGCCATAAATCACATTCCTTTGGCAAAACAGGGCAAGTTCTGCAACTTGAGTGCCATAGCTCATTTGGCTCGTGCGTTTTGCCGCATTTTGCTTCAAACACCTTCCATTCAACTCACTCAAGCTATCCCAAACCTCAAATACCAACTGTAACTCCATTTACAGTGTTCACCATTTTCATTTTGAGCTTGTGCAGGTTGGGTTATATAGGCTGATTCAAGGACATTCAAGGCAAGCTAGCTATTGGATAAGGTCAAGTGAAGTTCAGGAAAGCTACCAGACATCTCAACCCTTGTTGAAAGACACTACATTGCCCTACACGAATCCAACTGAAACAGGATTTTCTCCACTTTCTATCTCTCTATTTAGGAACATTTAGCCTTAGGTTTGTGAATGAAAAATGTAGTGTTCATTGCCATGAAGCTGTACATATGCTCAGTTTTCATTTATATTAAGTGTGCTAGGAGAATTTCATCCATGAACATGCTGAAAAAACTAGGTCAGATTTTAGGGCCAGAGAAATTCTCTCTGGTCTTTGAGAGTTAGGATTAGTTTTTTATATGGTTGGAATCGTCTTGAAATTCTCTACAAGTTTGATCTTGTGAGTTTTTGCAATAGAGCTCATATGCAGGATGTCCCAAGTTTGTACAGGCGCGCGCGTTTTTCAAATCTGGAGGTTGAAGATGAAGCTGGCTTGGGCTGGGCTTGGTCTGGCTTGCTTTTGACACCTCCCATTTTCATTTTTGCACCCCCTGGCCCATTTTCTTGTATTTTAACATTTTTGCATTTTTGTTTTCTTTTCTGATTTTGTTTATTTATTTCCAAATATAAAAAATGCTCAAAAAATATTTTCATAATTATTTACATTTATTTGGAATTTTATTTTAATTTTTCTAACATTAAAGGAATTTTAATACTTTTTTATTATTAAGACTTGAAAAATATATATATGTATACTTTTATTTTTATTTCTTATTTTTATTCACATTGAAAATATTATAATAAATATAATTTATTTTTGTACATATTTTATTTTATATTATACAAATTTAATATATTTAATATACATTTATATAAATATATACTTTTTATTTTATTAAATACTCTAGAATAAAAAATATACAAAAATATTAAATTTTTATTTTTATTTTCATTTATACTAAAAAATAATTTTTTTCTAAGTATATTTTATTTTTACATATATTAATATATTTTATTGTATATAAATAATATAGTGTATTTATTTTCTTAAAGAAATTAGGATTTACCCTTAAACAAATAAAATTAATCTTTTTATTTATTTCTTTATACTTTTTTACATTAAAAATACTTTTACATACATAAACAAACAAAAACTTTTTTTGCATAATTCATATTATTTGATATATTTATTTATTTTGTTTATTTAAATATTGTCCATTTAATATTTATGCATTGGGAATTCAATTTGGAAGTAATAGTAAATTAGGATTTATATTTCTTGTCAAATATCCCCCATTCAAAGATTGTACCCCCATCCCCATAATCATGTTGTAATAGTCTAGATTTTAATTCTCGCACTTTACGCTTTCAATTACGCCGTGATTAGAGAATTAGGGTTTGTATGCAAAAATCCAAATCAACAAATAGTTTGACCTAATCAAAGACAAAAATGCATGAAAATCAAACACAATGCACACTTGCACCCCTAGGGTTACAATCCACTTGTTGCCTTCAAAAATGGGTCATGGTATGCATGTTGGGTACTTTAGCAAAACAAAAACAAAACAAAAGATCATAGTCCCTCGATGACGCTATCTTGGTTTCCTAAACAAAAATGATCAAGTCCCTCAAAAATTTGCCAAAAATACCTAACACAATTGCTATCATGGTCTATACGATGACCCGCGCCTATCCCGTTTAACATCCTAACACAAGGTTGTTCACCAAATGCAATGGTGAAACAACACTGTCAAAAGGGTTAAAAACATTAGGAAAGATCTTTGAGTAAAATAGGGTAGATAGCTCTTAGTTACTTGATCAAAAAGCTTGCAAAACATCCTTGCTATTTTTCAAACACACTTCACAACACAATTTCAAAATATTTCCCAAATCAAACTTTCAAACGTTGAAATCTTTTCAAAAGACAAAAACACCTTTGTATACATTCAAACAAGAATCATTACAAAGGTTGCCACAACTGTGGCCTCTTTTCAAAACATCTTTCAAAACCATACACAAAGCACCATTTCAAACAATTGGAAAAGCAAAGCAAGTGATCTAAACAAGTAACTAAGAGCCCATGTATAACCATGGATGAAAAGGGTGCTTGCACCTTCCCTTTTCATAATCTACTCCCCAAACCCAAGAAAATATCTCAAAGGTCTTTCTTGTGCTTTTTGACCTTTCCTTAGGATAAAATAAAAAGTCAGTGGCGACTCTTGCTAAACCAAAACATTTGCAAACACAAACGCAAAACCTCAAGTCAGTTCTCCCACCGTATCACAGAACTGGCGACTCTGCTGGGGAAAACTTTAAAAGTGGAGTAACCTTAGGGTTTAGATCACCTTTGCATGCTTATCTTGATTGCTTTGATTGCTTTACATTTGGTTCTCTTGTTTGGGTATAAATCTTCCACCCGGATTTTTGAGAAACATTCATAGGTAAATAGCAATACATTGTGGAAACTGTGCAGGGTATACCGACATGGTTGAAGCAATAGCTATATTAGTGCGACATATTTGTGAGTACCGGTAGCCTTTGAGTCAATAAAAGAGAATACGGGGCCGCTGAGTGATGTCATGAAGCACTAATGAACTCTTAGAACCTTACTTGACCATCTTGGCCTTTTTTAGGGGTAGTGAGATGACCGGCTTTGGTGCAGTCCGAAGTTGGTAAATACTCGATACTACACTCATTGAGGTTTGTTTTCTTGGAATATTTCGGTCGCCAGTTAAGTGGCTAAACTGAAACAATGAATACAGAAAATAATCCAGTGATATTGAGCTCCTTAGAACTCGGTTACTATTTATAGGACAGGTTGAGCCAACTAAACTTCAAGAGGGTACTTACCTATGAAACCTCATGCAAGCCTGAAACTAGGATCTTGTGTGACTTGTTTGTACATATGCTTGTGCATACATCATGAACATCATAAAGCATCATATGCATCCACTAACCATTTCAAGGGTTTGGATCTTCATCTTTGTTCTTGTTTTATAGGTCATGGAATCTCTTCGCAGGAAAACAATCCAAATCAACCTTGTGAGAATCCCTCCTCAACTCAAGGAGCTTACTTCCAAAATTCCAGAGAATTCTCTCTTCAGTAAAAGACATTGTATACTTCTCAACTTGGTCAACTCCAACATTGAAGAAGACATGGTGAAAGTTCTCTTCTAGTTCTTTGACCCCCTACACCACTGTTTCACATTCCCTGATTACCAACTAGTACCTACTTTAGAGGAATTTTCTCAACTCCTGAGGATTCCTATTCTCCATCAACTACCCTACAACGATACGGAAAGAGAACCAAAGCCTGAAGATGTTGCTCAAGCCCTACACTTGCAACCATCTGATATCAAAGGTCATTGGGAAACCAGAAGTGGTATCAAGGGTTTCTTGGCAAAGTTTCTGTTTGAGAAGGCACAAGACTGTTGGAATTCTCTAGATCTACAAGCCTTTGAGGAGATTGTAGCACTTCTCATCTATGGGTTGGTTTTGTTCCCAAACCCTGATCAGCTTATAGATGTGAATGTTGTCAAGATTTTCATATCTCGGAATCCTGTGCCTACATTGCTTGGGGACATCCTACACTCATTTCACACACGAACAATGAGGAAAAGAGGTGATCTCATGTGTTGTACTCCTCTTCTAGCAAGGTGGTTTATTTCTCACCTTCCCCAATCAATTTTGAAGAATGAGCAGGGTTTAAGGTGGTCACAACGGTTGATGACCCTCACACATTCTGATGTTCATTGGTGTTCTCGGTCCAGAGAAAATGTCATCATCATTGATCGTTGTGGAGAATTCCCTAATGTCCCACTACTTGGCATTAGGGGAGACATCACCTACAACCCCTGTTTAGCTCTAAGGCAGTTTGGGTATGCCCGGAGAGATGGTCCTCATGATATGCTGATCCCTGACTTGGTTTTTGACTTTGACAATGATGCTCAAGGACTTCGACAAAGGTTTATCAGAGCTTGGAGGATGCCCAACAAAGTGGATAGTAAGACATTGGGGCACAAGAATTCCATCCCCCTTGAGCCTTATCTCAAGTGGGTACAAACCCGCGCCCAGAGTCTTATGATGCCTTACCCTCACATTCTCCCCATGATCAAAGAGATTGTTATGGAAGGAGAGGTTCCATATACCGTCCTACATCCTGACATGTCAACATCATTGGAAGAATTACAAAAGAGTTGGATACAACTCAAGGAAGGACGGAATACTTTTGAAGCCAGCTTTTATGCCAGTGAGAAGAAGGTTTTGGAGCTTACCCGCCGACTTCATGAGGAGGAAACTCTTAACACTTACATCGCGCCAAAAAGGATGCGCAATGTCTTTTTACATTAAGAATTTTGTAATATTTTGCCCATGGGGCATTTATGTACTAACAAATTTCTTCTTAATATGACGTGTGTTCTTTTTGTTTGCAACAAATTTGAATTTTCTGAATCCTTGAATGCATTACATGAATAACATATCATTCATCATATGCATAAACAGGTCTTCACACCAGGTTTCCTTATCTTTCTGCTGTTTATTTCAACAAGATAGATTTGGAGCAAACGGTTAAAGATATGCAAGCACAGAATTCGTAATTCCAATAACTCCTCATGACCTTAGCAAAGGGTCAAGAGGATCTTAAAGCACTGTTAGAGAAAGAGAAGGAACCAGAAAGGAAGAAAAAGAAAAGAGTTGGGGTAGCCACTATGGGAAGGAGATTTGAGCATCAGGCTAGGAGAGTTATGGAATTTCCCTTGAAGTCTGACTAAGGGGTTGGTAAAGGAAAAGGAGTTGCAATACCCTCCGAATCTGAAGTTGAAGAAGAAGAAGAGGAAGAGGACGAAGATTACTCCGAACAAAAATATCCCCCGGCGGATGATAAGTATAAAAATCTTGAGGATCGGTTGGCAGCCATGGAGTTGCAAAGGGTACCTGGTTTAGATTTCGAAGAACTAGGGTTGGTTGCTGGGATCGTCATTCCTCCCAAGTTCAAAGTACCTACATTTGCTAAGTATGATGCTTTGTCCTGTCCAAAGATGCATCTGAGATCCTACGTCAGAAAGATCCAACCTCACTCATCTGATAAGGATCTTTGGGTCCACTTTTTTCAAGATAGCTTGTCAGGCACGCAATTGGATTGGTTCTATCAACTTGAGAGATCTGATGTTCATAAATGGGAAGATTTGGCTGCTGCGTTCTACCGACAATACCAATACAACGCAGATTTAGCGCCTAGTCGTACTCAACTACAGAGTATGGGTATGGCCTCTAATGAGGGATTTAAGGAATATACCCAGAAGTGGCGGGATTTGGCTGGAAGGGTGCAGCCACCATTGTCGGATAGAGAGCTGGTTGACATGTTTTTAGGGACCCTGTATGGCCCATTCTTCAATCACTTGATCGGGAGCTCATCTGCAAGGTTCACCGAATTAATTCTGACCGGTGAAAGGGTCGAAGCTGGCATTAAAAGTGGTAAAATTCAGAAGGATGCCTCCGTTTCCACTGCTATTAAGAAGACCTTCCCAACTAAGAAGGAAGTTTCTGCTGTTCACACCCAGAGAAACCAAGGGAGAACAGAGCGCCGACCAACGATGGCAGCTGTTATGATCCAAAACTCCTCAGCCGACCAACCTCGCAGAAATCAACCAAGAGCTAATCAATAAAGGGTAGAAAGGCCACAATGGCAATTCACCCGAATCAATATGACACCGGCTCAAGTCCTCCCTCATCTGTTAAAGTTGAACCTTACCAACTTGAAAGAAGCGCCGAAAAACCCCAATACCTCTTCTCCTTATTATCACTCCAGTGTAAAATGTGCATACCACTCGGACAGTGTAGGGCATGATACCAACAACTGTTGGGCTCTTAAAAACAAGATCCAAGACTTGATATACGCCAAGGAGGTAGAATTCGATACGCCCGAAAAGCCGAATGTAATTTCTGCCCCAATGCCCAAGCACTGTCATAATGTCCATGCCGTTATGGAAGATCTTCATGTTACCACCGTTAATGAATTAATGACTCCGTTACCAGTGATTAAAGTGAATTTGATGAAAGCCGAGATATTCCCAGGCTGTGGAAAAGACTGTTACTTTTGTTCAAACTTGCAAACTGACTGCCCACTGTTGAAATCAGGCATCCAACGCCTGATGGATACCCAAGAGATCCTCTTTCAAAAGACTCTTGTTGATACTATCACTCATGTTACTCCTGCTACCTTTGATACTCCAATCAATGACATTGCTATAATAACCATCTTCGACGACCTTTCCAAGACCTGCAAAAGGCCTGTTAAGATTACGCCTGATCCTAAGTTTGTGCCGTTGAAAATCACCATGCAGGGGCCTATCCCGTATAAATCTAACAAGACGATACCATGGAATTACGGAGGAGAAATCTTCTACCATGGTGTCAAACAGATTGAATCAGTCCAAGAGAATTCTGATGATGAAACCCCTGATATAGGGAATATTGCGGGAACGAGCAAGATAACTCACAGCGGAAGGATCTTCTCTCCGGAGATTTCTCCTCCACGGGCAGTCTTCGGACCCTCGAGAGTTTCTGTACCTATCAATCCATCTATGCAAAGCTCGGTAATTGAAGAATTTGATGCTCCCGAAGCTAGACCCTCTGATGTTACTACCAATAAAGGTAAGGGGATACAAGAAGCGCCTGTCAGGATAAAGGCTCAGACTGTGGTTATCCCCGAAACCACCCAAAAAGAGATGGAAGAAATCTTAAAGATAATCAAGAAGAGCGACTACGATGTCGTGGAGCAGCTAGGGCAAACCCCTTCAAAAATCTCCATGTTGGCTCTCTTACTCTGCTCCGAGGCTCATGCGAAAGCCTTGATCAAATTTCTAAAGACGGCACACATGCCTCAAGAAACTTCTGCGGACCAATTTCAAGAGTGCGTGGCTAGCCTTACAGCCGATAATGGTCTTGGTTTTTCTGATGCTGATTTGACCCCTAAGGGAAGAAAGCATAACGATTCACTGCATGTCTCGGTAGAGTGCAGGGGGACCACACTTGCTCGTGTTCTGGTAGATATCAGTTCCTTCTTAAATGTTCTACCAAAGAAGGCGTTGGACAGATTGGACTGTGAAGGTTTGACCCTAAAGCCCAGTAACATTGTTGTTAGAGCCTTCGACGGTTCTAAGCGAATGATTCACGGAGAAGTGGACATTCCAATCAAAGTGGGTACAAAAAATTTCAACTCTACTTTTTATGTGATGGACATCCGTCCTTCATATTCATGCTTGTTGGGAAGGCCATGGATCCACAACGCTGGAGCAGTCACTTCTTCTCTACACCAAATGATAAAGTATCCAGTTCAGGGTAAGATCATAACGGTTCATGGTGAGGAAGAGTATATGATAAGTCACCTTAACTCCTTCCGCTATGTGGAGTTAGATGGCGAGTTCATAGAAACGCCTTTCCAACACTTTGAAGAGGTTCCTCCTGAAGTCGCAGTTGCAAAGACAATGATTGATGTGCATATCATTTCCAAGCCTGTGTCTCGGATGGAATCCCTTAAAGATGTGGAGGCTGTAATCAAAGAAGGAAGGAGTACGGTGTGGGGGAAACTGCCTGATTTTTCTCACAAGACAGACAAGTTCGGACTAGGTTTTACTGCTGCTGGCCAGAAAGTTGTGCGTCGCTCCCGGGCTAGAGGACCACCCTTAAAAATCACTCACCATGGAATCCATGCCTTAGAAGATGATGATGAAGAAGACAACTTTGAAGATTGGATTTTTCCAACCGTTGAAGGAGGATTAAGCAACTGGGAGGCGAAAGACTTCGTTCCCATCACTTTCATCAATCAGTAATTTATCTTTGAATAATTTCCTGTTTGGTCTGTAATAATTAAACAATTCGTGCACTCTTTTCGCCTTATGCCTTACCCGGGTGTGATCGGTGGATCTGGAACTGACTGTTTAACGCTGGTTCGCGAAATGTCGCGGAAGCAAGAGTCGCCACCGTCTTTTATTTTCTCCAAATGGAAAGGACAAAAGCACAGAAAAATTCCTTAAAGAGATTGCTCTCGGTTCGGGAGGTAGGTTATAGAAAGGGAAGGTGTTAGCACCCTTTCTATCCATGGTTATCCATGGGCTCTTAGATACTTGCTCAATGTGTTTTCAAAATTGTTTTGCTTTTCAATGTGGGTTTAAAAGTTTCTTTTGAAAAATTTCAGATCGACTCATACGTCAGAGTGTTTGAAAAGTTTGTTTGAAAGCTTTTGAAAAGTGTCAGTGTGAAAAGTCTTTTTGAGTTTGTTTTGAGATTAGAGCAAGTATCCTTGAGAACCTACCTACCCTAAGGAATTCGTCTGTGTAAATGTCCTTTAAAGTAGTGCCATCCCACCATTGAGAGGTAGGTAGCACCACCGTTGGAGGTGTTCGGGTCAATTCGATTTTAGGGACATGGTGATCACCAGAGCAATGGGAAGACACCTTAGAAGCTACCCTCATGCCAGGTTCCCGGATCATGAGGACTTACTAAGACGTTTTCTACTCGACGACCACCTTTCGAAAGGCAACAGTGAGGCGTACCCTAGGGGTGGTGTGTGCGAATTGTGTGTTATTTTCATTGATATTTATCTTGTCATGTTTGTTGTGATCTACGCTTGATTTTATTTTTAAGGCCATACATTCTTTCATGCTTTGTTTAACAGTTATAAAGTTTGCGGGAAAATAAATCTAAGGCTATTACAAAGGCGCGGGTCCACATCGCCAAAATTAAACCGGACCCGATTTAGCGGAAAATAAATAAAGCGAATAAATAAAAGTGCGAGAAAAATAAATTACATGGCTTTGGGATATTTACAAAAATTATGATGAGCGATAATAAAATAAATACGAGAAATAAAGAAATTAACAAAATTAGGGCGTTGGACCCTTGTTGCAAATGATTAAAAATTAATGAGAATTAAAAATTAAAATTAAATGAGAATGATGTTTTTTTGTGTTTTTTAGGTTTAAGGAAAAAAGAATAATTAATTAAAATTAAATTAAACGGCAAACCCTAATTCTAATATTTTTTATTTATTAAGCAAGAATTAAAATATGACCTAAATTAAACCTAATTGATTATGTACAATTTTAATTTATGAAAATAAAATAATAAATAAATAATATTGTTATTCTGAAAAAAGGAAAAATATTAAAAGGAATAAAAAACTTAATTAACCTAATTTTTATTTTGTTAGATTTTTATTAAAAAAAAAGGAGATTTAAAACTAAAACCTAATTAACTAAATATTTTACACCCTAATTTATTTATGAAAACAATTATGATAAAATAAATATTATGTTCTTTTTTTGTATTTCTGATTTTTATGTTTTTTATATTTTTATAGAAAAAATAAGTTAATTTATTAAAACAATACAAATAAATAAATAATACAATAATTTAAATAAGAAAGAAAAGAAAAGTGAACCAGAGTGGGGTGCTGCCCCAAATAAGGAGGTATCAATAGGAGAGGCCTGGCCCAATAAGCTGGTCGTTGGCTGACCTTTTTGAATCTCATGCAATGCGTTTGACCAGAGTTTATGTGCTCCTCCATCCTAGACCCTTGATTTATAAGCAGCTGGACGCGTGGGCGATGAAGATTGAGTGTGTATGGTGAACGTTCACATTAGGCCTGCACGGAATCAGTTATAGAAAAACAATATGGAATTTATGCAAGACCTGGGACTTGAACCCAGGTCTGGAAGGTCACAAACTCAACGCTTAACCACTGAACCAAACGTGTCAATTGGTATATTATTATAAACAAATAATCAAAAAGCAAAACTGACGCCCATTAACTAAAACGCGCGCAAGTTTAAACTAACGAACCACCAGCTGACAACTCATCATCGTCTTCATCTTTTTTTATTTTTTTCTGAAACATACGCATATGGCAACGGTTTTAGAAACGTCGCTTTAGGAGGGATTCCAGAAAATAGCGACTAGCTTTCCTTGCTACATAAATCCATCGCGAGGCATGCTTCTTATTCATGGGACCACGCTGAGTTCAACCATGGCCATCTTGAACCCTAATTTTACCTGGTTGTGAAACCCCCAATTTGGGAAACCTGTAAACCTAGTATGTAACAATGGCAACTTCTCATATATGGCACAAAAACAAAATCAAACACGTTGGTTAGCTTTAGAACATCATGACAAACAATAATCTATAAAGAAAAATGCATGAGGATGCTTAAATCGTGCTATGCAATTTCAATGTGTTCTTGATACGGTTTGGGTTCCAGATACCAGTTCAAGGCGTGTGAGTTGTTGTTTTTGATTGAGAAAGATTCAGGAAGGTCTCAGGATGCTATTGAAACAAAAATCCAAGCTTGAATCGCCTTAGAACCTTGAATTCAGTATTGAGTTTTTTGTGAGAAAATTCAAGAATGCTATGCTTGTTTATGCGCAGCTTTTCTGTCTTTTTATTAGGGTTCTCATTCTGATCATATATGGAGCATGTTAGGTCAACAAACTTAGTACAAATCCCTTGTAATTATGGATTAAGATATTTGATTTGTTTCAAAATCTTTTTGAATCTTTTTCTATGGCTTTTGTACCAATTTGCATCCAATCACTCCAAATCTTTCCTCATTTGCCTTCACACGAAATATTGAGCCTATAATGTGTATAAAAAGATTTTTTTGATTAGGTTTGATATTTTTCATATATTAAAATCATTTAAATGAATATAAATTAATATTAATTCAAATAAATAATTAAAAAATATGAGAATACTTCCCTTTGGGCCTTGTGGTCGTGCATAGGCTTGGCATGAAGAAATTTGGAAGAAAATTGGGCCCATTTGCATTTTTAGGCCTTTTGCATCAATGTTGACTTTCAAAAATTTCCAAAAATTTCCCAACTTCCACAAGGCATAACTTGGTCAATTTTTAAGCTTTTCACATGTTCTTGGACATTTTGGAAAGGTCTTTGAGTCCTTTAACCAATGCTTTTGGTCCCATGTCATTTTGATTTACCAATCTCAAGTTATGGCCTTTGACTTAAAGTCACTTTTTGTTGACTTTTGAAAATGACCTATAATGTTGAAATTGATAACTTTTTGTGAGAGCATTTCTTGGACTTGGAACATGAAGATGAATTGTAGGAAATGTCTTTCTCTTCAAAATGAGCTTTGGATGGAATTTTTCTGATAATCCATGTGAAAGTTATGCCCTGGTCAATTTCAGTTGACTTTTTCAACTGTCCAAATATAGCAACTTTTGCATCTTTGATGATTTCTGAGCCAAATTTTGAGAATCATGATCAAGCATTGATCAAATGATGTTTGTGGCTTCAAAATGATGTGTTGACCAAAAATTTGAACTTTTGACTGTCAAATGACCATTTTGCCCCTACAGTTGACTGTAGTGCAATCTAGGGTTTTGACTGTGCAATTTTGAGCTGAATGCCTTGAAACTTGACATGAAGACACTTGACCATCTTTGTAGGCACATGAGACTTGATTGGGCCTTTGGAAAGTTCATTTGCTTGACCAGAACTCAAACCCTAGTTTTGACTGTACAGGAGACAGTTGAGCTGCACAACCCTTGGGGCATTTTGTGACCTTGACTTTGACAATTCTTGATGAATATGGGAGGGCAAATTTTGGGGTACAACAGCTGCCCCTGTTCAATCTTCTTAGACTTGAGGATGCAGATTGGCTGACGTGCCTTTCGTAATCCGAGGGTAGAAGATGATTGAACACTAGAGTGCCCAGAAATTTGCGCTCACATAGTAGCAACGATGATGGGAATGGGCTTATAGATGCCATTTAGAGATTGCTGAATAGGGTGATGGGCTTATAGATGCCATTTGGACGTTGATCGCGTAGGAGATTTCTCGGCGAGAACCTGCATACCTGCAAAAACAGAAAAATGAGTACCTGACACGTCGCAGGAGCTGATTTTAGATGCTTGATATGGATGTGCCCTGATTGGTTACAGGAGCTGAGTCTGGAACTTCAAACGCTGATGAATGAACCAGGGATGGTTACTGCCTTAGCATGAATGATAAGAGAACCTTGGTTGATTTTAATTTCAACAATGCTCGTTGAGAAAAATCTTGGCGGGAATTACCATCTTTGCAATATCGGGAAGAGAACCAAAGGACATTATAATCTCAAAGGGAGTTACCTCACTCACGTTGGAGAGGGAACTATAGGAAATTATAATCTGAAAGGAGATATCACCTCACGCTCATGCCGGAGAGGGGAACATCTGAAAAAAGGATTACTACCTCACACGCCGTTGGAGAGGGAACCATAAGAGAATATCACCTCACGCTCATGCCGGAGAGGAAAACATCTGAAAAAGGGATTACCACCTCACACGCCGCTGGAGAGGGGACCATAAGAGAATATCACCTCACGCTCATCGTCGGAGAGGAGAACATCTTGAAAAAGGAATTACCACCTCACGCTCACCGTCGGAGAGGGGACCACAAAAGACTAACACCTCACGCTCATCGTCGGAGAGGAAAACATCTTGAAAAAGGAATTACCACCTCACGCTCATCGTCGGAGAGGGGACCACAAAAGACTAACACCTCACGCTCATCGTCGGAGAGGAAAACATCTGAAGAAGGGATTACTACCTCACACGCCGTTGGAGAGGGAACCATAACTTCTACTGAGTCTTTATCAGAAAAATCTGTTTGGAGTCGATTTAGCTGGACTAGAGAAGTCTTTGAAATATGTTTGAGAATTTCAATTGCACCCTTCCTGAAAGGTAGAGGTCAGTTATATGCAATGCATGATATGGATCAAGCAATGATGTTATCAATGTAAATGAGGCTCGTATGATGCAATACGTTATGCATGCTACAATGATGTATGTGATGATTCGTGTATGTTTTCGTCTAGGAAAATAAATCCTTGACGGGTGCCGGGAAGCCATATCCTGGGCTGATGTTGAGGGAGAGATTTTGTTTCCGCTGTGGATGATTGTTGCAAGAATACCGGTAGGAGAAGATAACTCCGTTGAGGAATAGACTTGGCAAATGGAATAATTCTGCGGGAGAAAAGATACTCTAGTGATCATGCTGGGGAGTGCTACTCTGTGGGGATAGCGATGCTTTGCTGAGTTAATGAAGATGACTCCGCTGGGGATACCGTTGATGAGTTATGATGGGGATATCCTTGTTGTGCTGGAAGTGTTGATAGACTTCGCTGGGGGTAGGAAGATACTTTGCCGAGGACGCTCTTTTCGTGGCTTTTGGCTGAGGATAACCCAGTTATATCCTGCTACGGAAATAACTCTTTAAATCAAGCCGGGACGACGCGTTCATGCTCCGAGGAGGGATAAGCTTCCAGAATCTACTGGGGATAAGCTTGCTGCTTGGGGAAATATGAATTCCAACTTTCCTGGGGAAACTGGATTGGACTCTTCTGGGGGAAGTTTTAGACTGCGGGGAAGTGATTCCTTTGAATGGTGGTATACCGCCGGGGAACAATCTTTAGACCAAGACTGCCGGGGATGCTTGCTAAGAATATATGCTGCTGGGGAGGTATTGAGATCTACAGGAGGATACTCAACTTCCTTGATATTTGATGGTTCTGCTTAGAGAAGAATGTATTGACTTGTTGAACCACTCTCTGGGGGATTAAGATACACTTGGCCGTGTTCTTTAGCTGAACCTACCTTAGTACCTTGGGGGGATAGAACAATTAGCTGCTCAGACAACTCTTTATTGCCCCTGTTTCCAGTGTCACCTGCAATGAATTCCTTTGTTTCGTATGCAAATATTTATGAGTTAGCAAATTATTGTCAATGCATACATCATAAATTGAACCTTGGACGTTCTTCGCAAAACAAAACATAAAAAGAAAAACACTTGGGCACGTTTAACTGAAAATATATTTTTATTGATTTTTGAGTGGCCTGAAAATAGGCGTTTTGTATACAAGAGGCTGACGTCCTAGTAAGAGGTACGTCGCCGATCAAAAAGAATTTATACAAGTTTTGTACAAATGAAAAGTAAAACAGCTGTGTGAAAGATGAATGATCCACTGGGTTTCAACTCTGCTATTGCCTTTATAACTCTGAGCGTCTCATCACTTGATGACCTCGGTTGAAGGTGAAGCTGACTGAGCGATGCCGTTTGAACTTGATGCAGATACCGGATTCTGGATGCAAAGTGATCAATGAGACATAGTTTTACGCTTTATCCCTAATTTTTGCCTGGACCGCCCTTTCGGGTTTTCAGTCCACCGGGATACCCATTTTTGCCCAAGCCGCCTTTTCAGGTTTTCGACTTGCCGGGTGTACAGATTTTTTTATTTTCATCCCTACATTTTGCCCGAACCCTTTTGGTTCGACGGGAAGCCCTAATTTTTGCCTAGGCATGTCAGCCTAGCGGGTCTTTTTCATGCGTAGTATTTTTTAACTATGTCTGCATTGGCGGGGTGAGGAAGGTCGTCACCATCCATGTTAGTTAAGATCATTGCTCCTCCTGAGAATACATGCTTAACTACAAATGGCCCTTCGTACGTAGGGGTCCATTTGCCCCTTGGATCACTCTGAGGAAGGATGATTCTTTTGATAACCAGATCCCCGACTTGGTATTCCTGTGGCCTGACCTTTTTGTTAAATGCCCTGATCATTCGTTTTTGATACGTCTGACCGTGGCAGATAGCAGCAAGTCTCTTTTCGTCGATGAGATTGAGTTGGTCAAGTCGTGTCTGGATCCAATCATCTTCGTTCAGATTTGCATCCTTCATTATCCGGAGAGAGGGAATTTGCACTTCGATCGGCAAGACTGCCTCCATGCCATAAACCAGAGAGAAAGGAGTTGCCCCGGTTGACGTCCTGGCTGAAGTACGGTACCCATGCAGAGCGAACGGTAACATTTCGTGCCAATCTTTATACGTTACGGTCATCTTTTGCACGATCTTCTTGATGTTCTTGTTAGCTGCTTCTACAGCCCCATTCATCTTCGGTCTGTAAGGAGAAGAATTGTGGTGCTGTATCTTGAACTGTTCGCAGAGCTCAGCAATCATTTTATTGTTCAGATTGGTACCGTTGTCTGTAATAATCCGCTCAGGGACGCCGTATCGACAAATCAGATTGTGCCGAATAAACCGTGCCACCACAGTCTTGGTTACTGTAGCATAGGATGCTGCCTCAACCCACTTCGTAAAATAGTCGATCGCCACTAGGATGAAGCGATGTCCATTGGATGCCGTAGGTTTTATCTCGCCGATCATGTCTATGCCCCACATTGCAAATGGCCAAGGCGCAGTCAGAACATTCAAGGGAACCGGAGGAACATGCACCTTATCTGCATAGATCTGGCACTTGTGGCATGTCCTGGAGTGTTGGTAGCAGTCAGCTTCCATTGTGGACCAGTAATATCCTGCCCGTAGGATTTTCTTAGCCATAGTATGTCCACTGGAATGTGTACCAAAGGTCCCTTCATGTAACTCTTCCATGATTCTTTCTGCTTCGATCTTGTCCACACAACGCAGTAAGGTTGAATCATGATTCCTCTTGTACAGGATGCCGTTGCTTAGGAAGAACTTTGCTGCGAACCTCCTCAGGAATTTCTTATCGTTGATAGAGGCACCTTCAGGGTATTCCTGAGCTTCCAGATATCTCTTTACTTCATGGTACCAAGGCTTCTCAGTCACCACTTCAGTTTCGAGATTACAACAGTATGCCGGTTCGTCCAGTTTCCAGATGGTGATCTGAGGAGCTTCGTTATCCCATTTAACCTTGAACATTGAAGACATTGTAGCTAACGCGTCCGCTAACTGATTCTCTTCTCTTGGAAAGTGCTCGAAGGTTATCTTGGTGAAGTGAGGAATCATGGTCAACACACATTCTCTGTAAGGGATCAAGTTTGGATGTTTCGTATCCCACCCTCCATTGATCTGATTGATCACTAGAGCGGAATCTCCGAAGACACTGAGGAACTTGATCCGTAAGTCGATCGCAGCTTGAAGACCCATGATACACGCCTCATACTCCGCCATGTTGTTGGTACAGTTGAAACACAGCCGGGCAGTGAGTGGAGTATGAGTACCTTGAGGGGATATGATGATGGCGCCGATACCATTTCCCAAAGCGTTGGAAGCTCCGTCAAAGTGCATAGACCATCGGGATCCTGGTTCAGGTCCTTCATCCGGTCCAGGCACTTCACAATCAGTCACAATCATGATGCTTTCATCCGGAAACTCGAAGTTCATTGATTGGTAGTCATCTACAGCTTGATGAGCTAAGTGGTCTGCCAATACACTTCCCTTGATGGCTTTCTGGGTTGTGTACTGAATGTCGTATTCCGTCAAGATCATTTGCCATCTTGCAATTCTTCCCGACAGAGCAGGCTTTTCGAATATGTATTTTATCGGATCCATCTTTGAGATCAATAAGGTAGTGTGAGTCAGCATATACTGTCTCAGCCGGCGAGCAGCCCATACCAAAGCGCAGCAAGTTTTCTCAAGCAGTGAGTATCGGGTCTCACAGTCGGTAAACTTTTTGCTAAGGTAATAAATGGCATGCTCTTTTCGGCCAGACTCGTCATGCTGCCCCAGCACACACCCCATTGAGTTGTCTAGCACTGTCAGATATAGTATCAGAGGTCTCCCTTCAACCGGTGGCATTAGGATGGGTGGTTCTTGGAGATACTCTTTGATTTTGTCGAAAGCGGCCTGACATTCATCGTTCCAACGTACTACCTGATCTTTCTTCAGCAGCTTGAAGATTGGCTCACAGGTAGCAGTCAAATGAGATATGAATCGAGCGATGTAATTCAGACGTCCTAAAAAGCCTCTGACTTCCTTCTCTGTCTTAGGAGCTGGCATCTCTTGAATAGCTTTGACCTTAGCAGGGTCCACTTGAATACCTTTATCACTGACCACGAAGCCTAGCAACTTCCCAGATCTTACCCCGAAGGTGCACTTGTTCGGGTTCAATCTCAGCTTGTACAGTTTCAACCGGTCAAACAACTTCTGTAGATGATCTAAGTGCTCTTCTTCAGTCTGGGACCTAGCAATCATGTCGTCCACATACACTTCGATCTCGTGGTGGATCATATCATGAAATAAGGCTACCATGGCACGTTGGTAGGTTGCCCCAGCATTCTTTAATCCGAACGGCATGACCTTGTAACAGAAGGTGCCCCACTGAGTAACAAATGTAGTCTTCTCCATGTCTTCAGGTGCCATCTTTATCTGATTGTAACCTGAAAAGCCATCCATGAAAGAGAATACTTTGTGTTGAGCTGTATTATCCACAAGGACATCAATGTGAGGTAAGGGGAAGTCATCCTTGGGGCTGGCCCTGTTTAGATCCCTGTAATCAACACACATTCTGACCTTGCCATCCTTTTTAGGTACTGGCACCACATTAGCAACCCACTGAGGGTAAGAAGTCACTGCAAGGAACCCGGCATCAAACTGTTTCATCACCTCGGCTTTAATCTTCTCGGACATCTCTGGACGCATCCGACGAACCTTTTGTTTAACTGGAGGGCAGTCTTCCCTAGTCGGCAAATGATGGACAACAATATCGGTATCCAACCCTGGCATGTCTTCGTAGGACCAGGCAAAGATCTCCATATAGTCATGTAACATCTTGGTTAACCGTTGCTTCACGCTGAGCTCTAGGTTAGCACCAATCTTTACCTCTTTTCTGTCTGCCTCAGTACCCAGGTTTATAGTTTCCACTGGCTCCTCATGGGGTTGAATTGCCCTCTCTTCCTGAAGCAACAGTCTTGCAAGCTCGCCAGGCACTTCGCAATCATCTTCACCTTCGTCTTCGGCTAAGTTGATCGGATTTTCGAAGTCGTAATTGGCATTAGCAGAGTTGTTGTCAGTAAGATCCAGAGTGGATTGGAACCTGTATGAGTGAGTGTGTGTGTAAATACAGCTGTTTTGAAAATTATGTAAAGGAAATGAAAGATAAAAAAGGAACACAATATTTGCGATGCGAAAATAGTCCAAGATTTTCATTTATGATGTATAAAATGACAGTTCATATGCCCTCACAAATAGAACCGCGGTGCCTCGGGTAAGACACCGGGCCATAGAGTTTATCATTGTCTATTACAAAATAACAAAACATGGGAATTCATTACTGTGTCACAAAGGTAACAGGGGTGTGATCCTTTGCACTCCAATTGTTCAATCCTTCTTCGGCCGTCGGATAAATCCAGCTGTTGAATTCGGCTTCGTCCACTTCAAAGTCTTCCCCGACAGCATTCACTTCTGAACCCTTGATAAATACCGGAGGCCTTCCGATCTTCTCCTTCCTCATAGCTCTTTGCCCTTCTGAGGTGAAACCCAGCCCAAGTTTATCAGTCTTCTGGGTGAAGTCTGGCAGTCTGCCCCAGTTGGTATCTTCACCCTTTTGCACTACAGCCCTGGCATCCTTTAGGGAAGCCATCTTCAAAGGACCACCTGCTTCTGCTGTTTCTGCTGCGATTGGAAACACCTCCTCGAAATGCTGAAAGGGGGTCTCAATGAATTCCCCATCCATCTCAATGTATCTAAACGAGTTTAGGTGGCTCACCATGTATTCTTCCTCACCTTGCACGGTCACAATCTTCCCTCTGACGGGGTACTTCAGCTTTTGATGCAAGGTAGAGGTCACTGCCCCAGCCTTATGAATCCAGGGTCGACCCAGCAGACAAGAGTAAGATGGACGGATATCCATCACATAAAAAGTGGAGTCGAACACTTGAGAGCCCACACGAATCGGAATGTCCACCTCCCCATGGACCATCCTCTTTGAACCATCAAAGGCCCTGACGATAATGTTACTGGGTTTCAGATCCAGGCCTTCACAATCTAGACGATCCAGAGCCTTCTTGGGTAGCACATTCAACGATGACCCAGTATCAACCAACACATGTGCCAAGGTGGTGCCCCTGCATTCGATTGAGACATGCAGAGCATCATTATGATCTTTCCCCTTCATGGTCAAGTCAGCATCTGAAAAACCCAAGCCATTGTCCGCCGTCAGACTTGCCACACAATCAGTGAACTGGATTGCCGAGGTTTCATGTGGCACATGAGCCTTCTTAAGGAATGAGATGAGGGCCTTTGCATGGGCCTCAGAGCACAGCAGTAAAGAGAGCATGGAGATTTTGGAGGGCGTATGCCCCAGCTGTTCCACAACATTAAAGTCACTCTTCTTTATAATCTTTAGAATTTCCTCCATCTCTTGTGGGGAGGCCTCAGCAGCTATGGGTACGGGTACCTCCATCTGGACAGGCTCAGTTTCAATTCCCTTGCCCCGAGCATTGGATGACTCGGCAGCAGGAGAAACAATAGGATCAGCAGCAGGAATAACAACTTGATCAGCAGCGGGAGTAGGTGTACTTGCAGGAATTATCAGGAGTGGTCTTCTAGCAGCAGGTGGCGCAATGTCAGGCGAGAAGAGCCTGCCACTGCGGGTAACTTTGGCCGGGCCAGTGATGTCACAGATGCTGGCGCCAGCGTTGAGCTCTTGTTTCACTCCATTTATATATACATCTGCCCCATAGTGCCAAGGGACAGCTTTATTGGATACATAGGGCAGGGGCCCAGGAACAGTGATGGTAACAGGTGCGACGGTCAGAATTTGAACAGGCTTCTTCTGGAGAGCCGGGATCGGATTGTTGAAGATTGTCACCACAGAGACCTCTTCCATTGGAACCATACGAACAGCAGACTTCTTGAATAGAATCTCCTTACTATCCATTAAGCTTCGGATGCCTAACTTTAGCAAGGGACAACCGGATGAGGACACAACACAGAACAGGCAATCCTCACTACAACCCGGAAATAAACCGGCCTGCAGTAGGTTCTTCTTAATGATCTTTAAAGGAGTGGCTAGATCCTCCACAGAAACAGCATAAACATCTTCATCAATAGCATTTACCCCGTGCTGAGGCATAGGGGCAGTAACTACATTCGGTTTTGCGGGCGCTTCGAATTGTATCTCTTTAGCATCGATAAGGTCTTGCACCTTATTCTTTAACGCCCAACAGTCATCAGTGGCATGCCCCGGGCTATCTGAATGGTAAGCACAACGGGCATTCGGGTTGTACTTAGGAGAGGTAGTGTTTGAGAACTTTGGCGCCTCCTTGACAGTCACCAAATTAGTGGCTAGCAACTGTGGCAGGATTTGCGATAGGGTCATGCTTAACCGGGTGAACTCTCTCCGAGGTCTATCAGCCCTTTGAGGATTATTTGGCCGGGGAGCGGCAGCAGGCGTAGCAATCATGACCGCACTGACAGATTGGCGGCGATCAGGTCTTTCTGATTTCCTGGAGCCATACACGGCACTAGACTCCTTTTTGAATGGTTTCTTGTCTGACCCAGATGATGATGCAACCTTTGCAATCTTCCCAGATTTCAACCCCGCTTCAATTCTCTCCCCAGTTAAGATCAAATCAGTGAAACCAGCAGAAGAATTCCCAATGAGATGGTTAAAAAACGGCCCAGATAGGGTCCCCAAGAACATGTCCACTAACTCTCGATCAGTCAAAGGTGGCTGCACCCTGCCAGCCAAGTCTCTCCACTTCTGCGCGTACTCTTTAAAACCTTCACTTGCACCTAACGACATACCCTGGAGTTGGGTACGTGTGGGGGCAAGGTCGGCATTATACTGATACTGCTTGTAGAAAGCAGTAGCCAGCTCCTCCCAGTTACGAACTTTGGTCCCATCCAGCTGATAGAACCATTCGAGATGAGTCCCTGAAAGACTCTCCTGGAAGAAGTGGATCCATAGATTCTTGTCCGCAGAGTACGGCTGAATCTTTCGAACATAAGACCTCAAATGCAGCTTGGGACAGGATGCCCCGTCATATTTGGAGAAGGTGGGAGCTTTGAACTTGTGCGGGACAATTATACCAGTCGACAAACCCAGATCTCCGAAGTCCAGCCCAGGTGTCTGTTGCACCTCCATAGCCTTCATCCTGTCCTCCAGTTGTTTATACTTGTTGTCTTCAGGAGGGTACTGTTCTTCATCAAAATCTGTCTCGTTGTCGGAGACCACCGGACTAGGAACCCTTGCTTCTGCCTGAGAAGGACTCTTGCCAACAGAAGAAGCAACCTCTTCATTGTGTAGAGTATTACCCAACCTTCGGCCTGAGTTGAATAGAACAGTTCTTCTCTTCTTCTTCTTCTCCTTCTTCAGGAGCATGGTCTTCAGTTCCTCTTGGCCTTTGGCTAGACCCAGGATTAGCTCTTGAAACTGCGCATTCTGCGCCTGGAGAGCCTTGATTGAAGTCTCAGTTGATTCGGATCCGGAATTCATGATGCTGAAATAAACAGCGAAGAACTGTAAGCAACCTGAAAAGGGAAAAACCTGCTATGCACATGATGTATGAAATGCGTATGCAATGCATTCAAGGGTTCGAAAGTTCAAATTCGTTGTAGACAAGAAAAGAACACACGTTATCATTAATGAAATCATTGTTTAATACATCAAGGCCTCATGGGCAAAAAGAAATACAAAAGTCAGGTCAATCCCCAAAATACACTGCGCATCCTCTTCGGAGCTATGTAGGTGTTGAGATTCCTCTTCTCATGCAACAGACGGGTGAGCTCCAAGACTTTCTTTTCACTGGCATGCAGATTAGTCTCAAGAGAATTCCTTTCCTCCTTCAGCTGGATCCAGCTCTTCTGCATCTCTTCCCAAGATGTGGGCATATCAGGGTGCTGAATAACATGAGACACTTCCCCTTCCAAGACAGGTTCTTTGATTACTGGAAGCATGTGAGGATAAGGCATGACTAGCTTCTGAGAACGGGCCCGTACCCACTTGAGATAGGGTTCCAAAGGGATGGAATTCCTGTGCCCCAGTGTCTTGCTGTCTATCCTACTGGGCATCCTCCAGGCTCTAATAAATCTCTGACGAAGTCCTTGAGTATCACTATCGAAGTCAAAAACTATGTCAGGAATCAACATGTCATGAGGACCGTCCCTCCGAGCATAACCAAACTGTCTCCAAGCCAGGCATGGGCTATAAGTAATACCTCCTCTGATTCCAAGTAAAGGAACATTAGGGTACTCCCCACAACGATCAATGATAGTGACATCTCCTCTAGATCTAGGACACCAATGTATATCTGCATGTGTAAGAGTCATCAACCGTTGTGACCATCTCAAACCCCGCTCATTCTTCAGGACTGATTGTGGAAGGTGCGAAATAAACCACCTTCCCAGGAGAGGAGTGCAACACATAAGGACACCTCTTTTTCTCATGGTTCGAGTGTAACATGAGTGAAGGATGTCCCCCAGCAACGTAGGTATAGGATTCCTGGACATAAAGATCTGAACGGCACTCATATCAATGAGCTGATCTGGATTAGGGAACAGTACCAAACCATAAACAAGGAGGGCTACCACTTCTTCAAAAGCTTGCAAGTCAAGGGAGTTCCAACATTCAAGGGCTTTTTCAAACAGAAACTTGGCTAAGAACCCTTTGATACCACTTCTGACTTCCCAATGTCCCTTGAGGTCAGATGACTGCAGGTGCAAGGCTTTAGCAATCTCTTCAAGCTTAGGTTCCTTTTCTGTACCGTTGAAAGGTAGCTGATCAAGGATAGGGATCTTCAGGAGCCGGGAGAACTCCTCCAATGTAGGTACCAACTGATAGTCCAAGAAGGTGAAACAGTGATGCAGAGGATCAAAGAATTGGAACAGGACCTTTATCATATCTTCCTCAAGGTTGGTGTTGACCAAGCTGATGAGACTTCCATGCCTGTCACTGAATGAAGAGTTCTCGGGAATCCTGGATATAAGCTCCTTAAGCTGAGGAGGGATCCTTACAAGGTTGACCTGAATTGTCTTTCTACGAACAGTTTCCATGTCCTACAAAACAAGAACAAAGATGAAAATTCGAACCCCTGAAGTGGTTAGTCAATGCATATGATGCTGGATGATGTCATGATGCTATGATTAAACACACCACAGATATTTACAAAGACAAACATGTAGGGCAAACAAGGCACACAAGACAAGCCCTTAAGGTTTAAGGCCAGCATGGGGTCTGGGTAGTACCCTCTTGAGTTGGTGGGTTCAACCTGTCCTAATCAAAGTAACCGGGTTCTAAGGTTCCCAATATCACGGGATTGCTTTCATTGTTCATCGTTTCGATTTAGCCACTGAACTGGCGACCGAAATATTCCAGGAAAGCAACCCTCAATTGAGCGTAGTATCGAGTATCAACCAACCTCGGACTGCACCAAAGTCAGTTATCTCACTACCCTAAAGAGGCCAAGATAGTTCAATTAAGGTTCCTAAGGTCTGTTGATGCTTCACGACACCACGCGGAGGCCCCGTACTCTCCTTGACTGAACTCAAGGGTTACCGGTACACACCAAAGTGCCACATCAACGTAGCAGACTGTTTCAACCGTGTCGGTATACCCCGCACAGTTCCCTCACAGCCTTGTTGCTACTTTCTAAGAAAGGTATCCCCCAGATCCGGGTGTAGGACCTACAGAACTCCCAAGCAACCCACAATTTAAAGCACACAAGGAAAACAATTGAAAACATAGTTATAAGCTAGCCCTAAGGTACACCCCACTTTATAAGATAGTCCCCAGCAGAGTCGCCAGTTCTGTGATCGGTGGATCTGGAACTGACTGTTTAACGCTGGTTCGCGAAATGTCGCGGAAGCAAGAGTCGCCACCGTCTTTTATTTTCTCCAAATGGAAAGGACAAAAGCACAGAAAAATTCCTTAAAGAGATTGCTCTCGGTTCGGGAGGTAGGTTATAGAAAGGGAAGGTGTTAGCACCCTTTCTATCCATGGTTATCCATGGGCTCTTAGATACTTGCTCAATGTGTTTTCAAAATTGTTTTGCTTTTCAATGTGGGTTTAAAAGTTTCTTTTGAAAAATTTCAGATCGACTCATACGTCAGAGTGTTTGAAAAGTTTGTTTGAAAGCTTTTGAAAAGTGTCAGTGTGAAAAGTCTTTTTGAGTTTGTTTTGAGATTAGAGCAAGTATCCTTGAGAACCTACCTACCCTAAGGAATTCGTCTGTGTAAATGTCCTTTAAAGTAGTGCCATCCCACCATTGAGAGGTAGGTAGCACCACCGTTGGAGGTGTTCGGGTCAATTCGATTTTAGGGACATGGTGATCACCAGAGCAATGGGAAGACACCTTAGAAGCTACCCTCATGCCAGGTTCCCGGATCATGAGGACTTACTAAGACGTTTTCTACTCGACGACCACCTTTCGAAAGGCAACAGTGAGGCGTACCCTAGGGGTGGTGTGTGCGAATTGTGTGTTATTTTCATTGATATTTATCTTGTCATGTTTGTTGTGATCTACGCTTGATTTTATTTTTAAGGCCATACATTCTTTCATGCTTTGTTTAACAGTTATAAAGTTTGCGGGAAAATAAATCTAAGGCTATTACAAAGGCGCGGGTCCACATCGCCAAAATTAAACCGGACCCGATTTAGCGGAAAATAAATAAAGCGAATAAATAAAAGTGCGAGAAAAATAAATTACATGGCTTTGGGATATTTACAAAAATTATGATGAGCGATAATAAAATAAATACGAGAAATAAAGAAATTAACAAAATTAGGGCGTTGGACCCTTGTTGCAAATGATTAAAAATTAATGAGAATTAAAAATTAAAATTAAATGAGAATGATGTTTTTTTGTGTTTTTTAGGTTTAAGGAAAAAAGAATAATTAATTAAAATTAAATTAAACGGCAAACCCTAATTCTAATATTTTTTATTTATTAAGCAAGAATTAAAATATGACCTAAATTAAACCTAATTGATTATGTACAATTTTAATTTATGAAAATAAAATAATAAATAAATAATATTGTTATTCTGAAAAAAGGAAAAATATTAAAAGGAATAAAAAACTTAATTAACCTAATTTTTATTTTGTTGGATTTTTATTAAAAAAAAAGGAGATTTAAAACTAAAACCTAATTAACTAAATATTTTACACCCTAATTTATTTATGAAAACAATTATGATAAAATAAATATTATGTTCTTTTTTTGTATTTCTGATTTTTATGTTTTTTATATTTTTATAGAAAAAATAAGTTAATTTATTAAAACAATACAAATAAATAAATAATACAATAATTTAAATAAGAAAGAAAAGAAAAGTGAACCAGAGTGGGGTGCTGCCCCAAATAAGGAGGTATCAATAGGAGAGGCCTGGCCCAATAAGCTGGTCGTTGGCTGACCTTTTTGAATCTCATGCAATGCGTTTGACCAGAGTTTATGTGCTCCTCCATCCTAGACCCTTGATTTATAAGCAGCTGGACGCGTGGGCGATGAAGATTGAGTGTGTATGGTGAACGTTCACATTAGGCCTGCACGGAATCAGTTATAGAAAAACAATATGGAATTTATGCAAGACCTGGGACTTGAACCCAGGTCTGGAAGGTCACAAACTCAACGCTTAACCACTGAACCAAACGTGTCAATTGGTATATTATTATAAACAAATAATCAAAAAGCAAAACTGACGCCCATTAACTAAAACGCGCGCAAGTTTAAACTAACGAACCACCAGCTGACAACTCATCATCGTCTTCATCTTTTTTTATTTTTTTCTGAAACATACGCATATGGCAACGGTTTTAGAAACGTCGCTTTAGGAGGGATTCCAGAAAATAGCGACTAGCTTTCCTTGCTACATAAATCCATCGCGAGGCATGCTTCTTATTCATGGGACCACGCTGAGTTCAACCATGGCCATCTTGAACCCTAATTTTACCTGGTTGTGAAACCCCCAATTTGGGAAACCTGTAAACCTAGTATGTAACAATGGCAACTTCTCATATATGGCACAAAAACAAAATCAAACACGTTGGTTAGCTTTAGAACATCATGACAAACAATAATCTATAAAGAAAAATGCATGAGGATGCTTAAATCGTGCTATGCAATTTCAATGTGTTCTTGATACGGTTTGGGTTCCAGATACCAGTTCAAGGCGTGTGAGTTGTTGTTTTTGATTGAGAAAGATTCAGGAAGGTCTCAGGATGCTATTGAAACAAAAATCCAAGCTTGAATCGCCTTAGAACCTTGAATTCAGTATTGAGTTTTTTGTGAGAAAATTCAAGAATGCTATGCTTGTTTATGCGCAGCTTTTCTGTCTTTTTATTAGGGTTCTCATTCTGATCATATATGGAGCATGTTAGGTCAACAAACTTAGTACAAATCCCTTGTAATTATGGATTAAGATATTTGATTTGTTTCAAAATCTTTTTGAATCTTTTTCTATGGCTTTTGTACCAATTTGCATCCAATCACTCCAAATCTTTCCTCATTTGCCTTCACACGAAATATTGAGCCTATAATGTGTATAAAAAGATTTTTTTGATTAGGTTTGATATTTTTCATATATTAAAATCATTTAAATGAATATAAATTAATATTAATTCAAATAAATAATTAAAAAATATGAGAATACTTCCCTTTGGGCCTTGTGGTCGTGCATAGGCTTGGCATGAAGAAATTTGGAAGAAAATTGGGCCCATTTGCATTTTTAGGCCTTTTGCATCAATGTTGACTTTCAAAAATTTCCAAAAATTTCCCAACTTCCACAAGGCATAACTTGGTCAATTTTTAAGCTTTTCACATGTTCTTGGACATTTTGGAAAGGTCTTTGAGTCCTTTAACCAATGCCTTTGGTCCCATGTCATTTTGATTTACCAATCTCAAGTTATGGCCTTTGACTTAAAGTCACTTTTTGTTGACTTTTGAAAATGACCTATAATGTTGAAATTGATAACTTTTTGTGAGAGCATTTCTTGGACTTGGAACATGAAGATGAATTGTAGGAAATGTCTTTCTCTTCAAAATGAGCTTTGGATGGAATTTTTCTGATAATCCATGTGAAAGTTATGCCCTGGTCAATTTCAGTTGACTTTTTCAGCTGTCCAAATATAGCAACTTTTGCATCTTTGATGATTTCTGAGCCAAATTTTGAGAATCATGATCAAGCATTGATAAAATGATGTTTGTGGCTTCAAAATGATGTGTTGACCAAAAATTTGAACTTTTGACTGTCAAATGACCATTTTGCCCCTACAGTTGACTGTAGTGCAATCTAGGGTTTTGACTGTGCAATTTTGAGCTGAATGCCTTGAAACTTGACATGAAGACACTTGACCATCTTTGTAGGCACATGAGACTTGATTGGGCCTTTGGAAAGTTCATTTGCTTGACCAGAACTCAAACCCTAGTTTTGACTGTACAGGAGACAGTTGAGCTGCACAACCCTTGGGGCATTTTGTGACCTTGACTTTGACAATTCTTGATGAATATGGGAGGGCAAATTTTGGGGTACAACACCGGGGCATATAGGTCCATTTGTAAGGGCTTGATTTCTTCATTATCATATGCCATTTTTAATGAATCATTGGACGTTTTCATCTATAAACTGTTGTGTTCATTTTCTTTCATTTTACATTTTTATTTTGTTTAAGGATGGCTATCCCTTACACACACCCACACTCATAAAATGCAGGTACCCATCCACTCCGGATTCCATGGGTGACTATTCTGCTTTGACCTTCGGTGACTCTGAAGATTTGGTCAATCATGTCGAGTACGAGGGTGATGAAGACTGTGAAGTGCCTGGAGGGTTAGCTAGACTTTTGCAACAAGAGGAAAGGGCTATTCTGCCCCATGAAGAATTGCTAGAGACTATCAATTTGGGAACAAAGGAAGACAAGAAAGAGGTTAAAGTGGGTGCCAACCTGGAGCCAAATGTCAAAGAGCGTTTAGTTCAGTTGTTGAATGAATATGTCGAGATCTTCGCCTGGTCCTATGAAGACATGCCGGGATTGGATACGGATATTGTGGTTCACCGTCTCCCTACAAGAGAAGATTGTCCATCAATCAAACAAAAAGTCCGCCGAAAAAGGCCCGACATGTCCGAAAAGATCAAAGCTGAAGTGATGAAACAATTCAATGCTGGTTTTCTGGCTGTTACTTCCTATCCACAATGGGTTGCTAACATTGTGTCTGTGCCTAAGAAGGACGGAAAAGTCAGAATGTGTGTGGACTACAGAGACCTAAACAGGGCTAGCCCTAAAGACGATTTTCCACTACCACACATCGACATCTTGGTTGACAATACAGCTCAATACAAGGTATTTTCCTTCATGGATGGATTCTCGGGATACAACCAGATCAAAATGGCCCCCGAAGACATGGAGAAGACTACTTTTGTTACACAGTGGGGTACCTTCTGCTATAAAGTGATGTCATTCGGACTGAAGAATGTCGGGGAAACCTATCAGCGAGCCATGGTAGCTTTGTTTCATGACATGATACATCATGAGATTGAAGTCTACGTAGACGACATGATAGCCCGTTCACAAACAGAAGAAGAACTCCTCGACCATCTGCAAAAGTTGTTTATCAGATTGAAGGAATATAAGCTCAGATTAAACCCTAGCAAGTGCACTTTCGGAGTCATGTCCGATAAACTTTTGGGATTCATCGTCAGTAACAAAGGCATTGAGGTTGATCCTGCTAAAGTCAAAGCTATACAAGAAATGCCCGCCCCCCGCACTGAAAAGGAGGTTAGAGGTTTCTTGGGACGCTTAAACTATATCGCAAGGTTCATCTCTCACCTAACATCTACCTGTGAGCCAATCTTCAAGCTGTTGAAGAAAGATCAGGTGGTTGAATAGAATAATGGTTGTCAAGTTGCTTTTGATAAGATCAAGGAGTATTTGCTGGAACCTCCTATCTTGATGCCACCCGTCGAAGGAAGGCCTTTAATCATGTATCTGACTATTTTGGATAACTCAATGGGGTGTGTACTGGGCCAACATGACGAGTCTGGCCGAAAAGAGCATGTCATTTATTACCTTAGCAAAAATTTTCCCGACTGTGAGACTCGCTACTCACTGCTCGAGAAAACTTGTTGCGCTTTGGTATGGGCTGCTCGCCGGTAAGGCAGTATATGTTGACACATACCACTTTGCTGATTTCTAAAATGGATTTGATTAAGTACATCTTCGAGAAGCCTGCTTTATCCGGAAGAATCGCTAGATGGCAGATGATCCTAACAGAGTATGGTATCCAGTACACAACTCAAAAAGCTATAAAGGGGAGTGTACTAGCCGACCATCTAGCTCATCAAGTTGTCGAAGATTATCAATCAATGAGGTTCGACTTCCCTGACGAGGACATTATGACATTGGACAACATTGAAGGTAACGGATTGTATGACGGACCTGAACAAGGATCCCGATGGACCATGTACTTTGATGGTGCTTCAAATGCACTTGGAAACGGTATCGGTGCGGTACTTATTTCTCCAGGAGGTTTCCATACACCTTTCACTGCTAGACTCTGCTTCAGCTGTACCAACAACATGGCCAAATATGAAGCATGCATCTTTGGTCTCAAGGCCGCAATTGACTTAGGAATTAAATCTTTGATTGTATTTGGGGACTCAGCTTTGGTTATCAGTCAAATCAAAGGAGAGTGGGACACTAAACATCCTAATCTTATCCCATACATAGAACATGTCTTGACATTGTTGCCTCATTTCGAGCAGATTACCTTTGAACACTTCCCGCGAGAGGAAAATCAGCTAGTGGATGCTCTGGATACAATGTATTCCATGTTTAAACTCAACTGGGATAATGAGGCTCCCCAAATCACCATCGAGCGAATGGACGAACCTGCGCACTGTCATGAGATTAATACCGAAGAAGTAGTGGAACAACCCTGGTTTCATGAAATCAAAAGGTATCTCCAGACTCGAGAATACCCTAAAGGAGCTTCCGTCAATGACAAAAAGTTCTTAAGGAAATTTGCTGCCAAGTTCTTCCTGAGCAATGGTATCTTATATAAGCGCAGCCATGATTGTGTTCTACTTCGTTGTGTGGACAAGGTTTAAGCAGAATTGATCATGACCGAAATACATAGTGGCACCTTTGGCACCCACTTGAGCGGACATACGATGGCTAAGAAGATTCTAAAGGCAGGCTACTACTGGTCTACCATGGAAGCTGACTGTCATCAACATTCCCGTACTTGTCACAAATGCCAAGTCTATGCTGACAAGGTGCATATTCCTCCAGTTCCTCTCAATGTTCTAACAGCTCCTTGGCCATTCGCGATGTGGGGAATTGACATGATGGGAGAGATCAAGCCTACAGCATCCAATGGACATCGCTTCATCCTGGTGGCTATTGATTACTTTACCAAATGGGTCGAAGCAGCTTCCTTCGCCTCCGTTACAAAGAATGTGGTTGCCCGCTTCATCAAGTAGAACCTCATATGCCGGTATGGTATCCCCGACAGGATCATCACGGACAACGGTACAAACCTGAATAACATTGTGATCACCGCTCTGTGCGAGCAGTTCAAGATTCAACATCACAATTCATCTCCCTATCGGCCAAAGATGAACGGTGTTGTTGAAGCCGCAAACAAAAATATCAAGAAGATCATTCAAAAAATGACAGTCACTTACAAGGACTGGCATGAGATGTTACCATTTGCTCTGCACGGATATCGTACCACGGCGCGTACTTCAACTGGGGCAACCCCCTTTTCTTTGGTATATGGCATGGAGGCTGTTTTACCTATGGAAGTTCAGATTCCTTCCCTAAGGATTATGAAGGATGTTGGTTTAAGTGAAGACGATTGGATTCAGACCCGACTTAATCAACTTAATTTGATCAACGAGAAGCGACTTACTGCTGTTTGTCATGGTCAGACGTATCAAAAACGGATGATCAAGGCTTTCAACAAGAAAGTCAGGCGTCAGGTATATCAAGTCGGAGATCTTGTAATCAAGCGGATCATCTTGCCGCAAAGTGATCCCAGGGGCAAGTGGACTCCTACTTACGAAGGACCATTTGTGATCAAGAACATCTTTTCTGGTGGGGCAATGATTCTGACCACCATGGACGGTGATGACTTGCCGCACCCTGCGAACGCAGACATAGTCAAAAGATACTACGCATAAAATGACCCGACAAGTTAAAAACCCGAAAGGGTGACTTGGGCAAAAATGGGCATCCCGGTGAATCGAAAACCTGAAAGGGCGGTTCAGGCAAAAATTAGGGATAAATTAAAAAATTTGTACACCCGGCAAGTTGAAAACCCGAAAGGGCGACTTGGGAAAAAAAGGGTTTCCCGGTGGATCGAAAACCCGATAGGGCGGTCCAGGCAAAAATTAGGGAATTAAAGCGTATGACTATGTCTCGTCTGATCACTTTAAGGACAATCTCATCACGGACAAGCTCCAAGCTTCTGATCTATCCAATCATCTGCGGACGAAGCAACGAATGGACAAGATACTCAGAGTTGTGAAGGCTATAGCAGAATGGGAACCCCATGGAATTGTTACACATAGCCATCTTTCTTTGTATAAAAATTTTCTCAATTTTTACGATAACATTCTCTTACTAGGATGACTGTCTCCCTTGTACAAAAACACTTACAAGTTAATACAAAGATACTTCAAAGTGTAGAAATTTGCTTGCCTTTTCTTTCTTTTACAATTATGTTTTATTTGAAAATGTCCAATGATTTGTTAAATGAGCATATGCATTTGAATATAATCACTGCTTACAAATAAAACGAAATAAGAAAGGATAATTATTGATGGGTCGAAAGTATAGGGAAACGTCTTTAGGCTATTCCAGAAGAAATCCCCTATAGCTTGTCATTCAGATCCTCAACAAAGCTAAAACCTTGGAGTATATATCCCCAGCAGAGTTAAATTTCAAAATTCCCATCAGAGTTAGGTTTCTAAAAAACTCCCGATCCCCAGCGGAGCCAGAATACTCTAAACTTTCACCACCAGCGGAGTCCAAAACTTTAGATCTTAAACCCCGGTGGAATACTATCCAACTTCCTCCGATTCACCAGCAGAGTTCTCCACAAGACAAGGAATCCCTAGTAGATTGGCATACAACCCAAGCTCCTGATTTCCCCGGCAGAATAAACACTCTCCCCACAGAGTTATTTCTCGAAAGAACGAAGATTCTAGTTCCCGTTCCTCCATTTGAAGCCTCCCAGGTTTTAATTCCCCAGTAGAGGTCGTCGGATTTTTCCTCATTTTCCCAGGAAAGTCATGAAGGATTCTCACATCCCCGCAGGTTGCCAAGGATTTTCTATCCCCAACAGTAATCAGTAAGGTTTTCTCATCTTCAACAATCAAAGATTTTTGGAATCCCCAGCATCGGTCAAGGATTTACTTTCCCCGGCAGCAGTCAAAGATTTCATTATCTCCAGCTATCAAGGATTTATTTTCCTCAGCAAGACAGCTAATCAGCTTACATCCATTACATTCATATATCATAAACATTGACGGAACGCATTTTATTGCATCATACATATCATGCAACATAACTTTGTGTTTTAGCTAACATTTTACCCTTTTCAGGATAAGATTAAAAAGATATGGTTAACAACTATTCATAGATTTCAGATACAGTATGGATACACCCCCAGACACGGCGGTCATTCTATTACTCATTCAGAATTTCAAGTCAAGATACAGTATGGATACACCCCAGACGTGGCGGTCAGTCTATTACTCATTCAGACTTCAGCAATCAGATACAGACTAGATACGCTCCAGTCACATAAGCCATTCTATTTCTCATTCAGATTCAGCTATCAAACTCAAGTTCATATACACTCTAGACACGGAAGTCATTTTGTCACTTGTCCGGATCCTAGTTACAGTACGGATATACTCCATATACGGAAGTCATTCTGCTACTCATACAGATCTCAACTTCATATACAGTCCAGATACGCTCTAGACACGGCTGTCATTCTGTCACTCATTCGGAATTTATCCCCAGCACATAGATGCTCCATACACAGATGTTTCTCTGTTACCCATTTAGAATACAGATACACTCCAGACACAGCATTCATTCTGATATTCATTTAAAAATCAAATACAGTTACAGCTCGGATACGCTCTAGACACGGACGCCATTCCCTTGCTCATACGAACCCAGTCTCCAGATACAACTCAGATACGTTCCAAATATGGATACCATTCTGATGTTCATTCTACTGATTTTCAGCAAACAATTTTTGGATGGCATCTCTAAGCCCATATCCAGCAAGATTCTACCATTTCCAAATGGCATCTTTAAGCCCATTCCCTCAGCTACATTTTGACGAGTGCAAATTTACGGGCACTCAAGTGTCCAATCATATTTTACCTTCGAGTCACGAAAGGCAAACTTGCCAATCTAACTCTTCAGGTTCAAGAAGATTGAACAGGGTAAACTGTTGTACCCTAAAATTGTCCCTCTCATTTTATCAACATTTCCCCTCACAAGGCTCTTGGAACTCAAGATCAAGCTAGGGTTTGCTCTACTCAAGACATCTCCTTGCACTAATGACCTAAATTAGGGATTAAGTTTGCACAAGGATTTTTGGACTTTCAATGCTCAAATTTACTTTCATACTTCATATTGGACTCATAAGTTTGTCCATACCAAGTTTCAAGTCTTGAATCAAATTTTTGCCCAGTCAATCGGACAGTTGACCTAGAAATCAGCTATATTGGGGAAAAAGTCAACTATGGCCAATTTACAGTCAAACCTCATGAATTTTGACCCACATTAATATTATGAACTCATATAAATCATTTGATCAAGTTTGGATCACAAATCCACAAGAAATTTGATCAGATCACCAAAAGGGCAAAATGGACATTTTTAGGGTTTTTACTGTACAAAGGCAATTTCTGACTGTTTGACCTAGCCAATGGTAAATTAGGTTCAACCATGGACTCAAGGACTCAATGGAATCATTTTGACTTATTCAACAAGTTCAAAAGACCTCAATTGCATTGGATTGACAGATGAATTTTTCAGTCAACTGATCAAAATTTGACTGTACACTGAAAAGTCAAACTTTGACTTTTTGGTCAAAATCAAGTACCAAGGGTTATTTTTCATCAAGATGTGCCAAATTATGAAACTTGTTCATTAAGAAACCCAAAATTGCAAATTAGGGTTTGAAATTGAAAAAATTTCATAACTTAGAATTTTTCTAAGTTATGAAATTTTCTTAATTTTTCCTAACTTTGCCCCACATTTTCACCATGATGCAAATGGATTCAAACAAAACCTCCAACATGAAAGTTGTAGTCCTCCACAAATTCTACAACTTTGATTCACAAAGTTTTCTCAAAAGAAGCTTGGATCTCAAGTTATGATTTTTGGAACAAGGGTCCCTAAAACTTTTAACTTAGTGAAATTTGGCCCTAGTTTAGGCAGGATTTTGACCTATCTTCTTGGCCATTTTTCACATAGTTCCACTTGGAGTATCAAGTTGAATTTCAAAGATGTATTATAGAGAATTTTGCAAGAACTACTCAAACACATTTGTGGTTAGGGAGAATCGAAGGCTTGAAGTTGGCAAAAACTCACTTTTCATCCATGGCATGTTCATGTTCATACAAGCTGCATTTTCAAATCAGCATGCCTTACACTAGCTTGCAGGCCTCTAAACCACTTCACACTCCATAATTTAATGCAAATCTATCATTCTAAGCTTTTGTTTTGGTCATTTGGATATTGTACACAAGATTAGGCCCTAAGTAGAAAAAGGCAAATTTCCATTTTTGCTCAAGTATGCTTTATGTCAAACCAACAATCCTTGAGCATTGGTCCAAGATCTCTTGCAGCAAAACAAATCCACACATCAGAGGGGCCAAGAGCAATGTATGCAAGCATATTTGATAGCCTGTACAGGCCTGTAACCTCACTTCCTCATTCTTACTTCAAAAACAAGAAAGTTGTCCAAAACTGAAAAACTTGAAAACCAGCCAATGCTAACTTACACAAACAGTTTGAACATCTTTCTGACACCCCTTTGAGCTAGAAACACGATTGCTTGAGCCTCAAAACACCCCATAGCCAGAAATCACATTCCTTGGGCAAAACAGGGCAGGTTCTGCAACTTGAGTGTCATAGCTCATTTGGCTTTTGCGTTTTGCCCCATTTTGCTTCAAACACCTTCCATTCAACTCACTCAAGTTATCCCAAACCTCAAATACCAACTGTAACTCCATTTACAGTGTTCACCATTTTCATTTTGAGCTTGTGCAGGTTGGGTTCTATAGGCTGATTCAAGGACATCCAAGGCAAGCTAACTAATGGAGAAGGTCAAGTGAAGTTCAGGAAAGCTACCAGACATCTCAACCCTTGCTGAAAGACACTACATTTCCCTACATGAATCCAACTGAAACAGACTTTTCTCCACTTTCTATCTCTCTATTTAGGAACATTTAGCCTTAGGTTTGTGAATGAAAAATGTAGTGTTCATTGCCATGAAGCTGTACATATGCTCAGTTTTCATTTATATTAAGTGTGCTAGGAGAATTTCATCCATGAACATGCTGAAAAAACTAGGTCAGATTTTAGGGCCAGAGAAATTCTCTCTGGTCTTTGAGAGTTAGGATTAGTTTTTTATATGGTTGGAATCGTCTTGAAATTCTCTACAAGTTTGATGTTGTGAGTTTTTGCAATAGAGCTCATATGCAGGATGTCCCAAGTTTGTACAGGCGCGCGCGTTTTTTAAATCTGGAGGTTGAAGATGAAGCTGGCTTGGGCTGGGCTTGGCCTGGCTTGCTTTTGATACCTCCAATTTTCATTTTTGCACCCCCTGGCCCATTTTCTTGTATTTTTACATTTTTGCATTTTTGTTTTCTTTTCTGATTTTTTATTTATTTTCAAATATAAAAAATGCTCAAAAAATATTTTCATAATTTTTTACATTTATTTGGCATTTTATTTTAATTTTTCTAACATTAAAGGCATTTAAATACTTTTTGATTATTAAGACTTGAAAAATATATATATGTATACTTTTATTTTTATTTCTTATTTTTATTCACATTGAAAATATTATAATAAATATAATTTATTTTTGTACATATTTTATTTTATATTATACATATTTAATATATTTAATATACATTTATATAAATATATACTTTTTATTTTATTAAATACTCTAGAATAAAAAATATACAAAAATATTACATTTTTACTTTTATTTTCATTTATACTAAAAAATACTTTTTTCTAAGTATATTTTATTTTTACATATATTAATATATTTTATTGTATATAAATATATAATGTATTTATTTTCTTAAAGAAATTAGGGTTTACCCTTAAACAAATAAAATTAATCTTTTTATTTATTTCTTTATACTTTTTTACATTAAAAATACTTTTATATACATAAACAAACAAAAACCTTTTTTGCATAATTCATATTATTTGATACATTTATTTATTTTGTTTATTTAAATATTGTCCATTTAATATTTATGCATTGGGAATTCAATTTGGATGTAATAGTAAATTAGGGTTTATATTTCTTGTCAAATACCCCCCATTCAAAGATTGTACCCCCATCCCCATAATCATGTTGTAATAGTCTAGATTTTAATTCTCGCACTTTACACTTTCAATTAGGCCATGATTAGAAAATTAGGGTTTGTATGCAAAAATCCAAATCAACAAATAGTTTGACCTAATCAAAGACAAAAATGCATGAAAATCAAACACAATGCACACTTGCACCCCTAGGGTTACAATCCACTTGTTGCCTTCAAAAATGGGTCATGGTATGCATGTTGGGTACTTTGGCAAAACAAAAACAAAACAAAAGATCATAGTCCTTCGATGACGCTATCTTGGTTGCCTAAACAAAAATGAAAAAGTCCCTCAAAAATTTGCCAAAAATACCTAACACAATTGCTATCATGGTCTATACGATGACCCGCGCCTGTCCCGTTTAACATCCTAACACAAGGTTGTTCACCAAATGCAATGGTGAAACAACACTGTTAAAAGGGTTAAAAACATTAGGAAAGATCTTTGAGTAAAATAGGGTAGATAACTCTTAGTTACTTGATCAAAAAGCTTACAAAACATCCTTGCTATTTTTCAAACACACTTCACAACACAATTTCAAAACATTTCCCAAATCAAACTTTCAAACATTGAAATCTTTTCAAAAGACAAAAACACCTTTGTATACATTCAAACAAGAATCATTACAAAGGTTGCCACAACGATGGCCTCTTTTCAAAACATCTTTCAAAACCACACACAAAGCACCATTTCAAACAATTGGAAAAGCAAAGCAAGTGATCTAAACAAGTAACTAAGAGCCCATGGATAACCATGGATGAAAAGGGTGCTTGTACCTTCCCTTTTCATAATCTACTCCCCGAACCCAAGAAAACATCTCAAAGGTCTTTCCTGTGCTTTTTGACCTTTCCTTAGGATAATATAAAAAGTCGGTGGCGACTCTTGCTAAACCGAAACATTTGCGAACACAAACGCAAAACCTCAAGTCAGCTCTCCCACAGTATCACAGATATTTTATCTCCTCTTTGGGCTTTGCCCCAGTAGATTTGAGTATTCTATTCCCCAGTGATTTATTTTCCTGGTCAAACTCTCTTTTTAATCTATTGTTTTATATTCTGCTTACCCAGTGGTGTCCTGTGTCAACTTTGGAGTTGGTCGTTTGCATTCATGATCATAAGCATTTCATGGCATCTTAGGGTCAAAAATAGTGTTTGTTTTGTATTTAAGTATCTTCAATCGCTTCGAGACGAAGATTTTAACCTTCATATCTCCGGATAGAAGACACTTAAATAAGGGCAGCTATTATACCCCAATTTTTGCCCCTGAGATTTCTCATCATCTCACTTTTATCAATACATCAAGATCACGCATTAGGGTTGGTTCTTTCTTTCTACTTTATCCTACCTTTAAGTTTTCTCTTGAGGGATCACCAAGCATATTGAAATGTGTATCTTGTACATGTGTTCTATTAACTAACATCAATTTGTGTATATATGTTTCTTTGAATGTTCATATTGTAGGTGATCACAACTGCATTCATCTCACCATCTAACCTAGGGTTTGGAAGGATGGTTCTCAGTCAAATGTTTCTTCAATAGATGGAAAGAGCTCAAGTTTCAAGGCCATGTCTATTATATCAAAGATTTGTGGTTCAAGGAGTTCCCTCACTTCATTTAGGTCAACTTTCCTCAAAGTTGGTGGTGGAATTCATCAAGAAGATCCATATGTTCATGTGTTTATTTCCATGCCTTCTTTAACAAGTTTCATTGAGACTTTAGCTCCATCTTTTAGTGTGCTTCAAGACAACAACATTTCAAGGCCTCTTATAATTCATCATGCTTTATTTTGCCAAGAAAGTTCAAAAAGATTCAAGGTTGGCTCAACAAATTTGACCTAATTGAGCAAATGCTTGATTCAGTGATCACAAGTGCGTAACTCTCTCAATTTTCAACATTTTTAGTTTGTTATTTTTTACATGAATTTTTATCATCATAAAAAACAACCTCTCTTCACATAACAAGATCCAATTGTGCAAGAAAAATCATCAAAAGTTGAAAGGGGTTTCAAGTCATTTTGACACTCTCTAAGCTAGGGTTTGTTGACTTCTAAGGACCATATCTTGCTCATTTTTTGAGATTTTTGATTGATTCAAAAGCCATGATTATCTTTAAAGGGTCCTTAACAAGCTCTCTTCAGAAATCTAAGGCTAATTTTGAATGGAAGATCACTAATGGTTGAGAAAGATTACAAGTCTCCTTGAAAGACCTTTGAATTTTATGGTTTGACTTCAAATGATCATAACTTGGTCAATTTTCATCTCCTTGAGCCCATTCATTTTCCATAATAATCTTTGGGATGTCTACTACAACTTTGTTTTTATGTGCAAGACTTGAAGATGTTTGGGAAGTGGTTGAGGATTTGAAAAGATTATAGGTCTTTTGTGAATTTCCTCAAATTTATTCATCATCTTCCAACGACCATAACTCTTTCAATTTTTATGATTTTTAAGTGATCTCAATTCCACACTTCAATTTAAGAGGTCTACTTCATGTCATCTTCAGATATCAAAACCAGATTTTGAGTGGAAGGTCATGTATTTTTTAAGAACATTATAGGTCATTTTGAAGTTCAACACTTAGGATTTTTCTAAGTACAAAATATTCGTGTGTTTTTCACAAATTAAATTGGCCATAAGTTTCAGCTCAATTATCCAAATGGATCCTTCTTGGCACATTGTAAAGATTGTGACATTGTCTTTCAAATGCTTCAAAAATTATGCCTTAAAGCCTCTTGAGTTGTGTGCACCATGGATTCAAAGTTGGTACCTTGGAGCTAAAGTTTCATTTAGTCAGATAGAAAATTGATTAGTGTGACCTCTAAACACAATGTTGTCACACGTTTGATGTTTAAACATGATTAACTAAGTTTCCTGAAAGGTTTAGCACATCAAAGCGTAAGGAATAATTGAGTTTTGACAACTTGTAAGTCACACTTTGCTCATGATGCAGGTGTGCACGATTTCAACTCAAATTACATAATCCACCCCTCCTCTTTATTCCATTCACTTCCCTATAAATAGAGGACAATATCCCACTCACTTAACAAGCTTTAGAGAGTCGAAGAACCTCTGTTGAACTCCCTCCATACCTCTCAATTCTGCAACTTCGAATTTTTTTTAAAGCATCTTTCAATCCAATTTCTTTGTTGATTCTTCATCCTTGAACTTCACTTAAGATTATATAAGAAGAACCAAGTCTTGAAGTGTCCTAAATCGTGCTAGCCAAGTCAAGTTTCAGAGCTCTGAAGTTAAGCTTCAACAGGTAGATTCCTCTATCAATTCTCTCCAAATTTCTTGCTATAATGTAGCTCTCATCACTCTGATATCATAACATCGTTGGTTTTTAATTGGAAGTGAGTTTGATCATAAATTTTCAAATCCCTTTTCAATTGTTTCCTTCTGGTTTTTTGCAAATCGACTAAGTTGTGGTTAATATAAATTTTTCGCGAGGGTACCATTAAAATCATCTTGAAGAGACGAAGCGAAAGGCACCGATATGAGCTCCTAATTTTACAGTTTATGAGACCTTCAATTTGTACGTGGCCGGAGGTTGTAGATAACCAACGTGTCATCTCTCAACCAATGACAAGACGCCATTTGTTTTTTTCAAATATGTTTTTTAATTAATGATCTGGTGGATTATTCACTAATTACATATCATGCGCAGCGCGCTAGATCCCTTGGATTTGATTACTTACGCATTTTGACATTGATCAAATGGTCTACATCTTTTTGGTTTTATTTTTATTTTCTGATTTTATATTTTAATTGTTTTAAACTTCAAAAAATCATAAAAAATCTATTTCAACTTCTAAAATTTAGAAAAAATTCTCAAAAATACTTTTGATTTCTCTCTTTCTGATTTTTATTTTTTCACATTTTTATTTTATGATTTTGTATTTTTTTATGATTTATTTACTTTATTTAAATTGTTTTAATTGTTTAAAAATATTTTTCTTGATTTTTAAATTCTGGAAAAAAATATGGAAAGATCCAATGACCTCTTGACAAATATTAGTGACCTCATTTTATTTTTATTTTTGATTTTACTATTTCTTAAAAATTGTGGTTTTATTTTCTTATTTCTTTAAACTCTAAAAATAGTTTCTAGTTTTGAAAAATTCTAAAAAAATTTGTCAACGCTTACTGACTCATGTTTGACCTATGACTATTTTTTTTAGGATTTTTATTTGGTGATTTAATATACTTTGTGTATTTTACCAATTATTTCCCTTTTATTAATCATTTAAATATTGTTTTATTAAATATTATTTTATCATTTTTATTTGGTCCTGATTTGGGGTGTTATTTTGGGACAAATTCCTCAACCTCATTAGATCTTGGGTTTTGATAGGTTGAAAAACCAAATCCACCAAAATGGATGAATGATGTTGATGATATTTGAAACTCTAATTTCATTTGATACATCCCCTCCCTCTTCATCTTATCCCTTTCTTACTTCTGTTACATATTGTTGGAGAATAATCTACATATCATTTCTCTAACATATGATACATAAATTGCGATTGACCGGCCTCAAAATAGGTGTGACTTCTACATAAGTCCACTTACGATTGCTTAACATAGCACTAAATTTGTCCCGATTCAAAAAATGATCATTCGTGGCCCAAACCTATGTTTTCAAGCCCAAGTATGTTGAATTTGAAACTTTGGATCCAATAACTTTGAGGTTTATTGTTAGGAGGCTTTGATCTTATCAATCCTCTAATGAACTTCATGAACTTTCGTCTAAGTGAATCATTTGAACATCTTTGATCATATGTGATTGCCTTGAATACTTGAAATGAATAATATACTTGACAAAAAAGCAAATGAAACTTGTTGTTGAGAAGCTTTGATTTTATCAATCTTCTAATGAGTTTTCAAATGCAAGTTTCAAGATGGTTATTCAACTAACCTTTAACTTCTAATTCACTAACAACTGACTTTACTTTATGCCTTTTATTTTATGCCTTTACTTTTATACACCATTTACTTTAGCATTTATATTTCATGTTATTTTTATCTTTTCTCGCTTGAGCATTTATCTTTATGTCATTTTATCTTTGCTCACTGAGCATTTATCTTTATGTCATATTTTTTATTTTGCTCATTTGAGATTTTATTTTCTTTTTGAAGACACTTAATAATCAACTTGAACATTAAAAGCTTTAAGGTTATTTGGACTAACTGGTTATTGTCCTTGGTATTGTTGAGTTGTGGACCTCTTGGACTTAGGATTAGAAGCCTTGATACTCTGAGACCTTGTGACTCTGTTGTTATTTTGTCTGAAGTTCTTGGAGTTTACCTCAAGACATTGGGTTGATTTTCTTTGTGTGCAGGTTATTCTGGTTATATGCTTTGTTTGTGATTAAGAATTCCTCTGTATACAGTCGTTCTTTTTCTTAGCTTTTACCTTATGCTTTAGGATAGTCCCTTTATCTCCTCCTATCTTCTTTAATTTCAAAAATCTTCTCCCTCTTTTTCAAAACTCTTCTGGTTTTCTAACTTGAATCGCTTTCATAATAAACTTGGACTTAGGTCCATTCATTTTCAAAATCTTTTCTTAATCAAACTTTAATCAATTTAATCATACTTTGACATCTTTCTCAAGACTAAAAGTCACTAACCTCATTCAAACCATTTTGTCACTTTAGCTTTTTATTTTAAAACTTTTTCTCAAAAGATTATACTCTTGTAGTGATGCAAGCTACTATACTTCTACGATATATAGGGAAGTGAGATATTTTCCACTTGGGTGTTGAGTAAGGCTTTGTTGATTTTAAAATCCAAGCTATATCATCCACTTTAAGATGATGCAAATTCTCCTTTCTCATAATCGTAGGTAGTAAGTATGTTTTCCACTCAGATACGACGATAATGTCTTTTCTCTTAAAATTAACCAACACATTTGTATTTTAGAATTTTTAAAGTGAATTATGAGTACCCGGATCCCCTATTGCACAAAAGGTGGTACGTAGGCACTAAAGATTCGCAACCGCGCCATATGCAAAATTGTAAAAAATACTTCTTTTCTCATCTCCACCATTTATTTTTGTATACACCTTTTATAGAGAAAATACACAGATTTTCAAAGAGGTTCATGCAGATTACCGTAGATGTTTAAGGTCCTAATACATTCTCTTTGCATAACCAACCCCCGTATCTAGATTCTCTTCCCCTCTTTTGAGTTTATTCGCTCTTTTCCCATTTCCTTTGGAAACAATAAAGTGCAATGCCGATTTTTATTTGATCTGTGCGAATTAAGTCAATCAAATGACTTAGTCTCAATATTTCTACCGCTACATATTGAAAAGTCAATACTTTCACTTGAGTATAATATTGTAGGACCCAATGAAAAAGAAGTGTGAGTGCAACTTCACTATTAGATGTTTTGCATGATGTCAAAACTCAGAAAGATAGCATTTCCGTATGGTGGACGATATCCTTATGTCTTGTGGCACTCCTCTGCACTATAGGTCTTAGGAATTATTAAAAAACATATTGAAATTGATCCAAATTATTGAAAAGTCATTTTTTCATAGTTTTTCGTTACATTTGTCGACACACTATAGTTTCAGGTCGACACATGTAACTCATTTTTAAAGCCTGTAGCTTATGTAAGTCTTAGGTCGACACATGCATTCATACAGGTCGACACATACTGAAAGAATTCTGAAATTGCAGAAATTTCTATTTTATGTGCCGACACTTCCGTTTTTCATGTCGACACATCTACTAGCGTTTTTAAGCTTGTAGCCTCTGAGTTGTTCAGGTCGACACATGACATTATTTCAGGTCGACACATACGACCTAAATACAAAGTATGTGTCGTCACACACGAGTTTTAGGTTGACACATCCTGTTTGATTCAGTCATGTTTTAACTTCTTTTTTATTCCAAATTTGCCCTTATTGTCCTAATTGTCTCACAACTATAAATACTCATTCATTCATCATTCACAACTTGATGATACCATAAAATTAACCTACATTTCTTCTTCTTCTTCTTCAACCTTCCAATCTATGCATACACACCAATATTACATTGTGATGATGTTCCGCTAGGGTGTCATCTAGACGAAGAATTATGAATTTCCAATTGGTTTGGATTGAGATTTGTAGGGGTCTTCATCCTGGAAAAACCATCGATTTTGTCCTCCAAAATCATTTGTTGAATTGGGGGTTTTCGTGCAAGATCGTGCGAAGGATCGTCCACGTGAAAAATCCCTTGAAGTGTTTGAAATCTTTTCAATGAACCTTAGAGTGGTTCAAATCTTTTTAAAGAAGTAGCAAGAATTGGATGATAGAATCGGTGATCTTGTATTGATGGTTTGTAATCGGATTTACTCGAGCGAAAAATCTCTTAGAATGTTTAAAATCTTTGCAAGGAACCTTGGGTTTTTGAAATCCTTTGAAGGAAGTAGCTTAAGTGGCTAATAGGTTGCATTTATCGGTCTTGGTCTTGTTGAAGATCAAAAAAAGATAAGGGGTTGAATCGACACCAAACGGTTATGTTTTGTATAGTTTCTCTGAACACTTCTCTTGTAATCATATTTTTACAAAGTAAGAAATTATCCTAATTCTAAATTTGGAATTGGGGGGAGATGTAGCCATATCAAGAAAGATTGATGAACTTCCTAAACAAATCATTGTGTCTCTTTCCTTTTATTGCTTTACTTGCTTTAATCTTCATACATCGATTTTTCAAATAACATTGAATAATTTATCGACACGTAAAAATTTTCCGAAACTATTTTTTGTTTTGAATTGTGTGTTGAGTTGCCTATAATCACTTTTGATTATAAGTGCTTTTTCATATCAACACAACACAAAGGAAAATTCTGAAACTTTGATTGCACGCCAAGTGTTTGACAAATTGTTTAGCTTGTTTAATTCAAAGGAAAATTACAATGTTTTATCTCTTACTTTCATTTACTCTATATATGCAATGTGTTGAATGTATTATTTAATCGATTGATTTGTATAAAATTTCTTTTTGATTATTAAAGTTTAATTGCTTTGTTGATTAGCTTATAATCACTTTGATTGTAAGTGCTTTTGCATATCAACAAATCTCAAAGAAAATTCTGAAAAATTGACTGCGCACCACAAGTTAGATAAATTGTTATGTTATGTTTTTAATATGATTTCAATAAAAACAGAAAATCGTTATGTTGAATATTAAACGTTTAATTGAGATATTATTATGTTGGTTGATTTTATCATTATGTTAATTTCATATGGCTCGTGCATATCCGAGTTTTCAATAACTAGGTTCGTTTAGACTACTATGTTGATCTAGGCCAAAATCCTTCCGCTCAACATTGTTTTTCAAATAAGTTTTAAATAATATTTTTGAAAGGTAATTTTTATTTGGGGATCTATTCACCCCCACTAGATCCGGTGTCGTAGTCTAACAAGAAGAAGAATGTGTTGCATTAGAAAATGACAAGGTAGGGAATGATGTGCAAAAAGATAATTTTGAATGAAGTGAGTAATGTAGTAAAAGACATATTGGAGGAATTGAATAATGGAGTAAAAGACAAGTTAGATGGGATCAGTGAATTGGGTGAAGAGAGTAATGAGGAAGGGATTACTGTTGTAAAACAAGATTTTGTTGTTGATGGGACCAATGAGTTGAATCATGGAGTGGATGAGGGACTTAAATGTAATCGGCAAGAAGATGTAGGACTTGACTATAACCATAAGGAAGATGTTGGAATTGACTAGAACCAGGAACTGGATGAGGTATTTAACTGCAATTAGGAAGAAGTGGAAAGACTAGAATGTAACCCAGAGGAAGATGTTGGATTTGACTTCAATGAGATAGTGGATAAGGGACTTGACTGCAACCAAGAAGAAAATGATAGACTTGGCTGTAACCAGGAGGAAGATGTTGTCTTTGGCTTCTATCAGAAAGTGGATGAGGAACGTGACTGCATCTAGGAAGAAGATGAGGGACTTAACTGTAACCAAGAAACTGGATATGCTAGTGAAGATGATGCTTTGGAAATAACCTTTGGGGGTTTATAAGATGATATTGGAAATTAATAAAAAGATTTCAATTGAATAAGTGTTAGAAGAGAAAACAGGGGAGGATCAAAGTAAACAAAATAGGAAAGGAAAAAAGTAAATATAAATGAAAAGGAAATGGTAAGAGTAAGGGTAAAAGGAAGGGGAAAGGAAAAATTAAAGGGAAAGAAAAGGGGAAAGGGAAGGCGGGGAGATCAAGTAAACGGGTTGATGAAGAGAGTGGTTTGTGTGATGGTGTGAATGTAGAGGATGTGCCAAATGAGAATTTAAAGGATTGAATAACATTGATGAATATAACATGATGAGATACCTAATGAGGGTATGATCGTGAAAATAAAAATATTACAAAGGTTTATTTTCAAACCTTCAAGATTCCAAAAAGAATGGAAGATTACAAGTGGGAAGTAGGCGCATATTTTGCTATGAAGGAGGATTTTAAGAAGGGGATGAGAACATAAGTTATTCATTCTGGAAGGAATCTAAAATTTAAGAAAAATGATAACAAGAAGATGAGATTTATATGCATGGCAAGTTGTCAATGTGAGGCTTACTGTGCAAAAATACCACAAGAAGAGATTTGACAATTGAGAAAAATAGTTGAGAAACATATATATTTTCAACCATCCTTTTGTGTAGACAACCTCTTCCTTCAAATTTTAAAAAAAAATTTCTGCCTTTTAATCTTCAAATCTCTTTCATCAACAATTTCATGAGATAACCACTTGAAGAAATTAGTGGTCATTTTCCATGTGATTTCTATAATTTCTACCACCCCAAAACTTTTTCCCAAAGTTAACATTGTTCATATCACTCAGTATGAAGAACACATTCATCTTGACAAAAATACTCCCTCCTCTTATTTCTACGAATTACATATCTAAATATCCTAAAACTTAGCTTGTTTGACATTGAAGCACTGTTTGAATTCTTTGACATTGAAGGGAAACGCAACAACACAAACAAAAGAAAGATGAAGCTGATGCAAAAATAGGAAGATTTATTTTGAAGAAGATGAAGAACAAAGCCTAGAGACGAAGAAGCAAAGAATAAAGGTGAACGAATGAATCTGAAACAACATAAGTAGAAACCCTATTAGTGCAACTTTTGAGTCCTTTTTTCAATCTGATATTAAATTTTAATAACATGTCAGTCCACTTGATGATGCAGCACTGTCACATTTGCAATAACTTACTTTGCAATAACTAATTTCAAGTCAGTTTTTATTATTGTTTACTTGATGATTTTAGCGGAGGCTGTTAATACTTGTTTACTTCCATATAGTTATCAACTGTGTTACCGATTTTCATGCAAGTGCAACTAGAAGGCCACCTGCTATGCACTACTATTAACACAAGCAGTACCACCTCTATCCTATAACCACAATATTCCTCTTGACACTGTCTTACATCAGACTTCTCTCTACACTCTCCACTCATACTCTCTGTATTTTTTTGTTTTGTTATTGTTTTGCTAATTCTAAATGTGTGTTTCCATTTTCAAACCAACCTCCAAAAGCTGAAAAAGATGCAATGAACAAACAGCGTGTATCCAAAAAAACAGCTAAAGTTGTGCGAGATTTTGTGAATAATGCCAGAAAAGAAAAACCTCAACTATTCAAATTAAAAATTAGAAACAGGTCCTACCGGGAGTCGAACCCAGGTCGCTGGATTCAAAGTCCAGAGTGCTAACCACTACACCATAGAACCCATTTGTGATCATTAGAATATAAATAATGTATATTATAACTATGAATTAAATGTGAATTACTTTATAAAGACTATATATATTTCTACATTTTTTAAACAATTTCAAGTCTAAGCAAAAATGAGAGTGAAGAAATATAACATTAATAAATCCAATAGTTTCTTTCTAAGGAAACCATACATTTTATATGCTTCTAATATACTCCCCTCTATTTCAAAACTTAATTATTTTTATATAATAGCAAAATACCCCTATTATAATTATTAAATGCATTAGAAATACCCATATTTGGAAGAAAATGTCAAATATGTATTGGATTTCTACAAACCAAAAGTTTTGAAACATAACTAAATATTTAACTAACTAAAGTTTTGAAATGGAGAGACTACCTTTCAGAAACCATGATCTTGGGATGCTGTGAGGCTCATTCCTTTGCACGAGCTCGTCAACCGCGTGCATCTTAAGAACTACCACTGGCAAAAGATAAACAATGTGATCAAATTGAAATGTTGTCTTTTCTACTTTAAAAATCAGACCAGTGATTGTTTGTGATTGGTCGACCATATAACAAGTTTTACACTAACCCAGTATCAAAATGCTAATGATATTGGAATTTGTACAAAATAAACTGAACTAAATGCGTCATGATATGGGAGTCCATTAACTTTGAAGAGGCTACTACCTCAGTTTTCCCATGAACTATAGGATTTCCTAACAAGTAGCACTTAATCTGCAAAACAAACATGCAATGCTCAACATCATTCACATTTGTGTAAGGGTATAACTACTAAATTAGAAAATCATAAAACTAAGAACATTTATCCTCATGGTTCTAAATTGCATTATGCAACTACAATACATATTAGTAGTCTCTCCAACTGCATTATGAGTTAGTGATTGCAACATTTTTCTAGTAATATAAAAAATTGCACTAATCACAACCATAATTTAAAACCTATATTTTTATTTTTAAAATTAAAAAAATTGTAAGACTTTACTCAAAAATAGGAGCTCTTCCAGAAATTCTCAAAGGCAATAGATGTGCCTCACTTAGAACCTCACTAATTCCTTCATAGCCTATAAGCAAAGATTTAACCTTATTATTAGTACCTGCAGTTGACTGAACTTGATATCAAGATTGCCCAAGAGCCATACAATGTCATGCTGCATGTACTCAAATACCTTAGATTGCCCAAGAGCCATATAATGTCATGTTGCATGCACTCAAACACAAGGTATAAGGTACAAGGCGATCTAGAAGTAATCAATCCTTGAAGCTTCATGATAATGGGATGATCAATTTCTCCGAACCATTATCTCCTTTGCCATGAACCTTATATTAGAGTAATCCTAGCTTAGCTTCATTCAGTTGAATATGTGATGTAATGTAACTAACTGTGCTGAGGCAGCACAGCTAGCCTTATAAATACTCAGTTCTAAACTGAGATGTAACTAACTTTAATAACAAGAATTCCGAGATTCGGTTAGACCTAAGTTCTCTCTCCTCTCTCTCTCTTCTCTCTTTCTTCTACATTCTCGCACTTTCTGTTATGGTATCACGAGCTTGACACGATCCATATACATGGCTTCCGATGTTGATTCAATCAACATGGCTCACAACTTTCGATTCGAAGAATGTATTCAAGACATTCACGCAGAAAATGACACTCAAACTTGATGAAAACAACTTTCGATCAGGAAAGCAACAGATGTAAGGTATTATTCGCACGCACAACTTCATTGTCTACTGGTTAGTCCAGTTATTCCTTCGCGCTACCTAACTGAAGATGATCGCGCCAATGACTCAGAGAACCCTGCATATGTGAGGTCGGAGCAGCAAGACTCGTTTATCTTCACGTGGCTCCTCAAAGCTTTCAGATTCAGTGCTTCCTAATGTAATTCGATGTGTTCATTCTCATCAAATATGGAACGAAGTTCATAAGTACATTTTTTCGCACACCAATGCCAAGTCACGACAGTTGAGATCCAGTTCAAGTCTATCACAAAAGGTGAGAAATCTATTACTGAATATCTAGCTAGGATTCAACGCATTGTTGATATTCTTGATTCCTTTGATGGTCTGATCTCACATCGTGATCAACTTGAAGCTATTCTTGATGGATTACCTGATGATTATAATGCCCCCTAGCCTCAATTAAACAGTACCGTTCCAGTTTATGTCCAATAATTGAATTTGAGTCTGATGCTTTTTTTTCTCATGAAGCAAAACTGGACAAAGCAAAGAAGACTGAGCTTACCGAACCTCTTTCTATAAAGGTGGTAGATTTGGAGGTAGGTTCAAAGTGCAGGGTCAAATCTGTTTCAAGGCAGGTCATGATGCAAGTATTTGCTATCATAGACACTCCTCAACCTCAATGATGCCTCCAATGTTGAACAACTGTACACTCACCGGGTCAAAATTGTTCAACCAGACCTTCTTTAGTGCCACTATCTTTCCCTTCTCAATCTGCTTCGCCTTAAATACATTGGTATGTTTCCCCTGTCCAACCTGAAATACCACATAATCACTAACAACAATAATATTCAACACTTTAAGTTGCAAGTACTCGCACATATTGCACATCATAGAAATATAAGAATACTGACATAACTGAAATAGCAACAACAAAACAAAATTTAAAACACATTTAAGATTATTATTGAGTGCAGAACCTTTAAAATAGTGCTGTACCATGCACTTGTTTCTATCATTGGAAAACAACAATCATAAATGGCAGATTGGTGGTTTTCTATTGTTCGATTGTGTAAGATTTTTACACAGCAGTACATGGAAGTTATAAATCAAACATGACATTATAAAAAAATTAAGCTGCGATAACTAAAAATAGGTCCTACCGGGAGTCGAACCCAGGTCGCTGGATTCAAAGTCCAGAGTGCTAACCACTACACCATAGAACCCATTTGAGGTATAGCTAAATATAAACAGTAAAAAACAATAAACTGTTTACAAGAGTAGAAGTTAAATGGGTGTTAATTTATAAAAACTAAACATTTACTTTTTATAATGATTTCAAGTAAAAGCAAAAAATATGAGAGCAAAGAGATAGAACATTAATAAAAACTAATTGTTTCTTTCAAGGAAATCATACACTTGATATATGATTGTAATATAATTTCTCTATTTCAAAACTTTAGTAGTTGTTTAAGGTACTTTACACATAATTAAGGGGTTATTTAATTGATTTGTATAAATACTGAAATACTCCTATTATATTCTTGATATGCTTTAGAAATACTTATAAATAATTTATCAAAAATCAAATTATATTAATTATATTTAGGGGTATATTTGGGGGGAAAGGTCAAATGTTTATTGGATTTCTAAAACCCAAAAAGTCTTGAAAGATAAGTAAAATGTTTAACCAACCATAGTTTTGGAATGGAGAGAGTACCTTTCTGAAACCATGATCTTCAGACCGTTCGCCGGACGTGAAGCTCTTTCTTTTCTAATAGCTTGTCAACGGTGTGCTTTTCATATAGTAGGAGTCCTGAAAAGTCAATATTTTCTCTTTGATCCTGATAACTCTGCATAGATGGTAATAAGTAAAGAGTTATGTCAATCCAAGCATAACTGTCCGATCAATAAAAGTATTAGATTTTTATCATAACTACTTCTAAAGTCACACGAGTTTTATTGTAAGTCTTCTATACTGACAATGTGTCAAAATTAAACTCATGATACATAAATTCTATTTAGAAATTAGTTTTTTGAGTATTTCAAATCAAATACCGAATAAGAAAAACTGAATTTTAAAAGTGTTTCAAAACAACAAATCCGAAGATCCACCGGCAAATCATAATCTGTCAAACCAAGCAAAAGCTTTAGTGGACGATACCACAATGTTCCGAAGTGAAAAATAACTTATGAAGGACATTAAAAACAGGTCCTACCGGGAGTCGAACCCAGGTCGCTGGATTCAAAGTCCAGAGTGCTAACCACTACACCATAGAACCCAATTGTGATGTTTGTTAAATATAAACAGTCAAAATGAACAAATATTTTATAAGAATAGAATTTGAATGGTTGTTATTTTATAAAGACAATATATTTCTACCTTTTCTAATGATTTTAAGACTAAGCAGAAAAAATGAGAGCAAAGACTCAGAATATCAATATAACCAATTCTTTCACTTTTGGAAACCATACACTTGATATGTTTGTAATTAAGGTATTTGCACATATATAAAGGATCACTTGATTGATGTGTATAAATACTGAAAAACTCCTATTATAATCATTATATGCTTTACAAATGACTAATGGAGGAAGGCCAAAAATCGCTGTATAAACGCGCCATTGCAGCCTTATGGCATTATCTTTTCACAAATTACCTATGGTGACCGACGGTCAAAAATCTGCCACGGAAAGTGGTAAGGTAATCGTATCAGAACACTATAACAGTTCTTCATAACATATTCCAATGATGAGTAGTTATAAGGTTGTATTTAGGCCTAACACAAGAAAAGCGAATTGATTAACATTTATGAATACCCCGAAAATGAAATGACCAAAGTGGATTGTCTAGTTTAATATGGACAAAGGAAATCAACAAAAATTTAATTCATATACTCTGTCAGTGTAAAGTTTTTTTAAACCGTCAATCAAGCATAATCGCTGGGTCATTGAAAATATTTGATTTTTATCATAACTACTTCTAAAATCACACATATTACTGATTGTGTTTTGTTGCTGACAATGTAAGACTTTTATACTGATAGTGTATCAAAACTAAACTCATGATATGTATATTCTATCCAGAAATTAGTTTTTATGAGTATTTCCAATCAACAACAGAATAAACAACATAACATGAATTCTCAACAAATTCCAAAATCAGAGCAACCTACCCCTGACGAGCGAGCAGATGTGGCAGTTCCACGTTTGTTAGGTTCAATGGAGAGAAGGGTCTGTAGCAAATGTACATAGGTTGGAGGCAAATCTTCAAACTTTTCTTAGAAGCAACCATCACACAGTTGTCGCGGCTGAATCAAAGTTGCAAGAGAAAATTCATTCTTCTTCCATGAGGTGGAGAGCCACAAATCTTGAAATTTAATGTAATTGTCCCACCTACATATATTTAAAAAAAAAAAAAATTATTCAACTTCATATTCAGGCTGAATCACTTCCTTTTATAAAACACAATGTAAATCAGTATTATCAATTGTAGATCGCAAAAAATAACAATTTGTTCAAATTTCACTAGGTTACAATGCTATATGACGTTATAGCTAGCTCTATTTGACAACACTCCATACTAAAAATTGAAGAACAATAGTGGTTTATTAAATTTCAGTTATAGCGCTATAGTATCTTTACATCCGCTATTTGACAACACTGATGTAAATAAGTATCCCATTCTTCAGTTTGATGATATTCCCCATATTATCCATGCCACTACAATCAGCATTATCATATTAAGTTGCTACGATGAGGTGTTATAATTTTTTTCCCTTTACACATTAGCAAAGTTAATTTAAGCTTTATATCAGAGAAGTAATTTGATTAAGTTTACCATCTTCTATCGAGATGCAAATAACAAACCAAACTAATATGCATCAAAGTATCGGAATCCATTAACTTGGAAGAGGCTACTAGTTTACTTCCTCAGTTTTCCCATTAAGTATAGGAATCCTAAGAAGTAGCTCTGCACAGATAAAGCCAACACTCCAAAGATCCATCAACGAAACATAATCCATTGAATTGAACCAAGCAAAAGCACCGGAGGACGATACCATAAGGTGATGACACGCGTAGTGAGGGGCTCTTTTATCTCGGATCTAAATGAATTTCCCTAAACCAAAATCTGCAACCTTTGATGTCCCGACACATCATTCCTTCATTATACACCAAAATATTTGATCCTTTAATGTCCTCGTGCATCGCACCCCGCAAGTGAAAATACTCAATAGCATATAACAATTGCTTCATATAGCACTTAATGTGCAAAACAAACATGCAATGCTCAACATCATTCACATTTGTGTAAGGTTATATCTACTTAATTAGAAAGTTTTAAAACTAAGAACATTTATCATCAAGTTTCTAAATTGCATTCTGCAACTGCAGTACATATTAGTAGTCTCTCTAACTGCACTATGAGTTCATGGCCGCAAAAATTTCTCTTAATATAAAAATTTCAAATACCAACAATGGAAACCACAACTACAATTTAAAATTTTTCTCATTATAATTACTTTTGTAGGGCTTAACTAAAAAAGGGAGCCCTTCCGAGCAAACTCGGGCATAAGAGGGGATTAAAAAACAGGTCCTACCGGGAGTCGAACCCAGGTCGCTGGATTCAAAGTCCAGAGTGCTAACCACTACACCATAGAACCCAATTGTGAGATTTGTACAACATAAGCTCAAAATGAATAAATATTTATAAGAATAGAAAGTTGAATGGAAATTATTTTGTGAAGACTAAAAATATATTTCTATCTTTTTTGATGATTTCAAGACTAACCAGAAAAAATGAGAGCAAAGAGACAGAGCAATTAAAACTAATTGTTTTATTTTTGGAAACCATACACTTAATATGTTTGTAATTAAGGTATTTGCACATGATTAAAGGATCACTTAATTGATGTGTATAAATCTGAAATACTCCTATGATAATCATTACATGCATTAAAAATTACTATAAACATGTCTAACTAATCTAGCAAATATCAAATTATGTTAATTAATTTAGAGGTATATTTGGAAGGAAATGTTGAGAGTGTCTTTACGAAAGACCGAAACCATGATCTTCGGACAGTTCGCCTGATGTGACACTTATTGCTTTCTAAAACCTGGTCAGCCGTGTGCATTTCAGGCAGCAGAGGTGCTGAAAATTCAATTTTTTTCTCTTTGATCCTGGTAACTCTGCTGGGATAGAAATATGACAATTTATAAAGCATTTAATGGTTGGAATAAGAGTATTTAATTACAAATGAAAATTCTCACCAACTTACAAGCTTACCATTGAGTCATCGACGGTTCCTGCAAGCGGTACTCATGAGAAGCACCAAATGAGTGTTTTTGTTTGAACCTGCTCTATGGATTTTCCTTTGAAGGGTTAGAAATTTCAACTAGGTCGCAATGGCCTCTAGAATTGGTGCTTATCCCACAAAACTACTTATTTTCCTGATTTATGGTATCCCAATTACTTTTGAGTGTAATACAGAAGAATCTAAAGCATTGAAACTCTGTGCACTAGAAAAAGATAAACAATGTTCGAATTGAAGTGTTGCCTTTACGGCTTTTTGCCCAAGCAAAGCCACATGATGTTGAAACTCATAATGGTACAGAAAAAGGAATACCTTGAGATACATTCTTCATATGGGAGGCATATTCATGTATAGTACTGACCTTGTGAGAAAGTAAGATATACCCGTGGCTTTCTTGACAGTTTCATTGTTTCAGTCTGTCGAACTCGTCGATCATTCTTCTTCCTTAAAGTCCATCACAATATGGTTATATGGAGAGAAAGAAAAGAATACATTAAGTAATTGCAATGATTTTGGAATTTGGAACTTGTATATAACAACTTTTGTAATTATAATTCGTGTCATCGGTGCTTGATAAGCCTTATGGTATATTTTGCCCTAATTCGTTAATACATTATTTTCTGGAATCAAATATTCTGGTGAAATAAATAAATAAATAAAATATAATAATAACAATGGCGAACCTTCTCGAGTTTGCGAAACTCATCGGCGCGAAGAGGAACACAACCGTGAATAGCTTCGTCAGCTACGGCGCTAAGCCAAACCGACTAACCAGCTGCTACGTATTCAACCTGAAACTCCATGACTCGCAACAAACACCGTTTGAACTCGTTCGCCGTGACTCGTTCAGTCTCCATTCTAACGCGGTTGAGCTTGCCTTCCAACGACGGGTTCTGATATTGAGATGCGCGTTTTTATAGAGTGAAGAAAGTAGGAAATCGATTTCAATTGAGAAGATGATTTGCAGAAAAAGAATTTTGTATTGGTTGCTCAGTTGTTACTGAGGGTTGACTCTGTTTTGGCTTTTCGCTGCTCCGATAACTGTGGAAGAGACTGTGCGATGAACAATAGAAACTAGTCTTTTTGGTAAATATATTTTTCTAAAGTTAGGGAAAGTTACAAGCTAGGAAGTTAGAGGATATGCCTCCTTACAAATACAATTAAAAATGGCATATTTAGTTTTAAAGTCCTTTAATTTTAATGTTCTCTTTCAGTCTAAAAAATGTTAAGTTCACGTGGATGTACAATAAAATTTAAAGTCTAAAAATGGCTAAAAATTTATATTATAAAGTTTAATTATGTGTCTTAAAGACAGTCACAATAAAGTTATATTAAATGAAATGATTTATCAAAAATTCTCTCTTCATCTCCATTAGAGAAGAATTAAGGAGTCATTAAAAAATCTATAAATCGGAAGATTAAAAACTCGTAAATCTTGACAAATTCATGTACGCTTCCGCTTTTATTCTCATTATTGTATTCAGGTATGAGTTTAAGGGTTTTATTTAGAATTAATGTTTTTGATTTCTATATTAATAGAAATTATAAGGTTTATGATCACATCTAACCAGTAGTAGCAGAGTTAGGGGTGGTAAAACGGACTCGGCTCGTTGGACATGCCCGTTTTGCCCACACTTTAGTACGGGGTGGGCCAAGATTTTAGGCCTTCAACCTCTATTGTGACCGCCTCGCCCCGTATTCTACACGAGCTTTTGCAGATATATATTTACATAAATTTTGTGTTTTTAGATTTAAAAGGTGGAGTGTCCGCGGACTTTCATTGCTACGCCCTCACTTTTTGTAGGGCGGAGCTAGATTTTAGACCCACATCCTCACTTATGTCTGTTTCATTCCATTTTTTTTGCGATTTTTACAAGAGGGTCATGCCCGTTTGTCACCCTTTCAAAATTATTCATATCTGATTCAATTTGAATTTTAGGATTTTTTTTTATTAGAATTCCAAAATTAGAATCTCCTTCAATCTTTCAGAATAATTTTTTTATACTCTAAATCGATTTTTTTTTTTGGCCTGCTATTAAACTATTTGACGTTAAAATACCTTTTAATTCATATTCATCATCTAAGGCAAAATTGATGATAAAACCTTATAAAAACTCTAATCTTATTAAAAGTTAAATTAATTTACCGAAGCAAAGTTTTCATTTTTATTACTGCAAGGGGTATATCAAACTTTGTCATGTGCTGTAATCTCTAATGCTACTGCTACAGCTATCCTTTTATCCACTTCAGCATAAACCTCATATTCATATAAAGGGGTCATTAATACTGGGGGTGTGGTTATTAATTATTATTTGTTTTAAGGATGAAATTGTTACACCCAGTCTCACGATAGTTGGTGGTTTTAAATGAAATATAATATTCATTTGTATATAATATCAGCAATGATAATTTTCTTAGGAATAAGGATTTATTAAAATAAGTAATTTTAATAAATAATTTTTTTTGGGTAAATGATTTTTTAGTTACCATTATTAATATATGATAGAATTATTCAGTTATAGTTTTGTTGTACTTCGTAGAATAAAATAGATAAAGTAATTTTGGTATAATTTTTGTTTAAATATTGACTACGAATTGTATTTTTATATAATAATTTAATATTTTAAGTGAGAAGTTGAAATGAGAGAGTCGTCAAAGTGACCCTTTTATAGAAATTATTTATGAAAAATGTTAAATACTTTTCAGGTTGTGTGTATGTTTATCAATACGAGTATCAATTTACCCAAAAGACAGTGGTGGTTGGCAGATTTTCATACGCACCTGTGATGGTAAACACGTGATAATTATAAGGTCTTACATGTGAATAATAAATCAATCTAAAGAGGGGTTTATTATTCGACATGTTTTTTATTATCAATGTTTGATCGTTACAACAAGAGTACCACTAGCATTTAAGATTAGTGTCTAAAGACTCGATATTAATGGTGCAGTAGGTATCTTGAGATGAGTTATGTCATTATTTGAACAAATTGATAATTCAATTTTCTTTTATGTGAGTATATTTATGGTATTTATTTTTGTTCAGTTTTCAGCTACAATTACTTTGATATATGCAAATAAGAATAAGGTTCAGGTCTTTAATGGGACAAATCTTAAGGAATGGAATGAGAACGTGAAAATTATTCTTGGTTGCACGAATTTTGACCTTGCACTAAGGATGAAGCAACAACCTTCTCATTCAGAATCTAGTTTCTCTTAACAGAGGAAATATTATGAGAAGTGTGATTGCGTTAATTGCATGAGTCATGTTTTAGTCTGTTTTGAGGTCAATTTAGCATCAGTACCTGAAAACACTTGGTGATTAGACTCTGAAGCAACTACTAATACTGGTGTTTCAATGAAGGGTTGCCTAAACTACCGAAAGTCAAATGATGTAGAAAGATACATCTATGTTGGAGATGGCAAGTCGGTGGAGGTGGAAGATATACAGCATTTTAGATTATTACTGTGTACTAGATTTTATTTGGATTTGAAAGACACTTTTTTGGTTCTGTCATTTAATTTCAGTTTCTTATTTGGACAAATCATGTTATTTTTATTCATTTGGAAACAATATATTCAAGTTGTCTTTCAATTCAGATATTGTTGGAACTGGTTCACTTATGGGTCATGATAATCTATATTTGCTTGACACAATAACTATCTATGGTGAATCCTTGAATATAGAATCACGTGGTACTAAGTGTAAAATTGATGATAACAATTCAGGAGTATTATGCCACAAATGCTTAGGTCACATCTCTAAAAATAGAGTTGACCGACTAGTGTCAGATGGAATTTTGGATTCCATTGACTTTACAAACTTTGATGTTTATGTTGAATGTGTTAAAGGTAAACAAACCAAAATAAAGAAATATGGTGCACATAGAGCTATAGATGTCTTAGAATTGATACATACGGACATTTGTGGATCATTTCCTACACCTTTTTTAAATGGTAAATAATATTTTATATCATTCATAGACGATTATCCTAGATAAGCATACGTATTTCTCATACATGAAAAGTATCAATCATTGAATGTGTTCAAATTATTTAAGGCTTGAGAATCAACTCAATAAAAGAATTAAGAAAGTCAAATCTGACCGTGGAGGTGAATATTACGGTAGATATGACAATTCAAGTGAACAACTTCCAGGGCTTTTGTCAAATACCTATAGGAATGTGAGATTGCCCCACAGTACACCATGCCAGGATCACCTAGCATGAACAATGTTGTTGAAAGATGAAACTGGACTCTTAAGGATTTGGTAAGGAGTATGATTTGTCATTCTACCTTGCCAGAGTCACTCTGGGGAGAGACATTAAAGACTGCAGCTTACGTTCTAAATAGAGTACCAAAAAAAGCAGATGTCAAAACACCTTATGAGCTTTGGACTGGGTGAAAGACTATCCTAAAACATTTTCATGTGTGGGGATGTCCAGCTGAGGCAAGGCCTTATAGGCCAAATTAAAAGAAATTGAACTCCTGAATAGTGAGCAACTACTTTATTGGTTATTCTGAAAGATCTAGAGACTACAAATTTTATGATCCCAAATTCAATTCAATTTTTTGAGACAAGAACAACCACATTCTTTGAGGATGTTGAGTTTGGGGGAAGAATAAGGTTAAACACTTTGTTTTAGAGGAAGAATTGGTAACAATTCCATAACTGATTCATACAATTTCTTTTGATCAAGAAAGTATAGAACCTCCACAAGACATTGTTGATTTTCCTCCTACTCAAGATGATTTGGTAATTCATGAAGAATAAACTTAAAATCCTCAAAGAACAAGTGTTACAAGAACCAATACCTTTGCGGAGATCCATTAGAGAATAAAGTTTGGATTGAAGCAATGAAAGAGGAGTATAAGTCCATGCAAGACAATAAAGTTTAGGAACTTATCCCATTACTAGAAGGTGTGAAACTCATTGGTTGCAAATGGATTTTTAAGACCAAATGGGATTCTAACGGTAATGTAGAAAGGTATAAAGCTCGTCTTATGGTTAAGGGTTATACTCAAAAGGAATGGACTGACTTTAAAGATACTTTCTCTCCAGTTTTATCAAAAGACTATTTTAGGACAATCATGGCTCTTGTTGCACATTATGATCTGGAAATCCATCGAATGGATGTCAAGACAAAATTCTTCAATGGATGTTAGGTTGATATTTGAGCAATCCAGGAATGGATCATTGGAAAGCAGCCAAAAAAAGGTTATGAGGTATTTAAAGAGAACAAAAGACTATATGCTCACATATAGGAGGTCTGATCAGTTAGAGATCACTAGATACTCTGACTCAGATTTTGCTGGATGCCAAGATAGTAAAAGTTCCACCATGGCAGCAGAGTTTATAGCATGTTATGAGGCATCAAACCATGGGATTTGGCTAAGGAATCTTGTCACTAGGCTGTGAATTGTGAAAGAAATTGAAAGGTCACTTAAGTTATATTGTGAGAATAACTCAGTTGTTATGTATTCCAACAATAATAGGAACTCGACCAAGTCAAAATATATTGACATCAAATTCCTAGTTAAGGAAAAGGTACAAAGTGGACAGATTTCCATAGAATAGTTGGGGACAAACTCTATGATAATAGATCCTATTATTAAAGTTCTTCCACCCAAGGTCTTTCATGAGCACAATGCTCGCATGGGTGTTTTACCGTTAGAGGAGTCTTTGGTTTAGTGGGAGTTAGTCGATTATGAATTTTATGTTCTATGTTTTAGTATTATGTATGCATACTGTGATTTTGGATAATTTTCAAATTATTGAAGTTTTGATATTTAACAATTTACATTTTGTACACAAAGTTATTGAGTGATCTCACTAAAGTAAAGTAGGACCAGTTGAACATTGACATATACAGACCAACTTCATGTGATTTTCATGCTGCACATTTCATGATTGATCTATGTCATTTAGTTTATGTCACTATTGGTGATCATTGATGGGTTTAGTTATGATTGATATAATGAAAATCACCTTATATATTGGCATGACTAATGGACGAGATGATTTGGATATGCTTAAGGAATATAATGTCGAATTTTGAGCTCATAAAGTCTAACACATGTGTATGATTACATATGTGACCAGTGGGAGATTATTAGAATTTTTGGGTCACAAATATGATATTACATGTGTTAGGGACATTATGTAATTAGTCAAAGTTATATTGGTCTAATTAATAATAATTTTGTGGCTAAAAGCATAAATTTCATGAAAAGTAAGGTTATTGTGTAGATACCATAAGTCAATATCTAATTTGATGAGGGGTCAAATTAGATTATTGAAAAATAAGAAATAACCCTAAGGTTATTTATAGGGGTTATGATCCTCATTTGTAGACAACATAAAATGGCTTATCAGAAATTCTTTTTTCATCCCCATCAGAGGAGAATCAAGGAGCCATGAGGAAATCTACAAATTGGAAGATCAAATACCTATAAACCTTCGGTGATTCTCAATGGCAAATTCAGGTACGCTTCCGCTTTCATTCTCATAATTGTATTTGGGTATGGGTTTAAGGGTTTTATTTAGAGTTATGTTCTTGATTTATATATTGATATAAATTATAAGATTTATGAACATATACTATAAATATTGAGTCACATTTAGACTTTTAGTCTTGTTGTACATCCATGACACCAGAACTTAGCGTTTTTTTGCCAAAAATTGACGGAAGAGACTAGATACGATAACAAAAGTGAAGTTAAAAAACTAATTTGTAACGCTTTTTAGTTAGGGGACTAAAGTAAAACATTAAATTAAGTTAAGGAACTAAAACATGTATTAAGCCATTAAAAATTAAGAAATTACTAAATTAGTTTAGATATTTGTATATGTTTAAATATGTCGTTGAGATTATAAATAATTTAAAAAAAATATTCTAGGTATATTAATAAAGTTAAAAAATAAATCACATTTATTTAATTGCATCTCTTAACACATAATAGTTGTTCTAGGAAGCCTCAGACTCAAGAGGGAAAAGTTCAATCATCATATTTGACAATTTCACTAAAGCAATTAAAATACAGTGCAACTCTATTTTGGGGCTCTATTTGGATCCATATCAACGATTGTTGCATACTAATAGATAGGTCTCTTATATTCTATGTTGAAATGGTAGGAAACATTCATGATCATCATTCATATATAAGGCATTTCATGTGAGGCGAGGTATTCTCTCTAACTATATCTCACTTTATTATTCTTTCTCTTACTGAATTGAGCGTTAGAATGCTAACCTTCCAAGTCCACACCTGTGTCTTTGTACCGAGGATTCACTTTATTACACCAGGGATATATTCCACCATTTCATCAAACACTACAGGTTCCCTAGTAGACAATGGTGTCGTCTTAGGAAATGACATCTAATTCCTGCAATTTTCCATAATCAGATTCCTTCTTATCCAAAATCATGAATCACAACAATGATTATGAATTGATGAAGAAGATGACTTCTCGTCTAATGTAGAAAAATTCATAGCTCCTCTAGCATCCAAGTCATCTTTTACATTCATTAATAATCTAATTTGTGTCGTATCTTCTAGAAATTTGTTCAAATTATCAGCATTAGTCGAAAGCAAAATGAAGATAGACATATTCTAGAGTTTAGATACCACAAGAATATGGATGGAACTTCTAATGTAATGTTTCCACTAGTTATAACACATGTCATAACCAAACACTCGGTATTGGGGATCCTCATCAAAGGCGCAAGTTCATGCGACCAAATGTACCTTATAGTTTTTGTGAAGTTAGGGCTGCACATGAAAGATTAGAAGTCATGTGAAGGAGGGAACCTTCTTGCACTCAACAATTCCTTAATTTGTCCATGTGAAACCATAAATCTATCGATCTCGTCTAGAAAAGGCAAAATAAAGTGAACTGTGAAAGTATGATTCCTTGTCATCCCTTGAGGGAGTGTTTACAATGGCATCCTATAAAGGTCGTTTCTTGTAGCATTAGACATAGTGGACCCCATATTCCATTTGAATTTGAAGTATCCCAACATGTAGGGTGAGACGGTTGTTATTGTAGTTGATTTTCATGGAGCTCACCTTATACATAATAAGGTATTGAAGAACCTCATCGTTACCTCCATCACCACTGATATGGGATGAAATAATGTATGAGAACTAGTTGGCATGGTTGACCTTGACGCGTGAGAAGACGAGCCCCTCGAGATGATCAATATAGTATGTCAGTTGGGGTGAAGACTAAGACCTTAAGGCCAGTCTTGGATGGCGAGTTTGAAGTCGTTTAACTGGATGATAACTCAACATGGTAGGTTTGTATTGGGTCTTATTTGCTGCTCGCAATGAATATGAGGTTCATTGAGTGTCTCATCCAATATTGGCCTTTTCACAATCTTTCCATGCGATATTTCATACATAGATTCAGGCGTATTGTGTCATCAGTTGAATATCGATCCTTCTTCCAGATATGTGGCCCAACGAGAAATCGCCAATCCCCCAAGAAATATGAAGCAACCATGAAAAAAATCCAGGGCTTTTTGGATGCTAAGTTTATCTTCGAGGTGAGATATACTTAATGGCTCTCTAATGTCGTACTGGTCAAGAAATCCTCGAGGAAGTGAATAATATGGGTTGCTTTTATCGGCCTCAATTGGGTCTTCCCTAAAGACTCGTATTTGTTTCCAAACATATACAAGTTGGTAGATAGTTCAGTCAATTACAAACTTCTTTTGCTAGTGGATAAATACTCTGATTATAACCAGATACCCATGTATAAGCTAGATAAAAAGAAAAAACAACCTTCATGACTAAGTGATCCAACTATTAGTACAATGCTTCATGGCCTAAAGAGTGTGGGGGGAATGCACCATAAGATGATAACAAAGTCTTCAAAGAAGATATAGGTGAAAAAAATAGAAGTTTACATTGATAACATGATCGCAAAATCCAGTGACGAAGAACTACATGATGACTGTCATATCAGTAGCGTATTCAAGAGAGATCGCAATACAACATGAGACTTAATCCAGAAAAATGTACCCTTGTGTCATAGTCAACAAAATTCTCAGCTTCTACCCAACAAAGAGAGGAATAGAAGTGACCATGGGAAAATGTAAGGTAGTCATCAAAATGACAGTGCCAATAATAATGAAAGAAGTGATAAATCTTAATGGTATCTTGATGGCCTTGAAAAGGTTCATCTCTAAATCGACTTAACACGCTCTATCGCTCTACAAGTTTCTAAGGAAGGAAGCACACTTCAATGGACTTCGGAGTGCAGGAAAGAATTTGCATCATTAAAGACAACCATATCAGCCCCACCAGTTCTATCCCAGTCAACTATCGAGGATGTTTTGTTCCTTTATCTAGTCGTCTCTAGGAAAGAAATCAGTGTCGTCCTCAAAAGATAGGTGAATTCAACTTAAAGTATGGTGTACTTCATCTATAAAGCCTTAGTCAAACCTGAAACACATTATCGGAAGATGGAGAATGTAGTCTTGGCTCTTGTTATTGTGTCAAGAAAGTTGTTATGATAGTTTTATCACACGTCATTGTTGTTTGTACTAATCTACAAATGAAGCCAGTGATCCACTGACCTGATTTGGCTGGACAATTGACCAGGTGGTATATATAAATGTCTAAATTTAACATCTCCTTAAAACACCGAAAATCCCTAAAGGTTTTTCAAAAATTTGGTAGCAGAAATGACCCTGGGAGCATCATAGTCAGCTCATACCTAAATTGTATTCATAGATGGTTCATCCAATAGCCAAGGAAGTGAGGTTGGCCTAATATTAGAGAATGAAGTTGGCTTGGTGATCGAAGTATCCCTATGTCTTAAATTCTCCATTACCAATAATTTGGACGAATATGAGGCTTTCATCGTCAACCTCACATTGACTGCTAAGGTAGGGGAGAAAAACAGTAAGTTATGAACAGACTCCTAACTAGTAGTGTCATAGATCAAAAGAGATGTTAAAATCAAAGATCCTTTATTGCAGTGATATGTAACCTTGATGAGATAAAAGTTGGTGAAATTTAAAAATCATGAAATATTGCACATCCCAAGGGAGCGAAATACTGAGCAAATGTCCTTTTAAAGCTTTCCAACACCATAGCCTTTGAGGTTAACCATTCTTTCATCCAGGAAACTCTAATGAGCTCGAGCATTGAATTCTATAAGGTGATGATGATGATTGTAGAAGGAACCCCACCAACTCTATGGACCTCACCCATTTCAATAGAGAAAGGAACATTTACCATCGATCCAATAGAGGTTGACCTAGTAAAGAGAAGAACAAGCTTATATTTCATGATGAAATAAATTTTGTACAAAAGAGGCTTGTTGAACCATCTGCTGAAATTCCTTGAAGAAAAAGAAGTCACATACACCTTTTCTGATGTGCGTGAAGGAATACTTGGTCAACACTTGGAAACTCAGGCTCTAGCTAAGAAAGTCCTCCGGGACGAGTATTAATGGGCCACCAAATGGTCCAAGACTCCCAAAATTATGTGAAAAAGTGTGATTACTTCCAAAAACACAGAGACGTTCATAACACTCCTTCATTTGAGTTACATGTGTTGACATTGCCATGGAATTTATCTCAAAGGGACATGGACATCCTCAATCCATTTACTTTAGATCCAAACTAGTTGGAGTTCCTAATTATGGAAGTATATTACTTTACAAAAATAGGTCGAACCAAAGGCCTTAGAAAAGATCCATTATACCAACATTTTAAAGTTCTTCAAAAGAAACATCTTAGCAAGGTTGGGATTCCATAAATCCATCGTGACGGACAACATTACACATTTCATAGATAAAAACTTTAATAAGCTATTGTAGGATCCAAAAGTTAGGCAACAATTCACTTTCGTTGAGCACCTTCGAACCAATGGGCAAGCAGAAAACTGGGTTATGCTAAGAGGATTAAAAACAAGGCTTTAGAAACTAATAGGAACTGAGAAAAATAGCTTCCAAATATCTTATGGGATTACAAGACTAGACTGCATTCAACAAAAGGTGAAACTCCCTTTCGCATTACTTACAGAATTAAAGTCATCATTCTTGTTGAAATAGGAGAGCTAAGTTGGAGAATAACACATCCTTTACTAGAAGGAGATAATTCACTAGCTATAAAAAATGAGGTGTACCTTTTAGAATAAAGAAGAGCTCCTACTTTTGTCATGAGTGTCATTGGGAGGCAAGCAACCATAGTCAAATACAACAAACGAGTATGGCCTTGAGAGTTTCATCCATAAGACCTCGTGTTGAGACATGCTAAAGTTGGAGGAAAGAATGCTTGAGACGAGAATTTCATTGCAAACTGGAAAGAATTCTCTAGAGACTCTACATATAAAATCAATCCCAAGGACATGGAATGTTGCCAATCTCAAGCGGTATTTTAGCTAAATTTTCTCCAAGTTGATTGGACATAAATTGGAGACGGTTACCTAATGTAATATTTTTTAAATAAATAAACTTTATGCTTTTTTAAATTGTATAATTGTCTTTCCCAGGAGAATAACAAGATACGAGATAATAAAACACATAAATTCGCAATTGCCACGCCCCCTCTTGGTAGCTAGGCACTTTAGAGTACAAACGGTGGATCCTGTAAGTATTGAGTGTGCCCAAGAGGGGGTGAGTTAGAACTTTAATACTTTATCTAGTTTTTATGAATATTGGTTATGTCTTTTCTGATTAGGTTAGGCGATGAAAGTGGTAATGTGCAGAAAGTAAAGAATATCAGAAATTTATACTAGTTTCCTCACAATCCGAGAGTACATCTAGTTCCTTTACCGCGTGTAAGAGATTTTATTTTTTGTAGCGGTGGAAATGTTGAAATTAAGCCATTGGATTGACTTAACTCGTACATATCAAATAAAAATCGCCACCATGCTTTATTGTTTCCAAAGGAAATAGGAAATGAGCAAATAAACCCAAAAAATTAAGAGGGAGAGAATCTAGGTATGAGGGTTGGTTATGAAAAGGGAAGGTATTAGCACTCTAAACATCTACAGTACACTGCAGAAACCTCTTTGAAATTCTGTGTATTTTGGCTATAAAAGGTATACACGAAAAATGAGTGGGGAAATGAGAAAAGAAGTATTTTTACAATTTTTTCACCTGCCGCGGTTGTGAACCTTTAGTGTTTAAGTACCACCTTTCGTCCAATAGGGGATCAGGGCACTCGTAGTTCTTCTTAATTTTTTTTGAAAGATTTTGTGTTGATTAATTTTAAAAATAAAAGACGTCATTGTCATATCCAAGCGGAAAACATACTTACTACCCACAATTATTAGAAAGGAGAATTTGCATCATCTCAAAGTGAAGGATCTTGGATTATCAGCAATACTCACTCAACACCCAAGTGGAAAATTTCTCACTTCACTACATATCATAGAAGTATAGTAACTTACATTACTACAAGAATCAACAAGAGTCTAATCTTTGAGAAAAGTTTTAAAATAAAAAGCCAAAGTGGAAAAAATGGTTTGAATGGGGTTAATAACTTTTAGTCTTATAAAAAGATATAAGAATATGATTAAATTGATTAATGGTTTAATTTTGAAAAAAGAGTTTTGAAAATGCATGGACCTAAGTCCAAGTTTATTATGAAAACAGTTCAAGTTTGAAAATAAGAAGATTTTTTTTAAAGGAGGGAGAAGATTTTGAAATTAAAGAAGATGGGTAGGAGAAGAAGAGACTATCCTAAAGCATAAAGTAAAAGCTATGATGGGAAAGGTCTAACCAACAAGAAGCCACCACTTGACATAAAGAAGTCAATCTAGTATTCCCATCCTTGGGATTTAAACCCAAGCAAAAATAATACCAAGATAACTAAACCTCAGATGAACACTATGCCTCAGATGAATACCAAGCCTCAGATGAATAAAGAACCAAGCAAAGTCTCCAAGAAAAATTGACCATAGTAGTAACTGTATACAGAGGAATTCCCAATCATAAACAAAGCATGGAAATCAGAATAAACTGCACACAAAAAATTCAAACCAATTCCTTGGAGTAAACCCCAAGGACTTCAGAACAACTTCACAAAAATATCACAGTAAAGATCACAAAGTTACAATCCTACATCTCAAGAATCCACAACCCCACAAGGCTAGGAATAATAACCAGATAGTCCAAGTAGCTTTAAAGCTTTTAATGTTCAAGTTGATTATTAAGTGTATTTACAAAAGAAAATAAAGCTCAAGTGAGCAAAGATAAAAATGACAGGAAGTAAATGCTCAAGTGAGAAAAATACAAATATCATGAGATGTAAATGCTAAAAGTAAATGAAATAAAGTAAAGACATAAAATAAATGCATAAAGTAAAATAATAAATTAAAGTCAATGGTTAATAGTCAATGGTTAGAAGTTAATGATTAATAGTTGATGGTTGAATGTTTTAAAAGACCGATCTATGATAATTTGAACATTGAACCTAGGTCAAAGTTGATGAAGACTCATTAGAGGATTGATAGAATCAAAGCCTCCTAACAATGAGCTTTCAAGGTTATTGGCCATAACTTAATATTTAATCATCTTTGGGCTTACAAACACGAGGTTTGAACCACTAAGAATCAGTCAAATAAAAGATGAAAAAGGGAGGATTCCAAGTGATATGATCCATGATGGTTTGAGCCTCGAGCATAAGTTAAAGTTAATGAAGACCCATTAGAGAATTTATAGAATCAAAGTATCTTCACAATGATCCATTAAGATTATTAGCCATAGTTCAACACTTACCCATACTTGGGCTTGCAAACATCAAGTTTGAGCCACTAAGAACCAATCAACTGGAAAGAAGAAAGGGGATGAGATGAAGAGCAAAAGGTGAAATCACAGTGTAACCAATGCCTCAAATGAATTTAGGGTTTCAAATATCATCAACATGATTCATCCATTTTGGTGGATTTGATTTTTATCCTATCAACACTCGAGATCCAATGAGGTTAATGAACTTGTCCCAAAGTACCACTCAAGTGTCTCCAAGTCAGAACCAATAACAAAATAGTAAAATATAATTTAAAATTAATTTGGACAATAATTAAATGGTTAATTAAATGAAAAAATGATGGGAAAAAAACATAGTGTATCAAAATATCAAATAAAAATCTCAAAAAATTACCAGAGATCAAACATGAGTCAACAAGTGTTGACAAAAAATTTCAGAATTTTAAAAGTCAGAAACTATTTTAAAAATATATAACAATTAATCAAAATGAAATAAAAATCACAAAAAATAGTAAAACCAAAAATGAATAACAAATGAGGTCACTAATATTTGCCAAACCATCATTGGATCCTTCCATAATTTTCTCAGAATTTTAAAAGGTCAAAAAGTATTTTTAAAAAATTAAAACAAATCAAATAAAGAGTAAAATATTAAAAAAATATCAAATTATAAAATAAAATTAGGAGGAAAAAAATAATCAAAAAGAGAATATTCAAAAACATTTTTAGTAATTTTTTCATAATTTTCAAGTCAGAAATGAATTTTTATGAATTTTTGAAGTTTAAAACAAATAAAATAAAGATCAGAAAATAAAATAATAAACCAAAAAGATTTGGATCATTTGATCAATATCAAAACACTTTAGTAAGCAGATCCAACAGATCTGACGCGTTCTGCATGTTATGGTCTTTATTGAATAACACGCCTAATCCTTATTAAAATCATAAAATATAAAAATAAAACCAAAAACTGTGGACCACTGGATCAATGTCAAAACGCGTTAGTAAGCAGATCCAAAGGACCTGACGTGTTGTGCATGATATGGACCTTACTGAGAAACACACAAAATCAATTAAAATTGAGCCAATCAAATTAAAACAATTGTCCAAGGATCATTGGTTGAAGAACGACACATATGTCGTCTTCAACCTCCAAACACCTGCGTGTGAGATTTCTATGAGTTTCTTCAAATGGAAAAAATTAGAAACTCATAATGGTATCATTAGATTCGTCTCTTCCAGACAATCCTAACCCTACCCCAATGAAAGATTTATGTAAAGCACAACGTACTCGATTTGAAGATTACCGGAGCAAAATTGTAAAACTAATTTTACAAATAAATTCTCAAATATCAACGAAAATAAAAACTAAAAGAAGTATGAGACTCAGAGGAAGAAGGACTACAAGTTAGTAACTTATTTGGATCGATTTGGATAAGAATTCTACTTGAATCAAGCTCAAGAAAATGGCTATGAAACTGAGCTTATGTAGCTCTAAATATGGCTCGATTTGCTTGGTTTAAGTGATGAAGAGTTTGTATAAATTTGGAGAATGATGAATCAGAAAAGAATTTGAGGTGTGAAGACTTGAAATTATGAAATGAATTTTCAAATTTCCAAGCTTTGAGTGAACTTTGGCAGAGTGATTGTGGCTCTCTAAAGCTTGGAAAATGAATGGAGAGTGGTCTTCTATTTATAGGAGAGTGAATGGTGGTGAGAATTGGAAGAAATAATGAGGTTTTGAGGGAAATCACATGGAGCCCGAAAGTGAGAAAAATGTCACTCTAATCCACCTAAAACTCACCCAAGTCGTGCGTTTGAGGCTTAAAAAGTATGAGCAAGTTTGTTAATCATGTTTAAATCAAAAACACACACAAATTTGGTGATTAGAAAGAACATTATGGAAATTACATTCTGACTTCCATGAGAAACTTCAGTTCCAAGGTATCCACTTTGAATCCATGGTGCACTCAACCCAGGAAGCTTCATGGGATAATTCTTGAAGAATTTGAAAGATCATATCACCCTCTTCACAATGTGCCAAGAAAGACATCATTTGGATGATTGAGATGGAAGTTATGTCCATTTGAAATCGTAAAAAATAATCTGACTTTTGTACTTAAAAATATTTCTAAGTGTTGAGCTTTAAAATGACCTATAATATTTTCTATTCTTTAAAGACTTTCCATATATTTTCAAGCCTTGGACCTTGAAACAAAATTGTAGTAGACATCCTCAATTTTATTGTGAATAAAGAATGAGCTCAAGGAGATAAAAGATAACCAAGTTATGATCCTTTGAAGTCACACAAGAGAGTTTGATAGTCGTTTCAAAGGACTTGTGATCTTCTTCAACCATTAGTGATCTTCCATTCAAAATTAGACTTAGATCCTTGAAGACAAGTTATTAAAGAATATTCAAAGAGAATCATGGATTTGGAATCAACCTAAAATCTCAAAAAATGAGCAAGATATGGTCTTTGGAAGTCAACCAACCCTTACTCAGAGAGTTCCAAAATGACTTGTAACCCCTTTCAACTTTTGATGACTTTCAATGCACAAATGGATCTTGACATCTAAAAATAAGTTGTTTTAGATAATGATAATAACCCATAGCAAAAATAACCAAATCAAAATGTTGAAAATTGAGAGAGTTATGCACTTGTGATCACTGAATCAAGTACTTGTTCAATTAGGTCAAACTTATTGAATCAACCTTGAATCTTTTGAACTTTATTTGCAAAATAAATCATGATGGATCACATTAGACCTTTAAATGATGTTATCTCGAATCACACACAAAGAGGGAGCTTGAGTCTCAATGAAACTTGTTGAAGAATGCATGGAAATAAACACATGAACCTATGAATCTTCTTGATGAATGCCATTCTCTTTGAAGAAAGCTTGACCTAAATGAAATTTAGAGAGTTATTTAAACCAAAGAATTGTGATGTCATCAATATAGACTTGAATCTCAAACTCTTGGACTTCATTGAACAACCATTTGACAAAGGACTAATCCTCAAAAGTCTAGGTTAGATGGTGAGATGGATGCAATTGTGTCATCACCTACAATATAAACATCCAAAGAAACATATATATACATATTTTTATGTTAGTCAAGAGTTAATCAACATAAGATCCACATGTACAAGATACACAATTCAAGGTTCTTGGTAATCCCTCAAGAGCAAACTTAAATATAAGTGGAAGTAGAAGAGAGAACTAACCCTAATGTGTGATCTTGATGTATTGTGATGATATGAGATAATGAGATGTATTAGGGGGGAAATTAGGGGTATAGCATTATTGTTAGATCTTATGGAAAAAAGTCTAACCAAATCACCAAGAAAAATCCTCTTGTGATTTTACACACTTATTTCTACCAATCCTGGAAAATAAGTAAAGACTTCTAACCAAGTTATCAAGAACAATCCTCTTGAAAATTGTTCCACAAGAAAAGTAAATAATCCTCCCTTTTATTGTAACCTTATCTCCAATAATCCTGGATGATAAGCAAACACACCTAATATCAAACAATCCTTGATCCTTAGGAATTTGTAACACAACAATAATTTGTATAAAAAGAAAGCTTGTATAATGGACAAGGCTTAATTAAATGATCAATGCCTTCTTCTCTTTTAAATATGAAATATCAATATGATAAACTCTCTGAGTTCTTAATTATGCTTTTAGAATGATAATAAAATTTTCTCAAAAAACATATAGGTATGGAAATTTGTAATGAAAATTATATAGAGAGTTTTCTAAATTTTTTACTGAAAGAGGTGATATGGAAACTAACGTGTTTTGCCTTAAATACATCCTAAGAAACCTACATGAATTAATGAAAATGTTTGAGACATTTTCATGAAGGTTTGAAATAGTTTAGAATGACAATAGTTCATGAAAAGACATAATTTTAAATTATTTACAGGACTTCTTAAGTCGGTTTAAATGGTCACCTGTTTTAAAAAGTTCGTAACGCTTTTCAAATTTCAAATACTGCTTCAGACCAATGTGAATTGTGGCAGTTTTTATATGTTGTTACGAAGGGTTCAAATGCCAAAATTTACCAAAAATAGAATGTTTGAAAAATTAAAAAATTATCTAAGTATTTGAACCAACTTTATGCAACATCTGTTGACTTATCCAAGTCAATAGATTATATTTGAAAGTTATTTAACATGGCTCAAATATGAAAAATAAATTTTACAATGCATAATAAAAAATATTCTGAGCATTAAGAAATGTGTATATTAAAGATTTCATATACCTTGAAACTTGATCATAAAGCTTGAACAAAGTCATGCATCTTTTTCCTTTTTATTTTATAATGTAGATGGTGGTTTTGTATTCATTAAAACATGTTGGAAGCTTGTCTTCACATTCTCCCCCTTTTTTATTATGACAACCATGAAAGTTGATAAGCTTGAATTTATTAGAATATTTGAGAAGATCTTAAGTGAATGCTCCCCTTAACTTTTATAACTCCCCTTTCACCTAAGCTCTTCCTTGATTCATAGAAAATTTTGACAAATTTGCTTCTACAAAAGTTTGAGACAAGCATACACATACACATACGCATATATCTTCTTCTTATTTGTCATTAGAAAAAAGGAGTGGAAAAGATGTAATATATATAAATAAATTGTGAAAATATTATTAATTTTTTTACCTGTGAGTTTTACCTCATGAGTGGCTTCATCTTCAATCAAGCATTCATCTTTGGTGAACTTGATACCGCTTCAGAGAAATCCGATTATTCAGAGATACTCTGCGTATAACTGACTTTAGGCTTGAACATATGAAATTAAGAGAATACTCAAATGATTTTAATGCTTGAATAATTAGCACAAAATAATACTCTGGTAGCAAGTTGCGAATTTTGAGTTTAAACCAACGAAATGCCGTTTCTGGTTCACAGTATCACACATCCATCAAAACATCTGATTTCTTTGCAATAAATCTCAGAAATGAGTACCTTAATCTCATGGTCACTGATATATGCAATTCCAAATGACCTACTAGAGGATATGTATAGAAAAATACGAAATGCATAAGCCACATGTCATAACGAGAGGAGCAGACTCTAAAGGGTCTCTAGGAATTATATGAAAGTAGCCAAATCGACGCATGACGCGCTCAGGCATATGAGGATATGGCGAATGTGAACCTCAAGCCAACCATCCAGAATAGAATACAATGTCATCCAAGGGAAAAGTCTCGCGGTGATCAACATACGTATGTAAGTGTATATACTTTGCTACCATGTGGTCAAGATACACTCAGTATGGAGACATCATCGAGTTCCTTCTTAGTGGGTAGAATTGAGTTCCCTCTTAGTGGGGAGAATGCATAAGCCCGTGATATATCCTTAGTGTAGGTTGGCACATATGACCATCCAGATATGTGTGGGAAGTGCTGGAGAAACCAAGTTTGGTAATGGTAATTTTAAATAATTAGTAAAAGATGCAGAAATGGACGCAGAAAAAAGTGTTATGAAAATGACACTAAATGAGTGTTTCTGCGTGAAACAATCGCTAGCCTCTTATTAAAGGTTACTTGCAGGATCAACTACAATAATCTTAGACTGTGTTTAGAGTGTTTTTAGGTTGAAAAAAGGATAAAGGGGCAAAAGGTAAAGACAATTGCAAAGCAAATAAATTAGAGACAAGACTTGTGATTTAAAGTGAAAAATACTGTAAATTGCTATGAATTTAAATGTGGACTATTCATACATTTTTAAGCTTGAACTCGTTTCTCTCTTAGATGAGGGTACTTTGAGTGTATTGCTATTAAATGTGAAGAAATGCGACCCCTAACACAAATACATAATTTTTCTTAAATAAACATCCTAAATATGTAACCATCGACGGTTACTAGCCCATGTTTGGGATTAGTGGAAACTGTTTAAATCTTCCCACGTTCTTGCTGGCTTTCATGTTGGTAATCGTTACCGCCAATATGAATCCCTGCTTCATCGACCTTTGTACCTGTCGAAAGCTGCCTCGGGTCTTCTGACCCTCATCGACTGGCTCACTTGGTCGATACCCTTCCCTTGCTCGAAGCATCTTATTGTTTTTCACCAATCTATGCCTCTTTAGCCAAATAAACCCCATAGCTTAAGCTTTATTACCCTAGTCGAAAATTGCTTGTCAACAAATTTCCCCCCAAAATGCCATGTTCGACGAAGTCTTGTCGATGGGAGAATCTTGGTCTTTTCTATTCCATATTTTTGACTGCACGCCTCTTTGAGATGACGTCATGCGTAATCATGAATACTTTCTACGCAACAGTTTCCCATGTCACTTCAATCACTTCTCATTATTACTCCTAATCTTTAGGGCGTAGGTTTCTAACAAACCCCACTAACTTTTCCACTTCTTTTGGCCTGCTCACGCAACTCAAGTGACATTTGTTTCGCTTATAATGGATCTGATTCCTCTTTATATAGACTTTTAATAACCTTTAGTCTCTTTATTCCACTTCAGTTTCCCAACTCTTCGATTCCTGAAGAAATCTTAAGGAAACTCCATATGTTTTCGTAATGGCCACTCCAGCTGATATTCCTTTCACCGGTGATAACCTCATAGCTTTCACTATTTTTTCTGTGAAACAAAGCTTAAACTACATCCCAAATCCTCCTTATAAGGTGAAATCCAAGGTCCAAACATGGAACACCAAATATTAATCCCTTTTGTTGTTGTGATAAGACTCTTCACATTCCATGGGCCTTACCCAGTCCAAGAGACGCATCCAAAAACTGTCAATCAATACTTTCCCTGCTTTCTTCCTGCAATCCCTTCTGCCTTCAACCGTACAAAACCTATTGATGTTAGGTTTATGGTTTTTGATATCACAGTATTTTCCTCCATACCCAATCCGGGTAAAAAGACATGCCTTGCTTGGCTTGATAGAGTTCAAGAACAACAGAAACCTCAATCAGAAAGACTTGGCATCTTTGACATAATTCAAATTTCAGAGTGCCCATAATCTTGATCCCAACTTTATTCTCGCCTCACTTTTCTTTTGGGAAGATTTGACCAATACTTTCTAACTTCCTTGTGGGATGTTGACACCTACCTTGCTCAACATAGCAGCCATTACTAGACTTTCCCCATTGGGTATGACTTTCAACCCAGCTGTATCAATAAAACACACATTTAGCTTCAACCAAATGGATTTTGCCAGCTATTTTGCTGATCATCATCTTGTGGATACGAACGATGTTTTCGATACTGAACACATAACTTTTCTCATTCTTTGGCTTTCCCATTTCTTGTTTTTCATGGGATCTTTTACCACAACCCAGGATTTCATACCTCTGGCGATTCAACTCCATGAGGGGCAAAATATCTCACTGGGCAAGCTATTGCTGGTGAATCTTTACCAAACTTTAGGCAATGCTTCTACGCAACTAAAGGCACTTCCTAATCATGATAATGGCTTCGCTCTTTCAGGATCCTTTTGGCTTCTACAACACTGGATAAATGCCATATTTAAACATCAACTAGGTTATCCAGTTTCTGGAAAAGTTTTGCGTCTTAACAAAGTTAGGGTCGTCGAAGGTCTGAGGCTCTCCTTGACTACTACCCTCCACAAACTTGACCAATTCATGTTCATGAAGTACATCAATATGTTCGTCGAAACTAAAACTTTTGTCTTTTCAATGTCCCCTTTTATGGAATAGCGATTTGGTCCAAACTGGTTTCGAGAACCTTTTCCGAACACCTCTCCAAATGCAGCTCGTGTTAATGCCATTTGGAGAGCATTTCTAACACCAATAATACTCTCGACGGGATTAGGTTTCATGGGTTACTGTGATACGGTGGGAGAACTGACTTGAGGTTTTGCGTTTGTGTTTGCAAATGTTTCAGTTTAGCAAGAGTCGCCACCGACTTTTTATTTTATCCAAAGGAAAGGTCAAAAAGCACAGGAAAGACCTTTGAGATGTTTTCTTGGGTTCGGGGGGTAGATTATGAAAAGGGAAGGTGCTAGCACCCTTTTCATCCATGGTTTTCCATGGGCTCTTAGTTACTTGTTTAGATCACTTGCTTTGCTTTTTCAATTGTTTGAAATGGTGCTTTGTGTGGTTTTGAAAGTATTTTGAAAAGAGGCCATTGTTTTGGCAATCTTTGTAATGATTCTTGTTTGAAGAATGTATACAAAGATGTTTGTCTTTTGAAAAATGTTTCAATGTTTGAAAGTTTGTTTGGAAATTGTTTTAAAATGTGTTGTGTGTTTTTGAAAATAGTAAGGATGTTTGCAAATTGATCAAGTAACTAGGAGTTGTCTACCCTACTCAAAGATCTTTCCTACACATTTTAACCCTTTGACATTGTTGTTTTACCATTGTATTTGGTAAACAACCCTATCTTCGGATGTTAAACAGGACGGGCGTGGGTCATCGTATGACCATGATAACAATATTGCCAAGTATCTTAGCAAGTTTTAGGGACTAAGATCATTTTTTGTATAGGAAACCAAGATAGCATCATCGAGGGACTATGATCTTTTGTTTTGTTTTGTTTAATTTTGCCAAGATACCTAGCATGCATACCATGACCATTTTTAAGGCAACAAAGTGGATGAAACCCTAGGGGTGCTTGTGTGCAATGTATTGTCATTTTTCATGCATTTTTGTCTTGTGTTAAGTCATGCTATTTGTTTTGATTTTGGTCTTTGCATACAAAACCCTAATCTTACTATCATGCATATAAAGCAATAAAATGAGTAAAAGTAAATCTAAGACTATTACAATAATATTATGGGGAGGGGGATACAAGTTTTGAATAGGGGGATATTGCTCAAAATAAAACCCTAAAACTATTACAACCATATTGAATTTATTGTACAAATAAATAAATGAACAAATATTTAAATATGCAATAAAATGTAAATATGCAAAATGTTTTGTATTTGTTTTTATGTATGAGAAAATAAATTTATTTATGTCTTAAAAATAAGAAAATAAAAATGATTATTTTTGGAAAGGGTGAAAACCCTAATTTTTGTTCAAAAAAGATATATTCTATATTATTTATTTATTCATTTTTATGTACAAGAAAATAAATAAAAATATATACAAAAATGTCAAAAAAATAAAATATGTGAGAAAATATTATTTTATATGTATAAATAATAAAAATAAAAATATATAATATTTTTGTATTATTTACAAATTTATTTAAGAAAATAAAAGTATATTATTACTTAATAAACTATTTATTATGCAAAAAATAATAAAAAAATATGATAAAATGCAAAAAATAAAGAAAATATTTTTTATGATTTTTAATGTTTAGAAAAAATAATTAAAAGTCAGAAATGTGGAATATTCAAGAAAATGTGAAAAATAAAAGAAATGGGCCAAGGGGGTGCAGGAAGTAAACAGGGGGTGTCAATAGTCATACAAAACAGGCCCAGGCCCACGTTCCACTTCATCCATATCCTTCAAACCAGAAAAACGCGCGCGCCATGTACAAATCCTGTTCTATTGTATACGTGCATAAAAACAAAATCTTGCAACATGAAACTTGTAGCTTGTTAACTCACGATTCTAATGATATAAAAAACTTGACCCAACTCTCAAAAATCAGAGAATTTTATCACCCCTAATTTCTGACCTAAAATTTTCAGCATGTTCATCATCCAAATTCTCCTAGCTCAGTTAATATAAATGGAAGCTATGCATATGTACAGTTCAAGCACCTTAGAGACTACATTTTTGCTTCACAAACCTAAGCCTAATGATGTCTAAATAAGGAGATAGAAAGTTGGAAATTACCTTGTTCAGTAAAGTTCGAATATGGAAATGTAGCAACTTTGAGTGAGGCCTGAAGTTCTTTTGAGCTTGCTTGAAGTTCCCTTGACCTTTCCCAATGCTTAGCTTGCTTTGAAATGGCTTGAATCTCCTTGTAGAAGTCAACCTGCAAACTCAGAAATTGAAAATGGTGAAGCACGAAACAGGGGTTACAGTTGCTTGAGAAGGGCTTGGACAACTTAGGTGTGATGTATGGAATGTGTCTGAAGTTGTTCAAGACAAAACGCACGAGGCAAATTGGTTTTGGCTTGAGTTCTGCAGAGCTTGCCCTGTTTTGGGAAGAAATGGAGTTTTTGGTGTATTTGGGTGTTTGAGAGGTTGTAAACTCATGCTTTTGGCTTGCTACAATATGTTGAGGTTGTTTGAAATGAACACAAGACTTGGTTTTATCAGATACAAGAGTTATCTTCACTTTTGCAAGTTGGTTTGTTTTTGAAGAAAAGGTTGAGTTGACAAAGGCCAAGGTTGTACAAGCTAGCTCAAGGTCTGCATAGGGTTGGTGAGCTTTTCCTGAAGTTTGTGGATGTTGTTTGTATTAAGAGATCGGGTCCATGGCTCAAGATAAACAAAATTGCAAAAAGTGTGCTTTGTCAAAGTAACATTGTAACCTTTTTGCCATTTTTGGAATAAATCAATGTATGATGCTCCAAAGCTCAGAATAATGCCTTTGTCCAATGTATTTGCATTTAATTTATGAGTGTAGAAAGTATTAGAACTTGTAAACCAAGTACAAGCATGATCCAAACTGATTTGCAACTTGTGCCAATGTGAAAAATGCCATGGACAAAAGTGAGAAATGGCCATGTTCTTTTCTTCGATTCTCCCTAACCATAAATGATTTTGGAGAGTTATTGGACATTTTGGAAATCTTGTAACATTCTCTACAATCCATATTTGAAATGTATTTTGATATTCCTCTTGGAACTAGGTGAAAAGTTGCCATGAAGATAGGTCAAAATCCTGCCTAAACTAGGGCAAAATTTCACTAAGTTAAAAAGTTTATGGACCCTTATTCACAAAATCATAACTTGAGATCCAAGCATCTTTTTGGAAAACTTTGTGAATCAAAGTTGTAGATTTTGTGGAGGACTACAACTTTCATGTTGTAAGTTTTCTTTTAATCCAATTGCATCATGGTGAAAAAGTTGGGAAAAGTTGGGGGGAAAATAAGAAATTTTCATAACTTAGAAAAATTCTAAGTTATGAAAATTTTCAAACTTAAACCCTAATTTACAAAATTAGGTTTCTTGGTGAAAAAGTTTCATGTTTTGACACATCTTGATGAAAAATGACCCTTGGCACTTGATTTTGACCAAAAAGTCAAAGTTTGACTTTTCAGTGTACAATTGATTTTTGATCAGTTGACTGGAAAATTCATTTGTCAATCCAATGCATTTGAGATCTTTTGAACTATGTGATTAGGTCAAGATGATTCCATTGAGTCCTTGAAACCATGCTTGAACCCAATTTGCCATTGGCTAGGTGAAAAATTAAAAATTGCCCTTCTACAATCAAAACCCTTAAAATGACCATTTTGCCCTTTTGATGATCTGATCAAATTTCTTGAGGAGTTGTAGTCCAAACTTGATGAAATGGTTCATATGAGTCTATAATGTTGATGTGGATAAAAAATTATGAGGTTTGACTGTAAATTGGCCACAATTGACTTTTTCCCTAATACAGCTGATTTTTAGGTCAACTGTCCAATTGACTGGGCAAAAATTTGATTCAAGGCTTGAAACTTGGTATGAGCAATCTTAGAAGTCCAATATGAAGTATGAAAGTCACACGAGGCATTGGAATTCCAAAAATCCTTATGCAAACTCAAACCCTAATTTCAGGTCATCAGTGCAAGGAGATGTCTTGAGCTGAGCAAACCCTAATCTGGTCTTGAGTCCAAAGAGTCTTGTGAAGAAAATCTTGATAAAATGAGAGGGAAAATTTTGGGGTACAACATTTACCAACAAAACTTGGTATCTCGACAGTTAGGACTCAGCCAAATGCTGCCTTCGTCCTTGTTCCACCACCATGCCGACAACGTCTGGGTGGGTAGACAACTTACTGCTGAGGAACATAAGGCTTACCTTAGATTCCATCGGGCTACTCAAACTCTTGAATTTCTAGTTTTCGACTTTGAACACTCTTTTTTCACCTCACAGTTGTTTGATCAGTGGCGGCCCCAATACCAAAAGAAATACTTCTCCATACCCGACTTTCTTCAAAGGCTTATCGACGCCTTTAATGCTTTGGAAACTCGACAACCTCCTGCGCTGCTGATCTCCCATGAACTGGAACGCCCTTTTTCAGTCGACTTGAACCAAACTTTTACTTCTGAAAAGGTGCATGAAACGACGCCTTCCTTTTTTACAGACTCAGTCTCACCAAGGCATAATATTGTGTCATCAAACTTATAAGTATCTATTTTTCTCTTCTCTCTCTGCTTCTAATTTTGTTCCTTATTCTAACTTAACCAAAATCCTCATAAGGGCTACCTCATGCAGGTGGCGTCGAACTGAATTGAACTAGAAGCGTTCCTGTTGGTGACAACAATGCAAGGTCTAGAAACCTACCAGCCACATTTTGCATGATACTCTATCTTTCTACTTTTCCACCCAGAATGAGATCAAAGTGTTGAAGAAGCAAGATCCAATGGTTACCTTTAGGAATATTCACCTTCTTCGGCACACCCCAATTTCTTCACCAAATCTTAGTTCGACGTCTCTACCCATTGTTGAACTGGACACTGAAGTAATCCATGCGCTTCATGAGCTATGGTCTTATCTTTTTGAAAGTGAGTTTTTAGATGTCTTCGAGGAGGACGCTCTCATGAAAGTTGAGATTTTTAAACTTCTCGATACCATATCCCAATATCCTCTTCCTGATCCCTTGGCTCAGTACTTGATTTATTTTGAAGCTTTCTTCACCCAACTTGCAAAAGATCTTTCATTCTGCCGATACACTGATCTCCAACTTAAAACCAAATCAAATTCAATGAGAGTGGAGTGGGACCTGAGAAAAATTTGTGTGCAAATGGATAATAACCTCAAAGCTAAGAGAAATGAACGTCTAGAGTAACATTATGCTCTTGACCAAATAATTCTGGGTTACCGATACCAAATCGAAGTGCCCAATTAAAAAATTGTCGATGTTGAGCGTAAAAAGGCTTTATTGGATTCACCTGACTATCATTTACCCGACGAAATTCAACAATCTACTCTTGAGGGAATAACTCACAGTGAGAAAGCGCTTTAGCTTAGGAGCAAGATTAATCATCTTTCAGCTAAAAGGATTCGCCTCAACCAGAAATTTACCTATGAAAAGGACTTCTTGTAGAACCTTAAATCTCGATTTCCTTTGTAGTTTTGTTGTTGCCCCTATTCCAACTGGGCTTTATTTTTTGCTATATAATCCCATTGGGGCCCATCCATTTTGGTCCATGATTTTTGACATGCTTTATTTTGCAGTAATTTGAATCTCTTGAAGAATAGGTTTATACTTTTTCAAATATTTATCGTTTACTTTCAAGATTCTTTGATCGAAACCCAACTCTTCGATATCATATGCATTATTGGTAAACGCCTGTAGTATTTGGAATGGTTCTTCCCAATTTGGTGACCACTTCCCCAAAGTTCTATCTTTATGATCCATAGGAAGAATAACTTTCCATATGTAATCACCGACCGTAAACCTTTTTACCTTGGCCTTTTTATTGTAGGCCCTTGCAACTCGCTCTTTCTGTCGAATTAGCATGTCTAGCGCAACTAATCATTCTTTATCAAAATTTGACATTTCATCCAGCATCATTTTCCAATATTATTCTGATGAGAGTTCGTGTTGGCGTTGCACTCGTACTAATTACAAGTGTATCTCGACTGGTAAAACCACATTATGTTCAAATGTCAGTCGAAAAGGCATCGACCCAGTAGCTTCTTTGGGGGATGTCCGACAAGCCCATAAAACTTGATCCAACATCTTATTCCAATTCTTGGGTGTCTTAGAGACGTATTTCTTAATCAGCCCAATTATCACTTTGTTGGCAGCTTCGACATGACCATTGGCTTGAGTGTAATAAGGCATGGATGTTACTAACTTAAAACTTGTTTCAGCTGCAAGTTCTTGCATCTTTCTCCCAATGAAAACTGATCCTTGGTCTGTAGTGATTGTCTCAGGAATCCCAAATCTATAAATGATATGCTTTTGAATTAAGTAAATCACTTCTTCCTGGTGGACATTGACGAATGGGTCCGCTTCTATCCATTAAGTAAAGTAGTTTATCCCTACTAGGATGAACTTTTGTTGTTTTGGCGATGCCGGTCGAATTTCTCCAATGATGTCCAACGCCCATCCTCCAAGCGGCCATGGCTTAATAATCGCGTGCAATTCGCTTGCAGGTACATGTTGAGTTCCTGCATGCTTTTGGAATTCCTGACAGCCCTTAGCAAACTCAATACAATCTTTCAACATACTTAGCCAATAGACACCCTTTCGAAATAGAAGCCATTTCATTTTATGGCCGGCTTGGTGAGCCCCACAGGCTCCACTATGGACTTCGATTATTGCCAAATATGCTTCAGTATCTCCTAAGAATTTAAGCAACACTCCTTCAGGAGTCTTTTGGAATAATTCGTTGCCCATGCACATGTAACTCAAATCACTATATTTTATTTTCCTATCCACATTTCCAGCTGGAGTTTCAAAATAATTCACAATTGGCTTTCGCCAATCTGTGTCTAACAAATTGTCAATAGCAAAAATTTCAAAATTTCCACACGTATCATCTGCCCCTTAGTTTTTGAAATTGCCAATGTGAAGGATGGTGTCGAATCTACCTTCTCTCTCACCTCAATAAAACTTTTCATCTTGTCGGTGGATACTTTGTATCCAGAGGCAACTTGCGCCAAATCACTGGCCACTTGATTCTCCAATCTAGGTACATGTGTGTAATACGGTGGGAGAACTAACGTTTTGGTTTTATCCAAATGTGCGGATAGCTAGAGTCGCCACCGACTTTTCTTTTATCCAATATTTAGGAAAGGTGAAAAGAACAGGAAAGACCTTTGATAGATTTTGAGTTCGGGGGGGGGGGGGGGGGGGGTAAGATATGAAAAGGGAAGATGTTAGCACCCTTTTCACCCGTAGTTATCTACGGACTCTTAATTACTTAGCTCACTTTGAAAACATGCTTTGTGTATGTGATTTGTTAGAAAATATTTTGAAAATGTAAATGTAAGGCTGACTTTGTAATAATTCTTGTATCAGTCCTCAAGAATGTATACAAAGTGTTCTTTTTGTAAATATTTCGTTTTGAAAGTGTGATATGAGAATGTTTAGAAAAAGGGTTGTGAGCAAGTAATTAAGAGTATCCTACCCACTAAAGTCTTTCGTATTCTTTTCCTTCTCCTTTAGAGATGGTACTATCCATACCATTAGTTGGTAGGTAGCCCTATTTATTGGATGTGAAGGGTCATGCGTAGGGTCATCGTATGGTCATCGAAGGCAACATGTAAGGATACCTTAGCTATTCGAAGGGACTATCATCATATTATTTATAGGGACTAGATCATTTTTCGTACACAACTTGAGGGACATCAAGGGACTATGATCTTTTGTATCGTAGGGACTATGATGATTTGTTCAAGGGTCTTTTGCTAAAGTTATCCCTACTTTCGAGGGACATGACCATTATTCGTAATGCAACAAAAGAGGTTACCCTAAAGGTGCAAGTGTGAAGAGTGTATTGATTTCAGTTAATTTATCTTGAAATTAAGTTTTTTCTAGGTTGTTTTTAGTATTGCCATACAAACCCTAGTTACTAACAGTTAGATATGTATAAGAAGCGTAAAGTGAGGAATGTAAAGTCCTAAGCTATTACATGGCTTTATGAGAGGTACATAAGTATAAATATGCATGAAATAAACCTACGCTATTACATCTTGTGAGCAGTTACATAATAGGAAAAACATAGAAAGTAAATCTAAGCTATTACAATTGATAGTCGCAACCTATACACTTGATCTATAAATGTAAATAAATGAAAAAGAAATAAGAAAAGAAAATGTTGAAATGTTTTTGTGATTTTTTTGTGAAAATAATTTAAGTTGATAATTAATCAAAAACCTAAAATTCTGATTAATTTTAATATTTAAGAAAAAAAGGTTAATTAATTAATTTAGTAAATAAAAACCCTAAACCTAATTTATTAGTATTAATAAAAAATTAAGTTAGTTTAATGATTAATTAAAAAAATTAGGGTTAGAAAAGAAAAAGAAAAGAAAATTAGGTTAAAGAGAAAATAAAAGAAAAAAATTGCATGGGGTGGGTGTTGAACCCACGCCCTCTAGCCTTCACAATGCATCATTTACCACTGATTCATGCGCTCGTTGGTGTCTAAAAACAAGAGATACATATTATATAGGAATCCTGCATAAATTTGAAAAATAACAAAAAAAGATTACAAAAGGCAGGGATCAAACCCACACCCTCTACATTACACGCCTTCGTCTTGACTAGCGGCGCTACGCTCTTATCCGGTATCATAACACAAACGAATAAATATAATATGAAACCAGTGGACTAGAGAGGCGCCAGAGTCCTAGCTCTGGTTGTCTTCTCTGGTGAGTTTAAATTTCAACATGCAAAAACAAAGCGTGTTAGAGGTAAAGAAGGACCCTACCCCTAATTTGACCCTTGTGAATCCATTGGTGGCCTTTGTTTTGGCTAAATCGTTGTGCATAATGAGATATGAACAAGATAATGCAAAGTGTTTTAAACACAGTGATGAGATGTTATGGCGTTATGAGCCTCATGCAAGGGGTCATTCCTGCATTGTTTTGTCTCAGGAACACGATAAAATTGTTAGTATGAATCAGAGCATTGAAAAATTCAAAATACGAAATCAATTAAAAACATGTAATCGTCCATGTATAGAATGCAAATTTAAGGCTTCTTTGATCATCAAGAACAATCAATACTTACTCTATAACACCTCATGAGTTAATTTAATCGGGCAATTTTCTTTGAGAAGGGCTGTAAATTGGATTTCGAGTTGTCCTAGTTTTTGACAAAATTTTGAGATTTTGGTAGAGTGTTCTTGAGCAATCTTTTTTGGTGGTCCTTTTGTATGAATATGATGAGCATATATAAAGGAAGATATTAGGTAAATGAATGGGCTTGGACATTGTATGAAAACATATCTTTGATTTTGTTTGAAAATAGCTTCAAATCTTACAAAACCAAGAAGTTTTATTTTGTAAATAAATTAGGGTTTTCTAACCATTTTAAATTTGTCATGCATTCTTGCCATACAATCCTATTAGCATACATCTAAACAGTTAAATATTTGCGGGAATTAAAAATGCGGGAAAATAAACCTAGCTATTACAAGGCTTCAGGGAGGGGGATTAATTACATAGCCAAAAAAAAATCGGTGGAAAGCGATAAGTAAATAAAACCCCTAAATTAACTATTACAAACCATGAACAGTTACAAAATATTGGCAAAATAAATAACAAGCGCGCGACGGATTAAATGCGAGGCGATTAGGGTTTTGACCCTTTGACTAATCCTATTTGTGATTGATTAAAAAAAGATGTTTTTGTCATGTTTTGTTATTTGAGAAAATAATGAAATAATGAAATTAAAAGAAAATCCTAAGTTCTAATTAATATTAATTAAAATAAATAAATTAATTCATTCTAAAAACCTATTTTTATATTTTATTTTATTTGAGAAAGAAAGAAAAATTAAATCAAGAGTTTAAACCTAATTTGCTAATTAGTTTTAATTAAAAACAAGTTAAAATTTCCCTAAATTAAATTAAACTAAATTAAATTAAATTTGATAAAAAAAACCTAATTCTAATTTTTATGATTTCTTGATTTTATGATTTTATGAAAAAAAATTGATTAATTTTGTGAATTAAAATAATTAAGCAAATTAATTAAATAAAAGAAATAAATAGAGAAAAGGAAAAAATGGGCCCGATTGTTAGCAAAAAAGGGGTGCAGATCTGATTTTTGTGGCCCTAAAACTCCAAGCCTATTTGACTACGCTTGCTCTGGTGTGGGTGTTGACTTGAGTGCTATGGTGGACCTTCAATGCTGACACGTTGGATCTGGCTTGCTGATGATCAAACGGATGAATATTGATGATGTATGGTGGATGTCATGATGAACAACACGCTGGATCCCTTATATGAAAATAACACAAATAAAATGCTGGGACCTGGGGATCGAACCCAGGTCCTTATGCTCGCTTCCAGTGCTCTCTTGCCAGCTGTGCTGCGTTGTTTATTTGTTCATATAATAGAAACAAATAATATAATCAAATCAAGTAAAACATTCAGAAAAATGCGCGAAAATTCAAACCGGCCAACCAATGACTGACACGCCTCATCTTCTTCACCGACCTGTCGTTTTAGGCAACAAGACTTTTACCTACAGACAGGACTCCGTAGCTAAAACCTTGTCAACTTCAAAAATGCAACAAACACGATATAAATTTCATTGGAGGCCATGAATCAACTGGGCTTGAAGCCCTGATCATCATGGTATCCATATTCGTTCCTAATTTGGCCTATACTAAGAAACCCCAAAAATAAGCTTGGAACCCTAATCATGGCATCTTGCCTTTCCTGCACTTAGAATTCAATTAAATGACACAGAGGGCTTCGAATCCTCATGACGAACAAGAATGTAGGGTTAATTCTCACTGAAAACGCGTGCATATATGAAATCAAAAACCAAAAACAGTGGGACAAACCAGGTCTTATAGCTTACAATTTTGAATGTTTCAGGCCTTGGTAATGATAGGAATAACTTCTGGGAACATCAAGGAAGGGATTGGTGATATTGAAATTCTTTGAAACGCCTTGTAGATTGAAAACTATTCACACTTTTGTCCAAATTTTTGAGTTTTCTCCCTGGCTTTTCACGGCTTCTAACCCCTTATTTTGATCTGCAAAGCTTTATTATATAACCTAGAATGAATTAGGTTAACAAACTTGGCATGAATCTTTGCATTTATCCGAGATTTGATTTGATTTTCAATTTGTATGGTATCTTTCTATTTTCATGCCAATCATGGCTTTCTTGTATCAATTTCCATTGATTCGAATTGATTATGCAAGCTCAACATATCTTGATTGCCAATCTGTAAAAAAAAACAAATCAAATCACATCTTTGATAATTTTCATCATTTATTTGATTTAATTCACTTTTTAATTAAGGAAAAATCAAAATAAATTGAAAATTTAAGCAAATAATGTGTGGATAAGTATTTGAGTCGTGGACCACATTATAATTGAGGTGCAAGCATAAAAAGTTGGGCCCATTTAGCAAAAAATGCAAATTTGAGCACATTTGACTTTTGGCAATTTTGCAAAAATGGTCAACTTGGCCAATGCATAACTCTCTCAATTTTGACCCTAGAGAGGTGCTCTTGGACTTTTTAGAAATATTAGGATATCCTCTAAGAAACCCTTTTGGTCTCATCTCAATTGAGTCTTCCATGTTCATGTATGAAGCTTTGACCCAAAAGGTGTTTTTGTTGACTTTTCAAAAGGACCTATAATGTCAAAATTCATATCTTTTTGTGAGTGCATATTATGAACTTTCGAGCTGAAGATTAATTGTAGGTAATTGCATCCTATTAAAAATGAGCTTTGGATGGGTCATTTCTGATAAAGTATGAGAAAGTTATGCTTGGTCAAAGTTGAGTTGACTTTTCCTACAAAACCCTAATTTAGCAACTTTTGGGTTTTTATGAATTGTGAGCAATCCTTGAGGAATCATGATCAACCCTTGATAAAATGATGAATAATACTTCAATATGAGGATGTTGACCAAAAATATTGAAGTTTGACCGTATGTGGGCCATAAATGACTTTTGACCTAGCATAGTTGATTTTCAGGCATTTTAGCAATTGACTGAGCAAACTTCTTCTGCAAGGCTTGAAACTTGACATGGATGATCTTGAGAACATATTAGGACAATGGTGAGTATTTGAGTCCTTTATGGTTCACACATCTTGATGAAGATGGAAACCCTAAATTAAGATAGTCCGCCTTAGGAGAGAGTTTGTCTGGTCAACTCTTGAACTTCCTTGAGCAATTTGGGGACCTCACTTGCCATGTGTTGAGAAATATGGGAGGGAAAATTTTGGGGTACAACAGCTTCCCCTGTTCAATTTTCTTAAACCTGAAGATGTAGATTGGCTCGTCAGCCTTTCGTGATCTGAAGGTAGAAGATGATTGAACACTAGAGTGCCCAGAAATTTGCACTCGCATGAAGTGGCACTTGATTTGTGACATCGGGAATGGGCTTATAGATGCCATTTGGAGGTTGCTAGAGAATTGTCGGAGATGGGCTTAAAGATGCCATCCGAAGAAGTGTCGATCGATTAAGAGATTCCTTTGCGAGAACCCGTATACCTGTTGTTGAGGAGGACTTCGCTGGGGAATGCTGGTCTCTGTCTTGGGAGAAATAGAGTTTTAGGAGCTTCAGTCGTCTGTTACTCTACTGGGGAATAACTTTGATTTGGGGAAGCAGAAATGAACTGCGTATCTGGTCGGGGTATATGCTGCACCGCGACTTTATGGGGAAATGTGAAATAAATCGTGTTTGATTGGGTCCCAGTCTTATAGTGCTGTGGACTGCTGTCTGGGGATAATAGAGGAAGAACCCATATAGTAAGGTTATGAGAAGGAACCTGGATAGTAGGGTTACTTAGATATGAAAGTCTGGATAGTAGGGCTTGATAAGGAACCTGGATAGTAGGGTTACTTCGATATGAAAGCCTGTATAGTAGGGATGTGAGAAGGAACCTGGATAGTAGGGTTACTTCGACATGAAAGCCTGGATAGTAAGGCTGTGAGAAGGAACCTGGGTAGTAGGGTTACTTCGATGTGAAAGCTGGGATAGTAGGGCTTGAGAAGGAACCTGGGTAGTAGGGTTACTTCGAGATGAAACCCTGGATAATAGGGCTTGAGAAGGAACCTGGATGGTAGGGTTACTTCGATATGAAAGCCGGTATGGTAGGGCTGTGAAAAGGAACCTGGATAGTAGGGTTACTTCAATATGAAAGCCTGGATAGTAGGGCTGTGAGAAGGAACCTGGATGGTAGGGTTACTTCGATATGAAAGCCGGGATGGTAGGGCTGTGAGAAGGAACCTGGATAGTAGGGTTACTTCAATATGAAAGTCGGGATAGTAGGGTTGTGAGAAGGAACTTGGATAGTAGGGTTACTTCAATATGAAAGCCGGGATAGTAGGGCTGTGAAAAGGAACCTGGATGGTAGGGTTACTTCGATATGAAAGCCTGGATAGTAGGGCTTGAGAAGGAACCTGGATGGTAGGGTTACTTCAATATGAAAGCCAGGATGGTAGGGCTGTAAAAAGGAACCTGGGTAGTAGGGTTACTTAGATATGAAAGCCTAGATAGTAGGGCTGTGAGAAGGAACCTGGATGGTAGGGTTACTTCGATATGAAAGCCGGGATGGTAGGGCTGTAAGAAGGAACCTAGATAGTAGGGTTACTTCGATATGAAAGCCGGGATAGTAGGGCTGTGAGAAGGAACCTGTATAGTAGGGTTACTTCGATTTTGAAGCAGGGATAGTAGGGCTGTGAGAAGGAACCTGGATAGTAAGGTTACTTCGATATGAGTTTAGGTAAAACTGCAGAGGGAACCTGGGTAAGGTTGCTTTGTGATGAGTCTGTGTAAGACTTCAGGAGGAACCTAGGTAAGGTTGTTTTTGTCACACTGATGATTACTCTGTTTAGCTTCGAGTGTTGATCATGGACCTGCTAGAAATTGTTGATAATAACTGTCTTTCTTGAAAGAAATACAAGGTTAGTTATGCGCGATGCATGAGATGCATTGTGATGAGGTTCTCAAAATAATTGAGATTATGTTATATGTAATGTATGCACATGTCATGATGTATGAACATGAAATGCTGACGTAATAAACTGAGTCCGGGAAAATAAATCCCTGACTGCTGTTTGGAGAGTATGAGGAATAATATTCTTGACTGTTGTAAAAACCATAGTTCCACTATTTCTGTTGGGGACGGTGAACAAAGATGACTATGCTGGGGATCTGCCCCTCGTTTACGGATATTCTGCCGAGGAGAGACTCTGCTTGAGAACAACTCTGCAGGGAATAACTCTGTTAGAGAGGAGATACTCTGTTGATAGATTTGCTGATTCAGCTGAAGATGAATTTCTGTTGCTGGTGATAATGACTTCTGTTGGAGATTGAATTTCTGATTGTTAGAGAAATAAACTCTACTTGGGGAAAAATTTACTGACTCACTCGCGATTGTGAACCTCAGCTGGGGAGAGTTATGTCCTATTCGGGAAAGCTAACATCACCGTCTTTGGATACTTTTTACTCTGTAGGGAGTGTATGTACCACTACTCATGTTCTCAAGCTGGCTCTATCCTGGTACCTGATGGGGAAAGTAACTGTAAGGTTTGGGCACCTCTTGTTTTCCCTGTTTTTAGTATTATGAGTAATCGTCTTTTGTTTTTCATGTAAACAGTTATGAGCAGCAATCATTTTCAAATGCATATACCAAAAATAAATCACTGGACGTTTTTTCAAAACAAAACAGAAAAAGAAAAACAAATTGAAATTTCTTGTGAAAACGAATTGCATTAATTTTTGAAGTTAGCCTGTAATAGGCGTTTTGTACAAAGAGGCTGACGTCCTAGTAAGAGAACGTCGCCGAAAGATATAAATTACAATTTGTGTAAAAAATGAAAAAACAGCTATGTGAAACCATCCCATTGGGTTCCAACTCTGCTATTGCCTTTATATCTTCAAGCATCTCATCACTTTGCTACTTGGCCGAAGGTGGATCAGATTGATTGGCGTCATCTGAGCTTGATAGTTGATACCGAAGTCTGGTTGCAAGATGATCCAATGAGACATAGTGTTACGCTTCGATCCCTAATTTTTGCCTGGACTGCCCTTTCAGGTTTTCAGTCCACCGGGATACCCTTTTTGCCCAAGTCGCCTTTTCAGGTTTTCGACTTGCCGAGTGTACAACTTTTTCATTTTTATCCCTTACGTTTGCCCGAACCCTTTTGTTTCACCGGGAAGCCCTTATTTTTGCCTAGGCCAGTCAACCTAGCGGGTCTTTGATTATGCGTAGTATCTTTTCAGTATGTCTGCATTGACGGGGTGAGGAAGGTCGTCACCATCCATAGTAGTTAAAATCATGGCTCCTCCCAAGAACATGTTCTTAACCACAAATGGCCCTTCGTACGTGGGGGTCTATTTGCCCCTGGGATCACCTTGTGGTAGTATGATGCGTTTGATCACTAGATCCCCGACCTGATATTCTTGACGTCTAACTTTCTTGTTAAAAGCCTTGATCATTCACTTTTGATACGTCTGACCATGACAAATAGCAGTAAGTCTCTTTTCATCGATTATATTCAGCTGATCAAGTCGAGTTTGGATCCAGTAGTCTTCGTTCAAGCCCACATCCTTCATAATCCTGAGAGAGGGTATCTGGACTTTGATGGGTAGGACTGCGTCCATACCGTACACCAAAGAGTAGGGTGTTGCCCCTATCGACGTCCGTGCTGAGGTACGGTACCCATGAAGAGCGAATGGTAACATCTCGTGCCAGTCTTTGTATGTCACCGTCATCTTCTGTACAATCTTTTTGATGTTCTTGTTAGCTGCTTCAACAACCCCATTCATCTTCGGCCGGTAGGGAGAAGAGTTATGATGCTGTTTATCGTGGAAATTGGTAAACAACCGCTGATCCTCCAAAAGGTTACTTATTTGGTGACTCGCAGGATCGATCAGATTGATCCTAAGACATGGTTGATTTTTGGGGTTTTGACTAAGTTTAATGATGGTTAATGACAAGAAAATAAAGACACTTTATGTAAATTGCATGAAGAAAACTTGGTAGAATGAAAGAAAGCTTTAAATAAAGGCTTCGACTGGGAAAAGTAAATGAAAGGCAATAAAGTTCTGGAAAATAAATGACTTTGATTAATTTAAATGGTGTTTCACACATACATTCTCAACAATTCTTTCGCTCACACTGGGTACTTGAATCTAAATGAGTAACTTGTATATAATTGTGAACACACGCGAAAAACTACGTGAACAACTAGTATTTATACTAAACACATCTCAAGTAACCGTCGGGCGGTTACGCTGCTTCGAGATGACTCCACTTGGCACGCTCACAACATTCGACGCTCCTGATCTTGGCACATTGCACTTGGTAACCGCTGGGAACCGTTTTCCCTCCCAACATTTGAATCTCAAACCGTTCCACTCTGAGTATCGAATACCTTTGTCGAGAAGCACCTTCGACGTCGAAGGCAACAAGATTCCTACTTAGAAGAAATTCTCTAAGTACCTTGCCATCTTCTGATGAGCATTTCGACAGAATCAGCTGGTCGAAACCGTCCCTCATGATTAATGGTTTATATTAATAAAACAAGGGTGTCGAGTTTAAGAGCCAACAAATTGCCCCCCAAGAATGCCTTATTCCGACGCTAAAAAGAAAAAGGCATTCTTTGAGATTCCACTCGACACCTGTCCTTCATTCTTAGCCACAAATTAACCTGTGCGCTTTTTGTCTTCTACCAACCAACTGACAATCCCAAGAAAAAGCCATCATTCCATCTGTACCTAAGACGTCACCTCAGTAAGGCGTTTAGCGTGCCCAATGTCTTTTCACAGATTGTCATCATGACAATTTCCCAAAAATGAGGGTGCACGCTGCACCGTTTCGTTTATGCAGAACGGCTATGTCAGCGAAGGAGCGCCATGTGCCCCACTATCAACTGCAACATTAAATGGCCTCGAATTTTGTGATTTCCCAACCACTATAAATAGCGCTAAGTACCCCCTTGTGGGACTTTTTCACGCCATTCTGCATCCAAACCTTATTGTTGAACACAAAATCTCTGCAAACACCTGCAAACACTTTGTTCTTCACTCACCTTCAATCTTAACCCAAAAATGGCTTCAGGTTCCTCTAATGCTCCCAGTTCCAACATTCCTTCTAGAACTGCTAAACCAAAAATCTTCTCAATTGTCCCAACAATTACCTCTACAGGCCTGCGAAGGGTTCCTGAACCCCTTGGAACTGCTGAGCGTGAAGCTTATTCCTCTCAACTACTGATTCCGGTTGGATACTCCAACCAGATTTTCGCCATGTCTGGCCCGTTATCCCCATGCATTGATGAATCCACGAAGATCAAGAACTTCTTCCCGGTGCTTGAGGCGCTCAAACCTGTTGGGTGCTCCAAAAAGGCTGCAGATGACAACGAAGATCCTGCTAAGGAAAAAATAGATCTGCGTTTCTTCAATAGAGGTGTTAGGGCTTTCAGGTCTAGCCCTAGTCTTACACCAGACTACAGTGATTGGCTAGAGAAGATGGAAAAAATCCAGGCTTAGATCTGGAAGAACCTGGGGATATACGACCTAGTCATGCTGTCGAAGACTGGTCTCAACTACTCCCCTGAGATGCTGATAGCCTCTTTGCTTTTCTGGGATTATACTCACTTCACTTTCCACCTGCCTTGTGGAATGCTAACACCCACTCTTTTCGACGTGGCTGCCATCACCGGTCTTCGACCAACTGGGGATTATTTCGACCCAGAGGAAATGTCGGAGGACCAAATTGGGTTTTCAGCTACCAAACCCACCTATACCACCTACATCAACCACTACCATGATAGGTCGACAGCCAATGTGACGGATGTGGAGCACATTGCGTTTCTAGCCCTTTGGCTGTCATGCTTTATGTTCTGTACGAAGTCGTTACAGGTGACAAAGAAAAGGGTCACCCTTGCTACCCAGCTTCACCATGGCCAAAACATTTGTTTGGCAGAATTAATCCTGGCGAATCTGTATGAGTCGATCAGCAGTGGAGCGACTCTGTTAAAGGTCATCGAAAATAGAGCCAGTCTGTTGCTTGCAGGACCCTTCTGGCTACTTCAACTATGGCTAAATGCCACTTTTGAGTCTTTCTTACCTCAGAAAACTCAAATAAACGAACAAGCTCCTGAGATAGCCAAAAGGCGTATCGAAGGCACCAGATTGGCTTTACTGACCCCGACTGAAGATGGGCTGGAACTTCAACAGACTTTTGCAAACTTCGTCTTGATGTTTGCAAGAAGAAAAGAATTCACCTCGACCATGGCTCCTTTCGCTCGTCGAAAGGTTGGTCCAGAATGGTTCACCAGGCCCCATCCCAAGTCGTCAGGTGACCCTCATGTCGAAGAACACACAATAATGTGGGAAGCATTTCTCACACCCAGAATAATGCCACTGCGCTTTAAGAGCTCCAAGAATCACCTGAGCTTGATCGCTTACCAGCCAAACTTGGTCTCTCGACAGTTTGGTATCATCCAATCACTTCCTTCTCCTATTTTTCCTAGGGAGAAATCAATGTTATATTTTTGCAATGACTATACTGAGGATGCTGCCACCAAGCATATTGGCAGGTACGCTGGTCGAACAGTACTTTCACTGTTCGACTATCAACTTAACTTCCTCTGTTCACCATCTTTCGAAGACTGGTGGAAGAGTTACTATGCTGAAGAGTTCTTCGACGAAAAAGATTTTGTGGACGAACTTCAGAAGTCCTTTGTTCTAGTCCTTGACAAAATAAAGAAATGTACGTTCACTCTCCAAATTATTTTTTGTCTTTCCATTTCGACTTGTAACTTGTTAATTATAACTTGTGAACGCGTCTTCTTTCAGTTGTTCGAAAGCCTGCAGCAAAGAAAGCCGCAGAAGGCCATCAGGGAGGAGATCCCTCGACAAAACCTTCAGCACCGGCAAAAACCACAGAAAGCCATCAGGGAGGAGGTCCCTCGACAAAACCTTCATCACCGGTAACCAAACTTTTATTATTTCCTTCAGGTTTTAACCTCCTGTTTTTCGTTGTGGCATTCTAAATCGAACTCCAATTGGTTTTCAGGAAACTGCACCCAAGAAACGGCCTGCACTAACGGTCGAATCTGGGAGTGACGACGAGGACGAATCTCCCCCCGCTCCTCTTAAACGAAGAAAAGTGAAGAAAGATGCTCCTTCTCCTGAGTCTCGACCCATGATCAGAATAAAGGTTGCAGGGAGAAGACCGAGGCCACCTCCCGTGATTATAGAAGAGCCCACAGAGGAGGAGCTAAACGTTTTGCTCAATAAACCCGTCGAAAGTGATAATTCCAGCCCTGGGGCTGAAATTCCTCTGCAGGTAGTTTCTCTGACCATTTTTAACTCAGGTGTCGATGCTCTCATTCGATTGTGTCTCTTTCTAAACCAGAAGATTCTTCCTCTTCTATTTTCAGGAGACCACCGAAAGTTCAGCACCAAAGACTTCAGAGACACTAGACTCTGCTGAACACAGTAGGCAACAAGAGGAGGAATTGGCGAACGATGAAGCCATTGCCGAAGCAGAGGAACAACAACCAAAGGAAACTCAAGTGATCGATCTGTCAGAGGAACAACATGACGAAGGGGATCACGCTGATGCTGGCACTATAGAACTACATGTCGAAGAGAGTCATGTCGATGCAAACGCTACTCAACAACTTCAACCCCAAGCCAACGCTGCTGTAAGGGTTACCACCTCGACCAAGCCTAAGTCTAAAGAAGACTTGGCACTCTTGAAGCAAACTGATCCCATTGGCTACCTGAATGCCATTATCGAGATTAGGGGAAGTTCATATGACCTTAGTCATGATGCTTCTACTGCATCGGGGAAGTCCACTTCGACTTCTCCTCTTGATGAGGCTTTGATGAAGGTCAAGGCTCAGTTCTTCAAGAAAGATCTGATGAAGGCTTTGGAGGGGGATCCTACTGCTCCGTCTTGTTTGGGAGCTGTTTTGAATGCAGTCGACTTGCTTGCTGTGACTCCAGAGGTTTCGAGCTTTATCTTGGAGTTATACTCCATTGTTGATCAAGTCTCTGCGGACTATCAACGTCAGAGGGGCTTCAACAGCCAGCTCGAAGCGCTACATGGAAAAATTTCTTCTGCCTGGACTGAGGTAGCTGAGACGACTTCTCGAATTGCAGAGTTGTTGAAGCAGAAGGCATCCAAGCAAGAAGAAATTGACGCCATAGATTGAGATAATGCCTCTATAAAGGCGCAAATCGAAGAGCTGGAGGCCAAGATAAATGCTAATACCAAGCGTAAGGAGGAGCTTCTCTCGACTGTTTCAGACACAAAGAGCCAAGCTGAAGTTACACGAGGCCTAGAGTTTGCTGAGAAAGCCCAAGCCTTCGATGACCAGATTGCCAAGCTTTCCCAGGCGACTGCCTTGTGCAACAAAAGACTGGAGTTGCAGCAGGCCAAGTACCTTCGACTTAGAGATTCTATCCCCTTCTAATTTACTCAGCCATTTATTAACCATGTATTGTAATATTTATTTGACAATGTAACCATTTTGGCTAATTCTTATAAAATTTTCCATTTTGGCTATTTATGGTTAAGTTGGTCATTACTTGCTATTTATTTTGATCTCTTGGAGCATAGGTTTATACTTTTTCAAATATTTGCCGTTTACTCTCAAGAGTCTTTTATCTTCACCTAACTCTTCGACTTTATAAGCTCCACCAGAAAAAGTTTGGATAATTCTGAATGGTCCTTCCCATTTGGGTGACCATTTTCCCATGCTTCGATCCCTTCGATCCATGGGGAGAATCACCTTCCAAACTAATTCTCCAAGCAAGAATGCCTTAGGTTTTACTTTTTTATTGTAAGAGTCTTCTACTCTTTTCTTCTGAATCCTTAGTAGGTCGAGAGCGCGTAGTCTTTCTTCGTCTAAATCTACTAGTTCGTCTAACATCATATCCCAATAAACCTCAGAGGGGATATCATGATGTCTCTAAACCCTTGCAGATTGAAGACAAATTTCCGCTGGCAACACTGCGTCATGACCAAAAGTTATCCGATATGGTGTTGTACCTATGGCTTCTTTTGGGGACGTTTGACAGGCCCACAAGATCTGGTCTAACGTCTTATGCCAATTTTTTGGCTTCTTCCCTACATGCTTTTTTATCAAGCCAATCACTATTTTATTTGCTGCTTCGACTTGACCGTTTGCCTGTGCATAATAAGGCGTTGATGTTAGGAGTCTAAAGCCTGTTTCTTGAGCGAATTCCTGCATCTTTCGACCGGTGAAAACTGATCCTTGATCAGTCGTTAAAGTTTCATGGATTCCAAATCTAAAGATAATGTTCTTTTGAATAAATTCAATGACATTTTCTTGGTCTACATTGACTAAAGGAATAGCTTCGATCCACTTAGTGAAATAATCAATGCCTACCAATATATACTTCTGGCTCTTTGATGATGCTGGTCGAATCTCTCCAATAAGGTCCAACGCCCATCCTCTAAAGGGCCATGGTTTCACTATTGAGTGAAGTTCACTTGCTAGTACATGTTGGATGCCTGTATGGACTTGACATTCTTGGCAACCCTTCGCAAACTCGACACAATCTTTCAAGATGGTGGGCCAGTATAGTCCTTGTCGAAACAACAACCACTTCATCTTATGGCCTACTTGGTGAGCCCCACATGCTCCAGCGTGCGTAGTCGAAAGGTCTATGTATGCTTCAGTTTCACTTAAGCACTTTAGCAATACCCCTTCAGGCGTCTTTTTAAATAACTCATTACCCATGAGTACATAACTCAATGCCCTATATTTTATTTTCCGTTCTGTCAAAGCTGCTGGATTTTATAGATAATCTACAATGGGTTTCCTCCCATCTTGCTCTGACAAATTGTCTATGAATGATATTTCGAAGTTCCTTTGATCAGCATACCCTAGTCTTGTCGATTTCAAATCTGTTGGTGACAGACAAGTTGCTTTTATTTTTTCTCGGACTTCGATTGCTCTTTGTAATCTCGTTTTTGAAATTTTGTACCCAGATGCAATTTGTGCCAAATCGTTGGCTATTTGATTTTCCAATCTGGGTATGTGTCGAATGTTGACCATTTCGAATTTTTTCAATAAACGATTTGCTATCACAAAGTACATAATAAGATTTTCTCTTATGCACTTATATTCTTTTGTGACTTGCTTAATGACTAACTCTGAGTCTCCCATTATTTCGACTCGAGTTGCCCCCAATTCCAACAATATCTCAAGGCCAGTAATTAGAGCTTCGTACTCAGCCTCATTGTTCGAACAAGTACCTGATATCTTGTACTTGAATGTTGTTGGAATTTTTTCTAGAGAAATAATCAAGACTCCTACTCCTGTTCCATCTTTATGGCTGGAACCATCGAAGTAGAATTTCCAAGGCTCTATCTCCACATAATTTATATCCTCAACCTGAATTGAGTGGTCGACTATAAAGTCTGCCACCACTTGCCCTTTCACTGCCCTAAGAGGCATAAAGGTCAAGGAGTACTCAGTTAACGCTAGCGCCCACTTGCCAATTTGGCTGTGCAGGATGGGTTTCGACAACATGTACTTGAAAACATCAAAATGAGACGAAACATACACATCAACTGGCTTTATATATTGTTTGAGCTTTGTACAAGAGAAATAAAGACATAGACATAATTTTTCAACTTCGCTATATCTAGTTTCTGCATCGTTCAAAACTCTACTAAGATAGTAAATGGGTCTTTCGACTCCATTTTCATCTTCTTGGGCTAACATGCTTCCCAAAGTTTTGTCAGATGCAGCTATGTACAATCTCATACTCCTGTTGCTGCAAGGAGGCACCAAAATAGGTGGCTTTGTGAGATACCCTTTGATTTTGTCGAAGGCTTCTTGTTGCTCTTGCCCCCATTCGAATCTTTCTTTGTTCAATCGAAGTAAGGGTGAAAAGGCTTGAGATTTCCCACTTAGGTTAGATATGAATCTCCTCAAGAAATTTATCTTGCCCAGCAGAGATTGCAGTTCCTTTTTGTTCGCTGGCGCTTTCGCTTCCAGAATTGCCTTCGTCTTGTTCTGGTTGATTTCGATTCCTTTCTTGTGGACGATGAAGCCCAAGAAATCTCCAGCTTTTACACAGAATGCACACTTCAAAGGGTTCATCTTCAGACCATGTTCTCTCATTCTTTCGAATGATTGTCGAAGGTGGTCTATATGGTTCTTCCTGGAAACAGATTTTACAACAATATCATCAATATATACTTGCATAAAAGTGTTAATAAAATCATGGAAGATAGAGTTCATCGCTCGCTGATATGTTGCCCCAGCGTTCTTTAGGCCAAAAGGCATCACTACCCATTCGTAAGTGCCTAAAGCCCCGGGGCATCGAAAAGCTGTTTTCGACACATCTTCTTCAGCAATGAATATTTGATTATATCCTGAATAACCATCGAGCATACTCAGGTACTCATAGCCAGCGGTAGAATCGACTAGCATTTCCGCCACAGGCATAGGATATTCATCTTTGGGTGTAGCAGCATTCAAATCTCTGAAATCTATGCACACCCTCAATGTACCATTTTTCTTAATCACTGGCACAATGTTTGCAATCCATTCGACATACCTCGTAGCTCGTATGAATTTGCACTTCAGCAGTCTTTCAACTTCCATTTTGATCTTCGACAATATTTCTGGAGCGAAGTGTCTTGGACTTTGCTTGACTGGCTTCTTCCCAGGTTTGATTGGCAACTGAAGTTCTACCAATCCTCTGTCGAGACCAGGCATTTCGTCGTAATCCCATGCAAAGCAGTCCTTGAATTCTTTTAACAAATGGATCACTTCCAACCTGAGTTCTGGGTCTATTTTTGCGCTAATGTAAGTTGGATTTTTCTCTAACCCTTCGCCCAAGTTGATTTCTTCTAAAGGATCATGCGCTAACATTTTGATGTTGTTCGCTAAGGGGTCATTTTCGAATCCCAAAGGCTCATCGTCGTAGATGGCGTCGAGCCTTTGTTCCTGCATTCCTTCTGGCATGATATCAGGAGGTTCTGGATCGAAATCCTTTCCAGGACCTGTAGAAGGTAACTCTTGATCATTGGCCTGTGTGGCCATATATTTTACTTCGGCTTCGAGAGCCGTTATCATCCTTGTTTCGGCTACGTAAGCCGAAATTCGCTGCAGTGATTGTGACTCAGTCATTGTCACTGAATTCACTTCCCCAACCAGTTGGCTGGATATCAGTTAGCCCACTAAAATCAATGTGGGACAAGTCTTCTCTGTCCCATTGAAAACCATGCTCAGGGTGCAGGTATAAGGAACAAAAAGCATTTGGCGCTGACGCCAAGTCGAAGTCAGGTGCTGGGCATGGCCCAATGTGAGCCAGATTTTTGTCGAAGTCTGCCATCCCTAGGTGATTTACTTCGCCCAAGTAATAGCTTTGATCCGCTTCTATGTTTTCGACCATTCCATCAGGACGCCATAGTATCAACCTTTGGTGCATTGATGATGGTACAGCTCCAACACCATGTATCCATTCTCGGCCCAACAACAGATTATAATTTAGTTTGGCCGATATGACCATAAACATAGTTGGTCGAAGGATGGATCCCACCTTGATGTCCAGTTGGATCACACCCATAGTGGTCCCTATTCCGCCTTCATAATTCGACAGGACCATGTTGTGAGGCTTGATGTTTTCATCGCTCTTGCCTATTTTTCTCAGCATAAAGTGAGGGATGATGTTGATGGTTGCCCCACAGTCCACCAAGATCTTATTTACTGTGGTTTCTTCGAGTTTAGCCCTTATAAATAAAGGCTTGAGGTGATTTTTTATCGCCTCTGTAGGAGGTTCGAAGAACCCATTTTGCTCCTCAGTAGCGCCATTATCCATGACGAAGTAGCATACTGGCCTATGCTTGGCCATTTCTTGTTCAACTTCCCAATCGCTTGCTTCGACCTCCACCTGGCGGTTGAACTCTCTTGGCAAAACTGAGACTATGTTCACCATGATATCTAAGGTGTTATCAGACTCAGAGCCATCTTCGTTATCAACTTCACCCTGGTTAGGCCAGACTAGCCTATTGGTCACTGGTTGTCTTTCCAGAGGCTTCCTCTGCTTTCTCTGAGGGACATTTGAACTTGATTCTGGCTTTGGTTCATTAGCAGCTTCCCTCTCAGCCTTTCGCCGCCTCTGGTATCTTCTCCATTGAGATCGAGACATGGGATTCTTTCCTTTATAGTTGCTTGATACCTGGGTCACTTTAGGGGTAGCAACCTGAGGTTCTTTCTTATGTGTAAAAGATGATCCTCTTGGCACTTCGAAGGAGTGCCATCTTTCCTCGCTTGGCCTCTTTCGACCTGATGTTTTGTACCATGTATCAACTGGCACATTGGTTAGAGGCCTGAAAGTCAGTGGCCTCTTTTCTTGATTTGAACCCTTTTGGTAGGTTCTTCTGGGGTCATGTCGAGTATCAACACTTTCCCTTTTTCTGTTTGCTGCTCTTACACTTTGGATATGTTCAGCAGCTTTTTTGTCGAAAATCGAGCTGCATCGAGGACACATCATCACTTCTGACTTTTTCTTCTGGCATCTTTGCAGGAAATCTGCCAGATTTTCATTTTCCCGAGGGAAAGCTGTTTTGTTGGCTTGTTCTTGCCTAGTGGCCTCCTCTGATGCTTTTGGTTCAGAGACTTCGACCATGTTGACATTCATGGTGTCTTTGGTGGCAAGAGTCAACTGCTTCATCTGAGTCTCCAAGTCCACTGTCTGGCCTTGAACTGCAGCCAAGTAAGAACTGGGTTTTGTTCCAGATTTTTGGGCTCCAACTGTCTCCAGCTTTGGGCTTTCGACCGCTTTTTGGACCGCTTCAATTGTCTTTCTAGATAGATTCCCAGAAAAACTGCCAAAGATTGGCATGTTGACATGATCCTTGGTGACTTCGACCATAGTTATTCCTGGCCTCTTCGTCTGGCTTTTGGATGCCTCTATCACATTCACCTCTGAAGGTTCAGCATAATGGGCTTCAGCCTGCAAAGGGTTGGAGTCCACAGTCATGGGGGTCTTGTCAGCAAACTTCAACCTCCCTTCTTCGATAGCGTCTTGCACGAGATTCCTGAAAAGAAAACATTGAGATGTTTTATGGCCCAGAAAATTATGATATTTACAAAAGCCTATTTTCTTTCTTTGATCAAGAGGAGGCACTTTTACCCCTGGGGGTACTATCATTTGGCCATCTTTTACAAGTAAGTCAAAGATTTCATCACATTTTGTAATATCAAAACTGTAAGTCTTTTTGGGGAACCTATCGTTGGCCCTTTCCGGACCAGTGGGATTTTTTCCACTTGAGGGGACTAACAGTTTGCAAGAGTATGGTGGCCCTTGTTTTAGTTCCGCTAAATCGACCTCGCTTTCTTCGACGGTTATAGTTTCGTCGAAGGTTTCTGGATCTTCATCATCCATTTCGACATATGCTATCCTCTCTCTTTTATGAGTTTTTGTCGCCTTGGCTTTTTCAGCCTTAAGGCGTTCTACCTGTCGAACTCTATCGGCCAATTGGGCCATGTCTCTCAGGTATTGAGTGTCTAATTTCTTCCTAATGGAATAATCTAAGCCCCCTGCGGCTATTTCGACTAACTCATGTTCTGGAACTTGCGTAAAGCATCTTGCTTTGAGCAACCTAAACCTATTTAGATATTCGTCTATAGGTTCAGTGAAACGTCTCTTTACACTGGCCAATTCTTTCAGGCTTATCTTGGTTTGTCCCATGTAGAATTGCTCATGGAACAATCTCTCCAACTGGGTCCAATGATGGATCGAATTGGGGGGATAGTTGTGAACCAAGTAAACGCGTTCTTTGTTAAAGAACTTGGGAAATACTTAATCCTCAGGTTTTCGTTGTTTGAAATATCTCCTGCTTCGATCAAGTATCTCGCCACATGTTCGACAGTAGATTCTGTCGTGTCCCCTGAAAATTTAGTGAACTTAGGGACTTTACATCTAGGAGGTAAGTCTGTTTGTAACACATATTCTGACAGTGGGGATGTGAAGTTGGGCCTACGAAAGCCCATATTCATCCCATTTTGTGTCATGATTCTTTCGATCATGGCTGCCAGGTTATTTTCCAAACCCATATTCTGGTATTGGATGTGCTGAACTACTTCGTCAGCATTTTGGTTTCTGTTGACTATCCTTACCTCTAGGGCTATGACCCTAGGTTCTTCGACCCCGGGTTGCTCCAATCGTGCCCTAAGGTTTTCTTCGACAGGCTGCTGGACTTGGTTAATAGTGGTTTCTTCCTCTAGAAGTATACCTTGGTTTCCCCTTATTTGCGCTCTTTGGGGCTGTCGAATAGGTTGGGGTACCCCAAAGAAATCAGCCAGACGCGTCATTTGCGTTGTCATCTGCTGATTCGACTGGGTGGTGTTTTGTATTAGAGGATTCAGCACTGTACTTAAAGTTTGTGCCAACATTTGAACCATATCGTGGTTGCTTTCGTCCATTTGTTGCCTCAAGACTGTTGTCGAGGCATTCGTAAGGCCATGCGCTACTTGGGACGTTCCTCCTAAGAGTTGGGTCCTATTTCTGTTCGCCATACCAACTCCAAAACCTTGGAGTGGCGAAGAGGCACTCACTAAAGGGTCTGAAAAAGTGGACGCAGCGTTCGTCAGGCTAGCCAATTCAGACGTTGGCATGCCATAGAGTTGTTCTCGATTTGGGCCGCCTGTCATAAATCCTGGGGGAACATAAGGCCTAGTCCTTGGATTTCCCCCTGGTGGGGGAGTTCCCAAAGGCACTCTGGGGCCAGTGAACGGAGGTAATGACCCCGTTTGTGTGACCGTTACTGCTGGTGTTGAACCAGCGGTTATCGCTTCACTTACGGTTGGGATAACCGTTGTTCCCACATTCGTTTGTGGGATTTCGCTATTGTTTGGCGGATTCGCCATCTCTTCTCTTCTTCTGGAAGTATTGGTATTGTTAGTGTATATTCTACCACTTCTCAATAACATGCAATACTTCTCGAAAAAGATGATATTCTGTACAAATACGGTTAACCTTCAAAATCAACACAAGGTCCCACCAGGTGTGCCAATTTGTTTACCGTGGAAATTGGTAAACAACCGCTGATCCTCCAAAAGGTTACTTATTTGGTGACTCGCAGGATCGATCAGATTGATCCTAAGACATGGTTGATTTTTGGGGTTTTGACTAAGTTTAATGATGGTTAATGACAAGAAAATAAAGACACTTTATGTAAATTGCATGAAGAAAACTTGGTAGAATGAAAGAAAGCTTTAAATAAAGGCTTCGACTGGGAAAAGTAAATGAAAGGCAATAAAGTTCTAGAAAATAAATGACTTTGATTAATTTAAATGGTGTTTCACACATACATTCTCAACAATTCTTTCGCTCACACTGGGTACTTGAATCTAAATGAGTAACTTGTATATAATTGTGAACACACGCGAAAAACTACGTGAACAACTAGTATTTATACTAAACACATCTCAAGTAACCGTTGGGCGGTTACGCTGCTTCGAGATGACTCCACTTGGCACGCTCACAACATTCGACGCTCCTGATCTTGGCACGTTGCACTTGGTAACCGCTGGGAACCGTTTTCCCTCCAAACATTTGAATCTCAAACCGTTCCACTCTGAGCATCGAATACCTTTGTCGAGAAGCACCTTCGACGTCGAAGGCAACAAGATTCCTACTTAGAAGAAATTCTCTAAGTACCTTGCCATCTTCTGATGAGCATTTCGACAGAATCAGCTGGTCGAAACCGTCCCTCATGATTAATGGTTTATATTAATAAAACAAGGGTGTCGAGTTTAAGAGCCAACAAATGCTGAATCTTGAACTGTTGGCGGAGCTCGGTGATCATTGTGTTATTGAGATTTGTATCATTGTTAGTGATAATCCTCTTTGGTACACCATATCGACAAATCAGATTGTGTCGGATGAACCACGCCACGACGGTCTTGGTTACTGTAGCAAAGGAAGCTGCCTCGACCCACTTTGTGAAGTAATCAATTGCTACCAGAATGAAGCGATGTCCGTTAGACGCAGTAGGTCTAATCTCGCCGATCATGTCGATGCCCCACATTGCAAAGGGCCAAGGAGCTGTCAAAACATTCAGGGGATCCAGAGGTACATGCACCTTATCAGCATAGACTTGGCACTTATGACAGGTTCGAGAGTGCTGATAACAATCTGCTTCCATAACGGACCAATAATATCCTGCCCGTAGGATTTTCTTCGCCATGGTATGTCCACTGGAATGAGTTCCGAAGGTACCTTCATGTAACTCTGCCATAATCCTTTATGCCTCGCTCTTGTCTACACACCGCAGTAAGGTTGAATCATGGTTACGCTTATAGAGGATCCCATTGCTAAGAAAGAGCTTCATAGTGAACCTTCTCAGAAATTTCTTGTCATTAACAGATGCCCCCTCGGGGTATTCTTGAGCCTCAAGATACCTCTTTACCTCATAAAACCAGGTTTTATCTGCTACCTCTTTAGTCTCAATGTCACAGCAGTGTGCGGGTTCATCCAACCTTTCAATGGTAATCTGGGGAGCTTCATTGTCCCACCTAAACTTGAACATATAAGACATGGTAGCTAGCGCGTCCGCCAACTGATTCTCTTCTCTTGGGAAATGTTCAAAAGTTATCTCCTCAAAGTGTGGGAATAATGTCAGTACATATTCTCTGTAAGGAATAAGATTCGGGTGCTTCGTATCCCACTCGCCTTTGATCTGACTTATTAGAAAAGCGGAATCTCCGGATACACTCAAGAACTTAATCCTCAGGTCAATAGCAGCTCGAAGACCCATGATACACGCTTCATACTCCGCCATATTGTTGGTGCAGTTAAAACATAACCGGGTGGTGAATGGAGTATGACAGCCCTCAGGAGATATGATTACAACGCCAATTCCATTACCCAATGCGCTCGAGGCTCCATCAAAATACATAGACCATCGGGATCCCTCCTAGGGTCCTTCATCCAGTCCAGGTTCTTCGCAATCGGTTACCAACATGATATTCTCATATAGGAACTCGAAATTCTTGGACTGGTAGTCATCCACGGCCTAATGCGCCAAATGATCTGCCAATACACTCCCCTTGATTGCTTTTTGGGTTGTGAATTGGATGTCGTGCTCGGTTAAGATCATCTTCCATCTTGCTATCCTTCCAGAGAGAGTGGGCTTCTCAAAAATATACTTGATTGGATCCATCTTTGATATCAACAAGGTAGTGTGAGTCAGCATATACTGTCTCAGTCGGCGAGCAGCCCATGCCAAAGCGCAACAAGTTTTCTAGAGCAATGAGTATCGGGTCTCACAGTTGGTAAACTTTTTGCTAAGGTAGTAAATGTCGTGCTCTTTTCGACCAGACTCGTCATACTGCCCCAACACACACCCCATTGAACTATCTAGCACTGTCAAGTATAATATCAAAGGTCTTCCTTCAACTGGAGGTATCAGAATTGGTGGTTCTTGAAGGTATTCCTTGATTTTTTCAAAAGCGGTATGGCATTCGTCATTCCACTTTACCACTTGATCTTTCTTCAGCAGCTTGAAGATTGGCTCACAAGTAGCAGTCAGATGTGAAATGAACCTGGCGATATAATTCAGCCATCCCAAGAAACCTCTAACTTCCTTCTCTGTGCGGGGGACCGACATCTCTTGTATGGCCTTTACCTTTGCAGGGTCCACCTGAATACCCTTATTACTGACGACGAAGCCCAGAAGCTTACCAGACCTTACCTCGAAGGTACACTTGTTCGGATTCAACCTCAGCTTGTACGTCTTTAACCTGTCAAACAGTTTCTGGAGATGATCAAGGTGCTCTTCCTCAGTCTTGGACCTGGCTATCATGTCATCAACACAAACCTCAATCTCATGGTGAATCATATCATGGAACAAAGCGACCATGGCACGCTGATAAGTTGCCCCAACATTCTTCAACCCAAAAGGCATTACCTTGTATTAGAACGTGCCCCACTGTGTAACGAAGGTTGTCTTCTCCATGTCTTTGGGAGCCATCTTGATCTGGTTGTAGCTAGAAAAACCATCCATGAAGGAGAAGATCTTATGCTGCACAGTGTTGTCAACTAGAACATCAATGTGAGGAAGTGGGGAATCATCCTTAGGGCTTGCCCTGTTCAGATCTCTGTAGTCCACACACATCCGTACCTTACCGTCCTTCTTAGGTACCGGAACGACGTTGGCAATCCACTGCAGATAGGAAGTGACAACTAAGAATCATGTGTCAAACTGTTTCATGACTTCTGCCTTGATTTTCTATGACATTACAAGGCGCATACGGAGAACTTTCTGCTTTACTGGAGGATAGTCTTCTTTAGTCGGAAGGCGATGTACCATAATATAAGTGTCCAAACCAGGCATGTCTTCATAGGACCAGGCGAAGATCTAAACATAGTCGTGTAGCACCTGTATTAACCATTGTTTGACACTAGGCCCCAGATTCGTACCTGTGATACGGTGGGAGAACTGACTTGAGGGTTTTGCAATTGATTACAAATGTTGCAGTTAGCAAGAGTCGCCACCGACTTTTCTTTTATCCAAAAGGAAAGGTGAAAAATCACAGGAAAGACCTTTGAGATTGTTTCTTGAGTTCGGGGGGTAGATTATGAAAAGGGAAGGTGTTAGCACCCTTTTCATCCATGTTTTTCCATGGGCTCTTAGTTACTTGCTAGATCACTTACTTTTGTTGTTTGAAATTGTGTTTGGTGTGGTTTTGAAAGTATTTGTAAAAGAGGCCATTGTTTAGGCAATCTTTGTAATGATTCTCGTTCGTAAAAATGTATACAAAGATGTTTGTCTTTTGAAGATGTTTTAAATGTTTGTAAGATGTTTTTGAAATGTGTGTGTTTGTTTTTAAAATAGCAAGGATAGTTGTTTGAAAATAGAGCAAGTAACTAGAAGTAATCTACCTACTCAAATGTCTTTCTTATGCCTTTTCTATTCCTTTGACATTGTTGTCTTACCATTGATTTGGTAAGCAACCCTATCTTTGAATGTAAACGGGACGGGCGTGGGTCATCGTATAACCATGATTAACAATGTTGAAAAATATCTTAGCGTTTTTGAGGGACCAAGATTATTTTGTAAGGCAACTTAGAACAACGTCATCGAGGGACTATGATCTTATACTTGTTTGTTTTGCCAAGATACTTCGCATGCGTAATATGGCTATTTTGTAAGGCAACCAAGTGGAGAAACCCTATGGGTGCTTGTGTGTAAATGTGTTATTTTCATGCTTTGATTTTGTCTTGCATTAGGGTTTTCTATTTGATTTGTTTTGATCTTACCATACAAATCCTAATTACTAACATGGCCTGTAAAGCGATAAATTGCGTAATGTAAAAATTACTAAGCTATTACAATAATTTATGGGAGGGGGGAATACGAATTTGAATGGGGATTTGCAAGAATGTAAATCTAAATAAGCTATTACAACTAAATCGAATTTGTACAAGAAATGGAATAAATAATGTTCAAGATAATTTAAATATGCAAAGATACATAAAAATGCAAAGATACATAAAAAATGCAAGAAAAGGATTTTTGTCTTATATGCAAAATAATTTTGACCTAATCCTAAGAATTTAAAAGGAGGAAATTAATTCTTAAAAAGGGGTTAACCCTAATTTCTAAATTAAAGTAAAGCTCTTTAAATATTATCTTTTTGTGTATTTTTTTGTATTAAAAATATTAAATAATATTTTTTATGAAAATATTTAGTTTATGTATGTTAAAATAAATATTTACAAATATATATATATATATATATATATATATATATATATATATATATATATATATATATATATATATATATATATATATATATATATATATATATATATATATATATATATATATATATATATATATATATATATATATATATATATATATATATATATATATATATATATATATATATATATATATATATATATATATATATATATATATATATATATATATATATATATATATATATAAATGTAAAAGAAAAGATAATAATATATCCAAGTTCATTATTTTTTTACAAATTTATTTAAGAAAAATGACTAGTATATATTGAAGATAAAATATATTTTTTCATGTGAAAATAAAATAAAATGCAATATTATCATATTTATATTTTTTAGGATTTTTATGTATTAAAGAAAATATTTAATAAACAAAAATGAAAATAAAACAAATAAATAAAAAATATGAAAACAGTTGGGCCAGGGGGGTATCCTGAGCAATCACATGGTGAATGTTAGAAAAAAAACAAGCCCAGCGTGGAGGCCCAATCCTGCAAAAACAACAAAAATGGAAAAATGGAAAAGTGTAAAAAACAAAAGGTAGCGCCAAGGTTCGAACCCAGGACATAGGTCTCACCAACGCGCTACCTTGCCACTGGGGTGGCTATACATCCGTTGATTTATGTGAACCAAAAATAACATAACATGAACAAGGTCCTTGCCCTGTACTTCGTCTTCTTCCTCTAGCCAGCCAGATGCTCTGTAACTTTCTCATCTCTCAATAAAAATGGAAATTGATAACATGAATGTTATAGCATTTTGTCTCACGATTCTAACCATGTAAACTATGTAAGCTAACAATCAAAGGTCAAGATGAATTTTAAAAGCCCTAAATTAAAACCTAATTTTTATAGGAATTTGAACTTCAAAATTCTCTCAACTCAGGCCAAATAAATGCAAGATATATACATGTACAACTTTGTAGCAATGAGGTCTACATTGTTTATTCACAAATCATGGCCAATGGATGCCTGTATGAAGAGATATAAGTTGAGATTTTTACCTCTTTCAGTTGAAATCGTGGATGGAGTTGGAGTGAGTTTTATGAAGGCCTGATGATTGCTTGAGCTTGCTTGAACCTCCCTGAGTGTGTTCCAATCCTTGCCTTGCTTTGGAAGTGCCTGGAACTCTCTATCCAAGTCAACCTGCAAGCTTTGAAAATAAAAATGGCAGATGATGGAGAAGGAGTTACAGTACAGGGGTGAGGGTCTGGATCAATTAGATATCAAGTAGGTAAAGTATTTTGATGATTGAAACTTGAAACGCACGAGCCAAATGATGGATTACTATGCTTATGCAAAAACTGCAAGTTTTGACAGTTTTTTTGGTGAAAGGGAGTTTGGGAGTGTTTCAGGCCTCTAGCAATCGTGTTTTTTGTTGTAATGTGTTTGTGTATTAGTATGGGATAGGTTTTAAGTCAGCTCTCCAACAGATTTAAGAGTTCTAGCCTTTTGGCACTGTGATACGGTGGGAGAACTGACTTGAGGTTTTGCGTTTGTGTTCACAAATGTTTCGGTTTAGCAAGAGTCGCCACCGACTTTTTATTTTATCCAAAGGAAAGGTCAAAAAGCACAGGAAAGACCTTTGAGATGTTTTCTTGGGTTTGGGGGGTAGATTATGAAAAGGGAAGGTGCTAGCACCCTTTTCATCCATGGTTTTCCATGGGCTCTTAGTTACTTGTTTAGATCACTTGCTTTGCTTTTTCAATTGTTTGAAATGGTGCTTTGTGTGGTTTTGAAAGTATTTTGAAAAGAGGCCATCATTTTGGAAATCTTTGTAATGGTTCTTGTTTGAAGAATGTATACAAAGATGTTTGTCTTTTGAAAAATGTTTCAATGTTTGAAAGTTTGTTTGGAAATTGTTTTGAAATTGTGTGTGTGTTTTTTTGAAAAAATAGCAAAGATGTTTGCAAATTGATCAAGTAACTAGGAGTTGTCTACCCTAATAAAAAGTCTTTCTTGTACATTTTTAACCCTTTGACATTGTTGTTTTACCATTGTATTTGGTAAACAACCCTATCTTTGGATGTTAAACGGGACAAGCGTGGGTCATCGTATGACCATGATAGCAATTGTGCCAAGTATCTTAGCAAGTTTTTTGAGGGACTAAGATCATTTTTGTATAGGCAACCAAGATAGCGTCATCGAGGGACTATGATCTTTTGCTTTGTTTTTGTTTTTCCAAGATACCTAGCATGCATACCATGGCCATTTTAAGGCAACAAAGTGGATGAAACCCTAGGGGTGCTTGTGTGCATTGTGTTGTCATTTTTCATGCATTATTGTCTTGTATTAAGTCATGCTATTTGTTTTGATTTTTTGTCTTTGCATACAAAACCCTAGTTTACTATCATGCATATAAAGCAATAAAATGCGTAAAATAAATCTAAGACTATTACAACATTATTATGGGGAGGGGGATACAAGTTTGAATAGGGGAGTATTTGCACAAAATAAAACCATAATTTACTATTACAACCCAATTGAATTTATACAACAATAAATAAATAAACAAGTATTTAAATATGCAATAAATTGCAAATATGCAAAATGTTTTTGTATTTATTTTATGTATGTAAAATAAATTTATTTAAGTCTTAAAAATAAGAGAAAATAAAACGATTATTTTTGAAAGGGTTAAGAAACCCTAATTTTTGTTTAAAAAAGATATATTCTATATTATTTATTTATTCATTTTTATGTACAAGAAAATAAATAAAAATATATACAAAAATGTTAAAAAATAAAATATGTGAGAAAATATTAATTTAAGTATATAAATAAAAAATAAAAATATATAATATTTTTGTATTATTTACAAATTTTATTTAAGAAAATAAGTTATATTATTATTAATAAACTATTTTTATGGCCAAAAAATAATAAAATAAAATGCAAAAAATTAAGAAAATATTTTTGAGATTTTTCAATGTTTAGAAAAAATAAATAAAAGTCAGAAATGTGGAATATTCAAGAAAATATGAAAAATAAAAGAAATATAGAAAATGGGCCAAGGGGGTGCAAATAACACAATGAAGGGTGCAAATAGCCAGACAAGCCAGGCCCAGGCCCACGTTCACTTCATCCCTGTCCTTCAAACCAGAAAAACGCGCGCGCCATGTAAAAACTGCAACTCTTGCATACGTGCTTAAAAATGAAATCTTGCAACATGAAACTTGTAGCTTGTTAACTCACGATTTCAATGATATAAAAAACTTGATCTAACTCTCAAAGACCAGAGAGAATTTCAATGGCCCTAAATCTTGACCTAATTTTTTCAGCAACTTCAACTATCAAATACTCCTAGCTCAGTTAACATAAATGAAATCTACGTATATGTACAGCTCAAGCACATTGAATACTACATTTTTACTTCACAAACCTAAGTCTAAGGATGTCTAAATAAGGAGATAGAACTTTGAAAATTACCTTGTTCAGTCAAGTTTGGCTATGGCAATGTAGCAACTTTGAGTGAGGCCTGAGGTACTTGTGAGCTTGCCTGAAGTTGTCTCAACCTTTCCCAATGCTCAGCTTGCTTTGAAATGGCTTGAATGTCCCTGTAGAACTCAACCTGCAAAGCTTCAAAATGAAAATGGTGAAGTGTGAAAATGAGGTTACAGCTGCTGAACAATGGCTTGGATAGTTTAGGTGTGATGTAGGGAATGTGTGGGAAGTGATTCAAGACAAAATGCACGAGGCAATTTGGTTTTGGCTCGGTGTTTGCAGAAGTTGCCCTGTTTTGGGCAGAAATGGGGTTTTCTGTATTAGAGGGTGTTTGAGAGCCTGGGAAATCGTGTTTTAGGCTTGCTACAATATGTTTAACTTATTTGAAATGGTCACAAAGCTTGGTTTTAACAGATGCACAAGTTATGGACCTTTTGTAAGCTTTCTTGTTTTTGAAGCAAAAGTTGAGTTGACAAAGCCAAAGCCTATACAGGCTAGCTCAAGGCCTAAGGAGAGTTGGTACACTTTTCCTGATGTTTGTGGATGTTGTTTGTATCAAGAGATCAGGTTCAATGCTCAAGATAAACAAAATTGCAAAAAGTATGCTTTATGGAAATGATATTGCAACCTTTATGCCATTTTTGGAATAATTCTTTGTGTAATGCTCCATAGCTCAGAACGATGCCAATATCCATTGTATTTGCATTAAATTAAGGAGTGTGGAAAGGTTTAAGACCTGTAAAACAAGTACAAGCATGCTTAGTACAGATTTGCAACTTGTAGCAATGTGTAAAATGCCATGGACAAAAGTGAGAAATAGCCATTTTATTTCTTTTGATTCTCCCTATCCACAAATGATCTTGGAGAGTTCTTGGACATTTTGGAAATCTTGTAACATGATATACAATCCATCTTTGAAATGAATTTTGATATTCCACTTGGAACTATGTGAAAAGTTGCCATGAAGATAGGTCAAAATCCTGCCTAAACTAGGGCAAAATTTCACTAAGTTAAAAGTTTTATGGACCCTTATTCACAAAATCATAACTTGATATCCAAGAATCTTTTTGGAAAACTTTGTGAATCAAAGTTGTATATTTTGTGTAGTACTACAACTTTAATGTTGGAAGTTTTCTTTGAATCCAATTGCATCATGGTGAAAAAGTTGGGAAAAATAAATAAATTTTCATAACTTAGAAAATTTCTAAGTTATGAAAATTTTCAATCTTAAACCCTAATTTCCAAAATTAGGTTTCTTGGTGAACAAGTTTCTTGTTTTGACATATCTTGATGAAAAATGACCCTTGGCACTTGATTTTGACCAAAAAGTCAAAGTTTGACTTTTCAGTGTACAGTTGATTTTTGATCAGTTGATTGGAAAATTCATCTGTCAATCCAATGCATTTGAGATCTTTTGAACCTTGTGATTAGGTCAAGATGATGCCATTGAGTCCTTGAAACCATGCTTGAACCCAATTTGGCATTGGCTAGGTTAAAAATCAGAAATTTCCCTTTTACAGTCAAAACCCTAAAAATGACCATTTTGCCCTTTTGATAATCTGATCAAATTTCTTGAGGAGTTGTGGTCCAAACTTGATCAAATGGTTCATATGAGTTTATAATGTTGATGTGGATAAATAATAATGAGGTTTGACTGTAAATTGTCCACAGTTGACTTTTTCCCCAATACAGCTGATTTTTAGGTCAACTGTCCAATTGACTGGGCAAAAATTTGTATCAAAGCTTGAAACTTGGTATGGGAAACCTTAGAGGTCCGACATGAAGTATGAAAGTCACATGAGGCATTAGAAGTCCAAAACTACTTGTGCAAACCCAAACCCTAAATTTAGATCATTAGTGCAAGGAGATGTCTTGAGCTGAGCAAACCCTAATCTGGTCTTGAGTCTAAAGAGTCTTGTGAGGAGAATCTTGATAAAATGAGAGGGCAAATTTTGGGGTACAACAGGCACACTTTCTTGCTTTTGAAGCAAAGTGAAGGGACAAGGCTTTACATGCTTGTACTGGCTTTCTTAGGGTTGGTATAAGTTTTGTACAACTTGCTTTAGGCCTATAAGACTTGTATGTGCAAAGGAGACAGGTTCAATGCTCAAGAATTGGAAAATTGCAAAAGTGAACCTTTTCCAAAATTGCAATGGCCACTTTATGCCATTTATGGAATTACAACTTGGATAAAGATTTTAGGGCTTGGATTAAAGCTTTGTCAAGTGAGTAAGCATTAAATTATGGAGTAAGAAACAAGTTTGGGACCTGTAAAGCATGGATTAGGCAGCATAGATACTGATTTGAAATTTGTTCTTCATGAAATGGCTTGAATACAAAGTGAGAAATTGCCAACTTCCTCTCTTCGATTCTCTCAACTCAAACATGATCTTGAGGAGTTCTTGGACATTTTGGAAAGCTTGCAATGTTCCCTATAACTCATCTTTGAAATGCATTTCAAGACTCCTCTTGGAACTAGGTGAAAAATTTCCATGAAGTTGGGTTCAAAACCTGCCTAAATTAGGGCAAAATTTCACTAAGTTATTTGGTTCATGAGCATGTATTCATAAAATTATATCTTGAGATCCAAGCATCCTTAGGGAAAAGTGTGTGAAGAAAAGTTGTAGATTTCATGGAGATCTACAACTTTCATGTTGGGAACTTTCTTTGAATCATCTTGTATCACGGTGAAAAAATGGCTTAAAGTTGAGATAAAATAAGAAATTTTCTGTACTAAAAAATTTCTAAGTTAAGAAAATTTCAAATTTTAAAACCAAATCTTCAATATTTGATTCCTTGATGAACAAGTTTCACAATTTGACATGTTTTAATGAATTATTATCCTTGGCACTTGATTTTGACCAAAAAGTCAGAGTTTGACTTTTCAATATACAGTTGACTTTTGATCAGTTGACTGCAAATTTCATCTGTCTATCAAATGGATTTGCAATGTTTTGAACCATGTAATTAGGTCAAGATGATGCAATTGAACCCTTGAAACCATTCTTCAAATCAATTGGTCATTTGTTAGGTCAAAAATCAGAAATTTCCCTTTCCCAGTCAAAACCCTAATTTTGACCATTTTGCCCTTTTGATGATTTGATCAAATTTCTTGAGGAATTGTAATCCAAACTCGATCAAATGATACATATGAGTCTAGAATGTTGATATGGATAAAAAATTATGTAGTTTGACTGTTAATTGGCCATGGTTGACATTTTCCCCAATACAGTTGATTTTTTGGTCAACTGTTCAATTGATTGATCAAAAATGTGGTTCAAGGCTTGAAACTTGTCATGAGTGATCTTAGGGGTTCATAATGATGTTTGAAAGTCATATGAAGCATTGATAGTCCAAGAATACTTGTTGTTGTACCCCAAAATTTTCCCTCTCATTTATCAAGATTTTCCTCACAAGACTTCTTGGACTCAAGACAAGATTAGGGTTTGGTCAGCTCAAGACATCACCTTGCACTGATAACCTGAAATTAGGGTTTGAGTTTGCACAAGGATTTTTGGACCATCAATGCTTCATGTGACTTTAATACATCATCTTGGATCCCTAAGATTGCTCATGTTAAGTTTCAAGCCTTGAATCACATTTTTGCCCAGTCAATTGGACAGTTGACCTAAAAATCAACTGTATTGGGGAAAAAGTCAACCATAGCCAATTTACAGTCAAAATTCATAATTTTTGATCCACAAGAACATTATAGACTCATATGTACCATTTGACCAAGTTTGGATCACAACTCCTCAAGAAATTTGATCAAATCATCAAAAGGGCAAAATGGTCAAAATTAGGGTTTTGACTGAGAAAGAGAAATTTATGATTTTTAACCTGGCCAATGACCAATTGGGTTAAAACATGGTTTCAAGGACTCAATGGCATAATCTTGACCAAATTACATAGTTCAAAAGATCTCAAGTTCATTGGATTGACAGATGAATTTTCCAGTCAACTGATCAAAAGTCAAATGTACACTGAAAAGTCAAACTTTGACTTTTTAGTCAAAATCAAGTGCCAAGGGTCATAATTCATCAAGATATGTCAAAATATGAAACTTTTCCACCAATAAAACCAATTTTGAAAATTAGGGTTTTGAATTTGAAAATTTTCATAACTTAGAATTCTAAGTATGGAAGTTTTCTTATTTTTTCCCAACTTTTCACCACTTTTTCACCATGATGCATTTTGATTCAAAGAAAACTTCCAACATGAAAGTTGTAGTCCTCCATGAAATATACAACTTTGATTCACAAAGTTTTCCTAAAAGATGCTTGGATCTCAAGTTATGAATTTGTGAATAGAGGTCCATGAACTAAATGACTTAGTGAAATTCTGCCCTAATTTAGGCAGGTTTTTGACCCAACTTCATGGACATTTTTCACCTAGTTCCAAGAGGTATATAAAAATTAATTACAAATATGGATTATATATCACATTGAAATCTTTCTAAAATGTCCAAGAACTCTCCAAGATCATTTGTGGTTAGGGAGAATCGAAGGAGAGAAATTGGCATTTTATCACTTTTGTTCATGCCATTTTCACAAAGTATCAAGTTGCAAATCTGATCTTGGATGCTTGTACCTTGCATTACAGGTCCTAAACTCATTCTAAACTCCATAATTTAATGCTAACTCAGAAGATAAAGGCTTTATTTTGGCTTTTGGAATATTGTACAAGAGATAATTCCATTAATGGCATAAATGGCACATTGCTATTTTCATAAAGGCAAGCTTTTGTAACTTTATCAACCTTGAGCCATGGACCTGTTCCTTTGGTACAAACAACTTCCACAAATATCAAGCAATGTATACCAACTCTCATCAGCCTTTGAGATAGCCAGTACAAGCATGTTGCATTTGTCTTGTCACTTTTCTTCAAATGCAAGAAAAGTTACAAAAGAAGTAAGAACTTGTACAGCAAGGGAAGAGTGGACTTTGTATCATTCTATACAAATATACCAAGTCATTACAATGCTAAACACGAATGCTAAACATCTGAAACTCTCCAAAACTCTAAAACTCCATTTTTCTGCCAAAAACTTCCAGTACTACAAAATCATTGTCAACTTCATTTTGGCTCGTGCGTTTTGCTCTTTAACATTTGAAACATCTTCTACATATCCTACCAAAGCTATCCATGCATTCATCCTTCACATGTAAGCCCTGTTTCATCCATTGCCATTTTCAAATTTAGAGGTTGCAGCTTGACTTCTACAAAGAGTTTCAGCCATCCACAAAACAAGCTAGGCATTGGAATATCTTCAGGATAGTTCAAGGAAGCTCACATGATCCTCAGGCCTCACTCAAAGTTCCCACATTGCCATATCCAAATCCAGCTGAAGGAGGTATTTTTCAAAACTTTATCTCTCTATTTAGGCATCCTCAAGCCACGATTTGTGAAGGAAAAATGTAGCCCTTATCTTAGTGAAGCTGTACATATGCATACTTGTCATTTATATTAACTGAGCAGTGAGAATTTGAAGCTTGAAGTTCATGAAATAATTAGGTCATGAATTAGGGCTGATTAAATTCTCTCTAATCTTTAAGAGTTAGGTTACAAATTTTATATCATTGGAACCGTGAGATGAAATGCTACATGTTTCATGTTACAAGTTTTTGTTTTTATGCAAGCATGAGCAAGTTGCAGGTTTGAAGGGAAAACGCATGCAAGCTGAAGGACATGGACGAAGTGGTTGTCCTAGGCTTTTTTTGTTGTTTCTGGCCTTTTTGGTTTTGATATTCACACCCCCTGAATTCCTTTTGCACCCCCTGACTTATTTCTTATATTTTTAAATTTTTCTTGCATATTTTTATTTTATTACTTGCATTTATTTTTTCTAATGATAAAAAATACCCAAAAATAATTTATTTATTTTCACACTTTTATTTTATTTTATTTATTTGTTTTCTCACATAAAAATAGTTTATTTTGACAAATAGATCCTATTTTCTTAAATAACTTGTAAATAATTTAAAAATACTATACATTTTTATTTTATTATTTGACACATAAAATATTCATTTTCTCATACATATTTAATTTTTTAATATTGACATATAATATTATTTATTATTTTCTTGTACAAAAAATGGACAAAATAATAATATAATATATATATTTTCTTTAACCAAAAATTAGGGTTTCCCCTTTTCAAAAATAATACTATTATTTTTCCTTTTTTTTTTCTAGGGTTTACATGAATCATCTTCTCATACAAAAATCAAATACAAAACATTTTTTTGCATAAATACATTTGCCTTGCATATTTAAATATTTGTACATTTATTAAATTAACATAATATTCAATTGGGTTGTAGTAGTATTTTTAGGATTTATTTTGTGCAATATCCCCATTCAAAAACTTGTACCCCCCTCCCATAATAATTGTTGTAATAGTTTAGTTTACATTTACGCAATTTATCGCATTTATACCATGTTTAGTAAACTAGGGTTTGCATGACAAGACCAAAAACAAACAAATAGAAAAGACATAATCCAAGACAAATCAAATGCATGTAAAATGACACACATTGCACACAAGCATCCTTAGGGTTTCACCCACTTGGTTGCCTAAACAAAAATGGCCATGTTACGCATACGAAGTATCTTGGCAAAACAAAACAAAATAAGATCATAATCCCTCGATGACGCTATCATAAGGTTGCCTAAACAAATGATCTTGGTCCCACAAAAATGCTAAGATACTTGGTGTGATCGGTGAATCTGGAACTGACTGTTTAATGCTGGTTCGCGAAATGTCGCGGAAGCAAGAGTCGCCACCGTCTTTTATTTTCTCCAACATGGAAAGGACAAAAGCACAGAAAAATTCCTTATGAGATTTGTTCTCGGTTCGGGAGGTAGATTTATAGAAAGGGAAGGTGTTAGCACCCTTTCTATCCATGGTTATCCATGGGCTCTTAGATACTTGCTCATTTGTGTTTTCAAAAATGTTTGTTTGCTTTTCAAGGTGAGTGGGTTTGAAAAAAGTTTCTTTGAAAGTTTCAGATCGACTCTTGTATCAGTCCTCAAGAGTGTTTGAAAAGTTGTTTTTGAAAGCTTTTTGCCAAGTGTCGGTGTGAAAAAGAAGTTTTTGATTTGTTTTGAATTAGAGCAAGTATCTACGAGTCATCTACCTACCCTAAGGAATTAGTCTGTGTAAATGTCCTTAAGGTAATGCCATCCCACCATTGAGGGGTAGGTAGCACCACCGTTGGAGGTGTTCGGGTCAATTCGAGGATTAGGGACAGTGTGGTCACCAGAGCAATAGGAGGACACCTTAGAAGCTACCCCCATGCCATGTTCATGGACATGAGGACTTACTAAAACGTCCTCTACTCGACGACCACGTTTCGAGGGGCAAGGCAACAGTGAGGCGTACCCTAGGAGTGGTGTGTGAATTGTGTGTCATTTTCAGTTATTATTTGTCTTGTCATGCATTTGGTGAGCTACGCATTATTTTTTATTTGGGCATACATTCTTTCATGTGATTATTAACAGTTAAGGGTGCGGAAATTGAAATGCGGAAAAATAAAGGTCCTACGCAATTACAAGGCGCGGGTCTACATCGCCAAATTAAACAAAGACCCGATTTGAAATAAAATGCGGAAAGTAAATGTCCTAATTATCTATTACAAGGCTTTGGGGCAAATACATTACATTCATAAAAGAAATAAAAAATATATGCGCGAAAAGAGTTAAGAATCGAGTGCGAGGGCGTTGGACCCTTTAAAGAAATTAAATTGGAATTGAAAATTGATTTAATTATTAAATGAGAAAAAGAACTTATTTTTTATGTTTTTGGATTTATGAAATTAAAGAGAATTAATTGGAATTAAAAGTTAAATAAAACCCTAGTTCTAAATTGTTTTTAATTTATTAAAGAAAATTGTTTAAGTTTAACCTAATTTAACCCTAATTAATTAATTACAAGTATTTACAAAAATAATTAATGGTTAATAATAATTATAATAAGAAAAGAATATTTATTAAAAAAGAGGATCAAAATGTACTAAAAACCTATTTTTATATTTTTTAGTTATTAAGAAGTAAATAAAAATTAAAACCCTAAATTAAAACTAAAATGATCATTAAAATTATTTACAAAATAATTAGTGAATTAAATATTAAATGAGGCATATTTTTATTTTTATGATTTTTTCTGATTTTTTGTATTTCTGATTTACAAATAAAAAAAAATAGAAAAAGAATAAGGGAAAGAAATACAAACAAGAGGGGTTGTTGACCCAATTGTGGAGGTGAATTTGCAGCAATTAAGCCCATTTGAATGAGGCCTTTTTGACTTTTCAGGCTTGTGTGTGGAGGTGTTGACTGGTGCATATGGTAGAATTCACGTGATAGCCTTTGGATTGACCCCTGGTGACATGTGGCGTGCCAAGGCGTTGGGCTTCATGATGGTCATTAGAATGGAAGCTGCACAGAAGCATGTTACAACAAAAATTATAGGGAAATATGGGGGACCTGGGAATCGAACCCAGGTCCCAATGCTTGCATGATAACACACCTTCCACTCAGCCAAGCGCGTTTATCTGATATTATAGTGGGCAATGAATAATAAGAGAGAGAAAGCAAGTATTAGTGGGACAATTAAAAAAAGCGCCAATTATTCAAACTGGCCAGTCACCGTTCAACACCTCATCATCTCTTTCCTGGCTTCTTTGCTTTTGCTTGAAAATACAGATGAATAGCGGGGGTTTTAAACCCCCACTAACCTTAAGCCTGAAAAATAACGATTAGCACATGGTGAAAAAGAAAAAGGGCACGAGGTGGTTGTTCAAATCGTTGGAAGGTCCTGATTTCAATGGTGCTATTTTGGTTGGCCAATTTTTCCTCAAGCGTAAAACCCTAATTCAAGGTTCCTGAAACCCTAAAAAATGTCCATGGCAACTTCTCGTACAGGCCATATTAACTCAATTAAAATACATTAATAACTTCAGAGAGTTTATATTAGTGTAAATCAAACATTCAAATGTATGGAAAATGCATGTAGATTGAAACACGATTATGAAAAAAGTTTGAGAAAGTTTGACTTTGTTCTACCACTTCTTTGTGCGTGGGGACTGGAAAAGGATTGAGTTACGTTCAGGAAGGCCTCAGCAAGCTTTTGGAATCGATTGTAGGCTTTGAATCACGCTGGAACTGTGAAAACAGTTTTGAGTTTTTTTGTCAAAAATGCAAGTTTGGTTCTTGGTCCTGAGCGCAACTTGCTTGTTCTTTTGATTAGGGTTGCAATGTGCACATATATGTCAATGAATTAGGGTAAAAAGATCAAGCCCAAAGCCTTGTTTTAATGCTTTTCAAGTTTGTGATTTTCCATGATCTTTTCCAATCTTTTTCATACCTTTCTTATGCCAATCATTAAAGATTCTTTCCTTTTTGAGTGTGCATGAAATCTTGAGTGAATGATGAGTGGAAATGCTGCATAAAAAGATTTGAAATGTGTGATTTGCTATTTTTGTCATATTTTATTTTAATTAAATGAATTAATAGGATAATAAACTCAATTAATTAATAAAAAATAAGAAAATAACTTCCCTTTGGGTCAATGGGTCGTGCATAGCTTTTGGGTGATGATTCTTGGAAGAAATTGTGGCCCATTAGCAATTTTGAGGCATTTGAAGCAAAGTTGACTCTTCAAAATTCCCAAAAATTTCCCAACTTCCACAAGGCATATCTTGCTCAATTTTTAAGCTTTGATCATGTTCTTGGACATTTTGGAAAGGTATTGAAGTCCTCTAACCAATTCCTTTGGTCCCATGTCATTTTGATTTACCAATCTCAAGTTATGGTCTTTGACTTAAAGTGCCTTTTGGTTGACTTTTGAAAATGACCTATAATGTTGAGATTGATAACTTTTTGTGAGAGCATTTCTTGGACTTGAAGTGTGAAGAGGAGTTGTAGGAAATGTCATTCTCTTAAAAATGAGCTTTGGATTGAATTTTTCTGATAAACCATGTGGAAGTTATGCCCTGGTCAATTTGCAGTTGACTTTTTCAACTGTCCAAAAATAGAAACTTTTGCATCTTGAGACTTTTTGAGCCATGCTTTGAGAATCATGATCAAGAATTGATCAAATGATGTTTGTGGCTTCAAAATAAGATGTTGACCAAAAATTTTGACTTTTGACTGTCAAATGACCATTTTGCCCCTGCAGTTGACTGTTGAGCAATTAGGGTTTTTGACTGTGCAATTTTGTGCTGTGAGTCTTGAAACTTGGCATAAGGATGCTTGACAATGTTTATAGGCATGTGGGACTAGTTTGGGCCCTTGGAAACCCCAACTTCTTTGTCAGAACCAAAACCCTAATTTTTGACTGTTAGGAGGCTATTGGACTGTGCAACCCTTGGGAGATTTTGAACCTTGACCTTGGCAAATCTTGAAGAATATGGGAGGGCAAATTTTGGGGTACAACAGTTGCCCCTGTTCAATCTTCTTAGACCTGAGGATGTAGATTGGCTGACGTGCCTTTCGTAATCCGAAGGTGGAAGATGATTGAACACTAGAGTGCCCAGAAATTTGCGCTCACATGTTAACAGTGTGATGGTGGGAATGGGCTTACAGATGCCATTTGGAGATTGATGGATAGGAAGATGGGCTTATAGATGCCATGTTTGAGAGGTGATGGATAGGTGGATGGGCTTATAGATGCCATTTGGGTGTTGATCGTGTAAGAGTTTCCTTAGCGAGAACTTGCGTACCTGAAAAAGAAAATGATTACCTGGCCTGTTACAGGAGCTGGTCTTCAGACTCTTTGTGTAGATGTGCCCTGACTGGTTACAGGAATTGAATCTTCAACCTCTTCAGACGTGCCCTGGCGAGATACAGGAATCGAGTCTGGAGTTTCGAAAGGTGATGAATGAATCAGGGATGGTTACTACCTCAACGGGACGATGAGAGAACCTGGGGCGATTACTACCTCAACAATAACGATGAGAGAATCTGGAGCGATTACTACCTCAACAGTAATGATGAGAGAATCTGGGGTGATTACTACCTCAACAGTAACGATGAGAGAATCTGGGGCGATTACTACCTCAACAGTAACGATGAGAGAATCTGGGGCGATTACTACCTCAACAGTAACGATGAGAGAATCTGGGGCGATTACTACCTCAACAGTAACGGTGAGAGAATCTGGGGCGATTACTACCTCAACAGTAACGATGAGATAATCTTGGATGTCTTCTACTGAGTCTTCATTAGGAAAATATTTAGGAATCGATTTAACTGGACTAGAGAAGGCCTTTGACTGGATTGGCATCAAAAAAATCTTTAGGAGTCGATTTAACTGAACCAGGCAAGGTCTTGGAATCTTCAACTGGATAAGAATCAGGGAGATCTTAGGTTCGATCTGACTGAACCAGGGAAGGCCTTTGAATGGATAAGAATCAGAAAAATCTTTAGGAGTCAATTTAACTGAACCAGGCAAGGTCTTGGAATCTTTAACTGGATAAGAATCAGGGAGATCTTAGGGTCGATCTGACTGAACCAGAGAAGGCCTTTGAATGGATAAGAATCAGAAAAATCTTTAGGAGTCGGTTTTAATTGAACCAGACGAAAGTCTTGAAATAACTTCAACTGGATAAGAATCAGAAAAATCTTTAGGAATCGATTTAACTGAACCAGAGGAGGTTTTGGACACAGCTGAGAACTTAACTGGATCTTTCCTGAAAGTTAAAGGTCAGTCATATGCAATGCATGATATGGATCAAGCAATGATGTTCTCAACATAAATGAGATTGTAAGATATGATGCGTTCATGCATGTATCATGATGTATGTGATGTTTTTGAATGTATGTTTTCGTCTTAGGAAAATAAATCCTTGACGGGTGCCAGGAAGTCACATCCTGGGCTGATGTTGGGGAATAGACTTGATGAAGAGATTACTCTGCGGGGAATAATTACTCTAGCGATCTTGCTGGGGAACAGTACTCTGTGGGGAGAGAGGTACTTTGTTGGGATGTTGATGGTAACTTCGTTGGGGATACCGCGATGTTGGAAGTGTTAATAGACTTCGCTGGGGATAAGAAGACTTCGCCGAGGACGATCTTCTCGTGGTTTTTGGCTGAGGATAACCCAGTTATATCCTGGTAGGGAAATAACCTTTGAATAAAGCCGGGGGACGCGTTCATGCTCTGTAGGTGGCAAGCTTCCAGAATCTACTGGGGATAAGCTTCCTGCTGGGGAGATGGATTCAAACTTTCCTGGGGAAATCTTGAACTATACTGGACTCTCCTGGGGAAATTTTGAGATGTACTAGGAGTGACTCTACTGAATGCTTGGTAGACCGCCGGGGAACAATCTTAGATCAAGACTACCGAGGATACTTGTTAAGAATGTCTGTATATTGTGCTGGGGAATGTTGAGATCTGCTAGGGATACCCAACTTCCTTAAGGCTGATTGTATAACTTTGCTTGGGGAGAGTGCATTGACTTGCTGACTCACTCTCTGGGGAATTAAGATATACTGGTTATGTTCTTCAGCTGTACTTACCTTGATACCTTGGTGGACAGAAAAATTAGATCGCTTAGACCACTCATTATTGCCCCTGCTTCTAATGTTACCTGTAATTAATCCTTTGTTTCGTATGCAAATATTTATGAGTTAGCAATTAGTGTCAAATGCATATATCACAAATTGAACCTTGGACGTTCTTCGCAAAACAAAACAGAAAACGGAAAAAAACAATTAGCAATTGATCTGAAAAGTGTATTTATATTGATTTTTGAATTTGCCTGTAAATAGGCGTTTACGTACAAGAGGCTGACGTCCTAGTAAGAGAACGCCGCCGAATAAAAGAGTTTATACAATTTGTACAAAGGGAAAATAAAACAGCTGTGTGAAAAGAATAATCCAATTGGGTTCCAATTCTGCTATTGCCTTTATATCCTCGAGCGTCTCATCACTTGATGACCTAGCTGAAGATGAAGCTGATTGATTGATGCCGTTTTGAACTTGATATTGATACCGGATTCCGGATACAAAGTGATCCAATGAGACATAGTATTACGCTTTATCCCTAACTTTTGCCTGGACCGCCCTTTTGGGTTTTCGGTCCACCAGGATACCCATTTTTGCCCAAGCCGCCTTTTCAGGTTTTCGACTTGCCGGGTGTACAGATTTTTTTCATTTCATCCCTTCATTTTTCCCGAACCCTTTTGGTTCGCCGGGAAGCCCTAATTTTTGCCTAGGTATGTCAACCTAGCGGGTCTTTATTATGCGTAATATCTTTTTACTATGTCTGCATTGGCGGGGTGAGGAAGGTCGTCACCATCCATGGTGGTTAGAATCATGGCTCCTCCTGAGAACACATGTTTAACCACAAATGGCCCTTCGTACGTAGGGGTCCACTTGCCCCTTGGATCACTCTGAGGAAGGATGATGCGCTTGATTACCAGATCCCCAACTTGATATTCTTGTGGTCTGACCTTTTTGTTAAATGCCCTGATCATCCGTTTTTGATACGTCTGACCATGACAAATAGAAGCAAGTCTCTTTTCGTCAATCGGGTTTAATTGATAAAGTCGTGTTTGGATCCAATCATCTTCATTCAGGTCTGCATCCTTCATTATCCGGAGAGAGGGTATTTGCACTTCGATCGGTAAGACTGCCTCCATACCATAGACCAAGGAGAAAGGAGTTGCCCCAGTTGACGTCCTTGCTGAGGTACGGTACCCATGTAGAGCGAACGGTAACATCTCGTGCCAATCTTTATAAGTCACTGTCATCTTCTGCACAATTTTCTTGATATTCTTATTCGCTGCTTCTACAGCCCCATTCATCTTCGGTCTGTAAGGAGAAGATTTGTGGTGCTGTATCTTAAACTGCTTGCAGAGCTCAGTGATCATCTTGTTATTGAGATTGGTACCGTTGTCTGTAATGATCCTTTCTGGGACGCGGTATCGACAAATCAGATTGTGCCGAATGAACCGTGCCACGACGTTCTTGGTTACTGTGGCATAGGAAGCTGCTTCAACCCACTTTGTAAAGTAATCGATCGCTACCAGGATGAAGCGATGCCCATTGGATGCCGTAGGTTTAATCTCACCGATCATATCTATGCCCCACATTGCAAAAGGCCAAGGTGCAGTCAGGACATTCAGAGGAACTGGAGGAACGTGCACCTTGTCTGCATAAATCTGGCATTTGTGACATGTCCGAGAGTGTTGGTAGCAGTCGGCTTCCATTGTGGACCAGAAATACCCTGCCCGAAGGATCTTCTTTTCCATAGTGTGTCCACTGGAATGTGTTCCGAAGGTACCTTCATGTAGCTCTGCCATGATCCTTTCTGCTTCAGTCTTATCCATACAACGCAGTAAGGTCGAATCATGGTTTCGCTTGTACAGAATGCCATTGCTGAGGAAGAATTTGGCTGCGAATCTTCTCAGAAATTTCTTATCATTGACAGATGCACCTTTAGGGTATTCCTGAGCTTCCAAATATCTCTTCACCTCATGGTACCAAGGTTTCTCAGTCACTACCTCAGCCTCGAGATCACAACAGTATGCGGGTTCGTCCAGTTTCCAGATGATGATCCGGGGAGCCTCATTGTCCCACTTGACTTTGAACATAGAAGACATCGTAGCTAACGCGTCCGCAAACTGATTCTCCTCTCTCGGGAAATGTTCAAAGGTTATCTCTGTGAAATGGGGGATCATTGTCAACACACATTCTCTGTAAGGAATAAGATTCGGATGTTTCGTATCCCACTCGCCTTTGATCTGATTGATCACGAGAGCGGAATCTCTGAAGACACTCAGAAACTTGATCCTTAAGTCGATCGCAGCTTGAAGACCCATGATGCATGCCTCATACTCCGCCATGTTGTTGGTGCAGTTGAAACATAGTCGGGCAGTAAGTGGAGTATGAGTGCCTTGAGGGGATATGATCACAGCGCCGATACCGTTACCCAAAGCGTTGGAGGCTCCGTCAAAGTGCATAGACCATCGGGATCCTTCCTCAGGTCCTTCATCCGGTCCAGGTACTTCACAATCAGTCACTATCATGATACTCTCGTCTGGAAACTCGAAGTTCATTGACTGATAGTCGTCTACTGCCTGATGTGCCAAGTGGTCTTCCAATACACTTCCCTTGATAGCTTTCTGAGTCGTGTACTGGATGTCGTATTCCGTCAAGATCATTTGCCATCTTGCTATTCTCCCAGACAGAGCAGGCTTTTCAAATATGTACTTTATGGGATCCATCTTTGAAATCAACAAGGTAGTGTGAGTCAGCATATACTGTCTCAGCCGGCGAGCAGCCCATACCAAAGCGCAGCATGTTTTCTCGAGCAGTGAGTATCGGGTCTCACAGTCGGTAAACCTTTTGCTAAGGTAATAAATGGCATGCTCTTTTCGGCCAGACTCGTCATGCTGCCCCAGCACACACCCCATTGCGTTGTCAAGTACTGTCAGGTATAGTATCAGAGGTCTCCCTTCAACCGGTGGCATAAGAATAGGTGGTTCTTGGAGATACTCTTTGATTCTGTCAAAAGCGGCCTGACATTCATCATTCCAACGTACTACCTGATCTTTCTTCAGCAACTTGAAGATTGGTTTACAAGTAGCGGTTAGGTGCGAGATGAATCGGACAATGTAGTTCAGACGTCCTAGAAAGCCTCTGACTTCTTTCTCTGTCCTAGGAGCTGGCATCTCTTGAATGGCTTTAACCTTGGCAGGGTCCACTTGAATACCCTTGTCACTTACGACGAAGCCTAGCAACTTTCCAGATCTTACCCCGAAGGTACACTTGCTCGGGTTCAACCTCAGCTGGTACAGTTTTAGACGGTCAAACAATTTCTGCAGATGATCAAGGTGTTCTTCCTCAGTTTGGGACCTTGCAATCATGTCGTCGACATACACTTCTATCTCATGATGGATCATGTCATGAAATAAAGCAACCATGGCACGTTGGTAGGTTGCCCCAGCATTTTTCAACCCGAATGGCATGACCTTGTAGCAGAAGGTGCCCCACTGAGTAACAAAGGTAGTCTTTTCCATGTCTTCAGGAGCCATCTTGATCTGATTATACCCTGAAAAACCATCCATGAAGGAGAACACCTTGTGCTGAGCAGTATTGTCAACCAGGACATCAATGTGAGGTAGGGGGAAGTCATCCTTGGGGCTGGCCCTGTTCAGATCCCTGTAGTCGACACACATTCTGACCTTACCATCCTTCTTCGGTACCGGCACCACATTAGCAACCCACTGAGGGTAAGAAGTCACTGCAAGAAACACGACATCAAACTGTTTCATAACCTCGACTTTGATCTTCTCAGACATCTCTGGACGCATACGGCGGACCTTTTGCTTAACCGGAGGGCAGTCTTCCTTGGTGGGCAAATGACGGACCACAATATCGGTATCCAACCCAGGCATGTCTTCGTAGGACCAGGCAAAGATCTCCACATAATCATGTAACATCTGAGTCAACCGTTGCTTCACGCTGAGCTCTAGGTTGGCACCAATTTTAACTTCCTTTCTATCTGCCTCAGTACCCAGATTTATCGTTTCCACCGGCTCTTCATGTGGTTGAATTGCCCTCTCTTCCTGGAGTAACAGTCTTGCAAGCTCGCCAGGCACTTCGCAATCATCTTCACCTTCGTCTTCGGCTAAGTTGATCAGATTTTCGAAGTCATAACTGGCAGTAGCAGAGTCGTTACCAGTGAGATCTAGAGTGGATTGAAACCTGTATGAGTGAGTGTGTGTAAATACAGCTGTTTTGCAATATATAAAGAAAGGAAAGAAAGAAAAGGAGCACAAGATTTGAAATGTGATAAAATGTCCAAGGTCTTTATTCATGATATATGAAATGACAATTAATATGCCCTCACAAATGAAACCACGGTGCCCCGGGTAAGACACCGGGCCATAGAGTTCAATTTATTGTTTATTACAAATAACAAAAACAAAGGAATTCATTACTGCGTAACGAAAGTAACAGGAGTATGATCTTTGGCGGTCCAATTGTTCAATCCACCATCAGCCGTCGGATAGATCCAGCTATCGAACTCTGATTCTTCCACCTCGTCTTCATCCCCAATGGCATTCACTCCTGGATTGGTGATGAGCACAGGAGGTCTTCCGATCCTAGCCTTGCGCACGTTCCTCTGAGCCTCTGCAGTGAAACCCAGTCCAAACTTGTCAGTTTTTGGTGTAAAATCAGGGAGCCTGCCCCAGTTAGCACATTCACCTTTCTTGATTACAGCCCGGGCGTCTTTCAAGGAAGCCATCTTCAAAGGAACATCCTCCTCAACCACTATTTCTGCTGCTGCCAATGTTGGAGGTACCTCTTCAAAATGCTGAAAGGGGGTTTCAATAAACTCCCCGTCCATCTCAATATACCGGAAGGAATTCAAATGGCTCACCATATATTCTTCCTTTCCCTGCACAGTGACAATCTTCCCTCTGACGGGGTATTGAGCTTTTGGTGTAGGGTAGAGGTCACTGCCCCAGCTTTGTGAATCCAAGGTCGACCCAATAAACAGGAATAAGATGGACGAATATCCATCACATAAAAAGTTGAGCCGAACACTTGGGAACCCACACGAATAGGAATGTCTACCTCTCCATGAACCATCCTCTTCGATCCGTCAAAGGCTCGAACAATGATGTTGCTAGGTTTCAGCTCCAGGCCCTCACAATCCAACCGGTCTAAGGCATTCTTGGGTAACACATTCAGGGAAGAACCAGTGTCTACCAACACGTGCGCCAGAGTAGTGCCCCTGCATTCAATAGAGACATGCAGGGCATCATTGTGGTTCTTTCCCTTAGCAGTAAGGTCAGCATCCGAGAAACCCAAACCATTGTCGGCTGTCAAATTGGCTACGCAATCAGTAAACTGGTCTGCAGAGGTCTCTTGTGGCACATGGGCCGTCTTTAGAAATGAAATTAGGGCCTTAGCATGGGCCTCTGAGCACAGCAGCAAGGAGAGCATAGAGATCTTGGAGGGGGTATGCCCAGCTGTTCAACAACATTAAAGTCACTCTTTTTGATTATTTTGAGAATTTCCTCCATCTCTTGCTGGGAGGCTTCAACATTCACAGACTTTGGTGCCTCCATCCGGGCAGGCTCATTATCAATCCCTTTGCCCCGAGCATTAGATGACTCGGCAGCAGGGGAAGCAACTTGATCAGAAGTGGAAACAGGTGCACTTGCAGGCGTTATAATGAGAGGTCTTCGAATAGCAGGTGGTGCAATGTCAGGCGAGAAGAGCCTGCCACTGCGGGTAACTTTTGCTGGACCAGTGATATTGCTGATGCTGGTACCAGTGTTGAACTCTTGCTTTATACCATGTACATATACATCTGCCCCATAGTGCCATGGGACAGCCTTATCAGATTCATAGGGGAGAGGCCTCAGAACAGTAATAACAATGGGTGCGACAGTCATGATTTTAACTGGCTTCCTCGGGGGAGCCTTGATTGGATTGTTGAAAATTGTAACAACGAATACTTCTTCCACAGGAACAAACGGAACAACGGTCTTCTTGAAGAGAATCTCCTTGCTATCCATCAGGCTTTGGATGCCTAACTTTAGCAACGGACAACCAGTAAGGGAAACAGCACACAAAAGGCAACCCTCACTACAACCCGGAAATAAACCGGCCAGCAGCAGGTTCCTCTTAACAATCAACAGAGGAGTAGCTACATCATTCACAGAAACGGCATACAAATCTTCATCAACGACATTCACTCCATGCTGGGGCATAGGAGCAGTCACCACATTCGGCCTCTCAGGCGCCTCAAATTGTATCTCTTTCGCGTCAATAAGGTCTTGCACCTTGTTTCTTAAGGCCCAACAGTCATCAGTAGAATGCCCCGGGCTATCAGAGTGATAAGCACAGCCGACATTTAGATTATACTTGGGAGAGGCAGTATTCATAACTTTTGGGGCCTCCCTGACAGTCACCAAGTTGGTGGATAGCAACTGCGGCAAGATTTGCGACAAGGTCATACTCAACCGGGTAAACTCTCTTCTGGGTCTCTCAGCCCTTTGTTGATTGGTTTGCCGAGGAGTAACAACAGGCTTAGCAATAACCACCGCATTGACAGATTGGCGGCGTTCTAGTTTATCTTGCCTTCTAGGCCCATACACAGCACTGGCCTCCTTCTTAAAAGGTTTCTTCTCAGAACTCGAAGACACACCTTTCTGAATTTTGCCGGACTTCATTCCAGCCTCTATCCTCTCCCCAGTCAGAATAAGGTCAGTGAACCCTGCAGATGAATTACCGATAAGATGATTGAAGAATGGTCTGGAGAGGGTCCCCAAGAACATATCTACCAGCTCACGGTTAGTTAACGGAGGCTGCACCCTGCCAGCCAGATCCCTCCACTTTTGTGCATACTCTTTAAAACCTTCGCCTGATCCTAGCGACATACCCTGGAGTTTTGTACGTGTAGGAGCAAGGTCGGCATTATATTGATACTGCTTGTAAAAAGCAGTAGCCAACTCCTTCCAGTTACAAACTTTGGTCCCATCCAGCTGATAGAACCATTCGAGATGAGTCCCTGAAAGACTCTCCTGGAAGAAGTGGATCCATAAGTTCTTGTCCACTGTGTACGGTTGAATCTTCCGCACATAAGATCTGAGGTGTAGCTTGGGGAAAGACGCCCCGTCATACTTGGTGAAAGATGGTGCCTTAAACTTGTGAGGAATGATCACACTAGTAGATAAGCCCAAGTCTCCGAAATCCAGCCCAGGAACTTGTTGAATTTCCATGGCATTCAGTCTGTCTTCCAACTGCTTGTACCGGTCTTCAGCAGGAGGATACTGTTCCTCATTAAAATCAGTCTCGTTGTCAGAGACTACTGGACTTGGAGCCTTTCCCCCCTGGGGACTGTCTTTGCCTACAGAAGAACCAGCTTCCTTATTCTGCAGAGTGTTACCAAACCTCCGGCCCGAGTTGAATAGAACTGTCCTCTTCTTCTTCTTCTCCTTCTTCAGGAGCAAAGCCTTCAGCTCTTCTTGGCCTTGGGCCAAACCCATGATCAGCTCTTGAAATTGTGCGTTCTGCGCCTGAAGGGCCTTGATAGACGTCTCGGTTGATGATTCAGGGTTCATGATGCTGAAATAAACAGCGAAGAACAGTAAGCAACCTGAAAAGAAGAATACCTGCTATGCACATGATGAATGGAATGCGTATGATTTATGTTTTCAAAGACAATCGGGAATCAACTTTGTAAACAAAAAGGAACACACTTCATTAGATTCAACTTTGAAATTTAAATTGTTCAACAGGTTGCCCTTAGGCGTTACATAAAATGGAAATACTGAAAAGGGAAATAAAACTTGTAAAAGAACATCCAAAGCTCATCATTGATCCCAGGGTCTCCTCTTCTCAGTACGGATGTAGTCATTCAGAGCTCGCTCATTCTCCAACTGCTTCGTCAGCTTCTGGATCTTCAATTCCTGCTCGTTGAACTTTTCCCGATACGAATCTCGTTCTTCTCGCAGTCGCGATCAAGACCTCTTTAATGTCTCATAATCAGTAGGTATCTGAGGAGGGAGAACAGTTGGAGGAGCCCCATCTTTGTCAGGATACTCAAGAATGACGGGTCTGACAGCTTCGTATGGCATACCTAACTTCTGAGCACGGATGTGAACCCATTTGTAGTAAGCTTCCATAGGTAGAGAAGTCTTTGGCCCCAACTCTTGTGGGTCAGCTTTATGAACTCTGTCCCAAGCCTTGATGAACCTACGACGCAGCTCGTCACTATCCACCTGAAACTCAAAACTGATGTGAGGCACCAATATCTCATGAGGCCCTGCTCTTCTGGCCCTTCCAAACTGACGGAGCGCTAGACATGGATTGTAAGAGATTCCTCCCTGAGTACCAATCAAAGGAACATTAGGGTATTCTCCGCAACGATCAATAACAGCTATCTCATCCAAACCTCTGAAAGTCCAAATGATGTCTTTATCAGTGAGAGACATTAACCTATGAGCCCAACCTCTTCCTTCTTGGTTCTTCAGTACGAACTTAGGGAGGTGCGAAATAAACCACCTCACCAACAAAGGGATACAACACCACAGAGTTCCTCGTCTTCGGGCAGTACGAGCATAAAGTTGTTGCAGGATGTCACCCAAGAGAGTGGGCACAGGATTCTGAGACATGAAGATCCTTATGGCAGTGACACTGATGAAGTTGTCAGGATTAGGAAACAAGACTAGCCCATAGATTAAGAGAGCCAAGATGTCTTCATATGCCCTAAAGTCCAAGTCATTCCAGAAACTGTTAGCTTTACCAATCAGAAACTTGGCCAAGAAACCCTTAACTCCGCTTCTAGTCATCTTCCTCAGGCCTCCTCAGGGTCAAGGGAAGAGCTGCAGCAACCTCCTCAGGCCTAAGAGTCTTTTCCCAACCAGTGAAGGGAATCTGATCCAAGATAGGGATACTAAGCAAATCAGAGAACTCTTCCAGGGTAGGGGCCAGCTGGAAGTCTTGAAAGGTGAAGCACTGGTACAGAGGGTCATAGAACTCGGTCAGGACACTCATCAACTGTTGATCCCACTTTGCAGTGACTAAACTGAGAAGAGAACCATGCCTCTGGATGAAGGAAGTGGTGTTTGGAATTCTGCTAACCAATTCTTCAAGTAACTCAGGAGGGTGAACAAAGTTGAACTGGATAGTATTCCTTCGCATAGGCATCATGATGTCCTACAAAACAGAGCAAAGGTGAAACCCTCTTGTCTTTGAAATGGTCAGTCCTTATGCAGGATGCATGCAACACTCATGATGTTATGATGTTATGATAAAGCACACCACAAATATTTACAAAGGCAAACGTGATAAGGCACACAAGTCACACAAGACAAACCCTTAAAGTTTAGGCCATCATGAGGTCTAGGTATTACCCTCTTTCAGTTTGTTGGTTCATACCTGTCCTATCAGAAGTAACCGGGTTCTTATAGGATCCCAATATCACTGACTATCCTCAATCGGTCATAACTCCAGCATCACAATCTTTTCTTGCGGCCAGAACCATCACGAGAGTTTAGCCTCAATGGGCGTAGCATACTGCTACTGTTCTATTGGCCAAGTTGTGTCATTTAAGGTTCTAAGGTCTGTTGGTGCTTAATGACTCCTCAGAAGACCCATATTCTCCTCGTTGCAACACAAGGGATATCGGTACAAACCAAGGCGCCACACCAACGTAGCCACTGCTTCACCCATGTCGGTCTACGCCGGACAGGTCCCTCACAGCTTATGCTACCTAAACAGGGTATCCCCAGATCCGGGTTAGGATCTATGTAACTCCGATGCAACCCACAATTTAAATAAAACAAGTCAAAACAATTGAAAACACAGTTATGAACTATCCTAAGGTACACCTCACTTTATAAGAGTCCCCAACAGAGTCGCCAGTTCTGTGATCGGTGGATCTGGAACTGACTGTTTAATGCTGGTTCGCGAAATGTCGCGGAAGCAAGAGTCGCCACCGTCTTTTATTTTCTCCAATATGGAAAGGACAAAAGCACAGAAAAATTCCTTATGAGATTTGTTCTCGGTTCGGGAGGTAGATTTATAGAAAGGGAATGTGTTAGCACCCTTTCTATCCATGGTTATCCATGGGCTCTTAGATACTTGCTCATTTGTGTTTTCAAAAATGTTTGTTTGCTTTTCAAGGTGAGTGGGTTTGAAAAAAGTTTTTTGAAAGTTTCAGATCGACTCTTGTATCAGTCCTCAAGAGTGTTTGAAAAGTTGTTTTTGAAAGCTTTTTGCCAAGTGTCGGTGTGAAAAAGAAGCTTTTGATTTGTTTTGAATTAGAGCAAGTATCTACGAGTCATCTACCTACCCTAAGGAATTAGTCTGTGTAAATGTCCTTAAGGTAATGCCATCCCACCATTGAGGGGTAGGTAGCACCACCGTTGGAGGTGTTCGGGTCAATTCGAGGATTAGGGACAGTGTGGTCACCAGAGCAATAGGAGGACACCTTAGAAGCTACCCCCATGCCATGTTCATGGACATGAGGACTTACTAAAACTTCCTCTACTCGACGACCACGTTTCGAGGGGCAAGGCAACAGTGAGGCGTACCCTAGGAGTGGTGTGTGAATTGTGTGTCATTTTCAGTTATTATTTGTCTTGTCATGCATTTGGTGAGCTACGCATTGTTTTTTATTTGGGCATACATTCTTTCATGTGATTATTAACAGTTAAGGGTGCGGAAATTGAAATGCGGAAAAATAAAGGTCCTACGCTATTACAAGGCGCGGGTCTACATCGCCAAATTAAACAAAGACCCGATTTGAAATAAAATGCAGAAAGTAAATGTCCTAATTATCTATTACAAGGCTTTGGGGCAAATACATTACATTCATAAAAGAAATAAAAAATAAATGCGCGAAAAGAGTTAAGAATCGAGTGCGAGGGCGTTGGGCCCTTTAAAGAAATTAAATTGGAATTGAAAATTGATTTAATTATTAAATGAGAAAAAGAACTTATTTTTTATGTTTTTGGATTTATGAAATTAAAGAGAATTAATTGGAATTAAAAGTTAAATAAAACCCTAGTTCTAAATTGTTTTTAATTTATTAAAGAAAATTGTTTAAGTTTAACCTAATTTAACCCTAATTAATTAATTACAAGTATTTACAAAAATAATTAATGGTTAATAATAATTATAATAAGAAAAGAATATTTATTAAAAAAGAGGATCAAAATGTACTAAAAACCTATTTTTATATTTTTTAGTTATTAAGAAGTAAATAAAAATTAAAACCCTAAATTAAAACTAAAATGATCATTAAAATTATTTACAAAATAATTAGTGAATTAAATATTAAATGAGGCATATTTTTATTTTTATGATTTTTTCTGATTTTTTGTATTTTTGTATTATTACAATTAATTTAAGGAATTAAAAGAAAATAATTAAAACAAATAAAAAAAAATAGAAAAAGAATAAGGGAAAGAAATACAAACAAGAGGGGTTGTTGACCCAATTGTGGAGGTGAATTTGCAGCAATTAAGCCCATTTGAATGAGGCCTTTTTGACTTTTCAGGCTTGTGTGTGGAGGTGTTGACTGGTGCATATGGTAGAATTCACGTGATAGCCTTTGGATTGACCCCTGGTGACATGTGGCGTGCCAAGGCGTTGGGCTTCATGATGGTCATTAGAATGGAAGCTGCACAGAAGCATGTTACAACAAAAATTATAGGGAAATATGGGGGACCTGGGAATCGAACCCAGGTCCCAATGCTTGCATGATAACACACCTTCCACTCAGCCAAGCGCGTTTATATGATATTATAGTGGGCAATGAATAATAAGAGAGAGAAAGCAAGTATTAGTGGGACAATGAAAAAAAGCGCCAATTATTCAAACTGGCCAGTCACCGTTCAACACCTCATCATCTCTTTCCTGGCTTCTTTGCTTTTGCTTGAAAATACAGATGAATAGCGGGGGTTTTAAACCCCCACTAACCTTAAGCCTGAAAAATAACGATTAGCACATGGTGAAAAAGAAAAAGGGCGCGAGGTGGTTGTTCAAATCGTTGGAAGGTCCTGATTTCAATGGTGCTATTTTGGTTGGCCAATTTTTCCTCAAGCGTAAAACCCTAATTCAAGGTTCCTGAAACCCTAAAAAATGTCCATGGCAACTTCTCGTACAGGCCATATTAACTCAATTAAAATACATCAATAGCTTCAGAGAGTTTATATTAGTGTAAATCAAACATTCAAATGTATGGAAAATGCATGTATATTGAAACACGATTATGAAAAAAGTTTGAGAAAGTTTGACTTTGTTCTACCACTTCTTTGTGCGTGGGGACTGGAAAAGGATTGAGTTACATTCAGGAAGGCCTCAGCAAGCTTTTGGAATCGATTGTAGGCTTTTAATCACGCTGGAACTGTGAAAACAGTTTTGAGTTTTTTTGTCAAAAATGCAAGTTTGGTTCTTGGTCCTGAGCGCAGCTTGCTTGTTCTTTTGATTAGGGTTGCAATGTGCACATATATGTCAATGAATTAGGGTAAAAAGATCAAGCCCAAAGCCTTGTTTTAATGCTTTTCAAGTTTGTGATTTTCCATGATCTTTTCCAATCTTTTTCATACCTTTCTTATGCCAATCATTGAAGATTCTTGCCTTTTTGAGTGTGCACGAAATCTTGAGTGAATGATGAGTGGAAATGCTGCATAAAAAGATTTGAAATGTGTGATTTGCTATTTTTGTCATATTTTATTTTAATTAAATGAATTAATAGGATAATAAACTCAATTAATTAATAAAAAATAAGAAAATAACTTCCCTTTGGGTCAATGGGTCGTGCATAGCTTTTGGGTGATGATTCTTGGAAGAAATTGTGGCCCATTAGCAATTTTGAGGCATTTGAAGCAAAGTTGACTCTTCAAAATTCCCAAAAATTTCCCAACTTCCACAAGGCATATCTTGCTCAATTTTTAAGCTTTGATCATGTTCTTGGACACTTTGGAAAGGTATTGAAGTCCTCTAACCAATTCCTTTGGTCCCATGTCATTTTGATTTACCAATCTCAAGTTATGGTCTTTGACTTAAAGTGCCTTTTGGTTGACTTTTGAAAATGACCTATAATGTTGAGATTGATAACTTTTTGTGAGAGCATTTATTGGACTTGAAGTGTGAAGAGGAGTTGTAGGAAATGTCATTCTATTAAAAATGAGCTTTAGATGGAATTTTTCTGATAAACCATGTGGAAGTTATGCCCTGGTCAATTTGCAGTTGACTTTTTCAACTGTCCAAAAATAGAAACTTTTGCATCTTGAGACTTTTTGAGCCATGCTTTGAGAATCATGATCAAGAATTGATCAAATGATGTTTGTGGCTTCAAAATAAGATGTTGACCAAAAATTTTGACTTTTGACTGTCAAATGACCATTTTGCCCCTGCAGTTGACTGTTGAGCAATTAGGGTTTTTGACTGTGCAATTTTGTGCTGTGAGTCTTGAAACTTGGCATAAGGATGCTTGACAATGTTTATGGGCATGTGGGACTAGTTTGGGCCCTTGGAAACCTCAACTTCTTTGTCAGAACCAAAACCCTAATTTTTGACTGTTAGGAGGCTATTGGACTGTGCAACCCTTGGGAGATTTTGAACCTTGACCTTGGCAAATCTTGAAGAATATGGGAGGGCAAATTTTGGGGTACAACACTTGGCAACATTGCTATCATGGTCATAGGATGACCCACGCCCGTCCCGTTTACATCCAAAGATAGGGTTGTTTACCAAATCAATAGTAAATCAACAATGTCAAAGGAATAAAAATGCACAAGAAAGACATTTGAGTAGGTAGATAGCTTCTAAGTTACTTGCTCCATTCCAAAACAATCCTTGCTATTTTAAAAAACAAACACACACATTTCAAAACATCTTACAAAAGATTGAAACATTTTTCAAAAGACAAACATCTTTGTATACATTCTTACGAACGAGAATCATTACAAAGATTTCCAAAACAATAGCCTCTTTTCAAAATACTTTCAAAATCACACCAAACACCAAAGCGCCATTTCAAAAAATTTCAAAAGCAAAGCAAGTGATCTAAGAAAGTAACTAAGATCCCATGGAAAACCATGGATGAAAAGGGTGCTAGCACCTTCCCTTTTCATAATCTACCCCCCGAACTCAAGAAAACATCTCAAAGGTCTTTCATGTGCTTTTTAACCTTTCCTTTTGGATAAAATAAAAGTCGGTGGCGACTCTTGCTAAACCGCGACATTTGCAATGAAACGCAAAACCTCAAGTCAGTTCTCCCACCGTGTCACAGAACTGGCGACTCTGCTGGGGAATAATAATAAAAGTGGGGTTACCTTAGGGTTTAGATCACCTTTAATTGCTTACCATGTTTTGACTTGTTTGCTTTACATCTTGGTTCTATTGTTTGGGTTTGAATCCTCCACCCGGATTTGGGAAACATTATAGGTAAATAGCAATACGTTGTGGAAACTGTGCGAGGTATACCAACACAGTCTAAGCAATAGCTATGTTAGTGCGACATATTTGTGGGTACCGGTAGCCTTTGAGTCAATCAAAGAGAATACGGGGCCGATGAGTGATGTCATGAAGCACTAACGAACTTCTAGAACCTTTACTTGACCAACTTGGCCTTTTAGGATGTAGTGAGATGATCAGCTTTGGTGCAGTCCGAAGTTGGTAGATACTCGATACTACACTCATTGAGGGTTGGTTCCTTAGAATACTTCGGTCGCCAGTAAAGAGGATGAATTGAAACAATGAACAAGGAAACAATCCAGTGATATTGAGCTCCTTAGAACCTGGTTACTATTTACTAGGACAGGTTGAGCCAACTAAACTTCAAGAGGGTACTTACCTATGAAACCCCATGCAAGCCTAAACTAGGAACTTGTGTGATTTGCTTGTACATATATGCTTGTGCATAACATCATGGACATCATGAGCATCATTTGCATCCACTAACCATTTCAAGGATTTTGGAAATCCATCTTTGTTCTTGTTTTGTAGGATATGGATTCACTTAGCAGGAAAACTATCCAAGTCAACCTTGTAAGAATTCCTCCACAACTCAAGGAGATAGCTTCAAGGATTCCTGAGAATTCTCCATTCACCGAGAGGCATGGTCGTATTCTAAACCTAGTCACTTCCAACACAGAGGAAGACATGATGAAAGTTCTTTTCCAGTTCTTTGACCCTTTGCACCACTGCTTCACATTTCCTGACTACCAGCTTGTGCCTACTTTGGAAGAATTCTCTCAACTCTTGAGGATTCCTATTCTCAATCAACTACCCTTCAACGGTACGGAAAGAGATCCAAAGCCAGAAGATATTGCTCAAGCCATGCATTTCCACTCATATGATATCACAACCCATTGGGAAACTAGAAGTGGTGTCAAAGGCTTCTTGGCAAAGTTCTTGTTTGAGAAGGCCCAAAGCTGTTGGAACTCCTTGGACTTGCAAGCTTTTGAGGAGATTGTAGCCCTTCTCATCTATGGGATGGTCTTGTTCCCTAACCCTGACCAACTCATAGATGTGAGTGCTGTCAAAATCTTCATGTCACGCAATCCGATGCCTACTTTGCTTGGGGATATTAAACTCTTTTCACACTCGTACAATGAGGAAAAGAGGTGTTCTCATGTGTTGCACTCCTCTCCTGGAAAGATGGTTTATTTCTCATCTTTCCCAATCAGTCTTGAAGAATGAGCAAGGTTTGAGGTGGTCACAACGATTGATGACTCTTACGCATTCAGATATTCATTGGTGTTCTCGATCCAAAGAAAGTGTTATCATCGTCGACCGTTATGGGGAATTCCCTAATGTCCCTCTACTTGGCATTAGGGGAGGCATCACCTACAACCCCTGCTTGGCTTTAAGACAGTTTGGTTATGCCCGAAGGGATGGCCCACATGATATGCTGATTCAAGGCTTAGTTTTCGACTTCGACAACGACAATCAAGGACTTCGTCAAAGGTTCATCCGAGCTTGGAGGATGCCAAACAAGGTAGACAGTAAGACCTTGGGACACAAGAATTCCATCCCTCTTGAGCCTTACCTCAAGTGGGTACGAACCCGCACCCAAAGTCTTATGATGCCTTACCCCTCCATTCTCCCAATGATTATAGAGCCTGTTAAAGAAGGAGAGGTTCCATACACCATCCTACATCCTGACATGCCAACATCACTCGAAGATCTACAAAGGAGTTGGATACAGCTCAAGGGAGAACGCGATACTTTTGAAGCCGAATTTTACGCAAGTGAGAAGAAGGTTTTGGAACTCACTCGGTTACTTCATGAAGAGCATACTCTCAACACCTACATTGCACCAAAGAGGATGCGCAACGTCTTTTTATCTTAGGATTTTGTATTATTTTGCCCTAGGGGCATTGATGTACTCAAATTCTATTTTATTAATATAATGTGTGTTCCTTTTTGTTTGACACAAATTTGAATTTTAAAATCCTTGAAAATATTACATGAATACATATCATTCATCATGAGCATAAACAGGTCTTTGCAACAAGTTTCCTCATCCTTCTACTGTTTATTTCAGCAAGATAGATCTAGAACAGACGGTTAAAGACTTGCAAGCTCAGAATTCACAATTTCAACAGCTACTCTTGACCTTAGCCAAGGGGCAGGAGGAGCTCAAGACTCTTCTAGAGAAAGAGAAAGAGAAAAAGAAGAAGAAGCCAGCCGGTGTAGTTATCATGGGCAGAAGGTTTCAGGGACAAGCCAGAAGGACCTTAGAATTTCCAACAACCTCTAAAGAAGGAGAAAGAAAAGGAAAAGAAACGGTAGTGCCATCTGATTCTGAAGCAGAAGAAGAGGAAGAAGAGGATTACTCTGAACAATAATACCCTCCGGCGGATGACAAATACAAAAAATTGGAAGAGCGTCTAGCTGCTATGGAAGTACAGAGAGTACCGGGTCTGGATTTTGAGGAGTTAGGGCTGGTGTCTGGAATAGTAATCCCGCCGAAGTTTAAAGTGCCACTATTTGCCAAGTATGATGGGGTGTCTAGTCCCAAAATGCACCTGCGATCTTATGTCAGGAAAATTCAATCGCATTCTGCTGACAAAGACTTATGGGTCCACTTTTTCCAGGACAGTTTATCAGGAACGCAACTTGATTGGTTCTATCAGTTGGAGAGAGCTGATGTGCATAATTGGGAGGACTTGGAAGCCGCCTTCTATAAACAGTATCAATACAATGCCAATTTGGAACCAACCCGTACTCAACTCTGGAGTATGGCCATGGTGTCTAATGAGGGCTTCAAAGACTACGCCCAAAAGTGGAGGGATTTAGCCGGAAGGGTGCAACCACCTTTATCTGAAAGGGAGCTAGTAGACATGTTCTTGGGAACTCTGTCAGGTCCTTTCTTTAATCACCTGATTGGAAGTTCCCCTGCAGGATTTACTGAGTTGATTCTAACTGGCGAGAGGGTGGAAGCCGATATAAGAAGCGGAAAGATTCAGAAAGACGCGTCTGCCTCTACAGTTGCAAAAAAGCCCTTCACTGGAAAGAAGGAAGTGTATGCTGTCTATGCACAGAGAAATCAGGGAAGAACCGAGCGCCGAACAATGATGGGGGCCGTTATGATTCAAAAGCATGCATCAGACCAGCCAAGAAACAACCAGCCGAGAAACAATCAGCAAAGGGTGGAAAGGCCTGTACGGAAATTCACCAAGATAAACATGACTCCAGCTCAAGTCCTACCACATCTTCTAAAGTTGAATCTGTCCATGCTAAAAGAAGCCCCTAAAAATCCAAATATTGCATCTCCCTACTACCATCTGAATGCCAGGTGCGCTTACCATTCTGAAAGTCCAGGGCACGACACCAACAATTGTTGGGCTCTGAAGAACAAGATCCAAGACCTGATAGACGCAAAGGAAGTTGACTTTGAAGCGCCGGAAAAGCCGAATGTTATCTCTGCTCCAATGCCCAGGCATGGACACAATGCCAGTGCTGTTGAGGAAGACTTATTTGTTGACACCGTGGATGAATTGTTGACTCCACTCTTGACCATCAAGTTGAATTTATTAAAAGCTGGGGTGTTCCCAGGTTGTGAAAAATATTTCCGTATTTGCCTATCCTCATCATTTGACTGCCATCTGTTGAAGAAAGGTATCCAACAACTGATTGATAACCAATAAATCTTGTTTGAGAATGCTTCTATTTCACCCGTTCCAGTTCCAGAAGTTTCAATAATAACCATATACGCCAATCCTTCCAGGGTTCCTAAAAAACCTGTTAGGATTACATCTGCTCCTATGACTACTCTGCTTAAGATAAAAATGCCCGGGCCAACCCCATACAAATCAGATAAAACGGTACCATGGAATTATGGTGGAGAAATCTACTCCCATGGTGTCAAACAAATTGAACATACTGCTGAAGAAGAGATCTCCGAAGAGGAAAATTCTGACATCAGTAACCTTGCCGGAACAAGCAAAATTACCCGTAGTGGAAGAATTTTCTCTCCCGAGATTGCCCCTCCAAAGGCAGTCTTTGGACCCGTGGCCGTTCCGAAGATTACATATGTACCAGTGATTGTACCTGCAAGTGTATCTACCAACAATGACAATACAATTCCTATTCCTACTTCCGCTGCTGAGAATAAAGGAAAGAATGTTCAAGAGGAGCCTGTCCCAACGAAGGCTCAATCACTAGTTATTCCTGAAACATCCAAGAAGGAGATGGAAGAAATCCTAAGGATCATTAAGAAAAGTGATTATGATGTGGTTGAACAACTGGGGCAGACCCCCTCCAAAATCTCTATGTTAGCATTGCTGCTGTGCTCTGAGGCACATGCTAAGGCTTTGGTCAAGTTTTTAAAGACAGCTCACGTGCCGCAAGAGACGTCAGCTGACCAATTCCAAGAGTGTGTGGCCAGTCTGACAGCTGACAATGGCCTGGGTTTCTCTGATGCAGACTTGACCCCCAAAGGGAGAAAACATAACGAGGCGTTACATGTCTCAGTGGAGTGTAGAGGGATGACCTTAGCCCATGTCTTGGTTGATACTGGTTCATCTCTAAACGTCTTACCAAAGAAGGCCCTTGATAGGTTGGATTGTGAAGGCCTAACCCTGAAACATAGTAATATAATTGTGAGAGCTTTTGACGGCTCTAAAAGGATGGTCCATGGGGAGGTGGACATCCCGATCAAAGTGGGAACCCAGACGTTCAATTCAACATTCTACGTGATGGGCATCCATCCTTCTTATTCCTGTCTGTTGGGACGTCCCTGTTCACAATGCCAGTGCTGTCACTTCCACTCTGCATCAGATGTTGAAGTACCCTGTCCAAGGGAAGATCATAAGTGTCCATGGGGAAGAGGAATACATGATTAGTCATCTGAATTCTTTCCGATATGTAGAATTGGATGGCGAATTCATTGAAACCCATTTCCAACATTTTGAATAAGTTTCTCAGGAAATAGCAGCGACCAAAGCGGTATCCTCAACTCCCGTGATCACAAGACCTCCACCTCGGATGTCTTCTCTAAAGGATGCAAAGGCAGTAGTGGAAGAAGGCGGATCCACCATCTGGGGAAAGCTTCTAGACATCCCTTACAAATCAGACAAATTTGGCTTGAGGTTTACCTCAACTGCTCAGAAGGCTGTGCGCCGCGCCCGTGCTGGAGGGCCACCTGTGAAGATCAGCCACCAAGGAATTAATGCACTAGAGGACAATGAAGAAGATGGCAGCCTGGAAGATTGGATATTTCCTACTGTCGGCGGAGAACTGTGCAACTGGGAAGCCAAAGACTTCATTCCGATTACTTTCATACCGCAGTAATTTATCTTTTACATTTCTGTTGGACTTGTAATAATTCACAAACAATTGGTACTTTTTCAACCTTGTGTCTTACCCGAGGCACAAAGGTCCATTTGTAAGGGTTCTTATTTCATTTTCATATGTCATTTCAATGAATCATGGACGCTTTTTCATATATAAACCTTTTGTGCTCATTGTCTTTCTTTTACATTTTGTTGTTTTAATATGGCTATACCCTTACACACACCCACACTCACAAATGCAGGTACCCTTCCATTCTGGATCCCATGGGTAAAGATACTGCTATAACCTTCAGTGACTCTAAAGATCTGATATACCAAGCCGAATACGAAGGTGAGGAAGATTGTGAGGTGCCAGGGGAATTGGATAGACTACTACAACAAGAGGAAATAGCTATTCTGCCTCACGAGGAGCTGTTGGATACAATCAACTTGGGTACTGAGGAAGACAAAAAGGAAATCAGAGTGGGTGCCAATCTAGAGCCGAGTGTCAAGGAACGCCTAATTCAGCTGTTGTATGATTATGTTGAGATCTTTACCTGGTCATACGAAGACATACCGGAACTCGATACAGACATTGTGGTACACCGTCTACCCACAAGAGAAGACTGTCCACCAGTGAAACAAAAGGTCCGCCGCATGAGACCTGACATGTCAGAGAAGATCAAAGCAGAAGTTATGAAGCAGTTCAATGCTGGATTTCTGGCTGTTACTTCCTATCCATAATGGGTTGCTAACATTGTTCCCGTGCCTAAAAAGGACGGCAAAGTAAGAATGTGCGTGGACTATAGAGACTTAAATAAGGCCAACCCTAAAGATGATTTTCCACTTCCGCACATCGACATCCTGGTTGACAATACAGCTCAACACAAAGTATTTTCTTTCATGGACGGATTCTCAGGCTATAACTAGATCAAAATGGCCCCTGAGGACATGGAGAAAACTACATTTATTACACAGTGGGGTACGTTCTGCTACAAAGTGATGCCATTCGGACTGAAGAATGTCGGGGCAACCTATCAATGCGCCATGGTAGCTTTGTTTCATGATATGATACATCATGAGATAGAGGTCTACATAGATGACATGATAGCTCGATCACAAACTGAAGAAGAACACCTTGATCACTTGCAAAAGCTGTTTGTCAGGTTGAAGGAGTACAAGATAAGGTTAAACCCGAACAAGTGCACATTCGGAGTCCGGTCCGGTAAACTCTTGGGTTTCATAGTCAGCAACAAAGGCATCGAGGTTGATCCTGCCAAAGTCAAAGCTATACAAGAAATGCCTTCTCCTCGCACTGAGAAGGAGGTCAGAGGTTTCTTGGGATGCTTAAACTACATTGCTAGGTTCATTTCTCACCTAACATCTACTTGTGAGCCAATCTTCAAGCTGTTGAAGAAAGATCAGGTAGTTAGATGGAATGATGACTGTCAAATTGCTTTCGATAAAATCAAGGAGTATTTATAAGAGCCTCATGTCTTGATGCCGCCAGTCGAAGGAAGACCGCTAGTCATGTATCTGACCGTCTTAGAAAACTCAATGGGGTGCGTATTGGGGCAGCATGACGAGTCTGGCCGAAAAGAGCATGCCATTTATTACCTTAGCAAAAATTTTACCGACTGTGAAACCAGATATTCACTGCTCGAGAAAACTTGCTGCGCTTTGGTATGGGCTGCTCGCCGGTTAAGACAATATATGTTGACTCATACCACTTTGTTGATATCTAAGATGGATCCGATAAAATACATCTTTGAGAAGCCTGCTTTGTCTGGAAGGATAGCTAGATGGCAGATGATCCTAACAGAATATGACATACAGTACACGACCCAAAAAGCTATAAAGGGCAGTGTGCTAGCTGATCATCTGGCCCATCAAGCTGTAGAAGATTATCAATCCATGAAGTTCGACTTCCCTGATGAAGACATCATGACATTGGACAATGTTGAAGGTTTCAGACCATATGACAGACCTGAATAAGGATCCCGATGGACCCTGTACTTTGATGGGGCATCCAATGCACTTGGTAACGGTATCAGCGTTGTGCTTATATCTCCAGAAGGTTGCCATACTCCTTTTACTTCCAGACTCTACTTCAACTGTACGAACAACATGGCAGAATATGAAGCATGCATCTTTGGTCTCAAGGCTGCCATATACTTGGGAATCAAATCTCTAATTGTGTTTAGGGACTCAGCTTTAGTCATCAGTCAGATCAAAGGAGAGTGGGACACTAAGAATCCAAATCTTATCCCTTACAAAGAACATGTTTTGACATTGTTACCACATTTCGAGCAGATTACCTTCGAGCACTTCCCGCGAGAAGAAAATCAGCTAGCAGATGTTCTAGCTACAATGTCATCCATGTTTAAACTTAATTGGGATAACGAGGCTCCCCAGATCACCATTGAACGGATGGAAGAACCAGCACACTGTCACGAGATTAATACCGAAGAAGTAGTGGACCGACCTTGGTTTCACGAAGTCAAAAGGAATCTCGAGGCTCAAGAATATCCTGAAGGAGCTTCAGTCAATGACAAAAAGTTATTAAGGAGATTCTCAGCTAAGTTCTTCCTAAGTAATGACATCCTGTACAAACGCAATCATGATTCTATTCTGCTCCGTTGTGTGGACAAGATTGAAGCTGAAATGATTATGGCTGAATTGCATGAAGGTACCTTTGGCACTTACTCTAGCGGGCATACGATGGCAAAGAAGATCCTACGGGCAGGTTATTACTGGTCTACCATGGAAGAAGACTGCTATCAGCACTCCCGGACCTTCCATAAATGTCAAATCTATGCAGACAAGGTGCACGTGCCTCCAGTTCCTATAAATGTCTTAACATCTCCTTGGCCTTTCGCTATATGGGGAATCAATATGATTGGAGAGATCAAGCCTACAGCCTCCAATGGACACCGCTTCATTCTAGCGGCCATTGATTATTTCACAAAATGGGTCGAAGCAGCTTCCTTCGCATCCATTACTAAGAATGTTGTTGCCCGCTTCATCAAACAGAATCTTATTTGCCGGTACAGTATCCCCGGAAGGATCATCACTGATAACGGTACAAACCTTAACAATACTATGATCACCGCCCTGTGCGAGTAGTTCAAGATTCAACATCACAATTCATCCTCCTATCGGCCAAAGATGAATGGTGCAGTTGAAGCTGCGAACAAAAAAATCAAAAAGATCATACAGAAAATGACAGTCACCAACAAGGACTGGCATGAGATGCTACCGTTTGTTCTCCATGGGTACCGTACCACGGCTCGCACATCAACTGGGGCAACACCCTATTCTTTGGTTTATGGCATGGAGGCTGTTCTACCTATTGAGGTTCAGATCCCCTCTTTAAGAATCATGAAGGATGCAGGTTTGAGTGAAGACGATTGGATTCAAACCCGACTTGATCAGTTGAACTTAATTGATGAAAAGAGGCTTACTGCTGTTTGTCATGGTCAGACGTATCAAAAATGGATGATCAAGGCTTTCAACAAGAAAGTCAGATGCCAAGTGTATCAAGTTGGAGACCTAGTGATCAAGCGCATCATCTTGCCACAAAGTGATCCCAGGGGGAAATGGACTCCTACCTATGAAGGACCATTTGTAATCAAGAACATCTTTTCTGGTGGGACAATGATCTTAACCACCATGGACGGTGACGACCTGCCACACCCTGCGAACGCAGACATAGTCAAAAGATACTACGCATAAAAGACCCGCTAGGTTGACACACCTAGGAAAAACAAGGGCATCCTGGCGAACCAAAAGGTCCGGGCAAAAATTAGGGATAAATAAAAAAATCTGTACACCCGGCAAGTTGAAAACCCGAAAGGGCGACTTGGACAAAAAAGGGTTTCCCGGTGAATTGAAAACCCGAAAGGGCGGTTCAGGCAAAAGTTAGGGAATTAAAGCGTATGACTATGTCTCATCGGATCACTTTAAGAACAATCTCTTCACAGACAAACCTGGAGCTTCTGATCAATCCAATCATCTTCGGACGAAGCAACAAATGGACAAGATATTCAGAGATACGAAGGCTATAGAAGAATGGGAACCCCATAGGACTTTTTTACACATAGCCATCTTTCTTTGTATAAATTTTTCTTAATTTTATGACACCATCCTCTTACTAGGATGTCTGTCTCCTTTGTACAAAATACTTATTCAAAGTAAATACAAAGATATCTCTTTAAAGTGCAGAAAACCATTTTGTCTTTTTCCTTTTACACTTGTGTTTTATTTGCAAAAATGTCCAATGATTCATTAATGAACATATGCATTTGAACATAATTACTGTTTACAAATAAACAGGATGAAAAAGAATAATTACTGACAGGTTGAAAGATTAGGAAAATGTCTTTAGGCTATTCCATGAGCAATCCCTACAGTACATCATTAAGATCCCCAGTGGAGCCAAAGTTTCAAACTGTTAATCCCCAGCGGAGCTGAATTTTCCAACTATCAATCCCCAGCGGAGCCTAAACTTTGAACTACAGATCCCCAACGGAGATGAAATTTTCAACTATCAATCCCCAGCGGAAACCATCCAGTTTCTCCAAATTCCCCAGCAAGTTATCTTGAAGCCTGAAAACTAACCAGACAACAACTTCTGACAACTCCACAATAGAGTGGCAGACAACCCAAACTACTGAACTTTTTTCAAAAAGGAATAAGCTTTCTCACAGAGTCTTCACTACTCCCCAGCAGGATATCTTTCTTCCCCATAGAGTTTTCATTACTCCCCAACAGGTTGAAGATTCTCATTCTTAATTCCTAGCAGAAGTCATCAAAGTTCTATGAATTCTCCAAGCATATTTCTCAAGCAGTATTTGGAATTACTCTCACAACGGAATTTTCTTCAATACTCCAACTTCAAGACATGAAGGATCCCTATATCCCAAAGAAGTCATCAAGGATTTCTTATCCTCAGCAGTCAAGGATTTATTTTCCCCGACAATAGTCAAGGATTTATTTTTCTTAGCAATACAGCTAATCAGCTTACATACGCATACATTACATCTATATATCATAAACATTGATAAAGCATATTTTTATTGCATCATACATTTCATGCAACATAAATTTGTGTTTCAGCTAACATTTTTACCCTTTTCAGGATAAGATTAACAGCTATCGTTAACAATGTTCAAAGATTTCAGATACAGTACAAATACGCTCCAGACACGGAAGCCATTCTGTCACTTATTCAGATCTCAACTTCAGATACAGTACGGATACGCTCCAGACACGGACGCTATTAAATTACTCATTCAGATCCTAGTTCAGATACACTCCAGATACGGAAGTCATTCTGATACTTATTCAGATTCCAGTCCAGATACGCTCCAGACACGGATGCCATTCTGTCGCCTATTCAAATTTCAAATTCATGATACAGTACAGATACACTCCAGACACAGAAGTCATTCTATTACTCATTCAGTTTCAAGTTCAGATACAACTCGGATACGCTCCAGACACGAATGCTATTCCATTGCTCATTCAGATTCAGTCTCCAGATACAGTTCATATACGTTCCAGATACGGACACCATTCTGATACTTATTCTTTTGACTTACAACTTGCAATTCAACAAACATTCTCGGATGGAATCTACAAGCCCATCTCCAACAAGATTATATCACATCTTTAAATGGCATCTTTAAGCCCATTCCCTCAACTACACTTTGACGAGTGCAAATTTACGGGCACTCTAGTGTCCAATCATCTTTTACCTTTGAGTCACGAATGACAAAACTCGCCAATCTAACTCTTCAGGTTCAAGAAGATTGAACAGGGGCAGCTGTTGTACCCCAAAATTTTCCCTCTCATTTATCAAGATTTTCCTCACAAGACTTCTTGGACTCAAGACAAGATTAGGGTTTGGTCAGCTCAAGACATCACCTTGCACTGATAACCTGAAATTAGGGTTTGAGTTTGCACAAGGATTTTTGGACCATCAATGCTTCATGTGACTTTCATACATCATCTTGGATCCCTAAGATTGCTCATGTTAAGTTTCAAGCCTTGAATCACATTTTTGCTCAATCAATTGGACAATTGACCTAAAAATCAACTATATTGGGGAAAAAGTCAACCATAGCCAATTTACAGTCAAAATTCATAATTTTTGATCCACAACAACATTATAGACTCATATGTACCATTTGACCAAGTTTGGATCACAACTCCTCAAGAAATTTGATCAAATCATCAAAAGGGCAAAATGGTCAAAATTAGGGTTTTGACTGAGAAAGGGAAATTTCTGATTTTTAACCTGGCCAATGACCAATTTGGTTAAAACATGATTTCAAGGAATCAATGGCATCATATTGACCTAATTACATAGTTCAAAATATCTCAAGTTCATTGGATTGACAGATGAATTTTCCAGTCAACTGATCAAAAGTCAACTGTATACTGAAAAGTCAAACTTTGACTTTTTAGTCAAAATCAAGTGCCAAGGGTCATAATTCATCAAGATATGTCAAAATATGAAACTTGTTCACCAAGAAAACCAATTTTGAAAATTAGGGTTTTGAATTTGAAAAATTTTATAACTTAGAATTTTTCGAAGTATGGAAATTTTCTTATTTTTTCCCAACTTTTCACCACTTTTTCACCATGATGAAATTTGATTCAAAGAAAACTTCCAACATGAAAGTTGTATTCCTCCATGAAGTATACAACTTTGATTCACAAAGTTTTCCCAAAAGATGCTTGGATCTCAAGTTATGAATTTGTGAATAGAGGTCTATGAACTAAATGACTTAGTGAAATTTTGCCCTAATTTAGGCAGGTTTTTGACCGAACTTCATGGACATTTTTCACCTAGTTCCAAGAGGTATCTCAAAATGCATTTCAAAGATGTATTATAGAGCACATTGTAAGATTTCTAAAATGTCCAAGAACTCTCCAAGATCATTTGTGGTTAGGGAGAATCGAAGGAGAGAAATTGACATTTTATCACTTTTGTTCATGCCATTTTCATAAAGTATCAAGTTGCAAATCTGATCTTGGATGCTTGTACCTTGCATTACAGGTCCTAAACTCATTCTAAACTCCATAATTTAATGCTAACTCAGAAGATAAAGGCTTTATTTTGGCTTTTGAAATATTGTACAAGAGATAATTCCATTAATGGCATAAAGGGCACATTGCTATTTTCATAAAGGCAAGCTTTTGTAACTTTATCAACCTTGAGCCATGGACCTGTTCCTTTGGTACAAACAACTTCCACAGATATCAAGCAATGTATACCAAATATCATCATCCTTTGAGATAGCCAGTACAAGCATGTTGCATTTGTCTTGTCATTTTTCTTCAAATGCAAGAAAAGTTGCAAAAGAAGTTAGAACTTGTACAACAAGGGAAGAGTGGACTTTGTATCATTATATACAAATATACCAAGTCATTACAATGCTAAACACGAATGCTAAACATATGAAACTCTCCAAAACTCCAAGACTTCATTTTTCTGCCAAAAACTTCCAATTCTGCAAAATCATTGCCAACTTCATTTTGACTCGTGCGTTTTGCTCTTTAACATTTGAAACATCTTCCACATATCCTACCAAAGCTATCCAAGCATTCATCCTGCACCTGTAAGCCCTGTTTCAGCCATTTCCATTTTCGAATTTGGAGGTTGCAGCTTGACTTCTACAAAGAGTTTCAGCCATCCACAAAACAAGCTAGGCATTGGAATAGCTTTAGGGTAGTTCAAGAAAGCTCACACGATCCTCAGGCTTCACTCAAAGTCCCCACATTGCCATATCCAAATCCAGCTGAAGGAGGTATTTTTCAAAACTCTATCTCTCTATTTAGGCATCCTCAAGCCACGATTTGTGATGGAAAAATGTAGCCCTTATCTTAGTGAAGCTGTACATATGCATACTTGTTATTTATGTTAACTGAGCAGTGAGAATTTGAAGCTTGAAGTTCATGAAATAATTAGGTCACAAATCAGGGATGATTAAATTCTCCCTGATCTTTGAGAGCCAGGTTACAAATTTTATATCATTGGAATCGTGAGATGAAATGCTACATATTTCATGTTACAAGTTTTTGTTTTTATGCAAGCATGAGCAAGTTGCAGGTTTGAAGGGAAAACGCGCGCAAGCTGAAGGACAGGGACGAAGTGGTTGTCCTGGGCTTTTCTTGTTGTTTCTGGCCTTTTTGGTTTTGATATTCACACCCCTTGAATTCCTTTTGCACCCCCTGACTTATTTCTTATATTTTTACATTTTTCTTGCATATTTTTATTTTATTACTTGCATTTATTTTTTCTAATGATAAAAAATACCCAAAAATAATTTATTTATTTTCACACTTTTATTTTATTTTATTTATTTATTTTCTCACATAAAAATAGTTTATTTTGACAAATAGATCCTATTTTCTTAAATAACTTGTAAATAATTAAAAAATACTATAAATTTTTATTTTATTATTTGACACATAAAATATTCATTTTCTCATACATATTTAATTTTTTAATATTGACATATAATATTATTTATTATTTTCTTGTACAAAAAATGGACAAAATAATAATATAATATATATATTTTCTTTAACCAAAAATTAGGGTTTCCCCTTTTCAAAAATAATACTATTACTTTTCCTTTTTTTCTAGGGTTTACATGAATCATTTTCTCATACAAAAATCAAATACAAAACATTTTTTGCATAAATACATTTGCCTTGCATATTTAAATATTTGTACATTTATTTAATTCACATAATATTCAATTGGGTTGTAATAGTATTTTTAGGATTTATTTTGTGCAATATCCCCATTAAAAAACTTGTATCCCCCCTCCCATAATAATTGTTGTAATAGTTTAGTTTACATTTACGCAATTTATCGCATTTATACCATGTTTAGTAAACTAGGGTTTGCATGACAAGACCAAAAACAAACAAATAGAAAAGACATAATCCAAGACAAATCAAATGCATGTAAAATGACACACATTGCACACAAGCACCCTTAGGGTTTCACCCACTTGGTTGCCTAAACAAAAATGGCCATGTTACGCATGCGAAGTATCTTGGCAAAACAAAACAAAATAAGATCATAGTCCCTCGATGGCGCTATCAAAAGGTTGCCTAAACAAATGATCTTGGTCCCACAAAAATGCTAAGATACTTGGCAACATTTCTATCATGGTCATACGATGACCCACGCCCGTCCCGTTTATATCCAAAGATAGGGTTGTTTACCAAATCAATGGTAAATCAACAATGTCAAAGGAATAAAAATGCACAAGAAAGACATTTGAGTAGGTAGATAGCTTCTAAGTTACTTGCTCCATTCCAAAACAATCCTTGCTATTTTAAAAAACAAACACACACATTTCAAAACATCTTACAAAAGATTGAAACATTTTTCAAAAGACAAACATCTTTGTATACATTATTACGAATGAGAATCATTACAAAGATTGCCAAAACGATGGCCTCTTTTCAAAATACTTTCAAAATCACACCAAACACCAAAGCACCATTTCAAACAATTTCAAAAGAAAAGCAAGTGATCTAAGAAAGTAACTAAGAGCCCATGGAAAACCATGGATGAAAAGGGTGCTAGCACCTTCCCTTTTCATAATCTACCCCCCGAACTCAAGAAAACATCTCAAAGGTCTTTCCTGTGCTTTTTTACCTTTCCTTTTGGATAAAATAAAAGTCGGTGGCGACTCTTGCTAAACCGCGACATTTGCAACGAAACGCAAAACCTCAAGTCAGTTCTCCCACCGTATCACAGTTGTGCAAACTCAAACCCTAATTTTGGGTCAACAATGCATGATGAGATGTCTTGAGCTGGTCAAACCCTAATCCAGTCATGAGTCTAAGAGATCTTGTGAGAAAAGTCTTGATAAATGAGATGGTAAATTTTGGGGTACAATAACACCTATTTTAACCTCTTTCCTGTCTTCCTCTGTACCCAAATTTACTGACTCAACTGGCTCTTTGTGAGGTTGTATGACCCTTTCTTCCTGTTGTAATAGTCTAACAAGTTCTCCAGGCACCTCACAATCATCCTCACCTTCGTCCTCGGCTTGGTTGATCGGATTTTTGAAGTCATAACTGGCAGTAGCAGAGTTGTTATCAATGGGATCTAGAGTGGATATGGATCTGCAGTACGATACGTGAGTGTGTGTAAGAGAATAACTGTTTTGATAAAGTGAGAGACAGAAAAAGAAAAACAAGGAGCACAAAATTTGTATGCAAGAAAGCGTCCAATGCTTTATTAATGATACATGAAATGACAAATAATAACCCTCACAAGCAAAGACAAGGTGCCTCGAGAAAGGCACCAGGCCATAAAGTTTCAAACTGTTTATTACAAATTTTAAAACAAATGAGTCAATTACTGCGGAATAAAAGAAATAGGTATTAAGTCCCTAGCCGTCCAGCTATTCGGTCCACCGTTGTTTGTTGGGTAGATCCAGCTGTCAATGTCGGGGTTCTCATCATCAGCATCTTCTGTGGCGGAGACAACCTCGATAGCATTGATTCCCTAGCCGTGCTTGGGCATGGGTGCAGTTATAACATTCGGCTTTTCTAGAGCATCGAACTCTATCTCCTTGGCTTCAAGCAATTCTTGTACTTTGTTTCTCAGAGCCCAACAATCATTTGTATCGTGGCCAGGACTCTCAGAATGGTAGGCGCACCGCGCGTTGGGATTGTATCTGGTAGATGTAGTATTTGGATTCTTGGGAGCCTCTCTCAAGGTTGCCAAGTTGGATTTTAATAAGTGAGGTAGAACTTCAGCCAAAGTCATATTGATGCGGATAAACTGCTGTTGTGATCTTTCCACCCTTTGTTGATTGTTGCATTGTGGAGCAACTACAGGTCTTGATATCACTACAGCATTTACCGTTTGACGGTGTTCAGGTATGCTTTGGCCCCTTGGGCTATAGACTGCACTGGCTTCCTTCTTACTAGCGAAAGACTTCTTAGTTGAACTCGAGGAGGCATCCTTCTGTATTTTACCATTCTGAATTCCAGCTTCTACTCTTTCTCTAGTTAAAATTAGCTCGGTGAAACTAGATGACGAGCTGCCGATCAAGTGATTGAAAAATGGACCAGATAGCGTCCCCAGAAACATATCAACCAACTCCCTATCAGACAAAGGGGATTGAACTCTCCCAGCCAAGTCTCTCCATTTTTGAGCATAATCTTTAAAACCTTCACCTGCACCCATGGACATACTCTGGAGTTGAGTAGAGTGGGAGCAAGGTCGGCATTATACTGATACTGCTTGTAGAAAGTGCAACAAGATCTTCCCAGTTTCGGACGCTGGCTCCCTCCAACTGGAAGAACCATTCAAGCTGAGTCCCTGACAGACTATCTTGAAAGAAATGCACCCATAAATTTTTGTCGGCATTATGGGGTTGGATTTTTCGGACATACGAACGGAGATGGAGTTTTGGGCAGGACACCCCATCATACTTGGCAAAAACCGGAGCTTTGAACTTATGAGGGATGACCACTCCCGATACCAGTCCCAGTTATCCGAAATCCAAACCAGGTATCTTCTAAACTTCCATAGAACTCAGACGGTCTTCTAGCTGCTTGTACCTATCCTCAGCAGGAGGATATTGCTCATCATTGTAATCAGTATCATTGTCAGAAACTGCAGGACTAGGGTCCTTTTCCCCTTATTGGTTCTCCCTTTCCTTGGATGAAGAGGTCAGATCAATTTGATGCTTCAACCTTTCTCCAAATCTTCTACCCATATTCAGAATACCAGTCTTCTTCTTCTTTTTCTTCTCTTTCAGAATGAGGGCTTTTAGATCCTTTTGCCCCTTAGCCAGACTGATGAACATCTGTTGGAACCGGGCGTTCTGTGCCTGAAGATCTTTGATGGCTTGATCGGAAGACATTTATGCTGAAATAAATAGCGAAGAAGATGAGAAACCTGTAGTGGTACCTGTAATGATGTGTATGATAATGGGATGCGCATGTAATGATTTCAAAGACTTCGGGAAATTTAAATTTACACACCAAAAATAAACCAAAACTTTATTAGCTTAAATTTGAAGGTTCAAAATGCCTTTAAGGCGTTACAAATAAGTGAATAAAACAAATCTAAAACTAGAAAAGAAAAAATCAAAAGTCCCATGGACGCTTTCTCTTTGTGCTGATATAGTCATTGAGCATTATTTCTTCCTCGAGCTGCCTGGTGAGCTTTAAAACCTTCCTCTCTTGCTCATGGAACTGCTCCCGGTAAGTATCCCGCTCATTCCTCAGCTGAATCCAAGACCTCTGTAGCTCCCCAAGATCAGTGGGAATGTAAGGATAAAGAACCGTGTAAGGAATACCGTCTTCAGTAGTGGGCTCCATAATCACTGGTAATACAGCCACATAAGGCATCATAAACTTCTGGGCACGAGCTCGGACCCATTGGAGGTAAGACTGCATAGGAAGGGAAGTCTTCGGTCCCAACTCTTTGGGGTCAGATCTGTTTACCATGCCCCAAGCTCGTATGAACCTCTGACGATGCTCCTTAACATCATCCTTATAGTCGAATACAATGTCCTCGAGAAGTAACTTATGGGGACCATCCCTTTGAGCACGACCAAATTGTCACAAATCTAGACAAGGATTGTAAGTTATACCCCCTCTGATACCAAGTAATGGGACATTAGGGTACCCCTTACAGCGGTCAATAACAGCAGTGTCTTCCATAGCTCGGGAACACCAAAGAATATTCGTATGAGCGAGTGACATTATTCTGTGCGGCTAACCCAAGCCTTCTTCATTCTTCAGTATAGACTTAGGGAGGTGATAAATAAACCACCTCGATAGCAACGGCATGCAGCACATAAAAGTCCCTCTTCTCTTCATGGTACGAGTATGGAGAGCATGCAAGATATCTCCAAGCAAGGTAGGCACAGGGTTACGAGAAAGGAAAATCTTGATAGCATTCACATCTACGAAAGATTTAGGATTAGGGAAGAGAACTAAACCATAGATAAGAAGAGCCAAGACATCCTCAAAAGCATGAAACTCCATATCATCCCAAAATAGTTGAGCCTGGTCTATCAGAAATTTGGCTAGAAAACCCTCGACTCCGCTTCGAGTTTCCCAATTGGATACCACATCGACCCGTTTCAAATGCAAAGCTGAGGCAATGACTTCTAGTTTAGGAACTTCTTCTATACCTGTGAAGGGTACCTGTTCAAGAATGGATATGCCCAATAGATGAGAGAATTCTTCTAAGGTGGGTACCAACTGATAATCTGGAAAGATGAAGCAGTGATGCTTGGGATCGAAGAACTGAAATAGTACGCTCATCATCTGTTCATCAAGGTTTAAAGTAACCAGGATGAGAAGTTGACTGTGTCTCTTAATGAAAGTAGAAGTTTCAAAAACTCTAGATGCTAGCTTTTTGAGTTGGGAAGGTATCTGCACAAAGTTGATTCAGATAGTATTTCTACGCATGGAAGCCATGATCTGCAAAACAGAACAAAGATAAATTCCCTTGGTCTTTGAAATGGTTAGTGTAATGAAGCATGAATGCCATGTTATGATGCATGATGTCATGATGAACCACAAGTATAGCAAACATAGGTATTGCAAACACAGTCAAATCACACAAAGCCCTTAGGTTTAAGGCTTGCATGAAGTCAAAGGTAATACCCTCTTGAAGTTAAGTTGGTTTCAAACCTGTCCTAGAAAAAGTAACCGGGCTCTAGAGGATCTCAATATCACTGACCATCCTCCATCGGTCATGGTTTCAGCTCACACAATCTTTTCTTGCGGCCGAAATACTCCGAGAGTATGATCTCAATGAGTGTAGCATCGAGTATCAACCAGTTCTCAGCTCTACACCGAGGCCGGTTATCTCACTATTTTCTAATGGTCAAGTTGGGTGATTATAGGTTCTAAGGTCAGTTGATGCTTCACGACACCATGCAACGGCCCCGTATTCTTCTCGTTTCACCACAAGGGATACCGGTACCAACCAAAGTGCCACACCAATGTAGCTACTGCTTCAACCGTATCGGTCTATGCCGTACAATTCCCTCATAGTCTATTGCTACTTACCTAAAAGGTATTCCCTAGATCCGGGTGTAGGATCTATAGTAACCCTAAACAAAACCCTAAAAAATAAAGCAAACAAAATAATCAAGAGAAGCAATTTTTAATGACCTAGATCCTAAGTTATACCCCACTTATTATGTCCCCAGCAGAGTCGCCAGTTCTGTGATACGGTGGCTGAACCGTCTGTTTAATACTGGTTTGCATTTTGCGTTTTGTGTTTGCAAAAATGTCGCGGTAAGCAAGAGTCGCCACTGACTTTTATTTCATCCAACCGGAAAGGAAAAAAGTACAGAAAAAAAAATCCTTTTTCGAGATGTTCTGAGTACGAGGGGTAGATTATAGAAAGGGAAGGTGTTAGTACCCTTTCTATCCATGGTTTTCCATGGGCTCGTAGGTACTTGCTCATTTTTAAATTGCTTGTGTGTGTGCTTTATTTTTGAAAAGTTTGACTTCGTGATAACCCTTGTATCAGTCCTCAAGGGTGTGACGAAGTTGTTTTGAAAATTTGTTTGAAAAGTGTAAGTGTGAAAAGTTTTGATTTGAGCAAGTACCTACTAGCATCTACCTACTCGAAAAAAGATCGTTTCTATCCTTGTTTCCTTTAGACAATACTATCCTACTATTAAGGAGTAGGTAGCACCGTCGATGAAGTTGTAAGGGTCAATTTGAAAGGGATGTACGGTCACTAAAGCAATATTTGGATACCTTAGTAATAACCCTAGAGTCTTAAGATCTTATTCGAGGCGACATTTCCTAGGCAACATTTCCGAGGCAACATTTCCGAGGCAACATTCGAATGGGACATTTGATCTTTTTTAGACAGGAGGGCAACCACTAAAATACCCTATGCTTAATGATCTTTTACCGAAGGCAACCGAAGTGAGAGTATACCCTAAGAGTGATATGTGCGAGTGATTTATTTTCAGTTATTTATCTTTGCACATTAGGGTTTTCTAACCATTTTAAATTTTTCATACATTCTTGCCATACAATCCTATTAGCATACATCTAAATAGTTAAATATTTGCGGGAATTAAAAATGCGGGAAAATAAACCTAGCTTTTACAAGGCTTCGGGGAGGGGGATTAATTACATAGCCAAAAAAAATCAGTGGAAAGCGATAAGTAAATAAAAACCCTAAATTAACTATTACAGACCATGAACAGTTACAAAATATTGGCAAAATAAACAACAAGCGCACGGCGAATTAAATGCGAGGCGATTAGGGTTTTGACCCTTTGACTAATCCTATTTGCGATTGATTAAAAAAAGATGTTTTTGTCATGTTTTGTTATTTGAGAAAATAATGAAATAATTAAATTAAAAGAAAATCCTAAGTTCTAATTAATATTAATTAAAATAAATAAATTAATTCATTCTAAAAACCAATTTTTATATTTTATTTTATTTGAGAAAGAAAGAAAAATTAAATCAGACTTTAAAGCTAATTTCCTAATTAGTTTTAATTAAAAACAAGTTAAAATTTCCCTAAATTAAATTAAATTAAGTTAAATTAAATTTGATAAAAAAAACCTAATTCTAATTTTTATGATTTCTTGATTTTCTGATTTTATGAAAAAAAGTGATTAATTTTGTGAATTAAAATAATTAAGCAAATTAATTAAATAAAAGAAATAAATAGAGAAAAGGAAAAAATGGGCTTGATTGTTAGCAAAAAAGTGGGCGTAGATCTGATTTTTGTGGCCCAAAAACTCCAAGCCTGTTTAACTTTGCTTGCTCTGGTGTGGGTGTTGACTTGAGTGCCATGGTGGACCTTCAATGTTGGCACGTTGGATCTGGCTTGCTGATGATCAAATAGATGAATGTTAATGATGTATGGTGGATGTCATGATGAACAACGCGTTGGATCCCTTATCTGAAAATAACACAAATAAAATGCTGAGACATGGGTTCGATCCCCAGGTCCTTATGCTTGCTTCTAATGCTCGCTTTCTAGCTGTGCTGCGTTGTTTATTTGTTCATATAATAGAAACAAATAATATAATCAAATCAAGTAATACATTCAGAAAAATGCGCGCAAATTCAAACCGGCCAACCAATAACTGCCACGCCTCATCTTCTTCCCCGACCTGTCGTTTTAGGCAACAAGACTTTTACCTACAGACAGGACTCCGTAGTTAAAATCCTGTCAACTTCAAAAATGCAGCAAACACGATATAAATTTCATTGGAGGCCATGAATCAACTGGGCTTGAAGCCGTGATCATCATGGTATCCATATTCGTTCCTAATTTGGCTTGTACTAAGAAACCCAGAAAATAAGCTTGGAACCCTAATCATGGCATCTTGCCTTTTCTGCAATTAGAATTCAATTAAATGACACAGAGGGCTTCAAATCCTCATGACAAACAAGAATGTAGGGTTAATTCTCACTGAAAACGCATGCATATATGAAATCAAAAACCAAAAGCAGTGGGACAAACCGGGTCTTATAGCTTACGATTTTGAACGTTTCAGGCGTTGGCAATGATAGGAATAGCTTCTGGGAACATCAAGGAAGGGATTGGTGATCTTGAAATTCTTTGAAACACCTTGAAGATTGAAAACTGATTCACACATTTGTCCAAATTTTTGAGTTTTCTCCTCGGATTTTCACGGCTTCTAACCCCCTTCTTTTGATCTGCAAAGCTTTATTATATAACCTAGAATGAATTAGGTTAACAAACTTGGCATGAATCTTTACATTTATCCGAGATTTGATTTGATTTTCAATTTGTATGGTATATTTCTATTTTCATGCCAATCATGCCTTTCTTTTATCAATTTCCATTGATTCGAATTGATCATGCAAGCTCAACATATTTTGATTTCCAATCTGTAAAAAAAAAATCAAATCATATCTTTGATAATTTTCATTATTTATTTGATTTAATTCACTTTTTAATTAATGAAAAATCAAAATAAATTGAAAAATGAAGCAAATAATGTATGGATAAGTATTTGAGTCGTGGACCACATTATAATTGAGGTGCAAGCATAAAAAGTTGGGCCCATTTAGCAAAAAATGCAAATTTGAGCACATTTGACTTTTGGCAATTTTACAAAAATGGTCAACTTGGCCAATGCATAACTCTCTCAATTTTGACCCTAGAGAGGTGTTCTTGGACTTTTTATAAAGCTTAGGATGTCCTCTAAGCAACCCTTTTTGTCTAATCTCAATTGAGTCTTCCATGTTCATGTATGAAGCTTTGACCCAAAAGGTTTTTTTGTTGACTTTTCAAAAGGACCTATAATGTCAAAATTCATATCTTTTTGGGAGTTCATATTATGAACTTGGGATATGAAGATGAATTGTATGTAATTGCATCCTCTTCAAAATGAGCTTTAGATGGGTCATTTCTGATAAAGTATGAGAAAGTTATGCTTGGTCAAAGTTGAGTTAACTTTTCCTGCAAAACCCTAATTTAGCAACTTTTGGGTTTTGATGAATTATGAGAAATCCTTGAGGAATCATGATAAAACCTTGATCATATGATGAATAATACTTAAATATGAGGATGTTGACCAAAAATCTTGAAGTTTGACCGTATGTGGGCCACATTTGACTTTTGACCTAACACAGTTGATTTTCAGGCATTTGAACAATTGACTGAGCAAACTTCTTCTACAAGGCTTGAAACTTGACATGGATGATCTTGAGAACATATTAGGACAATGGTGAGTATTTGAGTCCTTTATGGTTCACACATATTGATGAAGATGGAAACCCGAAATTGAGATAGACTGCCTTAAGAGAGAGTTTGTCTGGTCAACTCTTGACCTTCCTTGAGCAATTTGGGGACCTCACTTGCCATGTGTTGAGAAATACGGGAGGGAAAATTTTGCGGTACAACACTTCCCTTTTCATAATCTACCCCCCGAACTCAAGAAAACATCTCAAAGGTCTTTCCAGTTCTTTTCAGCCTTTCCTTTTGGATAAAAGAAAAGTCGGTGGCGACTCTTGCTAACCGCAACAATTGCGATCAAACGCAAAACAACTAAGTCAGTTCTCCCACCGTGTTACAAATATCATCTCTAAAGGAGAAGTAAAAGAATACAAAAGACTTTAGTTGGTAGGATAATCTTAATTACTTGCTCACAAGCCTTTTTCTAAACATTCACACATCACACTTTCAAAACAAAATATTTAAAAAAAAAACACTTTGTATACATTCTTGAGGACTGATACAAGAATTATTACAAAGGAGAGGGAAAAGATTATGAACAACCTTTAGTAGGTAAGAACTCTTAAATTCTTGCTCACAAAACAAAACATTTTCTCACATCACACTTTCAAAACAAATATTTTTAAACAAACACTTTGTAAACATTCTTGAGGACTGATACAAGAATTATTACAAATTCTGCCTCACATTGGCATTTCAAAATACTTTCAAACAATTCACACACACAAAGAAAAGTTTAAAAAGTGAGCTAAGTAATTAAGAGCCTGTAGATAACTACAGATGAAAAGGGTGCTAACACCTTTCATTTTCCTGTCTTACCCCCCCCCCCCCCCCCCCCCCCCGAACTCAAAATCTATCAAGGTCTTTCCTGTTCTTTTCACCTTTTCCTAAATATTGGATAAAAGAAAAGTCGGTGGCGACTCTTGCTATTCTCACATTTGGATAAAACCAAAAAAGTCAGTTCTCCCATTGTATTACACTAATAAATGGACCGTTGTGCCCCGAGTAAGGCACAAGGTTCAAAGTTTCTGTTTAAATTACATAGCCAAAAACTTGAAATCAAGAAAATAGAAAATAGAATTTACTCCTGACTAAAGGAAATTGGTATAAAGTATTCAACCTTCCAATTGTTGAGCCCATTGCCAGTAGTAGGGAAAATCCAATTGTCTATGTCATGGTTGCTATCAGCGTCTTCCATAGCGTTGACTTGATTTTTGTCATGAACATGTCAACCAATTCCCTATCAGCCAAAGGGGGTTAAACTCTTACTGCAAGATCTCTCCATTTCTGTGCATACTCTTTAAAACCTTCCTCAGAACCCATGGGCATACTCTGTAGTTGCATGCGGGTTGGTGCCAAATAAGAATTATATTGATACTATTTATAGAAAGTTGCAACCAAATCTTCCCAGGTATGGATATTGGTACCTTTGAGTTGATAGTACCATTCTAATTGTGTTCCAGATAGACTCTCATAAAAGAAATGCAACCATAATTTCTTGTCAGCAGTGTGTGGTTGAATTTTCCGAACATATGATCTCAAATGCAACTTCAGGCAAGAAACGCCATCCTACTTTGAAAAGGTAGGAGTTTTGAACTTAGGAGGAATGAAGACTCTGGAGACTAAATCCAATTCTTCAAAGTTCAAGCCAGGAACCTTCTGGATCTCCATAGCTTTTAGACGCTCTTCTAACAACTTATACTTCTCGCCAGTAGGGGATATTGTTCATCCAAATAATCCTCTTCCTCTTCATCATGAAACATTTGTCAGAACCAAGGTTTTTTTTGTCTCAGCTTTAACACTCTTACCATCTTCATCCTGGTTGTCATCTTTGTTCGACAGGATATCAAGATCTCAAGCTCGCTTGACTGGACCTTTGAACCTCCTCTCCATGTTAAGGATGCCAACTGGTTTCTTTATATTCTTCTTTTTCTCTTTAGTGATGAGCGCCTTCAGTTCTTCTTGCCCCTTGGCTAAGCTGAGGAACATCTGTTGGAATTGGGCATTCTGAGCCTGGAGATCTTTGACCGTCTATTAAAGAGCCATCTTTCTACAGAAATAAACAGCAAGAAGTGAGAAAACCTGTCTCAGAAACCTGTTATGTAATGATATGTATGGTATGTAGATGCATATGCAATGTTTTCAAGGACCTCGTGGGATTTAAATTTGTTAAAAAAGGAAACAACAATAAAGATTCTTGTTAGTAAGTTCAGATTATAAACGCCTTTTAGGCTTACAATGAAAACAAAAATAAGGGTTACAAAGGAATAAATTATGACTCGAGTCTCCCATGGACGCTTCCTCTTTGTGTTGACGTATGCAATAAGGCTCTAATATTCATGAAGGCGTTTGGTCAACTCCAATCCTTTCTTCTCACTAGCACATAACTTAGTCTTAAAGGTGTCCCTTTCTTCTTTCAGTCGAGTCCAAGACTTATGTAGCTCTTCAAGGTCAGTAGGCATATCTAGATGAAGAACGGTATGAGGAATATCTCCTTCAGCAACAAGCTCTACAATTACTTGTAGGACAGCGGGATATGGCATTATAAGATTTTGAGCACGGGATCGCACCCATATGAGGTAAGGCTCCAGAGGGATGGAGTTTTTCTGCCCCAAAGTATTGCTATCAATCTTATTCACCATACCCCAAGCACGTATAAACCTTTGACGGTAACCTTGAGGATCCTTCTCGTAATCGAATACAACACCATGGATGAGCATATCACGAGGACCGCCTCTTCGAGCATAACCAAGTTTAGGTAGAGCTAGGGAAGGGTTGTAAGTGATACCTCCCCTTGTTCCAAGGAGTGGCACATTAGGGAATTCCCTGTAGCGGTCAATGATAGTGATATCCTCCTGAGATCGGGAACACCAATAGATATCTGAATGAGAGAGTGACATCATCCTTTGAGACCACCTCAAACCTTGTTCATTCTTTATCACTGATCCGGGGTGATGCGAAACAAACCACCTAGATAGTAAAGGTATGCAACACATAAGAGTCCCCCGCTTCCTCATAGTACGAGTGTGAAGAGAATGTAAAATATCTCCAAGCAAAGTAGGCACATGATTATGAGTAAGAAATATTTTGACGGTGTTCACATCTATGAGTTGGTCTGGATTAGGGAATAGTACCAAACCATAGATCAACAGAGCCATGACCTCCTCGAAAGCATGAAAACTCATAGCATCCAGAAACAAATGAGCCTTCTCTATCAGAAATTTAACAAGAAGGCCCTTGACTCCACTTCTTGTTTCCAAATTAGATACAATGCCTGACCGCTTCTGATGTAAGGTTGCTGCAATATATTCAGGTTTTGGAACTTTCTCTAAAGCGGTGAAGGGTGTATGGTCAAGAATAGGTACTCTGAGTAGCTTAGAGAACTCTTTGATTGTGAGTACCGACTAATAATCTGGAAAGGTAAAATAGTGATGCTCAGAATCAAAGAACTGGAACAAAACACTCATCATGTCTTCTTCAAAACCTGAGGTAACCAGACTAAGTAGATAACCATGCCTTTTGGTGAATTGAGAGTTTTCAGGAACCTTTGAGACTAACTCCTTAAGTTTGGAAGGTACCCTTACAAAGTTGATCCGAATAGTTTTCCTGCGAGCGGAGGCCATAACCTACAACCAATAACAAAGATAAATCCCTAGGCCCTTGAAATGGTTAGTGAAAATGTTATGTTATGATGATATGATGCCATGATGTCATGTTCATGTTAGATAAGTAGAAAACACAAACAAGTAACACAAGAGCCTTAGGTTTAAAGGCTTTCATGAATTCCATAGGTAAGTACCCTTCCCCATTAAAGTTAAGTTGGCTTAACCTGTCCTAAAATAGTAACCAGGTTCTAGGAATCTCATATCATCGATCTTTCTCACATGATTTATTTTAGCACGGCAACTGGCTTGCCACCAAAACATATCGAAAGTCAAATCTCAATGAGCGTAGTTTCGAGTATCAACCAACTTTGGACTGCACCAAATCCAGCTATCTCACTACCTTCTAATGGCCAAGATGGGTCAATTAAGGTTCTAAAAGTAAGTTAGTGTTAATGACACCATGAGGAAGCCTAATTGTTGTACCCCAAAAGTTGCCCTCTCATATTTCTCCAAACATTGCAAGAAAAATCTCCAAGTGGCTCAAGATTGCTCAAGAGTTGGACAATCAAGCTATCTCCTAAGGCAGTCAAACCCAAATTAGGGTTGTGTTGCATCAAGATCGTTGAGTCCAAATGACCTAAAGTTCTCCCCAATTTCCTAATATGTTCACAAGGTCATCCATGTCAAATTTCAAGCCTTGCAGAGGAAGTTTGGTCAGTCAATTGCTCAAAGGGTCCAAAAATTGTCTGTGCTGGGGCAAAAGTCAACTGTGACCTACAAATAGTCAAACTTCAATAATTTTTGTTAACATTCTCATTTTGAAGGATATTTCATCATTTGATCAATGGTTGATCATGATTCATGAAGGATTGCTCAAAATTCATCAAGACTCAAAAGTTGCTAAATTAGGGTTTTGTGGGAAAAGTCAACTCAACTTTGACCAAGCATAAATTTCTCATACTGTATGATAAATGACCCATCCAAAGCTCATTTTTAAGAGGATGAAATTTACTACAATCCATATTCATACCTCAAGATCAGAAAATGCACTCACAAGAAGTTATAAATTTGGACATTATAGGTCATTTTTGAAAGTCAACAAAAACACATTTTTTTCAAAATCTTATAACTTGATAATGGAATATCAAAATGAGATGAGACCAAAATGGTTGATTAGAGGACATCTCAAGCTTTCTAGAAAGTCCAGGAACACCTCCAGAAGTTTAAAATTGAAGAAGTTATGCATTGTTGAAGTTGGGCATTTTTGCAAAATTGCCAAAAGTCAACTATCCCCAAAACTTCAAATTTTGTCAAATGGGCCCATTCTTTTCCACTTGATTTGAGCTTGCATCATTGTCCACGTGTCCTAGCTTCAGCCATGTGTCCATTTATCAATTTTATTATTTTATTTGATTTTTTATTGAATTATTTCATTTTAAATCAAATTAAATCAAATAAAATCCCAAACTTTGATTACATGAGATTTTTTTTTCTATTTTCAGGATTGGATTCTCATCAATATCATCATCAAATTCGTATCACACAAAATCATATGCAAAAAGATGGTTTTTTGACAAATTTGGCAAGTTTTCAAATGGAAATCAAATCAAATATGCAAGCCATGATGGGAGAATATTTGGACCATAATTCTTGACCTAATGCATTCTATCATACATAAACAAGAGAGGCACACGAAATTTAAGGTTGGAGGCTACAAGAACAATCAATATAAAACTTGAAAAAAGTGGTAAAAAGTTGGAAATCAAAATCGTGTCTAGAGGTGTTTTCAGAAGCCAAGAACGATCTCAATCGATTCCTTGACGATCACTGAAGCATAACCAATCCCAAGCAAGCCTCCACGCACATCACAAAGCACTGTAAGTGTCAAAAAACATCTCTTCTTTCTTGAATTCGCAAATCTTTATTCCTGCATCTTTTGTACAAATTATTTGCATATTCATAATCCTCATCAAGTTTCCAAGCATTCTGCATTATCCAATTTTATTTATCTGACCTGTAAAGCCAAGTACCATATCTAGGGTTTCGTGGTTTGTTTTTGGGTATTTCTTTTTCAGGAAAAATTGGCTGACGAGAAGGGCATGGTTGTGACCGGGACGATGAGACGAGCACAACCCTGCCCTTAGATTTCGTTTTCATGGCTCACAACAGATTATAGGGATACGTGACTTTTAGTGACAGGCGATGTCCATGGCTATAGGTGTTACAGAGTTTTAGCCACGGACGTGAGGATGAATATGGAGACGTGTCACGCCATCGTTGGCCAATTCAAACCATAGCACACTTATTTTGTTGTGCTGGCATATTGAGGCATTTTCTTTTATTATTATTATTGTCTAATATATTAACAATTGAAACACAATGGCCTAGTGGCGAAGCAAGCATTACAAATACCATCAGGACCTGGGTTCGAATCCTAGGTCCCCCACTTTCTTTGTTAATTTTTTCTTTCAAGTGCTCATGTGCATAGTCCAAGCGTGCAGCCCACCATAGTCTCTCAATCATCCAATGGCCAGATGGCCAAAGGCCAAATCTGGTGGCCATGAATCTGGAGGTCTATCATAGGCAAAGTCAGCGCATACACACTAAATTAGGAAAGTCAACAAGGGGCCAACTCAATTGGGCTTCAGATTGCTACCTCCACCACCAAAATCAGGCCCAAACCCTTTTCTCTTATATTTATCTATTTAGTTTTATTAATTGTTTTTTATTGTTTTATTTAATCAACTAACCAATCAAATTTTTTCTTTATAAAATTAAAACCATAAAAATATTTTCTTCATAAAATCAAATTTTAATTTTTTTTATTAACAAATATTAATTTAATTAATTTAGGCTTTAATTAGGAATAACTTTAATATATTTTTGAAAATAATTAAAATCAATTAGACTTAATTAGTTTTTATTAACATTAATTAATTTTATTTTATTTCTTTAAATACCAAAAAACCCCAAAAATATTTATTTTCATTAATTAATTAATTTATTTATTAATTTAATATTTAACTTAGATAATTTCTTTCTTAATTCAAAAAACAACAAAAAATCTTTTCTTTAATAACAAAGGGTCAAAACCCTAGAACTTTGCGCTCGATTTAATTTCCCGCACGCGATCTATTTATTCAATATTGTACTTGTTCCCGGAATGTAATAGATAATTAGGACCATTTGATTATTTTTATCGCTTTATTTATTTTTCCGCATTTAAATTTCAAAGGGTTGCTTTTGGCGATGTAAATACTCGACGCCTTGTAATTTAATTTCTGCAATTTATTTTCCGCAAATTATAACTGTTAGATGTTTGATAATAGGGATGCATGACAAGATCGAATGTTTAAACCTAAAATCAAATTAGATCACCATTAGCATGTACAAAGACAAAAAATAACCGAAAATAACACACTCGCACATGCGCACTCTTAGGGTATACCCCACTTGGTTGCCTTCGTACGCGGTCATTAAGTATAGGTCACTTTAGAGGTTGCACTCTTGTCCAAAAATCATAGTCGCCTCGAAACGGTTTCCTCAGATATTGTTGCCTCAAAACAAATGATCTAAGACATTAGGGTTACCACTAAGGCGTCCTAACATTGCTTTGTTGACCGTAAGTCCCTAAATTCGAATTGACCCTCAAACTCCAACGACGGTGCTACCTACTCATCAATAGTAGGATAGCATTGTCTAAAGGAAGATAGCATAGAACAATTCTTTTTTCGAGTAGGTAGATGGTTCTTAAGTACTTGCTCTTTAAAAAAAAAACTTTTAACACTTACACTTTTCGAACAAAGTTTTCAAAAACACTTCATATGCTCTTTAGGACAGAAGCAAGAGTTATCGAAGTTTTCAAAACAAAAACTTTTTTTCAAACCCACAAGCACAAAGAAAGCAATATTTTGAAAACAATATGAGCAAGTACCTAAGAGCCCGTGGATAACCACAGATAGAAAGGGTGCTAACACCTTCCCTTTCTATAATCTACCCCCCGAACCCGAGAAATATCTCGAAAAAAGGAAATTTTCTGTGCTTTTTTTCCTTTCCTTGTTGGATAAAATAAAAGTCGGTGGCGACTCTTGCTTACCGCGACATTTTGCGAAAACAAACGCAAAACGCAAACCAACATCCCAAAAAAACAGTCAGTTCTTTCCCACCGTATCACAGAACTGGCGACTCTGCTGGGGAGTTAATAAGTGGGGTGTACCTTAGGAATAGTTCATAATGTTTTCAATTGATTGCTTTGTATGCTTTATATTTGTGGGCTTGTATCAGAGTTACTATAGATCCTAACCCCGATCTGGGGAATACCCTTTAGGTAAGTAGCAATAAACTATGAGGGAACTGTACGGTGTAGACCAATACGGTTGAAGCAATAGCTACGTTGGTGTGGCACTTTAGTATGTACCGATATCCCTTGTGGCGCAACGAGGAGAATATGGGTCTGCTAAGGGCTCATTAAGCACCAACTGACCTTAGAACCTTTAAATTGACCAACTTGGCCATAGAACAGTAGCAGTATGCTACACTCATTGAGACTAAACTCTCGCGATGATTCCGGCCGCAAGAAAAGGTTGCTAAACTGGAATTATGACCGATTGAGGGTAGTCAGTGATATTGAGATCCTCTAAGAACCCGGTTACTATTTTTAGGACAGGTTTAAACCAACTAAACTGAAAGAGGGTAATACCTAAACTCCTTGCCAGCCTGAAATCTAAGGGCTCTCTGTGTGACTTGTGTGCCTTTACCATGTTTGCTATTTGTGGATACTTGTGGTGTGCTTTCTATCATGACATCATGACATCATAACATTACATACATCTTGCATTGGACTAACCTATTTCAAAGACAGGAGGAATTCATATTTGTTCTGTTTTGTAGGTCATGGCACCTATGCGTAGGAACACCATCTGGATCAACTTTGTCCAGGTCCCCACTATGCTTAAAGAGTTGGTTGCAAAGATGTCAGATACTACTTCCTTTATCAGAAGACATGGGAATCTTCTTAGTTTGGTCACTTCCAAATTGGACGAGCAGATGATGAGTGTCTTAGTCCAGTTCTTTGATCCACTGTACCATTGCTTTACTTTTCAGGACTACCAGTTGGTCCCCACATTGAAAGAGTTCTCCGATCTGCTTGGTATCTCTATTCTGGAGCAGACCCTGTTCACAGGCTGGGAGAAGATCCTTAGGCCAGAAGAGATTGCTTCAGCCCTTCATATAACAAAGACTGAGGTAATGGCTAATTGGGAAACTCGTAGTGGAGCAAAGGGCTTTTTGACTAAGTTCTTGGTTGGTAAGGCTAATCATTTCTGGGATAGTCTAGACTTCCAGGCATTCGAAGATATTCTGGCTCTTCTGATATACGGGTTGGTATTGTTTCCTAACTCTGACTCCTTGGTTGATGTGAATGCGGTAAAAATCTTCATCTCTGGTAATCCTGTACCCACTCTTTTGGGTGACATTCTTCATCAGCTTTATGCCCGTACTGCTCAGAAGCAGGGAACCATGATGTGCTGTGCTCCGCTGTTGGCGAGGTGGTTTATTTCTCACCTCCCCAAATCAGTTTTAAAGAATAAGGAAGGCATGGGCTGGGCTTATAGGGTTATGTCTCTCTCTCATAATGACATCATTTGGACTATTAAGGGTATGGACGAGGTGGCCATTATTGATCGCTGTGGGGAATACCCCAATGTTCCACTGATAGGAACCAATGGAGGAATTACTTATAATCCATGCTTGGCCTTACGTCAATTTGGGCGAGCCAGAAGGGAAGGACCTCATGAGCTGCTAATGCCTAGTATAATCTTTTATTTCCAAGGGGATAGTGACGAGCAACGTCGCAGATTCATAAGGGCTTGGGATAGAGTACACAGATCTGATCCACACGAGTTAGGTGCTGTTGTACCCCAAAATTTGCCCTCTCATGTTTTCCAAAGTCTCCCCCCTGCATGGTTGACCAGACACCCTTGCCTAAGGAAAAAGAAATTTTTTGGGTATTACTTTAAGTACCTTTCGATTGGCATTCTGAAAGACCTTTCGATTGGTATTCTAAAGGAGCATTTCGATTGGCATTATGTCAAGGCCTTCGATTTGCATTCTGAACGACCCTTCGATTGGTGTTCTGAAGGAGCATTTCGATTGGCATTATGTCAAGGCCTTCGATTTGAATTCTGAAAGACCTTTCGATTGGTGTTCTGAAGGAGCCTTTCGATTGGCATTCTGGATAAGCCTTTCGATTGGCATTTTGGACAAGCACTTCGATTGGCATTATGGACAAGTACTTCGATTGGCATTGTGTCAAGGCTTTCGATTGGGATTCTGAAAGACCTTTTCGTTTGGCACCCTGGGCCAAGCCTTTCAATTGGCATGTCAAGGGATCCTTCGATTAGCATGAACATCACCTTTCGATTGGCCTGTTAAAATAGCCTTTCGACTGGCCTGTTAACAAAGCCATCAAGAGGGCAGTCAAAAAACATGTCCAGGTACACTGAACATGAGAAAATGGCGTGTTTCCCTTGCAAATATAGAAATAATTAAATGTTGATTATGGATTTAATTCCTGAGTTAAAGGCCAGATTCTTGCCTTTTCTGTCCCTAAAGAGCTGATTCGACCAAAGTGACTTTTTTCAAGCAGTCGAAGCATCCAGAAGGCCCATTCAAAGGAGGCAACTTAGGACCAATCGAAGAGTAGAGCCTGAATGCATTCGAAAGCCAAAAGTGTCCAGATTCATTCCAGATTCCAAGGAGACACAAATGTTTCAAAAAAAGAAATTATTTAATGTGTCTGATTCTTGTCTCATGGCTTTAATGGCCTGTTTAATGGCTGTCTCTTGCCGTTACTGCACCCTCACACCCCTATAAATATAGAGGCCAACATACATATCAAGGACAGGAAAAAACACACAACAGGAGAACAAAAAACATTGGAGTTACGCTGCCAAAAGTCATCAGCATTTTCATAAGTAATCCATGCCAAAGCAACCATTCAGCAAACATCTCCACGCCCAGAAATCCCAAATCAAAGGTGCCTACATCCAGGAAGTGCCCAGATCGAAGGTGCCTCCCTCCAGCAAGTGCCCAAATCACAGGTCCAATCTGCTGGTAAGAAAGGGTAAACTATCCAACCTCATATTTGCATAATACATTCATACTGGTTGTTACCTTCGATCTTCTATCCTAGACAGGATCAAGAGGCCTGGGTTTGGCACCCATGCCATATCCATCGTTTGCTAATATTTGCTGCAGACATAGCCTGAAGAGACCCAGCAAGCGCAGGATCGAAGGGCCTGGGGTTCAATACCCAGGCCCTGTGTTTTATTTCGCTAACATACTTTTGCAGGTATAACATCCCAGATCGAAGGAGCACCTTCTCTGGATCGAACCCATTAGCATGCTGGATTGAAGGAGGCATCTCATTCCTGGATCGAAAGCCATGGCCTCCATGATCAAAAGACAATCCTCTTCCCTGGATCAAAGGCTACTCACGCCTTACTGTCTGGCCCAATCGAAGCTTCTGTTCCCTCCCTGGGTCGAAACTCCTTTTTTTCCCTGGATCGAAGGATCCCCCCTTGTATTTTATTTTTGTTTTCATTGACATCTTTTTTTATCTTTTTTAATTAACATTAAAATCAAAAAACCACAAAAAACATTAGGCTAGTTTTTTTCTATTAAAATTAACTTTGTTAATTGATCTCTTAATTATCTTAACATTTTCAAAAAAACTAAAATTAAATAGATTTTATTCATTTTCCCAAAATAAAATAAAACAACAAAAAGATTTTATTCTTAGGATTTTTAGAGTTTATTTTCAGATTCGCGCGCGTTTATTTTATTATAACTACCTACTGGGATGTAATATCTTGACTAAGACTTTTACTTTACTGCTTTATTCCCCCAATTTTTGGACATGTAAATAATCCCCCTCCCCGAAGCCTTGTAATAGCGTAGGATTTACAATTCTCGCACTTTAAATTCCTGTACATATATTAACTGTTTAGATGTATGCTAACTAGGATTGCATGGCAAGATCTATCTTGACTTAAAATCAACAGTAGCTCACCATGAGATGCAAAGATAATATAACTGAAAAAAAACAATACACTCCCACATGTCACTCTTAGGGTATACCTCACTTGGTTGCCTCGAACGTGGTCATTAAGTATAGGATTTTTAGAGGTCGTCCTTTTGTCCTAAGATCATAAGTTGCCTCGAAACGGTTGCCTCAGAAAAATGATCTAAGACATTAGGGTTACCGCTAAGGCATCTTAACATTGCTTTAGTGGCCACACGTCCCTTAAATCAAATTGACCCGAAAACTCCAACGACGGTGCTACCTACTCCTCAATAGTGGGATAGCACTGTCTAAAGGACATTTGCATAGTTTAATTCCTTTTTGAGTAGGTAGAGGTTCTTAAGTACTTGCTCATTTTAAAAAACAAAACAAAACTTTTCACACTTACACTTTTCGAACAAAGTTTTCAAAACACTTCATTACACTCTTGAGGACAGAAGCAAGAGTTAAATCGAAGTTTCAAACAAAAACTCTTTTCAAAACCCACAAACACAAAGAAAAGCAAACTTTTATGAAAACATAGTGAGCAAGTACCTAAGAGCCCGTGGATAACCACAGATAGAAAGGGTGCTAACACCTTCCCTTTCTATAATCTACCTCCCGAGCCCGAGAAACATCTCGAAAAGGAATTTTTCTGTGCTTTTGTCCTTTCCTTGTTGGATAAAATAAAAGACGGTGGCGAATCTTGCTTACCACGACATTTTGAAAAAACAAAACGCAAAACGCGAACCAACATTCCAAAAATAGTCAGTTCTCGTTCCCACCGATCACAGAACTCGCGACTCTGCTGGGGATGGATTATAAGTGAGGTGTACCTTAGGATTAGATCACTTGTGTTTTCAATTGTATTGCTTTGTATGCTTTTAATTTTGTGGGCTTGTATCGGAGTTCTATAAATCCTAACCCGGATTTGGGAAACATTCATAGATAGCAATACGTTGTGGAAACTGTGCGGGGTATACCGACACGGTTGAAGCAATAGCTATATTAGTGCGACATATTTGTGAGTACCGGTAGCCTTTGAGTCAATCAAAGAGAATACGGGGCCGCTGAGTAATGTCACTAAGCACTAATGACATAGAACCTTACTTGACCATCTTGGCCTTTTTTAGGGGTAGTGATATGACCGACTTTGGTGCAGTCCGAAGTTGGTAGATACTCGATACTACACTCATTGAGGGTTGTTTTCTTGGAATATTTTGGTCGCCAGTTAAGTGGCTAAACCAAAACGATGAACATAGAAAACAATCCAATGATATTGAGCTCCTTAGAACCCGGTTACTATTTATAGGACAGGGTTTGAGCCAACTAAACTCAAGAGGGTACTTACCTATGAAACTCCATGCCAGCCTAAACTTAAGGCTATATGTGTGACTTGTGTGCCTTCAAACTTGAGCTACTTGCACATACTTGTTATCTGACAACATGAGTTCATTGCAGGTTTTGTTTACAGTCCTTATCCAATAATTTGGATTTATTGCAGGGCTTAATTACATCACCTCACACTTGTTCTTAAACGCATAGCATACACATCATAACATCATGCCTTAACATTTCTTTAACCATTTCAAGGATCTCAAGGGTCTGTGATGCAGGTTATGGTAAATCAAATGTCCAGCAAGGGGCAAAAGGGGATTTATTTTCCTATAGCCAATGCCATCTAGAGATCAAAGCATGATAACTTGAGTCAGGGGCTATGACCCACTCGATATGGTGAGCTTGACTCTTGAAGAAGGACTCTCAACAACATGAAGTTCCTTCAATCAAAGCTACCAGATTCAGATTCTAACAGTTTCTTGTTTACCCCGCGAGATCCTTAAAAACATTGCATACATATATCATACATATCATTGCATAACAGGTCTCCCAGTACAAGTCTCTTATCTTCTTCGTTGTTTATTTCAGCAATCATCATGTCTACTGAACCATCCACTGAGCAAGCTATCAAGGCCCTCCAGGCCCAGAATGCCCAATTTCAAGAGTTGGTCATGAGCCTAGCTAAGGGTCAGCAGGACCTGAAGACCCTGATTCTGAAAGAGAGGAAGAAGAAGAAAAAGAGGACCATCCTGTTCAATACTGGATGCAGGTTTGGAAACGGGATGCAGAACGAAGTTGATCTGACCACCCCATCTGAAGGGAAAGACAGTCCATAAGAAAGGAGAACCCCTAGCCCTTTGGTCTCTGACAACAAGATGAACTATGATGAAGAACAGTATCCTCCTGCTGAGGATAAGTACAAACAACTGGAAGACCGTTTGAACGCTATGGAGACACAGAAAGTGCCCGGTCTAGACTTCGGAGATCTGGGTCTATCATTTGGGGTAGTGATTCCCCATAAGTTTAAGGCACCTGCCTTTGCCAAGTACGACGAAGCTTCCTGTCCCAAGCTGCACCTCCGGTCATATGTGAGGAAGATCCAACCTTACACTGCTGATAAGAACTTGTGGATCCATTTCTTTCAAGACAGTCTCTCAGGGACTCAACTTGAATGGTTCTATCAACTGGAAGGATCTAACATCCGCAACTGGGAGGACCTTGCTGCTACTTTTTACAAGCAATACTAGTATAATGCCGACCTTGCTCCCATGCGTACTCAGCTTCAGGGTATGTCTATGGGTACAGGTGAAGGCTTTAAGGACTACGCTCAGAAGTGGAGAGATCTTGCTGGAAGAGTCCAACCCCCTCTGTCTGATAGGGAGTTGGTGGATATGTTTCTTGGGACTTTGTCTGGTCCCTATTTCAAACACTTGATTGGAAACTCTTCAGCCGGATTCACCGAGCTAATACTGACCGGCGAAAGGGTCGAAGCTGGCATCAAAAGTGGGAAGATTCAAGAAGAAACACCTTCTGATGCTCAGAAAAAGCCCTACAATGGGAAGAAAGAGTCCAATGCTGTGTATGGTCAAAAGAGTCGTCATGATCAATAGGTAGGGGCAACCCTGATCTCCGATCCCACACCTGTTCAACAAAGACAGAGCAATAGGCGTAGGGTAAGATATCAAGAAAGGCAGTATACTGACATCAACATGCCTTTGTCTCAAGCGTTACAACAATTGCTGAAGGTGAAACTGATCACACTAAAGGATCCTCCTCAAAATCCTGATACTTCCTCTTCCAAGTATAACCCGAGTGTGAGACGTGCCTACCATTTTGACAGTCCTGGACATTACACTGACGACTATTGGACTTTGAAGAACAAGATCCAAGACTTGATTGATGCCAAGGAGATCAAGTTTGATCATTGATCCTACGCCAAATCGTTGAGAATGTCTTTGTTTCATTTGAATTTTTAAGTTGTAATTTCTTTTGTTATTCAAACAATTATCTATTAATGTCAAACTCTGTTTCATTAATGCCTTGCATATGTTTGTCTTGAACTCATCCTTTCATTACATTTAAACTATGCTTTTACTCACTTTATGACATTCAACTCTTGCTAAAAGTTACAAGCCTTTAGAGGGAGGATAACGAAACAATGTCATAATCTCATACAGTATGCTTTTGGACAGACCTTGCTGACGATGTACAGGCGTTTCTTTCAAATCCTAAACACTGGAGTTATAAGGAAGATAATCCTTAGTCAACCCCTTCGAGCCAAAGAAGTAGGAGTTTTCTGTTTTAAACACAAATTGAAACCTTTAATTTAAACCTGGGGCAGGGTAGTCTCTCAGTTAATTCAAAAGATGCGCATTGAAGTCGCAAAACTCTCAGTTCATAATACAACGAACGACATCAAAAGCATTCCTCTGGAATCAAAAGACAGTGGTGGTTCCTTATCTCATATGCAGTCAATCTCTCAAAAGAGAAAAGCCCACTGAGCCAAAACCTATAAAGGAGGCTTAAGAAAGCTGGGGCATCCCGCTGACTGTAATCTCGAAAACAGGAACAGTCAGGCAAAAGTTAGGGATAACAAATCAAAAGAATGAGGTCGCTACAAATCCTCAACAACATGAAAAATGTTGCAAAAATGATTGCCTTCCAACAAATTCAACTTGTGTGAACCATCACCAAAAACGTTGTTCCAGACTCATTTGGAGTTCAAATGCACAATTAACTGAGTTTAGGATTGAAGAACATCATGAAGAGCGGGTGGGTACAAATATACTTTGAGCCTTTATCCTTTGTTTTTTAAACCGTGAACCAAGCCAAGTTACAACCCTTCAAAAGTCCTAACTGAAGCATGGGTTAGTTCAAAAGCATATTGTTACAAAAGGTATCCTGACTCCTATAAGGCTTTGCCCTAAATCTTGTGTTGAATTTGTCTTATAAAAAGTTTTCTGCTAAAAAAAACGCATTTTTCAAAACTTCGAGACAAGCATAAACTTTGCATTATTTGAATATCACTGTTTGCATTTGGCTATTTATTTGACAGCGGAGAAATTCACACAACGAATATCCGATGAACGAAAACCCTCTCAGTGAACAAAATCACTTCAAAAAGGATGACACTTCCATTGACAAATCTCCTTCCAATCAAGAGGCATGGCATGTCACTATCCAGCACACCTGGGGCAGTCCAGTCAAGATTTCAAAAAAATCTCTGAAGAAGTGCAGAGTAACCAGGGGCAAGTCTCCATTTCCGTCACTTGGGGCATTGAACATCAATCTCAGTGAAGGGTTACGTACAATTAAACATTTTCTGGCAATGTCACAAACACTTGCTACTAGGGGCAATGACATATCTCCCCAAAATCCTTCTCATAGGATAACTCCCAGCAAAGGTTTAATCTCTGAAAACTTGTCCCCAGCTGAATAAACCTCAAGAATCCTCGAGGACTTCCCCCAACGAAGATATCACCTCTCTAGCGGACTGACGATAGGGTTTATTTCCCCAATAACACTAGGATTCCCCAGCTTGGGTTTGCCTCTCTGAATACCACAAATCAAAGGACCACAACTCCTCTTCCCCAGTAGACTACTCTACAATCCCCAGCAAGTTACTGTGAAACCTGGACCCAGCCAGATGTCAGTTTAACTTCGACTGCCCAGTAGAGCAACGGACAACCGAGACTCCTAAACTTGTTCCCCAAGAATAAACATACTCCCCACAGAGTTTTCAATATCCCCCAGCGGAGTTCTCCTCAAACAACAAAACAAGGATCCTCAGTGGAAACATTCTAAGCAAAGTTTGAAGACATACCTACTCTTCAACAGCAGTCCAGGATTTAACAACTCCCCAACACTTGTCAAGGATTTATTTTCCCAGACAAAAATACATTCATTAACATTTCACATTTCATACATCCTATTTACATACATGATAAGTGCATACAACACAATCTCATTTACTTTTGAGAATATCATGACATTATGCATTTCATCATCATGACATTGCATACAACTAACTCTTTACCTTTTCAGGAAAGATCGATCAACAGATAAAGGTCATTACCTTTTGGAGTAGCAGTCGTCAAAGATTCCTTAATCATCCCGCTGAGGTAGTAATCACCCAAGATTCCTTCACCATCCTGCTGAGGTAGTAATCGTCCAAGATTCCTTCACCATCCCGTTGAGGTAGTAATCATCCAAGATTCCTTAACCATCCTGCTGAGGTAGTAATCATCCAAGATTCCTTCATCATCCCGCTGAGGTAGTAGTCGTCCAAGATTCCATCATCATCCCGTTGAGGTAGTAGTCATCCAAGATTCCTTCATCATCTTGCTGAGGTAGTAATCGTCCAAGATTTCTTCATCATCCCGCTGAAGTAGTAATCGTCCAAGATTCCTTCATCATCCCACTGAGGTAGTAGTCGTCCAAGATTCCTTCATCATCCTGTTGAGGTAGTAGTCATCCAAGATTCCTTCATCATCTTGCTAAGGTAGTAGTCGTCCAAGATTCCTTCATCATCCCGTTGAGATAGTAATCATCCAAGATTCCTTCATCATCATGCTGAGGTAGTAATCGTCCAAGATTCCTTCATCATCCTGTTGAGGTAGAAGTCATCCAAGATTCCTTCATCATCCCGCTGAGGTAGTAGTTGTCCAAGATTCCTTCATCATCCCGTTGAGGTAGTAGTCATCCAAGATTCCTGCATCATCTTGCTGAGGTAGTAATCGTCCAAGATTCCTTCATCATCCTGCTGAGGTAGAAGTCATCCAAGATTCCTTCATCATCCTGCTATTGTAGTAGTCGTCCAAGATTCCTTCATCATCCCGCTGAGGTAGTAGTCGTCCAAGATTCCTTCATCATCCCGTTGAGGTAGTAGTCATCCAAGATTCCTTCATCATCTTGCTGAGGTAGTAGTCGTCCAAGATTCCTTCATCATCCTGTTGAGGTATTAGTCATCCAAGATTCCTTCATCATCTTTTTGGAGTAGCAGTCGTCAAAGATTCCTTCATAATCCCGCTGAGGTAGTAATCACCCAAGATTCCTTCACCATCCTGCTGAGGTAGTAATCGTCCAAGATTCCTTCACCATCCCGTTGAGGTAGTAATCATCCAAGATTCCTTCACCATCCTGGTGAGGTAGTAATCATCCAAGATTCCTTCATCATCCTGCTAAGGTAGTAGTCGTCCAAGATTCCTTCATCATCCCGATGAGGTAGTAGTCATCCAAGATTCCTTCATCATCTTGCTGAGGTAGTAATTGTCCAAGATTCCTTCATCATCCCGCTGAAGTAGTAATCGTCCAAGATTCCTTCATCATCCCGCTGAGGTAGTAGTCGTCCAAGATTCCTTCATCATCCCGTTGAGGTAGTAGTCATCCAAGATTCCTTCATCATCTTGCTGAGGTAGTAGTCGTCCAATATTCCTTCATTATCCTGTTGAGGTAGTAGTCATCCAAGATTCCCTCATCATCTTGCTGAGGTAGTAATCGTCCAAGATTCCTTCATCATCCTGCTGAGGTAGAAGTCATCTAAGATTCCTTCATCATCCCGCTGAGGTAGTAGTTGTCCGAGATTCCTTCATCATCCCATTGAGGTAGTAGTCATTCAAGATTCCTTCATCATCCTGCTGAGGTAGAAGTCATCCAAGATTCCTTCATCATCCTGCTGAGGTAGAAGTCATCCAAGATTCCTTCATCATCCTGCTATTGTAGTAGTCGTCCAAGATTCCTTCATCATCCTGCTGAGGTAGAAATCGTCCAAGATTCCTTCATCATCCTGCTGAGGTAGTAATCGTCCAAGATTCCTTCATCATCCTGCTGAGGTAGAAGTCATCCAAGATTCCTTCATCATCCTGCTGAGGTAGTAATCTTCCAAGATTCCTTCATCATCTGTTTGGAGTAGCAATCGTCTCAGATTCCTTCATCACACATCATTATCAAAAAAGACCTCCTCTGGTTAGATTTATTTCTTCCAGTTAACGACAAGCAATCAAAGACCTTCAAATACAGTCCAGATACGATCCAGATTCGGATGTAATTCTGTCACTGATTCAAATACAATCCAGATACGATCCAGATTCGGATGTAATTCTATCACTCATTCAAATGCAGGCCAGCAATCGCCCCTGGATGGCATCTTTAAGCCCATCTCCAATGAATATCCATTACCTCTCCTGCAGATGGCATATGTAAGCCCATCCTCCTACCAACAATCTCCAAATGGCATCTGTAAGCCCATTCCCGACATCACAATGCTGATACTACACCATGCGAGTGCAAATTTCTGGGCACTCTAGTGTTCAATTATCTTCCACCTTCGGATCACGAAAGGCTCGAAAGCCAATCTATATCCTCAGGTTTAAGAAAATTGAACAGGGGCAACTTTTGTACCCCAAAATTTACCCTCTCATGTTTTCCAAAGTCTCCCCCCTGCATGGTTGACCAGAAACCCTTGCCTAAGGAAAAAGAAATTTTTTGGGTATTACTTTAAGTACCTTTCGATTGGCATTCTGAAAGACCTTTCGATTGGTATTCTGAAGGAGCATTTCGATTGGCATTATGTCAAGGCCTTCGATTTTCATTCTGAACGACCCTTCGATTGGTGTTCTGAAGGAGCATTTCGATTGACATTATGTCAAGGCCTTTGATTTGCATTCTGAAAGACCTTTCGATTGGTGTTCTGAAGGAGCCTTTCGATTGACATTCTGGACAAGCCTTTCGATTGGCATTATGGACAAGCACTTCGATTGGCATTATGAACAAGTACTTCGATTGGCATTGTGTCAAGGCTTTCGATTGGTGTTGGCTCCTAAATTCGACACCTTTGTTTTGATTGATGGCAGCCATTAAAAGCTGAAAGATGCTTTCGACTGGCTAAGCCTGTCGAAGTGCCCGTCGAAAGATGGCAAAATACTTAGAAGATTTCTTCCAAGGAAGAAGGCTGATTGCCTTCGACGTCGAAGGAGTTTTCGTCGAAGACGTTTCTTGTCGAAAGTGTTCGATGGTCCAGAGTGGAGCAGTTTGAAATTCAAAGCTTTGGGGGGAAAACGGTTTCCAGCAGTTACTACGTGCAAACGTGCAAGGATCTGGAGCGTCGAGCATGGAGAACGTGCCAAGTGGCTTAATCTCGAAGCAGTGTAACTGCCCGACGGTTACTTGGAATGTTTTAGTATAAATAGGAGTAGACATGTAGTTTCTCGCGTGTGTTCACAAATAGATACATAGTCACTCATTTAGATTCAAGTACCCAGTGTGAGCGAAAGAATTGTTGAGAAATGTATGTGTGAAACACCAATTTTATCAATTAAAGTCATTTACTTTTCCAGTATTTTACTTGCTTTTCTCCTTTAAATTCCCGTCGAACCTTTACTTTAAAGCCTTGTTTATTTTATCAAGCCTTTCCTTTATGCAATTTACTTGAAACATTTTACTTAAAGCCTTATCCACCTTAATCAAACTTCAAAATCAACCTATGTCCATAGGATCAATCTGATCGATCCTGCGAGTAACCAAATAAGTAACCATTTGGAGGATCAGCGGTTGTTTACCAAAACCCAAGGTAAACAAATTGGCACACCTAGTGGGACTGTGTGTTGATTGTTGAAAATAATCTCATCTTTTCGAGTTGTATGTTATTGAGGAGTGGTAGAATATACACCAACGATAACAATACTGCCAGAAGAAGGGAAGAGATGGCGAATCCGCCAAACAACAACGAAATTCCACCACCAAGTGTGGGAGCAACGGTTAATATGACCGTGGGTGAAGCGACGAATGTTGGTTCGACACCAGCAGTGTCAGTCACAACCACGGGGCCAATAACTTCGTTAACAGGCCCCAGAATACCTTTGGGAACCCCCCCACCAAGGGGAAATATTGGCACAAGGCCAGTGGTTCCCCCAGGATTTATTCCATTCTATGGTATGCCAACTTCTAAAGTGGCAAGCCTGACGAATGCTGCGTCCACTTATTCAGACCCTTTAGTGAGTGCCTCTTCGCCACTCCAAGGCTCTGGAGTAGGCATGGCGAATAGAAATAGGACCCAACTCTTAGGAGGAACGTCCCAAGTAGCCCATGGCCTTACAAATGCCTCGACAGCAGTCTTGAGGCAACAGATGGACGAAAGCAACCATGATATGGTGCAAATGTTGGCACAAACTTTGAGTACAGTGCTAAATCCTCTAATACAAAATACTACTCAATCGAATCAACAAGTTACAGCGCAAATGACGCGTTTGGCTGACTTCTTTGGAGTACCCCCACCTATTCGACAGCCCCAAAGGGCGCAAACAAGAGGAAATCAGGGGATATTTGTAGAGGAAGAAACCACCATTAATCAGGCTCAACAGCCTGTCGAACAACCTGTCGAAGAACCTAGGGTAATAGCCCCAGAGGTAAGGTTAGTTAACAGAAACCAAAATGCTGACGAAGTGGTTCAGCATGTCCAATACCAAAACATGGGTTTGGAAAACAATCTGGCAACCATGATCGAAAGAATCATGACTCAGAATGGAATGAACATGGGCTTTCGAAGGCCCAACTTTACATCTCCATTGTCAGAATATGTGTTACAAACTGACTTACCTCCTAGAAGCAAAGTCCCCAAATTTACTAAGTTCTCTGGGGACACGACAGAATCTACTGTCGAACATGTGGCGAGGTATTTGATCGAAGCAGGAGACATTTCAAATAATGAAAACCTGAGGATCAAATACTTCCCAAGTTCCTTAACCAAGAACGCTTTTACTTGGTTCACAACTCTACCCCCCAATTCGATCCACCATTGGACCCAGTTGGAAAGATTGTTCCATGAACAATTCTATATGGGGCAAACCAAGATAAGCCTGAAAGAACTGGCGAGTGTGAAGAGACGTTTCACTGAACCTATAGACGAGTATCTGAATAGGTTTAGGTTGCTTAAGGCGAGATGTTTTACACAAGTGCCAGAACATGAGCTGGTCGAAATGGCCGCAGGCGGTTTAGATTATTCCATTAGGAAGAAGCTAGATACCCAGTACCTAAGAGACATGGCCCAACTGGCCGATAGAGTTCGACAAGTCGAACGCCTCAAAGCTGAAAAAGCTAAGGCAACGAAAACTCACAAGAGAGAGAGAATAGCGTACATTGAGATGGATGACGAAGATTTAGAATCCTTCGACGATACTTTAGCTGTCGAAGAAGGAGAAGTCGATTTAGCAGAACTAAAACAAGGGCCTCCATACTCTTGTAAACAGTTAGTCCCCTCAAACGGAAAAAATCCCATTGGTCCGGATAGGACCAACGATAGGTTCCCAAAAAAGACTTATAGTTTTGATATCACAAAATGTGATGAAATATTCGACTTGCTAGTTAAAGATGGCCAAATGATAGTACCCCCTGGGGTAAAAGTGCCTCCTTTTGATCAAAGAAAGAAGAGAGGTTTTTGCAAATATCATAATTTTTTGGGCCATAAAACTTCTCAATGTTTTCTTTTCAGGAATCTTGTGCAAGACGCTATTGAGGAAGGGAGATTAAAGTTTGCTGACAAATCCCCCATGGCTGTCGACTCCAATCCACTAAAGGCTGAAGCCCACTACGCAGAACCCTCTGAAGTGAACATGATAGAGGCGACCAGCATCCCGTCGAAGAAGCCAGGAATTACCATGGTCGAAGTCTCAAAGGACCACATCAACATGCCAATCTTTGGCAGTTTTTCTGGAAATTTATCCAGGAAGACATTTGAGGCTGTCCAGAAAGCGGTCGAAGATCCGAAGTCGAAGACTGCTGAAGCACAAAAAACTGGACCAAAGCCCAGTTCCCATTTGGCCACTGTTCAAGGCCAGACGGAGAATCTGGAGACACAAATGAAGCAACTAACTCTTGCTAATAAGGATACAATGAATATCAACATGGTTGAACTTTCTGACCCTAAAGCTTCAGAAGAAGCCATAAGGCAAGAGCAGGCAAATAAAACGGCCTTCCCTAGGGAAAACGAAAACTTGGCAGATTTTTTACAAAGATGCCAGAAGAAGAAATCAGAGGTGATGCTATGTCCAAGATGCAGTTCTATCTTTGATAAAAAAGCTGCTGAGCACATACAAGGCGTAAGAGCAGCGAACAAGAGAAGGGAGAATGCTGACCTTCGACATGATCCCAGGAGGGGTTCTAATCAAGACAAGAGGCCATTGACTTTTAGGCCTCCAACAAATGTACCAGTAGACACTTGGTACAAAACATCTGGCCGGAAAAGGCCAAGTGAAGAGAAATGGCATTCTTTCGATGTGCCAAGAGGTTCCTCTTTAATTCAGAAGAAAGAGCCTCAAGTTGCTGCGCCCAAGGTTGCTCAAGTGTCCAGCAACTACAAGGGAAAAAATCCTATGTCTCGATCCCAATGGAGGAGATATCAAAGGAGGCGAAAAGCTGAAAGGGAGGCTGCCAACGAACCTAAGGCAGAAACTAGTTCGAATGTGCCTCAAAGGAAACAGAGAAAGCCTCTTGAGAGAGAACCAGTTACAAACAGGCTAGTTTGGCCTAACCAAAGTGAAGTCGAAGACGAAGATGATGCTGAGTCTGACGATACTCTGGATATAATGGTGAATATTGTTTCAGTACTGCCTAGGGAATTCAATCGACAGGTAGAAGTCGAAGCCAGTGACTGGGAGGTGGAACAAGAAATGGCCAAACATAGGCCAGTGTGCTATTTTGTCATGGACAATGGCACTACAGAGGAACAAAATGGCTTCTTCGAGCCACCTACAGAGGCGATGAAGAATCACCTCAAACCCTTGTTCATAAGGGCTAAGCTCGAAGAGACCACTGTGAACAAAATATTGGTCGACTGTGGGGCCACTATCAATATTATCCCTCATTCTATGCTAAGGAAGATTGGCAAAAGGGATGAAGAAATCAAACCTCACAATATGGTCCTGTCCAACTATGAGGGAGGCATTGGGACCACCATGGGAGTGATCCAGCTAGACATAAAAGTTGGGTCGATCCTTCGACCAATAATGTTCATGGTCATATCGGCCAAACCTAACTACAACCTTTTGTTAGGCCGTGAGTGGATTCATGGCGTTGGCGCTGTGCCTTCATCGATGCATCAAAGACTGCTGCTATGGCGTCCAGATGGGATGGTCGAAAACATAGAAGCGGATCAAAGTTACTACCTTGGCGAAGTGAATCACTTGGGTGTAACAGATTTCGATAAAAACTTGGCTCACATAGGGCCATGTCCAACTCCTGACTTCGACATGGCGCCAGCGCCAAACACCTTTTGTTCCCTATACCTGCATCCTGAGCATGGTTTCCAATGGGACAAAGAAGACTTGTCCCACATAGACTTCAGTGGGCTAACTGATATCCAACCAACTGGTTGGGGAAGTGAATTCAGTGATAATGACTGAGTCACAATCTCTGAAGCGAATTTCGGCTTATGTGGCCGAAACCAAGATGATAACGGCTCTCGAAGCCGAAGTAAAGTACATGGCCACACAGGCCAATGATCAACAATTATCTGCTGTTGGCCCAGGAAAGGATTTCGATCCAAGACCTCCTGATATCATGCCAGATGAAATGCAGGAACAGAGGCTCGACGCCATCTATGACGATGAGCCTTTGGGCTTCGAAAAGGATCCCTTGGCGAACAACATTAAGATGTTAGCACAAGACCCTTTAGAAGAAATCAACTTAGGCGAAGGATCAGAGAATAGGCCAACTTACATCAGCGCCAAAATTGATCCAGAACTTAGGTTGGAAGTAATCCAATTGCTGAAAGAGTTTAAAGACTGTTTTGCATGGGATTATGACGAAATGCCCGGTCTCGACAGAGGATTGGTAGAACTTCAGTTGCCAATCAAACCTGGAAAGAAGCCAATCAAGCAAAATCCAAGACGCTTCGCTCCAGAAATATTGTCGAAGATCAAAACGGAGGTCGAAAGACTTCTGAAATGCAAATTCATCCGTGTTACAAGGTATGTCGAATGGATTGCAAATATTGTGCCAGTAATTAAGAAAAATGGCACATTAAGGGTGTGCATAGATTTCAGAGATTTGAATGCTGCCACCCTCAAAGATGAATATCCTATGCCTGTGGCGGAAATGCTAGTCGATTCTGCCGCTGGCTACGAATACCTGAGTATGCTCGATGGTTATTCAGGATATAATCAAATATTCATTGCTGAAGAGGATGTGTCGAAAACAGCTTTTCGATGCCCTGGGGCCTTAGGCACTTACGAATGGGTAGTGATGCCTTTTGGCCTAAAGAACTCTGGGGCAACGTACCAGCGAGCAATGAATACTATCTTCCATGATTTTATTAACACTTTTATGCAAGTTTATATTGATGATATTGTTATAAAATCTGTTTCCAGGAAGAGTCACATTGACCACCTTCGACAATCATTCGAAAGAATGAGAGAACATGGTCTGAAGATGAACCCTTTGAAGTGTGCGTTCTGTGTGAAAGCTGGAGATTTCTTGGGTTTCGTTGTCCACAAGAAAGGAATCGAAATCAATCAGAACAAGACGAAGGCAATTTTGGAAGCGAAAGCGCCATCGAATAAGAAGGAATTGCAATCTCTCTTAGGCAAGATAAATTTCTTGAGAAGGTTTATATCTAACCTAAGTGGGAAAGCTCAGGCCTTTTCACCCTTACTTCGACTGAATAAAGAGGGGTTCGAATGGGGGCAAGAGCAGCAAGAAGCCTTCGACAAAATCAAAGGGTACCTCACTAAGCCACCTATTTTGGTGCCTCCTTGTAGCAATAGGAGTATGAGATTGTACATAGCTGCATCTGACAAAACTCTGGGAAGTATGTTAGCCCAAGAGGATGAGAATGGAGTCGAAAGACCCATTTATTATCTCAGTCGAGTTTTGAATGATGCAGAAACTAGATATAGCGAAGTTGAGAAATTGTGTCTATGTCTGTATTTCTCTTGTACAAAACTCAAGCAATATATAAAACCAGTTGATGTTTATGTTTCGTCTCATTTTGATGTTTTCAAATATATGTTGTCGAAACCTATCTTGCATAGTCGAATTGGCAAGTGGGCATTAGCATTGACTGAATACTCCTTGACCTTTATGCCTCTTAAGGCAGTAAAAGGACAAGTGGTTGCAGACTTCATAGTCGACCACTCAATTCAAGTCGAGGATATTAATTATGTGGAGATAGAACCTTGGAGATTCTACTTCGATGGTTCCAGCCATAAAAATGGAACAGGAGTAGGAGTCTTGATTATTTCTCCAGATAAAATTCCAACAACTTTCAAGTACCAAATAGAAGGTTCTTGTTCGAACAACGAGGCTGAGTATGAAGCTCTAATTACTGGCCTTGAAATATTGTTGGAATTGGGGGCAACTCGAGTCGAAATAATGGGAGACTCAGAGTTAGTCATCAAGCAAGTCACAAAGGAGTATAAGTGCATAAGAGAGAATCTCATTATGTACTTTGTGATAGCAAATCGTTTATTGAAACAATTTGAAAGTGTCAATATTCGACACATACCCAGAGTCGAAAATCAAATAGCCAATGACTTGGCACAAATTGCATCAGGGTATAAGATTTCAAAAACGAGATTACAAAGAGCAATCGAAGTTCGAGAAAAGATAAAGGCAACTTGTCTATCACCATCAGACTTGGAATCGACGAGGCTAGGTTATGCTGATCACTCAAACTTCGAGATTTCGTTCATTGATAATTTGTCAGAGCAAGATTGGAGGAAATCCATTGTGGACTATCTTCAAAATCCAGGAGCTCCGACAGAACGAAAAACAAAATACAGGGCGTTGAGTTTTGTACTCATGGGTAATGAGTTATTCAAGAAGACGCCTGAAGGGGTGTTGCTGAAATGTTTAAGTGAAACTGAAGCATACATAGCCCTTTCGACTACGCATGCTGGGGCATGTGGGGCTCACCAAGCAGGCCATAAGATGAAATGGTTGTTGTTTCGACAAGGACTATATTGGCCCACTATGCTGAAAGATTGTGTTGAGTTCGCCAAAGGTTGCCAAGAGTGTCAAGTTCATACAGGCATCCAGCATGTACCAGCAAGCGAACTTCACTCGATAGTGAAGCCTTGGCCCTTTCGAGGATGGGCGTTGGATCTTATTGGAGAGATTCGACCAGCGTCATCAAAGAGTCAGAAATACATATTGGTAGGCATTGATTATTTTACTAAGTGGATCGAAGCTGTCCCTTTAGTCAATGTAGACCAAGAAAATGTCATTGAATTCATTCAAAAGAACATTATATTTAGGTATGGAATCCCTGAGACAATAACAACTGATCAAGGTTCAGTTTTCACTGGTCGAAAGATGCAGGAATTTGCTCAGGAAACAGGTTTCAAACTCCTAACATCCACGCCTTACTATGCACAGGCGAATGGTCAAGTCGAAGCAGCTAACAAAGTAGTGATTGGCTTGATAAAGAAACATGTTGGGAAGAAACCAAAGAATTGGCATAAGAGGTTAGACCAGATTTTATGGGCTTGTCGAACGTCCCCAAAAGAAGCCACTGGTACAACGCCATATAGGCTAACTTTTGGCCATGATGCAGTGTTGCCAGCAGAAATTTGTCTTCAATCTGCAAGAGTTCAGAGGCATTATGATATTCCTTCTGAGGTTTATTGGAATATGATGTTAGATGAATTGGTGGATTTAGACGAAGAGAGATTACACGCTCTCGACTTACTCAGGCTTCAGAAGAAAAGAGTAGAAGACTCTTATAATAGAAAGGTAAAACCTAAGGTATTTTTGCCTGAAGATTTAGTTTGGAAGGTAATTCTTCCCATGGATCGACGGGATCGAAGCATGGGGAAATGGTCACCCAAATGGGAAGGACCCTTCAGAGTTATCCAAACTTTTTCTGGTGGAGCCTATGAAGTCGAAGAGATAAGTGGTGATAAAAGGCTCTTGAGAGTAAATGGTAAATATTTGAAAAAATATAAGCCTATACTTCAAGAGATAAAAATAAAATAATAAAAGAACAAACTAAATTAACCATAAAAATGCCAAAATGGAAATTTTTATTAATTTCAGCCAAGATGGCAATTGTCGTCGAAAACGATTACAGAAGATGGTTACAAAAGAGAATCAATCAGAAGGTAAGAGAATTCTTGAGTCGAAGATACTTGGCATACTGCAGCTCCAACCTCTTTTTGCACCAAGAGTTTTCTTGCACTAGTTTGGCAATTTGAGCGTCGAGGCTTTGAGCCCTCTCAGCGAATTCCAGGCCTTGCTTGATCTCAGTCTGGCTCTCAGTGTCTGGGATGGTCGAAAGAATTTCCTCCTGGAGTACAGTGTTGGCGTTTATCTTCGCCTCTATCTCTGCAATTTGTGCTCGGAAGGAGACATTCTCTCGCTCAATAGCATCGACCCTTTCCTGTGCAGACGCTTTCTGTTTCGACAACTCGGCAATTCGAGAAGTCGAATCTGAGACAGCAGTCCACGCAGATGAGCTTTTGCCATGCAGCACTTCGAGCTGACTGTTAAAACCTCGTTGGCGCCTGTAATCCGCTGAGACTTGATCAATCATAGAATGTAATTCCATGATTAAGTCTGAGATTTCTGGGGCTACAGCTTCGAAGTCAACAGCATTCAAAACCTCTTTCAAGCATGATGGAGCAGTGGGGTCCCCCTCTAAAGTCTTCATTAAATCTCTCTTGAAGAACTGGGCCTTAACCTTCGCCAACGCATCATCAAGAGGAGAAGTTTCAGTAGATTTCCCCGACAGGGTAGGAATTTCCTGACTAGTGTCGGAAGAACTCTTACTCTCGATGATTGCATTGAGGTAGCTGATAGGGTCAGTTTGTTTCAAGATTTCCAAGTCCTCTTTTGACCTGTGCTTTGAGGAGGTGACCCTTGCCACAGTATTTTCTTGGGCTTGAGGCTGTTGAATGCTGAGTGCCTCGTTTGGTTGCTTTTCGACTTGGACTGAGGCGGTACTAGCGTCGACTTGTGGTTCTTCGTTAACATCACCTTGGGGTCCTTCGCCAGCGTCATTTTGTGGCTCTTCGCTAGCGTCACCCTGGTGTTCTTCGCCAGTACCACCTTGGTGCTCTTCGTCAACAGCATCTTGATTCTCTTCGCCATTGCCTTGGTCTCTTCCTTCAGGATTCTCTTCTGACGACAAGTCTACCACAGGAACCGTTTCTGGCTGTGTTTCCTCCACCATAGGTTCTTCTGCTGTCTTCTCCACTGTTTCAGCATTGGCCTCATTCTCAGTGTGGGCTTCGTCATTGCCCAAATCTTTTTCCTGAGGCCTGCTAAGGTCAGCAGATTCTAGAGTTTCTGAAGTCCTTGGTGGGGAACTTTCAGTAGTGTCCTGAAAAGGAGAAAGAAGACAAATCTTCAGATGTCGAAAGAGATACAATCGAATACTGGTATCTATGCCTAAAATAGATTACCTGTGGATTAACTTCAGCCCCAGGGCTGGAATTGTCACTTTCGACAGGCTTGGTAAGAAGAGCGTTCAGTTCCTCCTCAGTTGGCTCCTCGATGATCACTGCAGGTGGCCTAGGCTTTCTCACAGCGACCTTTATTCTGACGGTTCGACCTTCAGGGGCAGGAGTAGGAATAGAAGCGTCCTTCGTTAACTTTCGCCTCTTTAAGGGAGTAGGAGGGGAATCACTTTCGTCATCACTCCCCGATTCGACCACCAATGCTGCCCTTTTCTTGGGCGAAGGGGCCTAGAAAACCAATAGGAATTCGATTGAATAATTACATCGAAAATAAAAAATCGAAAGCCAGAAGAAAAATGAAGAAAATCTGGTTACCGATGCAGGAGGCCTCCTCGAAGAGCCTTCCCCCTGTTGGTTGCCTGTTGTCTTCGCCGGCGCTATAGTCTTCGCCGGCGGTGGAGGTTTTGTCGAAGGGGCTCCTCCTTGTGGGCCTTCTGTAGCCTTCTTGGCTAGGGGCTTTCGAACAACTGAAAGCGAAAAGGAAAGTTAACAGGCTAACAGTCGAAGAGAAAGATAAAAAGTAATGTGAGAGCATGAACTTACATTTCTTTACTTTGTCCAACACAAGGACAAAAGACTTCTGCAACTCTGCCATGAAGTCCTTCTCGTCGAAGAAGTACTCAGCATAATAGCTTCTCCACCACTCCTCAAAGGATGGTGAGAAAAGGAAATTAAGCTGGTAGTCAAACAGCGAGAGGATTGTTCGACCAGCATATCTTCCGATATGCTTGATGGCAGCTTCTTCTGTATAATCGTTGCAGAAGTACAACATTGACTTCTCTCTTTGAAAAATAGGAGAAGGCAGGGTTTGGATGATACCAAACTGGCGAGATACCAGATTTGGTTGATAGGCAAGCAGACTCAAATGAGTCTTAGAACTCTTAAATCGAAGAGGCATGATCCTGGGTGTCAGGAACGCCTCCCAAAGTACAGTGTGCTCATCGACATTGGGACCACTCGACTCCTTTGGATGTGGCCTTGTGAACCATGCTGGCCCCACCCTCCGTTGAGCAAATGGAGCCATAGTTGAAACAAATTCCTTCCTTCGAGCGAACATCAGAACGAAGTTAGTGAAGGTTTGTTGAAACTCCAGCCCATCTTCCACAGGTGTCAGTAGAGCCAGCCTAATTCCTTCGATACGTCTATTAGCTATCGCTGGGGCTTGTTCATTTATCTGAATCTTCTTGGGTAAGAAAGATTCGAAAGTGGCGTTGAGCCACAGTTGAAGTAGCCAGAAAGGCCCAGCGAGTAGCAAACTGGCCCTATCTTCGATATGTTTCAAGAGAGTAACACCATTGCTGATTGAGTCATAAAGACTGGCCAGAATTAGTTCTGCCAAACAGATGTTTTGGCGGTGATGCAGTTGGGTGGCAAGAGTGACCATCTTTTTGGTCACTTGTAGAGACTTCGAGCAAAACACAAAGCGAGTTAGCCATAAGGCTAGAAACGCTATGTGTTCGACATCCGACACTGTATCCGTCGACCTGTCGTGATAATGGTTGATAAAGGTGGTGTATGTTGGCTTGGTCTCAGAGAAGCCAATTTGGTCCTCCGACATCTCCTCCGGGTCGAAGTAATCTCCGGTTGGTCGAAGGCCAGTAATGGCCGCTACGTCGAAGAGTGTGGGGGTTAACATCCCACATGGAAGGTGAAAGGTGAAGTGAGAGTAATCCCAAAACAACAGCGAAGCTATAAGCATCTCTGGGGAGTAGTTTAAGCCTGTCTTCGACAGCATTACTAGGTCAAAGATTCCCATTTCCTTCCAGACTGGAGTTTGATGTTTCTCCAACTTTGTTAGCCAAGCGACATAGTCAGAGGTCAGATTAGGGCAAGACCTGAAGACCCTAACACTTCTGTTGAAGAAACGGAGGTCGATTTTCTCGCGTGTAGGGTCTTCGTTGTCTTCTGCGTCCTTCTTGGCGCATGCTACTGGCTTGAGTTTCTCGACGATGGGGAAATAGCTCTTGATCTTCAGAGCTTCAGAGATGCTTGGGCTCATGGGGCCAGACATTGCGAAGATCTGGTTGGAGTATCCAACCGGGATCATCAAGTGACGCGAGTAAGCATCGCGAACGGAGATGTCAGAAGGTTCGGGAACCCTTCGTTTCCCTGTAGAGTTCACTACCGGAGCAGTAACAAAGACCTTGGGCTTAACAAGTTGTTCAGTTGGTGCGTTAGTCTTGGGGGCAGTAGAAGCAGAGGCCATTGTTGAGGATGAAGATGAAGTGAAAAAGGAAGAGTTTTTCTGCAAAGAGAGCAAGTTTGTACGAAAGCAAGGGAGTTTGAGGGCTAGTTTGCGTAAAAAGTCCCACAATGGGATATTCACTACTATTTATAGTAGTGGGAGAAATTCCCAATAACGAGGACATTAAATGTCATTTAATGCTGCAGGAATTAGTGGGACGCGTGGCAGCATCCTGTTGTTTTGGCCGTTTCTGCAGAAACAGAGAGACGCAGCGTGCGTCCTCGTTTTTGGGATTTGTCATAATGACAAATTCTGAAGTGACGTTTGGTACTGCACGCCGCACTGAAAGTGACGTCCTAGGATCAAATCAATGATGGTTTCTTGGGATTGCCAATAGTTGGTAAAAAGTAACAAAAAGTGCACAAGTTAACTTGTGACTAAGCGTGGAAAAACAGGTGTCGAATGGCGTTATCAAAGAATGCCTTTTTCTTTCAGAGTCGAAATAAGGCATTCTTGGGGGGCAATTTGTTGGCTCCTAAATTCGACACCTTTGTTTTGATTGATGGCAGCCATTAAAAGCTGAAAGATGCTTTCGACTGGCTAAGCCTGTCGAAGTGCCCGTCGAAAGATGGCAAAATACTTAGAAGATTTCTTCCAAGGAAGAAGGCTGATTGCCTTCGACGTCGAAGGAGTTTTCGTCGAAGACGTTTCTTGTCGAAAGTGTTCGATGGTCCAGAGTGGAGCAGTTTGAAATTCAAAGCTTTGGGGGGAAAACGGTTTCCAGCAGTTACTACGTGCAAACGTGCAAGGATCTGGAGCGTCGAGCATGGAGAACGTGCCAAGTGGCTTAATCTCGAAGCAGTGTAACTGCCCGACGGTTACTTGGAATGTTTTAGTATAAATAGGAGTAGACATGTAGTTTCTCGCGTGTGTTCACAAATAGATACATAGTCACTCATTTAGATTCAAGTACCCAGTGTGAGCGAAAGAATTGTTGAGAAATGTATGTGTGAAACACCAATTTTATCAATTAAAGTCATTTACTTTTCCAGTATTTTACTTGCTTTTCTCCTTTAAATTCCCGTCGAACCTTTACTTTAAAGCCTTGTTTATTTTATCAAGCCTTTCCTTTATGCAATTTACTTGAAACATTTTACTTAAAGCCTTATCCACCTTAATCAAACTTCAAAATCAACCTATGTCCATAGGATCAATCTGATCGATCCTGCGAGTAACCAAATAAGTAACCATTTGGAGGATCAGCGGTTGTTTACCAAAACCCAAGGTAAACAATTGGGATTCTGAAAGACCTTTTCGTTTGGCACCCTGGGCCAAGCCTTTCAATTGGCATGTCAAGGGATCCTTCGATTAGCATGAACAACACCTTTCGATTGGCCTGTTAACAAAGCCTTTCGACTGGCCTGTTAACAAAGCCATCAAGAGGGAAGTCAAAAAACATGTCCAGGTACACTGAACATGAGAAAATGGCGTGTTTCCCTTGCAAATATAGAAATAATTAAATGCTGATTATGGATTTAATTCCTGAGTTAAAGGCCAGATTCTTGCCTTTTCTGTCCCTAAAGAGCTGATTCGACCAGAGTGACTTTTTTCAAGCAGTCGAAGCATCCAGAAGGCCCATTCGAAGGAGGCAACTTAGGACTAATCGAAGAGCAGAGCCTGAATGCATTCCAAAGCCAAAAGTGTCCAGATTCATTCCAGATTCCAAGGAGACACGAATGTTTCAAAAAAGGAAATTATTTAATGTGTCTGATTCTTGTCTCATGGCTTTAATGGCCTGTTTAATGGCTGTCTCTTGCCGTTACTGCACCCTCACACCCCTATAAATACAGAGGCCAACATACATATCAAGGACAGGAAAAAACACACAATAGGAGAACAAAAAACATTGGAGTTACGCTGCCAAAAGTCATCATCATTTTCATAAGTAATCCAGGCCAAAGCAACCATTTAGCAAACATCTCCACGCCAGAAATCCCAAATCAAAGGTGCCTACATCCAAGAAGTGCCCGGATCGAAGGTGCCTCCCTCCAGCAAGTGCCCAAATCACAGGTCCAATCTGCTGGTAAGAAAGGGTAAACTATCCAACCTCATATTTGCATAATTCATTCATACTGGTTGTTACCTTCGATTTTCTATCCTAGACAGGATCAAGAGGCCTGGGTTTGGCACCCAGGCCATGTCCATCGTTTGCTAATATTTGCTGCAGACATAGCTTGAAGAGACCCAGCAAGCGCATGATCGAAGGGCCTGGGGTTCAATACCCAGGTGTGATCGGTGGAAATAGAACTGACTGTTTTGAAGCTGGTTCGCGAAATGTCGCGGTAAGTAAGAGTCGCCACCGTCTTTTATGTTCTCTAACATGGAAAGGACAAAAGCACAGTAAAATTCCTTTTCGAGAATGTTTCTCGGTTCGGGAGGTAGATTTATAGAAAGGGAAGGTGTTAGCACCCTTTCTATCCATGGTTATCCATGGGCTCTTAGGTACTTGCTCACTATGTTTTCAAAAATTGTTTGCTTTTCAAGTGTTTGTGGTTTTTGAAAAAAGTTTAGTTTGAAAAACTTCTAGGTAACTCTTGTATCAGTCCTCAAGAGTGTATGAAGTATTTGTTTGAAAACTTTTTGAAAGTGTAAGTGCGAAAAGTTGTTTTTGTTTTTTTTTGAAAGAGCAAGTACCCAGGAGAAATCTACCTACTCTAAGGAATTAGGCTGTGTAAGAGTCCTTTAGACAGTACTATCCCACTATTGAGAAGTAGGTAGCACCGTCGTTGGAGTTATTCGGGTCAATTCGATTATAGGGACAATGTGTGGTCACCAAAGCAATGGTAGGACACCTTAGCGGTAACCCTAATGTCCTGGATACTTTTTATCCGAGGCAACCGTTTCGAGGCAACTGGATCTTTAGACAGGAGGGCGACCTCTAAAACACCCTATACTTGACGGCCACGTCGAGGCAACCGAGTGAGGCGTACCCTAGGAGTGGCATGTGCACGTGTGTAGGATTCAGTTCATATTATCTTTGCACATGTATTTGTGAGCTACGAGTTGATTTTATTTTTCATACAAGTCTTGCATGCATATTAACAGTTTAATAGTTTGCGGGAAATAAAGTGCGGAAAGGTAAATCTACGCTATTACAAGGCGCAGGTATATACATCGCCAAAAACATAACCCGTTTGGAAAATAAATGCGAGAAAAGTAAATAAAGCGATAAAAGCCCTAATTAACTATTACATACTCGGAACAGATACATGAATAATAATCAAAAATTAAAAAATTAAAAATAAATATGCGCGCGAAAGAATTGGATCGGGATGTCCTTAGGGTTTTGACCTTTTTTGAGAAAAAAATGAGATTTTGTCCTTTGCATTTAACTCAAATTAAACCTAATAACTAATTAATTAATTAATTAATTACAAGAACAAGGTATTTTTGTGTTTTTTAATGTTTTATGTTTTAATGAAAATAAAATAAAGTTACAAAGTTAGTAAAACCCTAAGTCTAAATTAGTTTTATTTATTGTAAAAGAAAGTTTAAAGTTAACATAATTAACTAATTAATTTGTTAGAATTTATTTACAAAATAAAGTTAAATTGATAAATATAATAATAATAAAAATATTTACATTTTTAATTTTCTAAATTTTTATTGGGAAAAATTAATTATGTTAATTTTAGTGATAATAATAATAATTAGAAGAAATAGTTAATAAATAAAATAGAAAATATAAAATAAAAGAAAAAGGAATGAAAAAAGGGAGGTTCTGGGCCTAACAAGGAGGTTGATCTGGAAATTCCTGGCCCATTTGTTGGCCAGTCCGTTTGACCTTTGGAATCAGCTGTGCAAGCGTTGACTGAGAATCATGATGAACATCATCTCCTGGCCATTGGATTGAGGCGTAAGGCCACCTGGCGCGTTGATTTCTGGAGATACATGGTGGAGTGCTTTTGGGACGCTGCATGAGAACACGTTAAGAAAAACAATATCAAGTATTTGGGGGACCTGGGATTCGAACCCAGGTCCCAGAGGCCTATGCATGTTCGTCCCAGCCACTGAGCCAATCGCTTCCATTCGTTATAATAATAGACAGTTAATATTATATATAATAAAAAGCAATATTCTGGAAATAAAAAAATGCGCGCGTTTTAGTTTGAACGAGCCAATCAGACGCGCACACGCCTTCATCTTCTCCAACAGACCCTGTACTTTTTCCTGCGGATTCGATTCCGCAACAAAATCCATTGCCTTCTCTTATAATGAGCTCTAGGCCACAAAAACGCCAACCAAAGCCATCACCCTGTTCGACTCGTCCTCCTAAACCCGTCCATGGCTATGGCTTGTACCAATTATTCCTGTAAAATAAAAACCCAAATGCAAATCTCCAAAACCCTAGGTTCGGGTAGGGAGATCTAGGCTACAAAAATGCAATTGAATAATGCAGGATGCCTGGAAATTGAATGGTGAATACAAATATGCCAAAATATTAAAGAAAAGGCGCAAGAATTAGGGATTGAGATTCCATGTTCAGAGTAAGGTTCGAGACAACTTACATCGCTTGGTAGGTGGTCTTAGGACGTGGTTGTGATCACTTTAGCTTCAGGGGATGGTAAGGAAGGGAACCACGTTCTTCTTTTGGTCTGAAAACGCCTGCAATGCTGTTCTTGATCTCTCACTTTTCCAACAATTTTTCAATTTTGCTTTGGCCGTTTTAGCAATGTCTAGGTCGTGAATTAGGTTTAGGTTAGTTGCATATGTATAAGGCAAGGAGTCTAGGTCCAAATTCGGGCTTGTATCCTTGTGTATTTAAGTTTGGAGATTTGGTTGACCACCATTGAAGACCTTTCCATATTGTGTTCAAATCGAGGATTTTATGCACAAAAAAGGCTTAGCACGAATTGGTTAGCTGGCATATGACATATAAAAGCTATTCAAATCACAAAGATGTTATTCCATTAATTTTTAGATTTTATTTGAATTATTATGGATTTAAAATGAATTAAATCAATAAAAATTAAATAAAATGGAAAAATAAATGTTTGATCTTGAAATTAATCATGGGACACGTGTGTGGCATGACAAGGCTGAATCAAGTGGAAGAAAGTGGACCCTTTTGTCAAAAATTGAAGTTTTAAGGATAGTTGACTTTTGCAAATTCATGAAAATTTCCCAACTTCTCCAATGCATATCTTGCTCAATTTTGATCATATGAACATGTTCTTGGACATTTTGGAAATGTCTTGAAGTCCTCTAACCAATTCCTTTGGTCCCATGTCATTTGGATTTACCAATCTCAAGTTATGGTCTTTGACTTAAAATGCCTTTTTGTTGACTTTTGAAATTGACCTATAATGTAGAAATTGATAACTTTTTGTGAGAGCATTTCTTGGACTTGGAATGTGAAGATGAGTTGTAGGAAATGTCATCCCCTTCAAAATGAGCATTGGATGGGATTTTTCTGATGAACCATGAAAAAGTTATGCCCTGGTCAAGATACAGTTGACTTTTCTACTGTCCAAAAATAACAACTTTTGCATCTTTGATGATTTTTGAGCCATGCTTGTGGAATCATGATCAAGACTTGATCAAATGATGATTATGGCCTCAAAATAATATGTTGACCAAAAATCTTGACTTTTGACTGTAAAATGACCATTTTACCCCTGCAATTGATTGTGAAGCAAATGAAGCCTTTGACTGTGCAATTTGACCCTGTGAGTCTTGAGACTTGGCATGTAGATGCTTGACAATGTATATAGGCCTATGAGACTTGATTGAGCCATTGAAAACCTCAAATTCATTGAAGGAACCAAAACCCTAATTTTGACTGGCTTAGGAGGCATTTGGACTGTGCAATCCCTTGAGCAATCTCGAACCATTTGAAGATGATTCTTGACAAACCTTGAAGAATATGGGAGGGCAAATTTTGGGGTACAACACCAGGCCCTGTGTTTTATTTTGCTAACATACTTTTGCAGGTATAACATCCCAGATCGAAGGAGACACCTTCTTTGGATCGAACCCATTAGCATGCTGGATCGAAGGAGGCATCTCATTCCTGGATCCAAAGCCATGGCCTCCATGATCAAAAGACAATCCTCTTCCCTGGATCAAAGGCTACTCACGCCTTACTGTCTGGACCAATCGAAGCTTCCGTTCCCTCCCTGGGTCGAAACTCCTTTTTTTCCCTGGATCGAAGGATCCCCCCTTGTATTTTATTTTTGTTTTCATTGACATCTTTTTTTATCTTTTTTAATTAACATTAAAATCAAAAAACCACAAAAAACATTAGGCTAGTTTTTCTCTATTAAAATTAACTTTGTTAATTGATCTCTTAATTATCTTAACATTTTCAAAAAAACTAAAATTAAATAGATTTTATTCATTTTCCCGAAATAAAATAAAACAACAAAAAGATTTTATTCTTAGGATTTTTAGAGTTTATTTTCAGATTCGCGCGCGTTTATTTTATTATAACTGCCTACTGGGATGTAATAGCTTGACTAAGACTTTTACTTTACTGCTTTATTCCTCCAATTTTTGGACATGTAAATAATCCCCCTCCCCGAAGCCTTGTAATAGCGTAGGATTTATAATTCTCGCACTTTAAATTCCTGTACATATATTAACTGTTTAGATGTATGCTAACTAGGATTGTATGGCAAGATCTATCTTGACTTAAAATCAACAGTAGCTCACCATGACATGCAAAGATAATATAACTGAAAAAACAATACACTCGCACATGTCACTCTTAGGGTATACCTCACTTGGTTGCCTCGAACGTGGTCATTAAGTATAGGATGTTTTAGAGGTCGTCCTTTTGTCCCAAGATCATAAGTTGCCTCGAAACGGTTGCCTCGGAAAAATGATCTAAGACATTAGGGTTACCGCTAAGGCATCCTAACATTGCTTTAGTGGCCACACGTCCCTTAAATCGAATTGACCCGAAAACTCCAACGACGGTGCTACCTACTCCTCAATAGTGGGATAACACTGTCTAAAGGACATTTGCACAGTTTAATTCCTTTTTGAGTAGGTAGAGGTTCTTAAGTACTTGCTCATTTTAAAAAACAAAACAAAACTTTTCACACTTACACTTTTCGAACAAAGTTTTCAAAACACTTCATTACACTCTTGAGGACAGAAGCAAGAGTTAAATCGAAGTTTCAAACAAAAACTCTTTTCAAAACCCACAAACACAAAGAAAAGCAAACTTTTTTGGAAACATAGTGAGCAAGTACCTAAGAGCCCGTGGATAACCACGGATAGAAAGGGTGCTAACACCTTCCCTTTCTATAATCTACCTCTCGAACCCGAGAAACATCTCGAAAAGGAATTTTTCTGTGCTTTTGTCCTTTCCTTGTTGGATAAAATAAAAGACGGTGGCGACTCTTGCTTACCGCGACATTTTGCAAAAACAAAACGCAAAACGCGAACCAGCATTCCAAAAACAGTCAGTTCTCGTTCCCACCGATCACAGGTGCGAAGACTTCTCTACCAATGGAACCATATCTCCAATGGGTTTGCATACGTGCCCAAAAGCTGGGAATGCCCTACGAAGCCGTTTTGCCTATCATTGTTGAAGTTGCTGATGAGGAAGGGGTTCCTCCTACTATCTTACAGCCTTACATGCCTACTGACATTGGGGCTTTGAAGAGGTCCTGGATGCAACTGAGAGAAGAACGGGATACTTACCGAGAAAAGTATCACGAGCAAGAGCAGAAGATCCAGAAGTTGACAAGGCAGCTGGAGAACGAGCGGATCCTCAATGACTACGTCAGCACTAAAGGCAAACGTCCATGGGAGCGCTGATGTCTTTTGATTATGTCCAGTTTTTATTTACTTTTCAGTATTTCCTTTCTTGTAACGCCTTAAGGGCATCTGTTGAACAATTTGAATTTCAAAGTTTATCTAATAAAAGTGTGTTTCATGTTTGGTTTACGAATTTGAATCTCTCGATGTCTTTGAAATCATAGCATACACATTTCATTCCATGCACCTCATAACAGGTACCCTTACAGGTCTCTTATCTTATCAACTGAACAAGCAATCAAGGCTCTGCAGGCTCAAAATGCCCAATTCCAAGAGTTGTTCATGAATCTAGCTAAGGGTCAGCAAGATTTGAAGGCCCTTATCTTGAAAGAGAAGAAGAAGAAGAAGAAGACGGTCCTGTTTAACATGGGCCACAGGTTTGGAAACAGGCTACGAGATGAAGTTGATTTGACCACCTCATCTGGAGGGAAAGATAGTCAGGAAGAAAGGAGGGCTCCTAGTCCTGTGGTTTCAGACAACAAGATAGACTTTGACGAAGACCAGTATCCTCCAGCTGAGGATAGATACAAGCAACTGGAAGACCGATTGATTGCGATGGAAGTACAGAAAGTGCCTGGTCTGGACTTTAATGATTTAGGTCTGTCATCTGGGGTGGTGATTCCCCACAAGTTCAAAGCACCAGCCTTTTCTAAATACGACGGAGTTTCTTGCCCGAAACCGCACCTCCGTTCGTATGTTAGGAAGATTCAGCCGTACACCGCTGACAAGAATCTCTGGATCCACTTCTTTTAAGATAGTCTCTCAGGGACTCAGCTTGAATGGTTTTACCAGTTGGAGGGAACTAGCATCTGTAATTGGGAAGACTTGGCTGCTGCTTTCTACAAGCAGTACCAATATAATGCCAACCTCGCTCCCACGCGTACCCAACTCCAGGGTATGTCAATGGGTGAGGTTGAAGGTTTCAAAGATTATGCTCAGAAGTGGAGGGACCTCGCTGGAAGAGTGCAACCACCGTTGGCTGATAGGGAGCTAGTGGATATGTTTCTAGGGACTTTGTCTGGTCCGTATTTAAACCATCTGATTGGAAGTTCTTTATCCGGATTTACGGAGTTGATAATGACCGGGGAAAGAATTAAGGCTGGTATTAAGTCTGATAAAATACAAAAGGGTACTTCATCGGGCACCGAGAAGAAGCCTTTTAAGAAGGAGTCCAGTTCTGTGTACAGTTCAAAATTCCAGAATAGACCGGAACGCCGCTAGGCTGTTAATGCGGTTGTTATTTCAAGACCTGCTGGTGCTCCTCAGCACAACAATCAGCCAAAGGTCGAGAGACCGTGAAGGAAATTCACTCAGCTCAACATGACTTTATCTCAGATTCTGCCACAGTTATTGAAAACCAATCTAGTTATTTCAAGGGAGGCCCCGAAGAATCCCAACACTACATCACCAAAGTACAACCCTAATGCCCGCTGTGCTTTTCACTCTGATAGCCCGGGGCATGATACAGATGATTGTTGGGTTTTGAAGAACAAAGTACAAGACTTAATTGATGCGAAGGAGATTGAGTTCGAAGCACCTGAAAGACCTAATGTTGTGACTGCTCCTATGCCCAAGCATGGAGTAAATGCTATAGATGAAGACTCGTTTGTGGTTTCTGTGAATGACATTGTTACCCCTTTGATGACTGTGAAGAAGAACCTTTTGTTAGCCGGTTTATTTCCGGGTTGTGACGAAGGTTGCCGTATGTGTTCTGTCCTACCTACCGGTTGCCATCTTTTGAAGTCAGGTGTCCAACGCGTGATGGATAATAAGGAAATTTTGTTTGAGAAGACTCTTGTTCCTTTGATCCCTGCTGAAGAAGTTGCTATTATCACCATTTTTGACAATTCTTCCAAGGCTTCCTCGAGAAAGCCTATTAGAATTACATCTGTTCCAAGAATCACGCCATTGATCATCACTGTTCCAGGGCCTATCCCCTATACATCTGATAAAGCTATCCCTTGGCACTACGGGGCTGATGTTTATTATCACAGAGTTAAACAAGATTTGGATGCTGATACTGACGTCAGCAACATTGTTGGACCTGCCAAAGTCACACGCAGCGGAAGACTTTTCTCCCCTGATATCTCTCCACCAATTTCCCGGAAACCTGATGTTATTACACCTGCCAGTGTACCTGCTTCTATTCCTGTTCAAGTTCCCATTCTCACCCCTGTTGCTGAGTCATCTAATACTCGGGGCAAAGGGATCACTGATGAGCCTACCCGGGAGGAGGCACCGAAGACGATTACTGTTGAAGCCTCTAGACAAGAGATGGAGGAAATTTTGAAGATCATCAAAAAGAGCGACTACAATGTAGTCGAGCAGCTGGGGAAAACCCCATCCAAAATATCTATGTTGTCACTGTTGCTATGCTCAGAGGCCCATGCCAAGGCTCTGATTGCATTCCTTAAGACTGCACACGTACCTCAAGAAACATCAGCTGATCAGTTTAAAGATTGCGTGGCTAGTCTGACTGCTGATAATGGGTTGGGTTTCTTTGACGCCGACTTGACTGATAAGGGGAAGAATCACAATGATGCCCTGCATATCTCCATTGAATGCAGGGGCACTACTCTTGCTCATGTATTGGTGGATACCGGTTCCTCATTAAACATTCTGCCTAAGAAAGCTCTAGACCGGTTGGACTGTGAAGGGTTGGAGCTGAAACCAAGCAACATTGTTGTCAGGGCCTTTGATGGGTCTAAGAGAATGGTGCATGAAGAAGTGGATATTCCGATTAAGGTTGGTTCTCAGGTTTTCGCCTCTACATTCTATGTGATGGACATTCGACCATCTTATTCATGTTTGCTGGGTCGTCCGTGGATCCACAAAGCTGGGGCAGTGACGTCTACGCTCCACCAGAAGCTAAAGTACCCGGTGAAAGGGAAAATTGTGACAGTACAAGGAGAAGAGGAGCACATGGTGAGCCACCTCAACTCTTTCCGATATGTAGAGATGGATAGGGAGTTAATTGAGACCCCATTCTAACATTTTGAAGAGGTTCCCCAGACGCTGGCGTCAACTGAGACTATGGTTGAAGATCCTCCAATGAAGATGGCTTCCTTCGAGGATGCCTGGGCTGTTATCGAGAAAGGTGGGTGTGCAAATTGGGGCCAACTCCCTGATTTCACACAAAAGACTAACAAGTTTGGTTTGGGTTTCACTGCAGAAGCTCAAAAGGCTGTTCGGAATGCACGGATCGGAAGACCCCCCTTGTTCATCAGCAATTCAGGAGTGAATGCCATTGAAGACGACATTGAAGAGTCTGAGTTCGATAGTTGGATCTATCCTACTACTGACGGTGGACTAAGCAACTAGACAGCAAAGGACTTCATCCCAATTTCTTTTGTTACCCAGTAATGAGAATTTTTGTTTTGAATTTGTAACAGATGATGTTTTGAACTTTACGGCCTAGTGTCTTACCCGGGGCACTGTGGCTTCATTTGTGAGGGCTTTATGTGTGTCACCTACATATATCATTAATAAAAGCATTGGACGTTTCTTGCATTTAAAATTTTGCGCTCCTTGTTTTTCTTTTATTATATATTGCAAAACAGCTATTTTACACACACTCACATATACATGTCTGCATCCACTCTGGATCTCACTGGTAACGACTCTGCTACCGCCAGTTATGACTTCGAAAGTCTGATCAACTTAGACGAAGACGAAGGTGAAGATGATTGCGAAGTGCCAGGTGAACTTGCTAGACTGCTACTCCAGGAAGAGAGGACTATACAGCCGCACGAAGAGCCGGTGGAGTCAGTAAATCTGGGTATAGAGACACAAGAAAGAGGTCAAGATCGGTGCAAATCTAGAACCTAGTGTTAAGCAACATTTGATTCAGATGCTGCGTGACTATGTTGAGATCTTTGCCTGGTATTATGAAGATATGCCGGGTTTAGATACCGATATTGTAGTTCACCGATTGCCTACCAAGGAAGACTGTCCTCCAGTAAAATAGAAGGTTCGCTGAATACGCCCGGATATGTCTGAGAAAATCAAGGCTGAAGTTATGAAACAGTTTGACGCCGGTTTTCTAGCAGTTACTTCTTAGCCACAATGGGTGGCCAACGTGGTTCCTGTGTTGAAAAAGGATGGTAAGGTTCGAATGTGTGTTGACTACAGGGATCTGAACAGGGCGAGCCCCAAGGATGATTTCCCTCTACCTCATATCGATGTTCTGGTTGACAACACCTCTCAACATAAGGTATTCTCCTTTATGGATGGTTTCTCCGGTTATAATCAGATTAAAATGGCTCCCGAAGACATGGAGAAGACAACCTTTGTTACTCAATGGGGTACATTTTGCTACAAGGTCATGCCTTTTGGATTAAATAATGCTAGGGCAATGTATCAACACGCCATGGTTGCTTTGTTTCTTGACATGATCCATCACGAGATTGAGGTATACGTTGATGACATGATTGCAAGATCCCAGACTGAAGGAGAGCATCTGGACCACCTTCAGAAGTTATTTGACAGGTTGAATTTGTACAAGCTGAGGCTAAACCCGAACAAGTGCACCTTCGGGGTGAGATCCGGTAAGCTGCTAGGTTTCATCGTAAGCGATAAGGGTATTCAAGTGGACCCTGCAAAGGTGGAGGCTATACAGGAAATTCCAGCTCCTAGAACAGAAAAAGAAGTCAGAGGCTTTCTGGGACGTTTGAACTATATTGCCCGATTCATCTCGCACCTAACTGCTACTTGTGAACCAATCTTCAAGTTACTGGAGAAAGATCAAGTGGTATGATGGAATGATGAATGCCAGGCTGCTTTCGAAAGAATCAAAGAGTATCTCCAAGAGCCACCCATTCTGATGCCTCTAGTTGAAGGGAGACCTTTGATCTTATACTTGATAGTACCCGACAACTCAATGGGGTGCGTGTTGGGGCAGCATGACGAGTCTGGCCGAAAAGATCATGCTATTTATTACCTTAGCAAAAGGTTTACCAACTGCGAGACCCGATACTCGTTGCTTGAGAAAACTTGCTGCGCTTTGGCATGGGCTGCTTGCCGGTTGAGATAGTATATGCTGACTCACACTACTCTATTGATATCAAAAATGGATCCAATCAAGTATATCTTCGAGAAGCCTGCCTTTTCCGGAAGAATAGCAAGATGGAAGATGATTTTAACTGAGTATGACATCCAGTATACAACCCAAAAGCCAATCAAGGGAAGTGTGTTGGCAGACCATTTGGCACATCAAGCAGTGGATGATTACCAGTCTATAAACTTTGAATTTCCGGACGAGAATATCATGTTGGTAGCTGACTGTGAGACACCTGGACCGGATGAAGTACCTGAGGAAGGATCCCGATGGTCTATGTACTTTAATGGAGCTTCGAACGCTTTGGGTAATGGCATTGGCGCCGTGATCATATCTCCTAAGGGCTCTCATACTCCGTTCACCGCTCGACTATGTTTCAACTGCACCAATAACATGGTGGAGTATGAAGCGTGCATCATGGGTCTTCGAGCAGCAATTGACCTAAGGATTAAGTTCTTGAGTGTCTTCGGAGATTCCGCCCTCGTGATCAGTCATATCAAAGGCGAGTGGGATATGAAACACCCAAACCTTATTCCTTACAAGGAGTATGTATTGACGTTTCTTCCATATTTTGAAGAGATAACCTTTGAACACTTCCCTAGAGAGGAGAATCAGTTGGCGTACGCGCTGGCTATGATGTCTTCCATGTTCAAGGTCAATTGGGACAATGAAGCTCCCCAGATCACCATTGAAAGATTGGACGAACCTGCACATTGCTGTGATCTTGAGACTGAAGAGGTAGCGGATAAACCCTGGTTTCATGAGGTGAAGAAGTATCTTGAAACTCAGGAATACCCAGAGGGTGCATCTGTTAATGACAAGAAATTTTTGAGGAGGTTCGCGGCGAAGTTCTTCATCAACAATGGCATCCTTTACAAGCGTAACCATGATTCGACCTTACTGCGTTGTATGGATAAGAACAAAGCAGAAAGGATCATGGCAGATTTACACGAAGGTACTTTCGGAACCCATTCCAGTGGACACACCATGGCAAAGAAGATCCTTCGGGCATGATATTATTGGTCCACAATGGAGGCCGACTGTTATCAGCATTCTCGGACATGTCACAAGTGCCAAGTCTATGCTGATAAGGTACACATACCTCCAGTTCCTTTGAACATCTTGACGGAACCTTGGCCTTTTGCAATGTGGGGCATTGATATGATCGGAGAGATCATACCTACGACATACAACGGGCATCGTTTCATCCTGGTGGCTATTGATTACTTTACAAATTGGGTTGAAGCAGCTTCCTTTGCTACTGTGACCAAGAACATTGTGGAACGGTTCATTCGGCATAACCTGATTTGTCGATATGGTGTACCAGAGAGGATCATTACGGACAATGGTGCCAATCTAAACAATAAGATGATCACTGAGCTCTGCAAACAGTTTAAGATTCAGCATCGCAACTCTTCTCCTTACCGGCCGAAGATGAATGGGGCTGTAGAAGCGGCTAATAAGAACATTAAGAAGATTGTGCAGAAGATGACAGTGACATATAAAGACTGGCACAAGATGTTACCATTTTCTCTTCATGGATACCGTACCTCAGCGTGGACGTCAACAGGGGCAACACCCTATTCCTTGGTATATGGCATGGAAGCAGTCTTGCCCATTGAAGTTCAAATAACCTCTCTTCGGATTATGAAGGATACAGGTTTGAGCAAAGATGACTGGATTCAGACCCGGCTTGATCAGCTGAACTTAATCGACGAAAAGAGACTTACTGCTATTTGTCATGGTCAGGCGTACCAAAAACGGATAATCAAGGCATTTAACAAGAAAGTCAGACGACAAGAGTATCAAGTTGGGGATCTGGTGATCAAGCGCATCATTTTACCTCAAGGTGATCCCAGGGGCAAATGGACCCCTACTTACGAAGGGCCATTTGTGGTTAAGAACATTTTCTCAGGAGGAGCTATGATTCTAACCACCATGGATGGTGACAACCTTCCTCACCCTGTCAATGCAGACATAGTGAAAAGATACTACACATAATCAAAGTCCCGCTAGGTTGACTGGCCTAGGCAAAAATAAGGGCTTCCTGGCGAACCAAAAGGGTTCGGGCAAAAATAAGGGATGAAAATGAAAAAAAAGTACACCCGGCAAGTCGAAAACCTGAAAAGGCGGCTTGGGCAAAAAAGGGTATCCCGGTGGACTGAAAACCCGAAAGGGCGGTCCAGAAAAAAGTTAGGGATTAAGGCGTAACACTATGTCTCATTGGATCACCTTGAATCCAGACTTCGGTATCGACTATCAAGCTCGGACGGCGCTAATCAATCTGATCTACCTTCAACCAAGTAGTAAAGTGATGAGATGCTCGAGGATATAAAGGCAATAACAGAGTTGGAACCCAGTGGGATTATTCACATAGCTGTTTTGTTTAGTTTTTCACAAATTGTGTAAATTCTATTTGCTCGGCGGCATTCTCTTACTAGGACGCCAGCCTCTTGTACAAAAACGCCTATTTACAGGCCAAATTTCAAAATCAATACAATTCATTTTCAAAGAAATTTCAAAATGTTTTTCCTTTATCTGTTTTGTTTTGTAAATAACATCCAATGTTCATTTTTGATATATGCACTTGACATTGATTGCTGCTCATAAATATTTACATACGAAACAAAAGACGATTACTGGTAATATCGGAAACAGGGGCAATAAAATTGTCCAAGATTTACAGTTGCTCTCTCCACCAGGTACAAGGTAAATTTAGCTGAAGAATATGGATAAGGCGCTTTCACTCCCCGCAGAGTAAGACAATAATGATGGCTCTCCCCAGCTGAGACTTGCAGCTGTGAATGAATGAATCGGTAATATTCTCCCCCAAGTAGAGTTTATCTACCATCAACACTGAGAAGGCTCAATATCCCCGACAGTCTTAATATTCCCCAACGGAGTATAAGAATATTCCCCGGCAGAATACCAAATATCCCCAGTGGAGTAAAATTTTCCCAGCGCAGTCTGAAAAAGCTTCCCCAGTGAAGTTGAAGAATCATCCCCAGTAGACTCTGGAAGTTTATCCTCGGCAGAGTATAAAAATAAATATCCCTAGCCGAGTTCAAAGGAAGATTGTCCCCATCAAATCTCAAAGGATTATCCCCATAAGAGTCTAAAAGGTTATCCCCAGTGAAGTCGCAACTGAAAGATCATCCCCAGTGGAATTCTTTCCTTTCACTAACAAGAATTCAAAACCCCAACAGGATTCAATATCACCACAACGGTAATTCGTCCCCAACAGAATTTTATCGGTGGAATCCTCAGTAGAAGATCTCTTCCCCACAAAGTAATCTCCTCACCAGTTTATTCCCCAACAGAGTTATTCTCTCCCGCAGGTTTATTCTCACAATCATCTTCGTTCACTATCTCCAGCGGAAACGAAGAATCTAACTCTATTCTCCAGCAGTTATCCGGGATTTATTTTCCCCAGCTAAAGCATTACATTCTCATACATCATGATACATGCATATAAGCATCATACAACACAATCTCATTTATTTTGAGAACATAATTTCTTGATATATATCATGCATTGCATACGACTTACCTTTACTTTTCAGGAGAGATACAGTTAAAAGTTCTCAGCTCAGTCGAAGACCTGACCAATTCTTAAATCTCAACTGGATTATCCTCGGTTGAATTTCAGATAAGGTTCTCAATCTCGACAATTTTCCTCCGTCATAGTGTGGACGAGTTCTACAATCTCAACGGTATACTATGTTGAAGACCAGACAGTTCCTAGATCTTGATGAAGATGTTTCCTCCGTCATAGTGTGGACCAGTTCTACAATCTCAACGGTATACTATGTTGAAGACCAGACAATTCCTAGATCTTGATGAAGATGTTTCCTCCGTCATAGTGTGGACGAGTTCTACAATCTCAATGGTATACTCTGTTGAAGACCAGACAGTTCCTAGATCTTGATGTTTTCCTCCGTCATAGTGTGGACGAGTTCTACAATCTCAACGGTATACTATGTTGAAGACCAGACAGTTCCTAGATCTTGATGAAGATGTTTCCTCCGTCATAGTGTGGACGAGTTCTACAATCTCAATGGTATACTCCGTTGAAGACCAGACAGTTCCTAGATCTTGATGTTTTCCTCCGTCATAGTGTGGACGAGTTCTACAATCTCAACGATATACTACGTTGAAGACCAGACAGTTCCTAGATCTTGATGAAGATGTTTCCCTCTGTCATAGTGTGGACGAGTTCTACAATCTCAATGGTATACTACGTTAAAGACCAGACAGTTCCTAGATCTTGATGTTTTCCTCCGTCATAGTGTGGACGAGTTCTACAATCTCAACGGTATACTACGTTGAAGACCAGACAGTTCCTAGATCTTGATGAAGATGTTTCCCTCCGTCATAGTGTGGACGATTTCTACAATATCAACGGTATACTACGTTGAAGACCAGACAATTCCTAAATCTTGATGTTTTCCTCCGTCATAGTATGGACAAGTTCTACAATCTCAACGGTATAATATGTTGAAGACCAGACAGTTCCTAGATCTTGATGAAGATGTTTCCCTCCGTCATAGTATGGACGAGTTCTACATTCTCAACGGTATACTATGTTGAAGACCAGATAGTTCCTAAATCTTGATGTTTTCCTCCGTCATAGTATGGACGAGTTCTACAATCTCAACGGTATACTACGTTGAAGACCAGACAGTTCCTAGATCTTGATGAAGATGTTTCCCCCCAGTTTAATTATGGACAGGTTCTTAAGACTCAGCCGAGGCATTCTCTCAGTTGAAGTACAGGCAAGTTCCTAGATCTCACCAAAAACCTGACTTCCCCAGCGGAATCTTCTATAAACAACAGGTATGCAAGTTCTCGCTAAGGAATCTCTTATGCGATCGACACTCCTGCAGATGGCATCTGTAAGCCCATCCTCCTGCCAACAATCTCCGAATGGCATCTATAAGCCCATTCCCAACATCACAAGGCTGATACCACTTCATGCGAGTTTAAATTTCTGGGCACTCTAGTGTTCAATTAGCTTCCACCTTCGGATCACGAAAGGCACGAAAGCCAATCTACATCCTCAGGTTTAAGAAGATTGAACAGGGGCAGCTGTTGTACCCCAAAATTTTCCCTCTCATATTTCTCCAAACATTGCAAGAAAAATCTCCAAGTGGCTCAAGATTGCTCAAGAGTTGGACAGTCAAGCTATCTCCTAAGGCAGTCAAACCCAAATTAGGGTTTTGTGTTGCATCAAGATCTTTGAGTCCAAATGACCTCAAGTTCTCCCCAATGTACTAATATGTACACAAGGTCATCCATGCCAAATTTTAAGCCTTGCAGAGGAAGTTTGGTAAGTCAATTGCTCAAAGGGTCCAAAAATCGACTGTGCTAGGGCAAAAGTCAACTGTGACCTACAAATAGTCAAACTTCAAGATTTTTTGTCAACATTCTCATTTTGAAGGATGTTTCATCATTTGATCAAGGGTTGATCATGATTCATCAAGGATTGCTCAAAATTCATCAAGACTCAAAAGTTGCTAAATTAGGGTTTTGTAGGAAAAGTCAACTCAACTTTGACCAAGCATAACTTTCTCATACTTTATGAGAAATGACCCATACAAAGCTCATTTTTAATAGGATGAAATTTCCTACAATCCATCTTCATACCCCAAGATCAGAAAATTCACTCACAAGAAGTTATAAATTTGGACATTATAGGTCATTTTTGAAAGTCAACAAAAACACTTTTTTCCAAAGCTTATAACTTGCGAATGGAATATTAAAATGAGATGAGACCAAAAGGGTTGGTTAGAGGACATCTCAAGCGTTCTAGAAAGTCCAAGAACACCTCCAAATGTTCAAAATTGAGGAGGTTATGCATTGTTAAAGTTGGGCATTTTTGTAAAATTGCCAAATGTCAACTATCCCCAAAACTTCAAATTTTGTCAAAAGGGCCTATTCTTTTCCACTTGATTTGAGCTTGCATCATTTTCCACGTGTCCTAGATTCAGCCATGTGTCCATTTATCAATTTTATTATTTTATTTGATTTTTTATTGAATTATTTCATTTTAAATCAAATTAAATCAAATAAAATCCCAAACTTTGATTACATGAGATTTTTTGCTATTTTCAGGATTGGATTCTCATCAACATCATCGTCAAATTCGTATCACACAAAATCATGTGCAAAAAGATGGTTTTTTGACAAATTTGGCAAGTTTTCAAATGGAAATCAAATCAAATATTCAAGCCATGATGGGAGAAGATTTGGACCATAATTCTTGACCTAATGCATTTTATCATACATAAACAAGAGAGGCACACGAAATTGAAGGTTGGAGGCTGCAAGAACAATCAAGACAAAACTTGAAAAAAGTGGTAAAAAGTTGGAAATCAAAATTGTGTCTAGAGGTGTTTTCAAAAGCCAAGAACGATCTCAATCGATTCCTTGACGATCACTGAAGTAGAACCAATCCCAAGCAAGCCTCAATGCACATCACAAAGCACTGTAAGTGTCACAAAAAATCGCTTCTTTCTTGAATTCGCAAATCTTTATTCCTGCATCTTTTGTACAAATTATTTGCATATTTATAATCCTCATCAAGTTTCCAAGCATTCTGCATTATCCAATTTTATTTATCTGACCTGTAAAGCCAAGTACCATATCTAGGGTTTCGTGGTTTGTTTTTAGGTATTTCTTTTTCAGGAAAAATTGGCTGATGAGAAGGGCATGGTTGTGACCGGGACGATGAGACGAGCACAACCCTGCCCTTAGATTTCATTTTCATGGCTCACAGCAGATTATAGAGATACGTGACTTTTAGTGACATGCGATGTCCGTGGCTATAGGTGTTACAGAGTTTTAGCCACGGACGTGAGGAAGAAGATGGAGACGTGTCACACCATCGTTGGCCAATTCAAACCATAGCGCGCTTATTTTGTTAGGCTGGCATATTGAGGCATTTTCTTTTATTATTATTATTATTGTCTAATATATTAATGATTGAAACACAATGGCCTAGTGGCGAAGCAAGCATTACAAATACCATCAGGACCTGGCTTCAAATCCCAGGTCCCCCACTTTCTTTGTTAATTTTTTCTTTCAGGTGTTCATGTGCATAGTCCAAGCGTGCATCCCACCATAGTCTCTCAATCATCCAATGGCCAGATGGCCAAAGGCCAAATCTGGTGGCCATGATCTGGAGGTCTATCATAGGCAAAGTCAGCGCATACACACTGAATCAGGAAAGTCAACAAGGGGCCAACTCAATTGGGCTTCAGATTGCTACCTCCACCACCAAAATCAGGCCCAAACCCTTTTCTCTTATATTTATCTATTTAGTTTTATTAATTGTTTTTTTATTGTTTTATTTAATCAACTAACCAATCAAATTTTTTCTTTATAAAATTAAAACCATAAAAATATTTTCTTCATAAAATCAAATTTTAATTTTTTTTTATTAACAAATATTAATTTAATTAATTTAGGCTTTAATTAGGAATAACTTTAATATATTTTTGAAAATAATTAAAATCAATTAGACTTAATTAGTTTTTATTAACATTAATTTATTTTATTTTATTTCTTTAAATACCAAAAAACCCAAAAAATATTTATTTTCATTAATTAATTAATTTATTTATTAATTTAATATTTAACTTAGATAATTTCTTTCTTAATTCAAAAACAACAAAAAATCTTTTCTTTAATAACAAAGGGTCAAAACCCTAGAACTTTGCGCTCGATTTAATTTTCCGCACGCGATCTATTTATTCAATATTGTACTTGTTTCCGGAATGTAATAGATAATTAGGACCATTTGATTATTTTTATCGCTTTATTTATTTTTCCGCATTTAAATTTCAAAGGGTTGCTTTTGGAAATGTAAATACCCGACGCCTTGTAATTTAATTTCCGCAATTTATTTTCCGCAAATTATAACTGTTAGATGTATGATAATAAGGATGCATGACAAGATCGAATGTTTAAACCTAAAATCAAATTAGATCACCATTAACATGTACAAAGACAAAAAATATCCGAAAACAACACACTCACACATGCGCACTCTTAGGGTATACCCCACTTGGTTGCCTTCGTACGCGGTCATTAAGTATAGGTCACTTTAGAGGTCGCCCTCTTGTCCAAAGATCATAGTCGCCTCGAAACGGTTGCCTCAGATATTTTTGCCTCAAATCAAATGATCTAAGACATTAGGGTTACCGCTAAGACGTCCTAACATTGCTTTGGTGACCGTAAGTCCCTAAATTCGAATTAACCCTCAAACTCCAACGACGGTGCTACCTACTCATCAATAGTAGGATATCATTGTCTAAAGTAAGATAGCATAGAACGATTCTTTTTTAGATTAGGTAGATGGTTCTTAAGTACTTGCTCTTTTTAAAAAAAAAACTTTTCACACTTACACTTTTCGAACAAAGTTTTCAAAAACACTTCCTACGCTCTTGAGGACAGAAGCAAGAGTTATCGAAGTTTTCAAAACAAAAACTTTTTTTCAAACCCACAAGCACAAAGAAAGCAATATTTTGAAAACAATATGAGCAAGTACCTAAGAGCCTGTGGATAACCACAGATAGAAAGGGTGCTAACACCTTCCCTTTCTATAATCTACCCCCCAAACCTGAGAAATATCTCGAAAAAAGGAATTTTTCTGTGCTTTTTTTCCTTTCCTTGTTGGATAAAATAAAAGTCGGTGGCGACTCTTGCTTACCGCGACATTTTGTGAAAACAAACGCAAAACGCAAACCAGCATTCCAAAAAAACAGTCAGTTCTTTCCCACCGTATCACACTAATGTTATCCTTGACTGACTCAAGGAACATCAGTACAAACCAAAGTGTCACACTAACATAGCCATCATATTATCCATACCAGTCTACACCGTATAACCTTTATGATCTATTGCTACTTACCTAAGGCATCCCTGGATCCGGGTGTATGATCTTACAAGAAATTAAACCCAAACAAGCCCTTGAATTTCAAGCAATAAATTCAAATAATTAAAGCAAGTAAAAGTGATATAAAGTCTAAGACAACCCCTCTTTTTTAAGTACTCCCCAGCAGAGTCGCCCGTTCTGTAATACGGTGGGAGAACTGGATTTTTGGTTTTATCCAAATGTGGGGATAGCTAGAGTCGCCATTGACTTTACTTTTATCCACTATTTAGGAAAGGTGAAAAGAACAGGAAATACCTTTGACACATTTTGAGTTCGGGGGGGGGGGGGGGGTAAGATATGAAAAGGGAAGTTGTTAGCACCCTTTTCACCCGTAGTTATCTACGGACTCATAATTACTTAGCTCACTTTGAAAACTTGCTTTGTGTGCGTGATTTGTTTGAAAATATTTTGTAAACGGCAATGTAAGGCTGACTTTGTAATAATTCTTGTATCAGTCCTCAAGAATGTATACAAAGTATTTTTTTTTGAAATATTTCATTTTGAAAGTGTGATGTGAGAATGTTTAGACAAAGGGTTGTGAGCAAGTAATTAAGAGTATCCTACCCACTAAAGTCTTTTGTATTCTTTTCCTTCTCCTTTAGAGATAGTACTATCCATACCATTAGTTGGTAGGTAGCCCTATCTATTGGATGTGTAGGGTCATCGTATGGTCATTGAAGGCAACATGTAAGGATACCTTAGCAATTCAAAGGGACTATTATCATATTATTCGTAGGGACTAGATCATTTTTCATAGGAAACTTGAGGGACATCGAGGGACTATGATATTTTGTATCGTAGGGACTATGATGATTTGATCGAGGGTCTTTTGCTAAAGGTATCCCTACTACTTCGAGGGACATGACCATTATTCGTACGGTAACAAGAGAGGTTACCCTAAAGGTGCAAGTGTGAAGAGTGTATTGATTTAAGTTAATTTATCTTGAAATTAGGGTTTTTCTAGGTTGTTTTTAGTCTTGCCATACAAACCCTAGTTACTAACAGTTAGACAGGTACAAAAAGCGTAAAGTGCGGAATGTAAAGTCCTAAGCTATTACATGGCTTTGGGAAATGTACTTAAGTATAAAGATACAGGAAATAAATCTACGTTATTACATCCTCTGAGCAGTTACATAATAGGAAAAATGCAGAAAGTAAATCTAAGCCATTATAATCGATAGTCGCAACCTATACACTTGATCTATGAATGTAAATAAATGAAAAAGAAATAAGAAAATAAAATGTTGAAATTGTTTTGTGATTTTTTTTGTGAAAATAATTTAAGTTGATAATTAATCAAAACCTAAATTTATAATTAATTTTAATATTTAAGAAAAAAAGTTTAATTAATTAATTTAGTAAATAAAAACCCTAAACCTAATTTATTAGTTATAAAAAAATTAAGTTAGTTTAATGATTAATTAAAAAACAAATTAGGGTTAGAAAAGAAAATAATGTTAAAGAGAAAATAGGAGAAAAATATTGCATGTGGTGGGTGTTGAACTCACGCCCTCTAGCCTTCACAATGCATCGTTTGCCACTGAGCCAGGCGCTCGTTGGTGTCTGAAAACAAGTGCTGCATATTATATAGAAATCCGGCATAAATTGGAAAAATAACAAAAAAAGATTGCAAAAGGCATGGATCGAACCCACACCCTATACATTACACACATTTTTTTGACTAGCGGTGCTACGCTCTCATCCGGTATCATAACACAAACAAATAAATATAATATGAAACCGGTGGACCGGAGAGGCGCCAAAGCCCTAGCTCCGGTCGTCTTCTCCGGTGAGTTTAAATTTCAACCTACAAAAACAAAGTGTGTTAGAGGTCAAGAAGGACCCTATCCCCCTAAATTGACCCTTGCAAATCCATTTGTGGCCTTAGTTTTGGCTAAATCGTCCCGCATAATGAGATACGAACAAGATAATGCAAAACAGTTTAAACATGGTGATGAAATATTCTGGTGTTATGAGTCTCATGCAAGGGGTCAATCCTGCATTGTTTTGTCTCAAGAACACGTTGAAACAACCAGTTTAAAATCATCAAACAATAAAGTCACCATTGAACATATTTTATCCCACATGAAGGGAAAAGTGAACATTGAGAAAACCTGAAAAGGGAGAAGTCACGGTCTTACGACCGAGAGATCGGGTAAGGGAGTCTGTTACGCGAGGGGAAGGTATTAGCACCCCACATGCCCATAGTACTCTACAGTTTCCACTCTTGTTATCTATCTTATGGGTGTGTTTAATCTATGCTTATTGTTTACTACCAAGGAAGAATGCAAGCAAAAGAAAGGAGAAAATAATGTAGGGGAAAATAAAGTTGTGCTCGCTTGGGCCCTACCCCAATGCCTAAGTATTCTTTTTGAGGAATCAAAGTTACTGTAGTTTGGCTCACATGTTTTTTTTTTATTTTGTGTTTTTTTATGAACAATGTTAATTCCGCCTTCTGTCGCATCTCGACCTTTGGAGACTCACGCATTGGCACATAAGTAAATTAACATGTCCTTACTTGAAAATGGTTTTGAGTTACGCTCTCAAGGAAAGATGCCACATTTGATTGGTTTGTGTTTTGTTACCTTGAAAAAGGGTTTTAGTATGATTAGCATGTTTATGATTTTCTAAGAAAGTGGAAGTTTTAGTTTTAGATGCAAATGCAAAAAGGGGAAGTAAACAACTAAGGGAGAATAGTCTAGCACTACCCCTAATGTTATCATGCAATGATGGTCCTAAGGTTTGGACTAACAAAAGGGAAATGTCTACCTAATGTTTTCATGCATGGTCTACAACCTAAGGTCTAACTTGCATCCAAAAGGAACAAGTGCATCCTAAGGGAACATGGTATGTACAAGGATAAAAAACAGACAAGCGCGAAAGAGAACACACATGTCACAAGTAGCACACACTAACTCGAGTAAAGGCCTAACCAAGATATAAAAGATCGAGGTAGGCGACATAAGACAATTTGAACAACCATGGAGTGTCAGCATCGGCCAATGTGAATTCCTGACAAAGTGTGGGGGTTTGATTGCAAAACCCTTCCGCACATGACAGACTCGAATACACATGATCTTGGGGACATGTTTGGATATCGAAACTTGCAAAAAGTGAGCATAAGAACGAAACCGATGAAAACTGGTGGGGGTTGATTGCTAACCCTTTCCACTTGCCTCTTTTTGAGTACTTAAGAATGGTTGCCGTAAAAGGACTTAAAACGATCATCCCGCTATACAAGCACAAATTTAAACACATGTGCAGAATACCTACTTCAAAGGTAGGGTTTTAAACAACCACAAATAACAACCAGGATGCACACAATGCGGAATTTCCCAAAACAGGTCTTTAAATAAACCAAAGGGGTTCCTGACATGATCAGCAACAGAGATCTCCTTCATACATTTCTACCCAAGTTATCATGGCATCAGAGAGCAGTAAAGCCTTACTTCTCATGATCTCTAGAAAAGCGGTAAAGTGCAGAAATGAGGAATAAAAGTGAAGCCACGATGATACCTAACGGAGAAGGTCCATTACCTCTTCAAAAACATGCAAGCGATAAGAAAAATCTATAGAAGCTGCTTCGCACGAGTGATCAAAGAATTAATCTCCAAGAATTACACATTGCGAAAGTTACATTGACATTCTATCACAAAATCTTGGATAAAAATTGCAACAAAAATGATTACCAAATCTAAAAGTAATAATAGAAAATTCTAATAAAATTCTAAGGAGAAAACCTAAGAGTTCTAAAATATTTCCTAAAATATTCTAACTATTTTTGTATCATTTTTTATCAACAAAAAATATGGAAAGAAAATTGATGTAGAAATCAAATTCCAAAACATTGAGGGTGCATAGTTACATCCAACGGTAATACTGCAAGTGACTGAATTGATGCTAAGTCCAATATGAAAGAGCCCATTAGCCATTTTTGTTCAATTGCAATTCAAGCTTCCAAAAATCTTGTAGAATGGGCTTGAGAAGAATGAATTTTGGTCCATCCTCAACTGCATCAACATTTATAACTATCCAAACTTTTTACTATTATATGCAATTGAATCAATTAATAATAAAAATAAAAAAATTAAAAAAAATTGGGAAAAAGAACGACATAGGGTTTGGAATTATGCCCATCCAACTCAAGGGAGAATCAAACTATCTTCTTCTTCATCCGCCGCGACAGTCAAATCTCTCGCCTTCTCCTTAGATTGACTCTTAATCAACCGTCGTCGTGACCATTCTGGACTTCGCCATGCCTCTTTTTCTCATCTCTTCGCTATCTTCTTCCCTGATCAAGACATCCAAAGCGCCTCTGTGAACTTTCAGTACTTTCGTTGTTCTCATCTTCACCAAACCGGATTCAAACGACTATGAAATCAGAAGCAAAACCCCGACGGAGTGATCGAGAAAACCAGGTAATCTCTTCTGAATATCCTCTTTTTTTCAATCGATTTGATTCTTCTTTTCTTCTTATTTTATGAGTTTTCGTTTCTATTGCAAAGACGATGATTATCATTGTTTGTTGTGACAAAGATATTGTGTTGATGAAGCAGGATTTGTTGCTACTGTTGCTGTGAAGATGGAGGAGTATGATGTGTTAAAACGATTGCAAACCTGTGATTGAAACGATTGCAAACCTGTGATTGAAACAATGAAGATTGAAGTCTTGAATCCGATGAATTGAAGAAACAGTGATGAAGATGATGATGTTTGTAGAGAGATCTTGAGAAATTTCAGGTGAGTTTCTTGTAAAGTTTTTGTTATGAATAGTGTTATTCTCCTTTTTTCTGACTTTCTTTTGTCAAAATCTTGAATCCTTCTTCTGAAAATAAACCTCTGAAAGTTTGTTGCAGGGGAAAGATATTAGAGGTTCAAATAGTGAGGGAATTTAAGTTGAAGAAGGTGAAAGTAGGGAAGATGATTGGGGGTTACAACAAGTTGATTGAGGTTGCAGAGAAAGGTGATCCTTGAAGGCTCGGTGGTGAAGAAGATGCAGAATTAACGGAGAGTTGCAGAGAAAGAATCGAGAGTGAGAATGAAGGTTGAAGATGGTGTGGAAGGTGTAGATTCCCAAGAGAGAGAGGTTGAAAGGTGAGAATCTGATTTTCTATCCCTTTTATGTTATGGATCGTGTACTTTTTCTGTTATCTATCATGAACTTCCCCCTCTCTTTTCTGTTATACTTTCTGTTATAATCTATTTCTGGAAGTTTGTTACAAAATTTCTGAAAGTTAGTTATGAGGACTGGTTTTCAATTAGCTTTCTGTTATGGTATGAATTTGATGATATGGCATCAATTATGTTAGTTATAGTGTGGTTAAGAAGTTAGTTAGAGAGCTGTCAAATTTTGGCTATAACAATTTTTTCAGTCAGTTGTTAGTTAGAAGTTTTTGAACTGTTGGTTATTGATGTTATTGAAACGGCTAGCTCTGTTCTAATTTTCTGTTAGTTGTTAGTATCAGTTAGGAAGGTAGAAATTCTGTTAGATAAAACAGTTAGGGGTTATGAACCAAATTAGTTAGAGGGCTAGAAATTTTGTTAGGAGTTAGACCATTTACAATGGTTGAAAAACTCAACACCCACTTTTTCAACTTCCAACACTCCACATCATTTTCTCTTTCTTCCACCTAATAACTCAACACTCATTCAACTTTTACCCTCTCCAATGGTTTTTCACTCAACACCTTACCCCACCACTTTTTATTTTCATATTCTTATTTAAATTTTATTTTTATTTTTATGATTACATAAAATTACAATTATCGATTAAAATTAAATTAAAATAATAAATACTTAATAATTTATTTTTTAATTTTTTGTAATAAAAACAAAATTTATTTAAATAATTGGATACGATACAAATCATCTTAAATTAATTTCACTAAAAAAAGACACTTAACTTCAAAATAAACACTAATAATAAAATTAAGATAGTGAAAAACTTAGTTTTTTTTTCTGTGTCCAAATCAAATGAACCAAGTCTCTATTTATAGAGAAAAAAAATCATGAATTTTGGTAAAAAAAAAAATTAATTAATTAATTTGCAACGAAATAATTGAGTTCAAAGTATTAAATAGATAAAAATCTGGTCAGCCAATCAAGCACAGCCACGTGGCTGCACTTTTCCCTTTCAATTGTGTTGAGTTTTCTCAACACCTCTCTCTTCCAACACACACTCAACACCTCTCTCAACACCCATTGGAGGAGATTTTGCATGTTGAGTTCAAACTCAACATACCCATTGCACATGGTCTTAGTTACGGGCTTCACTAGGTAATTAGAGGTTAGTTACTACAGAGCTGAAAACCTTACTGAAAGTTGGTTAGAAAAATCGGGTTTGAATAAGTTGTTAGGAACTAGAAACGAATGAATTTATTAGCCTTATTGTTTAGAATTTTAGAACTGGTTTTGCTCTAAACCGGTGCGGATCTGTTTTTAACAACGAAGGGTCATGGTTTCTTCCCCTTTTTTTGGATGAATGATTATATGCAGATTTTTCGTAACAAGTTTTTATGAACTAATTTGGTGAACTGGTTTCTTGAACAAAATGCAGGGCTGCCCATTTATTTGAATAAAAACCGGGTCTGATTTTTTGGCATTAGTGAAGGGATGAAGAATAGAATGTCCAAGTCATGTGCCTTGCTAGAAGCTTGAGAAGTGATCAAGGATTGAAGATAAAACAACATGAAGATTGAAGATGAACGACATAGGTTTAGGATAGTATTTTTTTGTGAAATTAAAAATCCTTTATGTTGATGTAATGTAATAGTGTCAAAGGATGTAATAGTAACCGAACTTGTATTTATGTGATTTTGTAATGTTTGGAACTTGAGTGAATTTTGATGAGATCTTGGTATTTTCTTTTTGCTATGTTATGTTCTTCCAAAACTTGAATTCAAAAACTCCATTAGAAGCTTGCATCAATTTTACATGTCATGCTTGCAGTTTAAGAGACTTCAATTTTCATGTTCCAATCTCAAATTCTCACTAACTTGCCTTTGAAGCAAACTCTTAGTTGAGGAATCATGCACAGAACTGAGTTTTAATTACTCGGACTTTGAATCAAACTAAACCTTTTAAATATACCTTGAATGTATCATTGTTATAATAACTTTAACCCTTAACTCAAAGTCTTAATCCTTCATGATAATCATTGGGTCTATAGTTTAATGTACTTCAGAATGAACTCAAAAGAATCTCGTAACACAAGTAAACCAAGCATTCAGATGAAATATCTTGCATTAAGATATCCACAAACCCTAAATATCTAGTGAAAAGCTTCATTTGCACACAACCCTTATTGACTACGAATACCAAGATCTTTTCACCAACTTGCACAAACCATGACTAAAGCTCTGAGATGATGATGTCAACTGATGAACAAGTTCCACATGGAACTCTCTCTTGAATATCCTATTGATTAGGGGAATAAACCCTAATCAGGTGATGATGATGGGCACATGAAGATGGTGTTTGTATAGTCTTTGTAGATTCACTAGATGGCCTTAAGTATAAAAACCTAATCCTCTTGCCTTAATCTCATACCCAAGTTTATTGATTAATGATGTGTGATGCGTTAAATGACCTAATGGAGAGGTAATGCACGTGAAAAGTAAGAGATGCATAAGCCAGATTTTTTGATGAAAGCGTATGACAAATTTGGGGTATTACACACATTAGAATTGTTAGTATGAATCAAAGCATTGAAAAAAATCAAAATACCAAATTCATGAAAAACATGTAACCGGTCATGTATGGAATACACGTTTCAGGCTTCTTTGATCATCAAGAACGACCAAGACTTACTCTATAACACCTCAGGAGTTGATTTGAATGGATGGTTTGATTTGAGAAGGGCATGAAATTGGATTTCTAGTTGCCCTAGTTTTGATAAAATTTTAAGATTTTGGTAGAGTGTTCTTGAGCAATCTTTTTTCGTGGTCCTTTTGTCTGAATATGATGAGCATATATATAGGAAGAGATTAGGTCAAAAGAATGGGCTTGGACATTATATGAAAACATATATTTGATTTTGTTTGAAAATAGCTTCAAATATTACAAAACTAAGAAGATTTGTTTTGTAAATAGATTCACACGGTTTACAATGTGATCTTGGACCCCCAACCAAATTAAATCTCAAGCCTTTTATGCTTTATCCATTTATTTGATATTTATTTGATTTAATTTTGAATTTAAATGAATAAAATAAAAAATAAAAGAAATAAAGATCACAAAAATAAATTAATGGACTTAGGTGTCTCTTATGAGGTCAGGAACACATTTGGAGCTTAAAAGATAGGCCCATTAGCCCAAAAATTCAAATTTGCTCAAATTGAATTTCATGCATTTTCTCAAAATTTCCCAACTTGCACCAATCATATCTCACTCAATTTTTATCATATGAAGATGATTTTGGACTATTGGAAACATCAAGGTGTCCCCTATAAACTTCACGTTGGTCATTTTTTCATTTGAAGATTTATCTTGATGTAAATTGTTTTGACAAAAAGTGTCTTTTTGTTGACTTTTAAAATGACCTGTAATGTTTTGGCCCATATCTCTCAAATGGAGCATTTTTTGAACTTGATCTTAGAGAGTCAAAGTTGTAGAGAATTAAATTTCCTTCAAAATTAGCTTTGGTTGAGAAATTTATGATGAAATATGTGAAAGTTATGCTTGGTCAAAGTTCAGTTGACTTCTCCTTAAGAAAGCCCTAATTTAGTAACTTTTGACTTTTGATGAATCTTGAGTTTTTTTGATGAATCATGATCAACCCTTGATCAAATGATGAATGTGACTTCAAAATGTTGATGTTGACCAAAAATATTTAAGTTTGATTGTAAATTGGTCAAAGTTTACTTTTTACCCAATACAATTGATTTTCAATCATCTGACTATTTGACTGAGCAAACTTGTACTGCAAGGCTTGAAATTTGGCATGAGGATTCTTTGAGACGTATGAGAAACCATAAAATCAACTTGAGGCATTAGAAGTCCAATTTTCATTGAGAGAAGCAAAACCCTAGTTGTAGGTCAACTGCTTAGGAGGAAATTTTGCCTGGCCATTCCTTGAGTAGTCTTGAGCAATTGAGAACCCTAGGAGCATGAGGAGATATCTTGAATCAATTTTCTTGAAAAATGGGAAGGGAACTTTTAGGGTACAACAATGTGTAACACTCAAAACTCCAAAATATTCCAATAATTGATTGACCATTGAAAATACAAGAATAAGTGCTCTTTGATGCATTTGTATTCTCGAGTGGTTTGCTTAATCACTAATTCAAAATCTCATTTGATTTCGACCCTTTTCACACCTAAGTCTTTCAATAATTTAAGCCCTGTAATCAACGCTTCATACTCTGCTTCGTTGTTAGATCATTTTACATCTACCCTTCATTTGATTTTTATTGGTACTCCTTTTGGAGATATAATCAGAACTCCGACACCAATTCCATTTTATGGCTCGACCCACCAAAATACAATTTCCAAAGGTAAGTGTCTACCATATTCACCGATGGCTCTATTATGGCATGATCGACTATAAAGCCTGCCACGATTTGGACTTTCATGGCTTTAAAGGCATGTAAAATAATGAAAACTTAGTTAAAGCTAGTGCACATTTACCAATTCAACTATGCAAAATTGGTTTGGAAAACATATGTTTAATGACATCACAATGAGACGAAACATAAACATCAACTGGCTTAATATATTGCTTAAGTTTAATACATGAGAAATACAAAAAAAGGCATAACTTTTCTATCATGCTATACCTAATTTTTGCATCTATCAATACTCGACTAAGGTAATAGATGGGTCTTTCAACTCCATTATCATCCTCTTGGGCTAACATGCTCCCTATCGTCAGATCATACATAGTTATGTATAATCTCATGTTTTTATTTCGACTAGGTCGCAATAAAATATGAGGCCTTGTCAAGTATTCTTTTATCACGTCGAAGGCCTCTTGTTGTTCCTTTCCCTAATGAAAGTCGCTTTCCTTCTTGATCTTTAGCAGTGGCGAAAAAACCTTCATTTTTCCACTTAGATTTGAGATAAATCTTCTCAAGAAGTTGATTTTCCACAACAAAGACTATAACTATTTATTTGTTGAAGGAGGCTTGAGATCCAAAATTTCTTTTATTGTGCTTTGATTGATCTCGATGCCTTTTTTGTGTACTACTGTAATACGGTGGAAGAACTGACTTGGTTTTGTGTTTTATCACAAATGTTGCAGATAGCAAGAGTTACCCCCGACTTTTCTTTTATACAATAAGGAAAGGGTGAAAAGAATAGGAAAGACCATGATAGATTTGAGTTTGGGGGGTAGATTATGAAAAGGGACGGTGTTAGCACCATTTTCATCCATAATCATCTACGGGATCTTAATCGCTTAGCTCACTTTGAAAATTTGCTTCATGTGTCTATTTTGAAAATGTTTTGAATGCCAATGTAAGGCAAACTTTGTAATAACTCTTGTATCGGTCCTTAAGAGTGTATACAAAGCATTTGCTTAAAAATATTTTAAAAAGTGTGATTGTGAAATGTTTTGTTTTTATGAGCAAGCGACTAAAAGTTCTACCCACTCAAGGTCTTTCTTGTAACTTTCCTCCTCCTTTATATAGTGCTATCTGTACCATTAGTTTGTAGGAAGCCCTATCTTTGGATGTAAAGGGACAAGCGAAGGGTCATCATACGGTCATCGAAGGTAACTTGTAAGGATACCTTAGTAATTCGAAGGGATTATCATCATATTATTCGTAGGGACTAGATCATTTCTCATAGGAAACTTGAGGGACATCGAGGGACTATGATCTTTCGTATCATATGTACTATGATTATTTGATCGAGGGTCTTTTGCTAAAGTTATCCCCACTTTCAAGGGACATCACCATTTTATTTCGAAGGCATCAAGAGAGGCTACCCTAGAGGTGTAAGTGTGCAAGTGTGTTATATTCAGTTTACTTATCTTTTGAAGTTAGGGTTATTCTACTGGTTGATTTTATCTTTCCATACAAACCCTAATTACTCAGTAATATAGTAAATAATAGTGGTAGAAAATTAAAAGTGGAAATATAAACCTAGGCTATTACAATGCTTTGGGGAAAATACATAAAAAATGCGGAGAATAAACCCTAAACTATTACATCCCGGAAAATAGTTACATAATAATGAAAAAGGAAAACGATAAATCTAAGCTATTAATATTGCGAAAATACAGTCGATCTAAAAAATGTAAAAATAAAAAATAGAGAAGAAAATATTTTTTGGTAATTTGTTTATGAAAAAAATGATTTATGATTAATTAAATAAACCTAAAAAGTCTAATTAATTTTAAGTAATAAAAAACTCAATTAATTTTAAATAAAAAACCTAAGAATCTAGTTAATTTTAATTAAAAAAAAGTTTATTAGCTAAATTAATTAAAAAAACCCTAAAACTAATTTTTGTATTTTTATTAAGTAATAAAAAAATAAGTAAAAGAAAAAAAATAAAAATATAAGAAAAAAAGTTTGGGCCTGATTTTAGCAAAAGGAGGGGGTGTTGAATAGCAAAGAAGGTCCAGGCCCAAGCGATGGTCCCTGAGATCTAGTGTGTGGCATCAACGAAGGTGCATCGTGGAGAGCGTATCTAGGAGCATCAGATTTGGATCATAGGGCTTCGAAGCTGAGGGTGTGTAGCAACTGGATTTTTAATCAGAGCCGCCACTATTAGTTTTTATCCTAGGGAAGGGAATCTAACAGAAAACCCTAATTCGCAGGCAGAGATTCTAGGTTTCAGACTCTATTAGACGAAAGAAAGGTGTTAGGCACCTTTCATCTACCTTGTTCACAAGGATACTAGGTTTTAGGTTTAAGTTGGGGAAAACAAGGTTTTAAGTTTTAATAGGGGAACTCGCCACGATTTTTTGATCGTATTCCTACATATCCTCTTATGAGGAATCAGAGTCCCAATTTGTAGTTCGTATGGGTTAGTGTTTTTTTAGGGGTTTGCAAACCTATTTTAAATCACTTCGCACTCGGTTGGGAGTAGTGATTGCGGAGATTTTGACTGAGTGCATAGTAAGTAAAAACTAGTTTGAAACCCTTTTGCAAAAAGACAGTTGATTAGTTTAGTTTATTGCGAAAATAGTTTGATGATTGGTTTGTGTTTTTTAATCGTATCAATTGCGAAAATATCTTAATTAATGCATGATTGAAAAAGACTTAATGCAAATAATATATAAAATAATATATGTAACTTGGATATAAAAATAAATTTATTTGATAATATAGTAACATTTAAATAGTAAATAAAATATAAGAATAATAATATTTATATAAAAAAGAATTATAATAATAATGATAATTATAATAGTAAAAATTAAGTAATTATAGAAATATATAATAATAATAATTAATATAAAAATTAATAATAATAACAATTACAAATATCAATAATAATTATTATAAAAAATATAAAATAATAAATATAAGAAAATAGAGTCAAAATATAAATAAAAAAAACGTGGAAAATATATAATTACCAGGGGGTGCGTTTTCAGTTAGCAAGTAAAATAAGGGGGATGCTGAAAGTAGTTTGGGTTAGGCCCATTGTGCAGGCTAGATAGGGGGGGTGCGCTGCTAGCGTTGTTTTAGTAAGAGGGAAAAGGGGGGGGGGGGTGTTAAACGCAATGGGCTTGGCCCAATACGCATTTTGGAAAGGCCAGTTCAATTGGGTATGGCGAGGGCGCATGGAAGCCTATCGTAGGACTTGGACTATGGCCATTTGATATGATCTAATGGATAGATATTGAAAGATGTAGGATAACTATGGTGGACGCGCAGATATTGGAACATAAAACTAATATTTACATTTTTATTCTTCATTTTCTTGTTTTCGTTACAACAATCATATTCTCTTTCTCGTTCTTCGTTAGCCCTTTCCCACTGCCTCTCCCCTAACCCTAGCAACATACCACCACGGCGGATCAATAATCAAACCCCTGCCACCATAAACGTACCCAACAAACCCCAACCAAAAAATAATACCAAAAGCTACGTTATCTTACCCCTTCGCGATTCTGTTTTCCGAGTTCTTCGAGCGTGTCCGATCCGGTGCTAATCCCTTCTTCTTCCTTGATTGTACAGGTTTAGGCGGTGGCGGCCGAGGATGGTGAAGCGACGGTGGATGCCGAAGTGACTGGGCTAGCAAGGCCGATTAGGGTTTCAGAGATCGAAACCCCAATCGGTGCTCAGTTCTTCTTCAACTTTGGTTCTTCAAATCCTTCTTTTTTCTCGATTTTATACTTCCCCCTCTTCTACTGTATTCTCCTTTGTATTCTAGTTGTTGTTCTTGTTCTCTTCTTCTTTTCACTGTACAGAAAATCCCCCCTGTTCTTCAAGTTTTTCCGACCCCCATTTCTGTAGATTTTATTTTATATTTATAGGCTTATGATTTAGGGTACAAAGATTGCTGTCACGAGATTAACTCAGACTTAGGAATTAGAATAAAATCAGGGTTTTAGATTTATGTTAATTGATTATGAGATTTTCATATTTGATTTGATTTGCAAAAGAAATTTGATTCTGTATATCATTTAGATTTGGTTCTGTATGTTCAGATTCTGGATGTAAACATTTTGGGCTTAACACATATTTAGTTGTGTTTAAGTTTTTATTTTGTATTATTTTGTTATAAAAAGAGGAAGTTATGATCCAAACAGTATCTATTCCAATTGCACCTATGCGTGATTTTTGGCTAGATCTGAACAGTGCTCGTTATTTCAAACGTGGATCGTGCGCTAAATTGAATTGGCCTTTGAATTTCTGTTGGGCCTTGTACTTTTTAGGTCCAACAACATATTTATTTGCAACAAACATTTTCAGACTAAGCCTAATGGGCCTTTGCAAACCAAACCAACAAACCTTTTTTTTCAAAGCAAAACACTTCATTAAATCTATTAATAGTTTGTGAAATAAATTAATCATTAATCGGGAATATAACAGCAATAAGAAACAAATAACAATTTTGTTCACGAATGCCAAATGGGCCACTTTGGAAGTTGCTTAACGGGCCTATAGTTTGTAGCAGATTCAAAATAAAACTTATAATAAACAAATACATTTTTATAACTATTATTTAAAAAAACAGTTTACCCCCTTTTGGTAACAAATGAAATAGATTTATTTTCACAAGTTGTAAAGAAGAATTTTCTTAGAAAAATAATAATAGCAGCCAACATTTTATAATAATTCCTCTAAAATAAATCAGCAACAAAAATGACAAATGAACCGATTTTAAAAACCTCAATGGGCCATACGAATTCTTATGAGCTTCTTATTGCCATTTCACTCCCTTTTTCCTTACTAACAACAAAAATATTTAAGTTGGCTTTTATAATTAAAACTTAATAATTTTTTATTTTCGAATCGCATGGGCCATAGGCCAGCATGCCCTACGAATAGGCTTACAGATACACGAGTCTTTCTGATTAAAAAAACCCCGCTTTCCTTAATTTAAAAAAATACACCCCACAGTCTTGGATAAAGATGGGACATCAGATACTGATGTACCATCTTTAATTAAATATTTATTCTATTTAAATCTTGAAAAATAAAATCATCGAGGTAGGACAAATTTAGGGTACGACAGCTACCCCTATTCAATTATCTTTCAGTCGAATAGTGCGAGAAAACTCGAGTCTTGCACATTCTGATTGGGAGTTTATTAAATACTTGAAGTATCCCTAAAATTTGTCCGACAGACATAAGTTTACACTGATATAGCATACCCCTACGAGTCTTTGGGAAGTAGGCAGAGTTGATCACTTACCGGGTTTGATAACGTGACAAATAGTCTTTGATCTTAAAAGCCCAATCTTGTAGTCTTGGTTTGGTTTTGATCATTCACCCATTTGGAGGATGAATACAACAATGATTGACGATGCATGGCTGCTTGAAGACTGAGGCCATGGATTATGTTCACGAATCACTGCGTGACGTCTGAGGCGATGGGCTAGAGTTTTGTTTTCTTTTGAGCGTCGCACCATGAAGTCTGAGGTGGTGATAAGTGTCTATGGAATAAAATAATGTATTGTTTCCTGAAGTCTGATGCAATGGGTTAGATTTGTAAATCACTGCGTGAAGCTAGATTTGGTCTCCGGACATCGCCGCATGATGTCTGAGGTGATGAGCTAGATTTGGTTTTCGAACATTGCTACATGAAGTCTGAGGCGACGATTTGCGTTACGGAGCAAATAAATGTACATTGCTGCATGGAGACTAAGGCAATGAGTTAGGTTCGCAAATCACTGCGTGAAGTCTGATGTGATAAGCTAAATTTGGTTTCGAACATTGCTGCATGAAGTCTGAGGCAATGATCTGTATTGCAGAATAAGAAACACATTGCTGCATGAAGTCTGAGGCAATGGGTTAGGTTTGCAAATCACTGCGTGAAGTTTGATGTGATAAGCTAAATTTGGTTTCGAACATCGCTGCATGAAGTCTGAGGCAATGATCTGTGTCGCAGAATAAGAAACACATTGTTGCATGAAGTTTGAGGCAACGAGTTAGGTTTGTGAATCACTGCGTGAAGTCTGATGTGATAAGATAAATTTGGTTTCAAACATCGCTGCATGAAGTCTGAGGCAATGATCTGTGTCACAGAATAAGAAACACATTGTTGCATGAAGTCTGAGGCAATGGGTTAGGTTCGCAAATCAATGCGTGAAGTCTGATGTGATAAGCTAAATTTCTTCTTTCAAACATCACTGCATGAAGCCCGAGGTGATGGTCTAGGCTTTGCGAGTACATTGCGGCTTAGAGGCAATGTAACAAGTTCAGACAATACATTGCGGCTTAGAGGAAATCTGTTGAGTTTGGATAATACATTGTGGCTTAAAGGCAATGTGTTGAGTTCGTAGAATACATTGCGGCTTAGAGGCAATGTAATGGGTTTTGAGGATACATTGCATATTAGAGGCAATGTAATGGGTTTTTAGAATACGTTGCGGCTTAGAGGCAACATACCGAGTTTTGAGAATACATTACGACTTAGAGGCAATGTGCCGGGCTTGGATAATACATTGTGGCTTAGAGGCAATGTGTTGAGTTTTGAGAATACATTGTGGCTTAGAGGAAATGTGCTGGGCTTGGATAATACATTGCAGCTTAGAGGCAATATGTTGAGTTTTGAGAATATATTGCGGCTTAGAGGCAATGTAACGAGCTTGGATAATACATTGCAGCTTAGAGGCAATGTGTTAAGTTTTGAGAATACATTGCGGCTTAGAGGCAATGTAATGGGTCTTGAGAATACATTGCGGCTTAGAGGCAATGTAATGGGACATGTAAGGAACTCATCACTGCGGGAAGACTTAGGTGATGGGCTGAATGTGTCACGGCATGAAGACTAAGGTGACGGGTTGAATCGTATGAGAAGTATTGCATTGGTTGACGCTTAGATAGTTGAATCGAGGGGGAGATTATTTGTCTGTTTTCTATGTGATACATGTGTATGCATATTGAATATTGTATGTATGCGAACCTTATAATGTTTGACATTGATATGGAACCCTGAGCGTATTGAATATTGAAATGTATAGGGTATGTATGCTTTAGATATGCAAAATGTATGTGTGAAATGTGTGTAAGATGCGTATATGCCTTGAAATGTTATGAAGACCATTTTTGGCATTCTCTCCTTTAAACCATTGGCTTAGAGTTACCAATTCCTGGCGTTGTATGTGGTGTCGTCGTAGCATTGTTGAATTTTAACACGGTGGACAATGTTAGCAAAATTTGAACATTGATTTTGTATTGTGAGCGTGGGTGTAGGCACAAACTTGGTATTGTTGAGTGCAAGCATAAGCGCAGATGTACGTGTAGACTTTTTGCACCGTGAGTGTATATATAGGCGTAGACATGTGTATAGATTTTTGTATTGCAAGACGTAAGAGTAGCTATGTGTGTGGATGTGTGTATAGCCCTCGTATTGTGAGCATGGGCATAGCCATGTGCATGGACGTAGACATGGATTTTCTTTCAATTTTTTTCTAACCAAAATGTTTTTCCGATGTTTTGTCAAATGATTTTATTTTGTTAATCCCCCAAAATGGTTTCAAGACAATATTCACAAGTAATGATCACAGTATTTTGTAAACAAGTCTGAGAAAAAGAAAAACGCAATTTGAAAGATGCAAAGAAAGCAAATGTTTTATTGATATGCCTCTGAATAGGTGAGAGTACACAGTGCAATTCCTAGAAAGAGGTAATTACAGAAAGTTTTAAAACTGTAAATGGCAATGAAAAATGATAATTGTTACTGCTGTTCCCCAATATCCTTTTAATGATCTTATCTCCTTTGCTTCTGAGTTGTATGATTCAGATCTATCTCTCCCTCTGTGGTTCGTAGTCGCAGTTCTTAGATCGCAGTCTTTTTGTTCTTTATTTTCTTTTGTATGATCCCTACTTTTTTCCTGGATTGCCCTTTCGGGTTTTCAATCCACCGGGATAATTTTTGTTATATGCCCCTAATTTTTGCCTGGATCACCCTTTAGGGTTTTCGATCCACCGGAACACTCCTTTTTGCCTAAGTCACCTGTTTGAGGTTCAAGCTTAGCGAGCTTCTTATACATAGTACTTTTTGACTGCGTCTGAATTTTCTGGATGTGGTAGTTCTTCCGCATCCATTGTTGTGGGGATAAGACCACCACCGGAGAATGTTGTTTTGACTATGTATGGACCTTCATAGTTGGGGTGTCCATTTACCGCGTGAGTCGAGGCGAGGTAGCAAAATCTTCTTGAGTACTAGACCATGTCATGGTTCATCTTGTACAGTATACCGTTACTTTGAAAGAATTCCACAGCTAATTCTTGTAGGGTTTGTTTTCCAATGCTAGAGGCATTTTCTGGATGTCACAAAACCAAGGCTTGTTATATTGTTGTTTTTTAATAGCAAGGTAATGCGCGGGCTCTTTGAAGCGTCTGTTTGTGATGCGCGGTTCGTGGTTAGACCAAGTTATTTTTAACATAGACGATATAGTTATCAGGGTATCTGTCATTTGATTTCCTTTTCGTGGGATGTGACTGAAAGTGATCTTTGCGAACTCCGCGGTCAGTTTTCAAAACATGATCTCGATATGGAACCAGTTTTGATTGTTTAGTATCCCATTCACCATTTACTTGGTATATGGATAAGGAGCATTCTTTGGAGAAGTCAATACTGCCCATATATCGTGCCTTGGTGCATTTGAAGCCTCGTCAAACATGGATACCCAACGTGCCACTGGCTCGGGTTCTTTGTCAGATCTTGGTATTCCGTAGTTGCTTATTCTTACAGCACGTTCTGCTATTTGACCTTGGCCTATTTCTGTAGATATGTGTAATAACTTGATCAACTTATTTGTGGCTCTGCTCTAACATTTCCCCTATCTTGGTTTCTTCTGGGTCTTCCCCTGTGCTCAGATTGATGGCCTTAATAGCCTCTTGATATGGTTGCGTATTATTAGCTTTTATGTTTATTTACCTCGCCATTTTCTCGGAGTGTTCAAGATCTTTATCATCTTCCTCACTTGATTGATAGGAGCATCAAAATTATATCGGATCGCAGCAGTAGCATTATCGGTGGTTTTGGGCATGAATTTGCACCTTTATCATGTTTTGGTGCAGATTTAGTATATGAATATTTGAAAATGCATGTGCAGAGAAAGTATCGCTATTTTTTAAATTTAAGACATAAATGCAAGAGAAAGACAAGGATCTTGATTTAAAACAAAACACAACTTTTATTAATCATAAATATTGTCTGAAATAAAACAGGGAAACCCTTACAAGAAATCCCTATGCCTCAGGCTTGACATAGGTTCTTTCAAAAACAAGAAAAATTAATTAGGAAAGAAAAAGACCTCAGGAATATCCACAGCCGTCCATCTTTTGAGTTTTTCTCCTGGGGCGCATTCTCGGATGAATTCAGTTTCCCCTTCGGTGTTGGCCTTGTTGGATATTTTCGCCATATGTCCGCCACACACTACTCCATTATTGACAAAGGTCTCTTGGATTGGAAGAAAACGTGCTTCTCCCTTCAGAGCAGTTTTATATTTTTCTTCAGAGCTCTTTCGAAAGCTTCATTGTGTCCTAGCGGGACTCCGCATCCCAACATATATTCTTTCAGCGAGTTTGTCGAGGTTTTTGCTTGTCTGCTTTCCCCAGAGTCAGTGACTACTTCAATTGCATTTACTGTTAGCCCATCATGCGACGGTGTAGGGTCTGATATGATGTTTGGCTTCTCGAAAATGATGTCTTGAGAATCCAACAAATCCCGCACCTTGTGTTTGAAAGGCCAACACTGTTCTATTGTATGTCCAGGGGAATTAGCATGATACTCGCATCTGGCGTTGGCATTTTATCTTCATGGGAGTGGCCCGACTGGAGGATCTAGAGGTTTGAGTTCGACTAAGGATGCCTTAATTAGTTGTTGCAATAACTGGATAGGTGGCATACAGAGTGGATCAAATTTCCTGGGTGACCTTCTGCCTTGCTGCTTCCCTAGTGGGATCACTAATGGTTGTTGTACCCTGGGTTGTGACGTTGCAGAATTAATTTCTCCCTCTTTTCCTTTGGTAAATTTTGAAGCAGACCATTTTGAATTATAGGGAGCATTTGATGGTCCCCCTGATATCTTCCCACTTTTTATCCCAGTCACAATTCTTTCTCCAATGGTTACTAGGTCTGAGAACCCCAAAGAGATACTTCCAACCATCATCTCATAATACAACCCATGCAAAGTTTCCATGAATGTGTCTACTAACTCCTTCTCTAACAGTGGTGGTTGCACACGGGATGCCAACTCCCTCCATCTCTGAGCATACTCCTTGAAGGACTCTTCTTTCTTCCGGGAAAAATTCTGGAGTTGCATGCGGGTAGGCGCCATGTCTAGGTTATATTTGTAATGCTTTAGGAAAGCATTAGCAAGATCTTCCCAGGTTCGAATATGCGTTCGCTCCAATTGCATATACCAGTCTGAAGATGCCCCACTCAGGCTATCTTGAAAATAATGAATCATCAGCTTCTGATCATGGGCATGGGCATGCATCTTCCAACAATACATACGAAGATGATTTCTTGGACAAGTGAGCCCCTTGTATTTTTCAAAGTCATGTACTTTGAACTTTGGTGGAATCACCACATCAGGAACTAGGCCCATTTCGAGAGTGTTTACTTTGAAAGCATCGAAACCCTCCACAACTTTTAATCTTTTCTCCAGAGCTTTATACTGATTTATTACCAGTGGATTATCAACAGCATAGGTACCCGTCGTATTTAAGGGTGCTTGGTTGGCATCCTTTGGGTCGTGGTCTCTGTATTGCATGTCCCAGTAGTCGTTTGCATTATTGGTTGGAATCTGTAGGGTATGAGATGCCCCTGCTTTTGGTGGCGGTGGGACAAACCCTTCAATTTCAGCTTCTTGTTGAGCCATGCGAACTTTTTGAGTCCTGCTTCTGGCTCTTTCCCTAGTTGGCAACCGCTTGATGCACCAATTGTTTGGGCTACTTCTTCGAAACCTACACAAGGAATATGGTCTTTGTGATACGGTGGGAGAACTAACTTGACGTTTTGCGTTTCGTCGCAAATGTTTAGGTTAGCAAGAGTCGCCACCGACTTTTATTTTATCTAAAAGGAAAGGTAAAAAACCACAGGAAAGACCTTTGAGATGTATTCTTGAGTTCGGGGGTAGATTATAAAAAGGGAAGGTGCTAGCACCCTTTTCATCCATGGTTTTCCATGGGATCTTAGTTACTTGTTTAGATCACTTGCTTTTCTTTTCCAATTGTTTGAAATGGTGCTTTGTGTGGTTTTTAAAGTATTTTGAAAAGAGGCCATTGTTTTGGCAATCTTTGTAATGATTCTCGTTCGTAAGAATGTATACAAAGATGTTTGTCTTTTGAAAAATGTTTCAATGTTTTGAAAGTTGTTTGGAAATGTGTTGTGTGTTTTTGGAAATATCAAGGATTATTTTGAAGTTGATCAAGTAACTAGAAGCATCTACCTACTCAAATGTCTTTCCTACACATTTTTATTCCTTTGACATTGTTGATTTACCATTGCTTTGGTAACCAACCCTATCTTTGGATGTTAAACGGGACGGGCATGGGTCATCGTATGACCATGATAGCAATGGTGCCAAGTATCTTTAGCATTTTGAGGGACTAAGATCATTTGTTTTTAGGCAACCTTGTCTAGCGTCATCGAGAGACTATGATCTTTTGTTTTATTTTGTTTTGCCAAGATACCTTGCATGCATACCATGGCCATTTTTAAGGCAACAAAATGGGTGCAACCCTAGGGAGTGCTTGTGTGCAATGTGTGCCATTTACATGCATTTTGTATGTCTTGAATTAGGTCATTCTATTTGTTTGATTTTGTCTTATCATACAAACCCTAATTTACTAAACATGTATATAATGCGATAAATTGCGTAAAGTAAAGCTAAGCTATTACAACAATATTATGGGAAGGGGGATACAAGTTTTGAATGGAGGATATTGCTCAAAAATAAACCCTAAAATATTATTACAACCAAATTTAATTTATTGTACAATAAATAAATAAGCAATTATTTAAATATGCAACAAAAATGTAAATATGCAATAAATGTTTTGTAATTGTTTTATGTATGAGAAAATAAAATTATCTAAGTCCTAAAAATATTAAAAAATAATATTATTATTTTTGAAAGGGGAAACCCTAATTTTGTTTTTAAAGAAAATATGTTTTCTATTATTATTTTATTCATTTTTTATTTAAGAAAAATAATAATAATATTATGTACAAATATTAAAAATTAAATATGTATGGAAATATTGTTTTATGTATATGAGTAATAAAAATAAAAAGATATGATATTTATTTAAATATATTCACAATTTATTTAAGAAAATAAAGCATATTATTACTAATAAACTATTTTTATGCCAAAAAATAATAAAAATGCAAAAAATAAAGAAAATATTTTTCAAGATTTTTTCATGTTCAGAAAAATAAATAAAAGCAATAAATATAAAAATGAAAAGAAAATATGGAAAATATAAGAAAATAGGTCAGGGGGTGCAAATAGGAATATGTGAGGTGTGAAAAGTGAAACAAACAGGCCCAAGGCGCGCCAGGCCCAGGACTTCGTCCCTAACCTCCAGCTTCGTCCTAAACGCGCACGTTCTGCCTTAAAATCCTGTTCTTGCTCATGCTTGCATAAAATTAAAAACTCATAACATAAAAAATGTAGCTTATGATCTCACGATTCCAGTGATATAAAATTCATGACCTAACTCTAAAAGACCAGGGAGAATTTCAATGGCCCTAATTTCTGACCTAGTTTTTTTATGAACTTCAAGCTTCAAAACTACTCAGTTAATATAAATAAAAACTATGCACATGTACAACTTAAGCAAGTTAAGGACTACATTTTTGCTTCACAAATTGTGACCTAAGGATGCCTAAATAAGGAGATAGAACTTTGAAAAATACCTTGTTCAACTGAGTTTGGATATGGCAATGTGGGGACTTTGAGTGATGCCTAAAGATCGTGTGAGCTTCCTTGAAGTTCCCTCAAGCTATCACAATGCTCAGCTTGCCTTGAAGTTGCTTGAAACTCTTTGTAGAAGTTAACCTGCAACCTTCAAAAGTGAAAATGGTGATGCTTGAAACAGGGGTTACAGTTGTAAGACAAGGGCCTGGACAACTTAGGTAGGATGTATGTAAAGTGTTTGAAGCCTTGAAACAAGAAACGCACGAGCCAATATTGATTTCACAAGGGTTCTGCAGAAGATGCCCTATTTGGGCAGAAATTGGTGTTTTTGGTATTTGAGAGTGTTTGGGATGTTGTGAATTCGTGCTTAGGCTTGTGACAAAGTTCTGAAGTTGTTTGAAATGATCCCAAGCCTTGCCTTTATCAGATGGACAAGTTAACTTGACTTTTGCAAGTTTGCTTGCTTTTGAAGAAAGTTGACATGACAATGCCCAAGGCCTGTACAGGCTTGCTTGCTAGCTGCATAGAGTTGGTACAAGTTGCCTGATATTTGTGGATATTGTTTGCACCAAAAGATCAGGTCCATGGCTCAAGAAATGCAAAGTTGCAAAAAGCATGCTTTACCAAAGTATTATTATGAACTTTATGCCATTTTTGGATTAATGCATTATGCAATGCTTCAAAAGTCAAGACAAATCCAAAATCCATTGAGTTTGCATTTAATTATGGAGTGTAGAAGGGATTAGGACCTATAATGCAAGGTACAAGCATGCTAGGAACTGATTTGCAACTTGTAACATTGTAAACATGGCTTGAATAAAAGTGACAAATTTCCATTTTCTCTTCTTCGATTCTCCCTAACCACAAATGATCTTGGAGAGTTCTTGGACATTTTGGAAAGCTTGTAACATGCCCTACAATCCATATTTGAAATGTAACTTGATATAACTCTTGGAACTAGGTGAAAAGTTGCCATGAAGTTAGGTCAAAAATCTGCCTAAACTAGGGCAAAATTTTACTAAGTTAAAAAGTTTATGTACCCCCTATTCACAAAATCATAACTTGAGATCCAAGCATCTTTTGAGAAAACTTTGTGAGTAAAAGTTGTATATTTCATGGAGGACTACAACTTTCATGTTGGAAGTTTTCTTTGAATCCAATTGCATCATGGTGAAAAAGTTGGGAAAAAATAAGAAATTTTCATAACTTAGAAAAATTCTAAGTTATGAAAAATTTCAAATTAAAACCCTAATTTTCAAAATAAGGTTTCTCGGTGAACAAGTTTCACATTTTGACACATCTTGATGAATTATGACCTTTGGCACTTGATTTTGACCAAAAAGTCAAAATTTGACTTTTCAGTGTACAGTTGACTTTTGATCAGTTGACTGCAACATTCATCTGTCAATCCTATGCATTTGAGATCTTTTGAACCTTGTGATTAGATCAAGATGATGCTATTATATGCTTGAAACCATTCTTGAACCCAATTGGTCATTGGCTAGGTTAAAAATCAGAAATTGCCCTTCTACAGTCAAAACCCTAATTTTGACCATTTTGCCCTTTTGATGATCTGATCAAATTTCTTGAGAAATTATGATCCAAACTTGATCAAATGGTTCATATGAGTCTATAATGTTGATGTGGATAAAAAATTATGAAGTTTGACTGTAAATTGGCCATGGTTGACTTTTTCCCCAATACAATTGACTTTTAGGTCAACTGTCCAATTGACTGGGCAAAAATGTGATTTAAGGCTTGAAACTTGGTATGATTAATCTTAGGGGTCCAAGATGGTGTATGGAAGTCATATGAAGCATTGATGGTCCAAAAATCCTTGTGCAAACTCAAACCCTAATTTCAGGTTATCAGTGCAAGAAGATGTCTTGAGCTGAGCAAACCCTAATCTGGTCTTGGGTCCAAGAAGTCTTGTGAGGAAAATATTGATAATATGAGAGGGAAAATTTTAGGGTACAACAGCTGCCCCTGTTCAATCTTCTTGAACCTGAAGAGTTAGATTGGCGAGTTTTGCTGTTCGTGACTCGGAGGTAAAAGATGATTGGACACTAGAGTGCCCGTAAATTTGCACTCGTCAAAGTGTAATTGAGGGAATGGGCTTAAAGATGCCATTTGGAGAGGTGATAGAATCTTGTTGGAGATGGGTTAAAGATGCCATCCAAGAATATTTGTTGAACTGCAAGTTGTAAGTCAAAAGAATGAATATCAGAATGGTGTCCGTATTTAGAACGTATATGAACTGTATCTGAAGACTAAATCTGTATAAGCAATGGAATGGCGTCCGCGTATGGTACGTATCCGAGTTGTAACTAAACTTGAATCTGAATGAATAACAGAATGACTTCCGTGTTTGGAGTGTATCTGTATTATATTTGAATTTGAAATCTAAATAAGCGACAAAATGGCATCCGTGTCTGGAGCATCTCTGGGCCGGGGAAAAAGTCAGAATAAGTGACAGAATGGCATCCGCGTCTGGAGCGTATCTGGACTAGAATCTAAATAAGTGGCAGAATGACCTCCATGTTTGGAGTGTATCTGTACTGGGGAAAATCAGAATAAGTGACAGAATGGCAACCGTGTCTGGAGCATATATGTATTGTATCTTGACTTTGAATTATGAATGAGTAATAGCATGACTTCCGTGTTTGGAGTGTATCTTTACTGTATCTGAATAAGAGATCTGAATGAGCAACAGAATGACTTCCGTGTCTGGAGTGTATCCGTACTGTATCTGAAATCTTTGAATATTGTCAAAAGTAGCTATTAATCTTATCCTGAAAAAGGTAAAATGTTAGCTAAAACACAAAGTTATGTTGCATGAAATGTATGATGCAGTAAATGTGTTTTGTCAATGTTTATGATATATGCATGTAATGTATGCGCATGTAAGCTGATTTGCTGTATTGCTGAGGGAAATAAATCCTTGACTGCTGCCGGGGGAAATAAATCCTTGACCGCTGTTGGTGATTCAAAAATCTTTGATTGTTGAGGATGAGAAATCCTTGGTGACTGTTGGGGATAATAAATCCTTGATGACTTTCCTGGGGATATAGGGATCCTTCACGTCTTGAAGTTGGAATATTGACAAAAATTCTGTTGTGAGAATAATGCCATGTACTTCCTGAGGCATCTGCTTGGGGAATCCAGAGAATTTTAATGACATCTACTGGGGATTTCGCAAAGGGAAACCCTGTTCTGCTAGGGAAAAGAGAAAACTCTGATGACTTCTGTGGGGAATTAAGAATGAGAATCTTCACTTTGGAGACCTCACTAGGGAATAATGAAACTCTGTGGGGGGAAAAAGGCTTATTGTCGGGGATTAAGTTCAGGAGTTTGGGTTGTATGCCACTCTACTGGGGAATTATCCCAGGTTGGGGAAAAACAAAAGTTAACTGTTATCTGGCTATTTTTCAAACTTTAAGGCAACCTGCTGGGGAATATAGAGAAACTGAATGGTTTCCGTTGGGGATTGATAGTTGGAAATCTTGACTCGACTGGGGAAGAAGGCTTCATTTCTGCTGGGTATCTGCAGTTCAAGGTTTTGGCTCCGCTGGGGTTGGGAGTTTGAAGCTTTAACTCTGATGGGGATTGAAATTTAGCTCCGCTGGGGATCTAGATGATGTACAGTAGGGGTTGTTCATGGAATAGCCAAAAGACGTTTTCCTATTCTCTCAACCTGTCAGTAATTGTTCTTTTTCATTCCTGTTTATTTGTAAACAGTAATTATGTTCAAATGCATATGTTCATCAATGAATCATTGGACGTTTTTTTGCAAATAAAACACAAATGTAAAAAAGAAAAAGGCAAATAGTTTTCTGCACTTTAAAGAGATATCTTTGTATTAACTTTGAATAAGTATTTTGTACAAAAGAGACAAACATCCTAGTAAGAGGATGGTGTCGTGAAAATTGAGAAAAAATTTTATACAAAGAAAGATAGCTATGTGTAAAAAATCCCATGGGGTTCCCATTGTGCTATAGCCTTCATAACTCCGAATATCTTGTCCATTCGTTGCTTCGTCCGAAGATGATTGTATTGATCAGAAGTTCCAGGTTTGTCAGTGAAGAGATTGTCCTTAAAGTGATCTGACGAGAGATAGTCATACGCTTTAATTCCCTAACTTTTGCCTAGACCTCCCTTTCGGGTTTTCGATCCCCCGGGAAACCCTTTTTTTCCCAAGTCGCCCTTTTGGGTTTTCAACTTGCCGGGTGTACATATTTTTTTGTTTATCCCTAATTTTTGCATGAACCGCCCTTTCGGGTTTTCGATTCACCGGGATGCCCTTGTTTTGCCTAGGTGTGTCAACCTAGCGGGTCGTTTATGCATAGTATCTTTTGACTATGTCTGCATTCACAGGGTGCGGAAGATCGTCGCCGTCCATGGTGTTTAAGATCATTGCCCCACCAGAAAAGATGTTCTTGATTATAAATGGTCCTTAGTAGGTAGGAGTCCATTTTCCCCTGGGATCACTTTGTGGCAAAATGATGCGCTTGATCACAAGATCTCCGACTTGATATATCTGGCGTCTGACTTTCTTGTTGAAAGCTTTGATCATCCGTTTTTGATACGTATGACCATGGCAAACAACAGTAAGTCTCTTTTCATCAATTAAGTTTAACTGATCAAGTCGGGTTTGGATCCAATCGTCTTCACTCAAACCAGCATCCTTCATGATTCTCAAAGAGGGAATCTGAACCTCAATAGGTAAAACAACCTCCATGCCATATACCAAGGAATAGGTTGTTGCCCCAGTTGATGTGCGAGCCATGGTACGGTACCCGTGGAGAGCAAACGGTAGCATCTCATGCCAGTCCTTGTAGGTGACTGTCATCTTTTGTATGATCTTTTTGATATTTTTGTTTGCAACTTCGACAACACCGTTCATCTTTGGCCGATAGGGAGATGAATTGTGATGTTGAATCTTATACTGCTCCCACAGGGCGGTGATCATAGTATTGTTAAGGTTCGTACCGTTATCAGTGATGATCCTTTCGGGGATACCGTACCGGCATATAAGGTTCTGCTTGATGAAGCGGACAACAACATTCTTAGTAACAGATGCAAAGGAACCTGCTTCGACCCACTTTATGAAATAATCAATAGCCACAGGATGAAGCGGTGTCCATTGGATGCTGTAGGCTTGATCTCTCCAATCATGTCGATTCCCCACATAGCGAATGGCCAAGGAGCTGTTAAGACATTTAGAGGAACCGGGGGCACGTGTACCTTGTCTGCATAGATTTGACATTTATGACAAGTACGAGAGTGTTGATAGCAGTCAGCTTCCATGGTAGACCAATAATAGCCTGCCCTTAGAATCTTCTTAGCCATCGTATGCCCGCTAGAGTGAGTGACGAAGGTACCTTCATGCAATTCGGCCATGATCTTTTCAGCTTCAACTTTGTCCACACAACGGAGCATAATAGGATCATGACTGCGCTTGTACAGGATACCATTACTTAGGAAGAACTTAGCTGAGAATCTCCTTAAGAACTTTTTGTCATTGACCGTGGCTCCTTCAGGGTATTCTTGCGCCTCGAGATACCTTTTGACTTCATGAAACCAAGGCTGGTTCACTACTTCTCCGGTGTTAATCTCGTGATAGTGTGCAGGTTCGTCCATCCGTTCAATGGTAATCTAGGGAGCCTCATTATCCCAGTTAAGTTTAAACATGGATGACATTGTAGCTAGAGCATTTGCTAGCTGATTTTCTTCTCGCGGGAAGTGCTCGAAGGTAATCTGCTCGAAATGTGGTAGCAATGTCAAGACATGTTCTTTGTAAGGAATGAGGTTTGCATGCTTAGTGTCCCACTCTCCTTTGATCTGACTGATGACCAAAGCTGAGTCCCCAAACACAATCAAAGATTTGATTCCCAAGTCTATAGCAGCCTTGAGTCCAAAGATGCATGCCTCGTACTCTGCCATGTTGTTCGTACAGTTGAAGCAAAGTCTGGCGGTGAAAGGAGTATGGCAACCTTCTGGGGAGATGAGTATCGCACCGCTACCATTGCCAAGTGCATTGGAGGCCACATCAAAGTACAGAATCCATCGGGATCCTTGTTCAGGTCCGTCTTATGGTCTGAGATCTTCAATGTTGTCCAATGTCATGATGTCTTCATCAGGGAAGTCGAACTTCATGGATTGGTAATCTTCGACAGCTTGATGAGCCATATGGTCAGCTAGTACACTCCCCTTTATAGCTTTTTGGGTCGTGTACTGTATGCCGTATTCCGTTAGGATCATCTGCCATCTAGCTATTCTTCCAGATAGAGTAGGCTTCTCAAAGATGTACTTGATCAGATCCATCTTAGATATCAGCAAAGCGGTATGAGTCAACATATACTGCCTTAGCCGGCGAGCAGCCCATACCAAAGCACAATAAGTTTTCTAGAGCAGTGAATATCTGGTTTCATAGTCGGTAAAATTTTTGCTAAGGTAATAAATGGCATGCTCTTTTCGGCCAGACTCGTCATGCTGCCCCAATACGCACCCCATTGAATTCTCTAGGACGGTCAGATACATGATTAGCGGTCTTCCTTCGACGCGTCGCATCAAGATAGGAGGTTCTAGCAAATACTCCTTGATTTTATCGAAAGCAAATTGACAGTCATCATTCCATTTAACTACCTGATCTTTCTTCAACAGCTTGAAGATTGGCTCACAGGTAGATGTTAGGTGAGAAATGAACCTAGCAATGTAGTTTAGGCGTCCCAAGAAACCTCTGACCTCCTTCTCAGTGCGAGGAGCAGGCATTTCTTGTATAGCTTTAACTTTGGCAGGATCAACCTCAATGCCTTTGTTGCTGAAAATGAAACCTAAGAGTTTACCGGATCGGACTCCGAAAGTGAACTTGTTAGGGTTCAACCTTAGCTTGTACTCCTTCAACCTAACAAATAGCTTTTGCAAGTGATCAAGGTGTTCTTCTTCCGTTTGTGATCGGGATATCATGTCATCTACGTAGACCTCTATCTCATGATGTATCATATCATGAAACAAAGCTACCATGGCGCGTTGATAGGTTGCCCCGACATTCTTCAGTCCGAATGGCATCACTTTGTAGCAGAACGTACCCCACTGTGTAATGAAAGTAGTTTTCTCCATGTCCTCAAGGGCCATTTTGATCTGGTTATAGCCTGATAATCCGTCCATGAAAGAAAATACTTTGTGCTGAGCTGTGTTGTCAACCAGGATGTCAATGTGCGGAAGTGGAAAGTCATCTTTAGGGCTGGCCCTGTTTAAGTCTCTATAATCCATGCACATCCTCACTTTGCCGTCTTTCTTAGGCACGGGAACAATGTTAGCAACCCATTATGGATAGGAAGTAACAGTAAGAAACCCAGAATTGTACTGCTTCATAACTTCGGCCTTGATCTTCTCGGACTTGTCGGGCCTCATGCGGCGGACTTTCTGTTTAACTGGTGGACAATCTTCTCTTGTGGGTAGACGGTGTACCACAATGTCTGTATCGAGTCCTGGCATGTCTTCGTATGACGAGGCAAAGATCTCAACATATTCATGCAACAGCTGAATTAAGCGCTCCTTGACACTTGGCTATAGGTTGGCACCCACTCTGATTTCCTTCTTGTCTTCCTCAGTACCCAAGTTGATTGTGTCTAACAACTCCTCATGAGGCAAAATTTCTCTTTCCTCTTGTTGTAGAAGTCTATCCAATTCCCTTGGCACCTCACAATCTTCCTTACCTTCGTATTCGGCTTGGTAAATCAGATCCTCAGAGTCACTGAAGGCTATAGCAGTATCATTACCCATGGGTTCCGGAGTGGAAGGGTACCTGCATTTGTGAGTGTGGGTGTGTGTAAGGGCATAGCCATCTTAAAACAACAAAATGTAAAAGAAAGACAATGAGCACAAAAGTTTTAAATATGAAAAGCGTCCATGATTCATTAAAATGACATATGAAAATGAAATAAGAACCCTTACAAATGGATCTATGCGCCTCGGGTAAGACACAAGGTTGAAAAGTACGAATTGTTTGTGAATTATTACAGATCCAACAGAAATGGAAAAGATAAATTACTGCAGTATGAAAGTAATCAGAACAAAGTCTTTTTCTTCCCAGTTGCACAGTCCTCCGCCAACAGTAGGAAAAATCCAGTCTTCCAAGCTGCCTTCTTCATCACTGTCCTCTAGAGCATTAACCCCTTGGTGGCTGATCTTCATAGGTGGCCCTCTGGCACGGGAACGACGCATGGCCTTTTGAGTTGTCAAAGTAAATCCCAGGCCAAACTTGTCTGATTTGAAAGGGAAGTCGGGAAGCTTCCCCCGGATAGTGGATCCACCTTCTTCCACTACTGCCCTTGCATCTTTTAGAGAATACATCCGAGGTACAGGTTTGTGATCACATGAGTTAAGGATACCGCTTTGGTCGCTGCTATTTCCTGAGAAACTTCTTCAAAGTGTTGGAAAGGGGTCTCTATGAATTTGCCATCTAACTCCACATAACGGAAGGAATTCAGATGACTAATCATATATTCCTCTTCCCCATGGACAATTATAATTTTCCCTTGGACGGGGTACTTGAGCATCTGGTGCAAGGTTAAAGTGACAGCTCCGACATTGTGAATCCAGGGACATCCCAACAGGCAAGAGTAGGAAGGATGGATGTACATCACGTAGAATGTTGAATTGAATGTCTGAGTACCCACCTTGATCGGGATGTCCACCTCTCCATGGACCATCCTTTTAGAGCCGTCAAATGCTCTCACAATGATATTGCTGGGTTTCAGGGTTAGGCCTTCACAATCCAATCTATCCAAGGCTTTCTTCGGTAAGACATTTAGAGATGATCCAGTATCAACCAAAACATGGGCTAAGGTGGTTCCCTTACACTCCACCAAGACATGTAGTGCGTCGTTATGTTTTCTCCCCTTGGAGGTCAAGTCGGCATCGGAGAAACCCAGACCATTGTCAACTGTCAGACTGGCTACACATTCATGGAATTGATCAACCGAAGTCTCTTGCGGTACGTGCGATGTCTTCAAAAACTTGACCAAAGCTTTAGCATGTGCCTCAGAGCATAGCAACAAGGATAACATAGAGATTTTGGAGGGGGTCTGCCCCAGTTGTTCAACAACATCATAATCACTTTTCTTAATGATCCTCAGAATTTCTTCCATCTCTTTCTGGGATGTTTCAGGAATGATTAGTGACTGAGCCTTCGTCAAGACAGGCTCCTCTTGAACATTCTTTCCTTTCTTCTCAGCAGCGGAAGTAGGGATAGGAATTGCATTGTCAATGTTGGCGGGTACACTTGCAGGTGTAATCACTGGTACGACTGTAATCTTCGGAATGGACACGGGTCCAGAGACTACCTTTGGTGGCACAATCTCTGGAGAGAAAATCCTCCCACTACGAGTAATTTTGCTTGTTCCAGCAATGTTACTGATGTCAGGATTGTCTTCTTCAGAGCTCTCGTCTTCGGCAGTCTGTTCAATCTGTTTGACACCATGGTAGTAGATTTCTCCACCATAGTTCCATGGTACCATTTTATCGGATTTGTATGGGGCTGGCCCAGGCATTGTTATCTTTAACAGAGTAGTCATAGGAGCGGATGTAAACCTAACGGGTTTTTTAGGAACCCTGGAAGGATTGGCGTATATGGTTATTATTGAAACTTCTGGAATGGAAATGGGTGAGACAAGAGCTTTCTCAAACAAAATTTCCTTGTTATCAATCAATTGTTGGATTCCTTTCTTCAACATAGGACAATCAAATGGGGAGGATAGGCAAGCATGGCAATCTTGGTCACAACCTAGGAACACCCCAGCTTTCAGCAAATTTAACTTGATAGTTAGGAAAGGAGTTAACCGTTCATCCACAGTAGAAACAAACAGGTCTTCCTCAATAGCACTAGCATTGTGTCCATGCCTAGGCATTGGAGCGGAGATAACATTGGGTTTTTCATGAGCTTCAAATTCAACTTCCTTCACGTCAATCAGATCTTGAATCTTGTTCTTCAGGGCCCAACAGTTGTTGGTGTCGTGCCTTGGACTTTCTGAATGGTAAGCACACCTGGCATTCGGATGATAGTGTGGAGATGAAGTATTAGGATTTTTAGGGGCCTCTTTTAGCATGGCCAAATTCAACTTCATGAGATGTGGTAAGACTTGAGCAGGAGTCATGTTTATCTTGGTGAATTTACTTACAGGCCTTTCCACCCTTTGCTGATTATTCCTCGGCTGATCATTTCTCGGCTGGTTGTTTCTTGGCTGGTCTGATGCAGACTTTTGAATCATGACGGCCCACACAGTTGGTCGTCGTTCGGTTCTTCCCTGATTTCTATGAGCATAGATAACAAACATTTCCTTTTTACCAGTGAAGGGCTTTTTTACAGCATCAGAGGTAGACGCATCTTTCTGAATTTTCCCACTTCTAATACCGGCTTCAACCCTCTCGCCAGTTAGAATCAACTTAGTGAAACCTGCAGAGGAGCTTCCAATCAGGTGATTAAAGAAAGGACCTGACAGAGTCCCCAAGAACATGTCCACTAGCTCTCTTTCAGATAAAGGTGGTTGCACCCTTCCGGCCAAATCCCTCCATTTCCGGGCATAGTCTTTGAAGCCCTCATTGGACACCATGGCCATACTCTGTAGCTGAGTACAGGTTGGTGCAAATTCGGCATTATATTGATACTGTTTATAGAAGGCGGCTCCCAAATCTTCCTAATTATGCATATCAGACCTCTCCAACTGGTAGAACCACTCCAGCTGCGTCCCCGACAAACTGTCCTGGAAAAAGTGAACCCACAGGTCTTTGTCAGAAGAATGTGGCTGAATTTTCCTGACATAAGATCGTAGGTGCATCTTGGGACAAGACAAACCATCATACTTAGCAAAAAGAGACACCTTAAACTTAGGAGGGATTACAATTCCAGATACCAAACCTAACTCTTCAAAGTCCAGCCCTGGGACTCTCTGTATCTCCATAGCAGCTAGACGTTCTTCCAAGTTTTTGTATTTGTCATCGGCCGGAGGGTATTATTGTTCTGAGTAGTCCTCATCTTCCTCTTCTTCATCTTCAGATTCAGATGGCACTGCAATCTCTTTACCTTTTCTATCTCCTTCCTCAGAGGTTGATGGAAAATCCAAAGTCAGTCTGGCTTGACCTTCAAACCTTCTGCCCAGGATAGCCACACTGGCTCGCTTCTTCTTCTTTTTATCTTTCTCTTTCTCTATCAGAGTTTTGAGCTCCTCATGCCCCTTGGCCAAGGTCAGAAGTAGCTGTTGAAATTGTGAATTCTGAGCTTGCAAATATTTGACGGTTTGTTCAATATCCATCTTGCTGAAATAAACAGCAGAGAGATGAGGAAACTTGGTGTGAATACCTACTTATGCATATGATGAATGATATGTATTCATGTAATGCTTTCAAGGATTCAGAAAATTCAAATTTGTATTAAACAAAAAGGAACAAACGTTATATTAATAAAATAGAATTTGTTTACATCAATGACCCTAGGGCAAAATAGTAAAAAATTCTAAGATAAGAAGACGTTGCGCATCCTCTTTGGTTCAATGTAGGTGTTGAGAGTCTGCTCTTCGTGAAGTTGACGAGTGAGTTCCAAAACCTTTTTCTCGCTTGCGTAGAATTGGGCTTCAAAAGTATCGCGTTCTCCCTTGAGCTGTATCCAACTCCTTTGCAGTTCTTCGAGTGATGTTGGCATGTCAGGATGTAGGAGGGTGTATGGAACCTCTCCTGCCATAATAGGCTCTATAATCACTGGGAGAATAGAGGGGTAAGGCATCATAAGACTTTGGGCGCGGGTTCGTACCCACTTGAGGTAAGGCTCAAGTGGGATGGAATTTTTGTGTCCCAAGGTCTTACTGTCTACCTTATTTGGCATCCTCCAAGCTCGGATAAACCTTTGTCTAAGTCCTTGATCGTCGTTGTCGAAGTCGAAAACCAAGTCTGGAATCAACATGTCATGTGGGCCATCCCTTCGGGCATAACCAAACTGTCTCAGAGCCAAGAAGGGGTTGTAGGTGATGCCTCCCCTAATGCCAAGTAGAGGGACACTAGGGAATTCCCCACAACGGTCGACAATGATAACATTCTCTTTGGATCGAGAACACCAATGAACATCTAAATGTGTAAGAGTCATCAATCGTTGTGACCACCTCAAACCTTGCTCATTCTTCAAGACTGATTGGGGAAGATGAGAAATAAATCATCTTGCCAGTAGAGGAGTGCAACATATGAGAACACCTCTTTTCCTCATTGTTCGAGTGTGAAAAGAGTGCAAGATATCTCCAAGCAATGTAGGCATAGGGTTGCAGGCCAAGAAGATTTTGACAACACTCAATTCTATCAGTTGGTCAGGGTTAGGGAACAAGACCATCCCATAGATGAGAAGATCTAAAATCTCCTCAAAAGCTTGTAAGTCCAAAGAATTCCAACAACTTTGGGCCTTCTCAAACAAGAACTTTGCCAAGAAACCTTTGACACCACTTCTAGTTTCCCAATGTGTTGTGACATCAGATGATTGCAAGTGCAGGGCTTGAGCAATCTCTTCTGGCTTTGGATCTCTTTCCGTACCGTTGAAAGGTAGTTGGTTGAGAATAGGAATCCTCAAGAGTTGAGAAAATTCCTCCAAAGTGGGCACAAGTTGGTAGTCAGGAAATGTGAAGCAGTGATGCAAAGGGTCAAAGAACTGGAAAAGAACTTTCATCATGTCTTCCTCTATGTTGGAAGTGACTAAGTTAAGAAGATGACCATGTCTCTCGGTGAATGGAGAGTTTTCAGGAATCCTTGAAGCTAGCTCCTTGAGTTGCAGAGGAATTCTTACAAGGTTGACTTGGATGGTTTTCCTGCGAATTGATTCCATAACCTACAAAACAGGAAGAAAGATGAAATTCCAAAATCCTTGAAATGGTTAGTGGATGCATATGATGCTACATGATGTCCATGATGTTATGTACAAGTATATATGTATAAGAAAATCACACAAGTTCCTAGTTTAGGCTTGCATGGGGTTTCATAGGTAAGTACCCTCTTGAAGTTTAGTTGGCTCAACCTGTCCTAGTAAATAGTAACCAAGTTCTAAGGAGATCAATATCACTGGATTGTTTCCTTGTTCATTGTTTCAATTCAGCCTCTTTACTGGCGACTGAAATATTCCAAGGAACCAACCCTCAATGAGTGTAGTATCGAGTATCTACCAACTTCGAACTGCACCATAGCCGGTCGTCTCACTACATCCTAAAAGGCCAAGTTGGTCAAGTAAAGGTTCTAAAAGTTCGTTAGTGCTTCATGACATCACTCAACGGCCCCATATTCTCTTTGATTGACTCAAAGGCTACCGGTACCCACAAATATACCACACTAACATAGCTATTGCTTAGACCGTGTCGGTATACCCCGTACAGTTTCCACAACGTATTGCTATTTACCTATGAATGTTTCCCAAATTCGGGTGGAGGATTCAAACCCAAACAATAGAACCAATATGTAAAGCAAACAAGGAAAACATTGTAAGCAAATAAAGGTGATCTAAACCCTAAGGTAACCCCACTTTTATATGATTCTCCCCAGCAGAGTCGCCAGTTCTGTGATATGGTGGGAGAACTGACTTGACGTTTTTCGTTTCATCGCATATGTTTCGGTTTAGCAAGAGTCGCTATTGACTTATTTTATCCAAAAGGAAAGGTAAAAAAGCACATGAAAGACCTTTGAGATGTTTTCTTGAGTTCGGGGGGTAGATTATGAAAAGGGAAGGTGCTAACACCCTTTTCATCCATGGTTTTCCATGGGATCTTAGTTACTTGTTTAGATCACTTGCTTTGCTTTTCCAATTGTTTGAAATGGTGCTTTGTGTGGTTTTGAAAGTATTTTGAAAAGAGGCCATTGTTTTGGCAATCTTTGTAATGATTCTCGTTCGTAAGAATGTATACAAAGATGTTTGTCTTTTGAAAAATGTTTCAATGTTTTGAAAGTTGTTTGGAAATGTGTTGTGTGTTTTTGAAAATAGCAAGGATTGTTTTGAAGTTGATCAAGTAACTAGAAGCATCTACCTACTCAAATGTCTTTCCTACACATTTTTATTCCTTTGACATTGTTGATTTACCATTGCTTTGGTAAACAACCATATCTTTGGATGTTAAACGGGACGAGCGTGGGTCATCGTATGACCATGATAGCAATGGTGCCAAGTATATTTAGCATTTTGAGGGACTAAGATCATTTGTTTTTAGGCAACCTTGTCTAGCGTCATCGAGGGACTATGATCTTTTGTTTTGTTTTGTTTTGCCAAGATACCTTTCATGCATACCATGGCCATTTTTAAGGCAACAAAGTGTGTGAAACCCTAGGTAGTGCTTGTGTGCAATGTGTGCCATTTACATGCATTTTGTATGTCTTGAATTAGGTCATTCTATTTGTTTGATTTTGTCTTATCATACAAACCCTAATTTAGTAAACATGTATATAATGCGATAAATTGCGTAAAGTAAAGCTAAGCTATTAGAACAATATTATGGAAAGGGGGATACAAGTTTTGAATGGGGGATATTGCTCAAAAATAAACCCTAAAATATTATTACAACCAAATTAAATTTATTGTACTATAAATAAATAAACAATTATTTAAATATGCAACAAAAATGTAAATATGCAAAAAATGTTTTGTAATTGTTTTATGTATGAGAAAATAAAATTATCTAAGTCCTAAAAATAAGAAAAAATAATAATATTATTTTTGAAAGGGGAAACCCTAATTTTGTTTTTAAAGAAAATATGTTTTCTATTATTATTTTATTCATTTTTTATTTAAGAAAAATAATAATAATATTATGTACAAATATTAAAAATTAAATATGTATGGAAATAATGTTTTATGTATATGAATAATAAAAATAAAAAGGTATGATATTTATTTAAATATATTCACAATTTATTTAAGAAAATAAAGTATATTATTACTAATAAACTATTTTTATGGCAAAAAAATAATAAAAAATAAAATAAAAATGCAAAAAATAAAGAAAATATTTTTCAAGATTTTTTCATGTTCATAAAAATAAATAAAAGCAATAAATATAAAAATGAAAAGAAAATATGAAAAATATAAGAAAATAGGTCAGGGGGTGCAAATAGGAATATGGGAGGTGTGAAAAGTGAAACAAACAGGCCCAAGGCGCGCCAGGCCCAGGACTTCGTCCCTGACCTCCAGCTTCGTCCCAAACGAGTGCGTTCTGCCTTCAAATCCTATTCTTGCTCATGCTTGCATAAAATCAAAAACTCATAACACAAAAATTGTAGCTTATGATCTCACGATTCAAGTGATATAAAATTCATGACGTAACTCTAAAAGACCAGGGAGAATTTCAATGACCCTAATTTCTGACCTAGTTTTTTCATGAACTTCAAGCTTCAAATTCTCACTACTCAGTTAATATAAATAAAAACTATGCATATGTACAGCTCAAGCAAATTAAGGACTACATTTTTGCTTCACAAATCGTGACCTAAGGATGCCTAAATAAGGAGATAGAACTTTGAAAAATACCTTGTTCAGCTGAGTTTGGATATGACAATGTGGGGACTTTGAGTGAGGCCTGAAGATCGTGTGAGCTTCCTTGAAGTTCCCTCAAGCTATCCCAATGCTCAGCTTGCCTTGAAGTTGCTTAAAACTCTTTTTAGAAGTCAACCTGCAACCTTCAAAAGTGAAAATGGTGAAGCTTGAAACAGGGGTTACAGTTGCAAGACAAGGGCCTGGACAGCTTAGGTAGGATGTATGTAAAGTGTTTGAAGCCTTGAAACAAGAAACGCACGAGCCAATATTGATGTGGCAAGGGTTCTGCAGAAGATGCCCTCTTTGGGCAAAAATTGGTGTTTTTGGTGTTTGAGAGTGTTTGGGATGTTGTGAATTCGTGCTTAGGCTTGTGACAAAGTTCTGAAGTCGTTTGAAATGATCCCAAGCCTTGCCTTTATCAGATGGACAAGTTAACTTGACTTTTGCAAGTTTGCTTGCTTTTGAAGAAAGTTGACATGACAATGCCCAAGGCCTGTATAGGCTTGCTTGCTAGCTCCATAGAGTTGGTACAAGTTTCATGATATTTGTGGATATTGTTTGCAACAAAAGATCAGGTCCATGGCTCAAGAAATGCAAAGTTGCAAAAAGCATGCTTTATCAAAGTAGTATTATGAACTTTATGCCATTTTTGGATTAATTTATTGTGCAATGCTTCAAAAGTCAAGACAAAGCCAAAATCCATTGAGTTTTCATTTAATTATGGAGTTTATAAGGGATTAGGACCTGTAATGCAAGGTACAGGGATGCTAGGAACTGATTTGCAACTTGTAACATTGTAAACATGGCTTGAATAAAAGTGACAAATTGCCATTTTCTCTTCTTCGATTCTCCCTAACCATAAATGATCTTGGAGAGTTCTTGGACATTTTGGAAAGCTTGTAACATGCTCTACAATCCATCTTTGAAATGAAACTTTAGATACCTCTTGGAACTAGGTGAAAAGTAGCCACGAAGTTAGGTCAAAAATCTGCCTAAACAAGGGCAAAATTTTACTAAGTTAAAAAGTTTATGGACCCCTATTCACAAAATCATAACTTGAGATCCAAGAATCTTTTGGGAAAATATTGTGAATCAAAGTTGTAGATTTCATGGAGGAATACAACTTTCATGTTGGAAGTTTTCTTTGAATCCAATTGCATCATGGTGAAAAAGTTGGGAAAAAAAAAGAAATTTTCATAACTTAGAAAAATTCTAAGTTTTGAAAATTTTCAAATTAAAACCCTAATTTTCAAAATTAGGTTTCTTGGTGAACAAGTTTCACATTTTGACACATCTTGATGCATTGTGACCTTTGGCACTTGATTTTGACCAAAAAGTCAAAGTTTGACTTTTCAGTGTACAATTGACTTTTGATCAATTGACTGCAAAATTCATCTTTCAATCCTATGCATTTGAGATCTTTTGAACCTTGTGATTAGATCAAGATGATGCTATTGGATCCTTGAAACCATGCTTGAACCCAATTGGTCATTGGCTAGGTTAAAAATGAGAAATTGCCCTTCTACAGTCAAAACCCTAATTTTGACCATTTTGCCCTTTTGATGATCTGATCAAATTTCTTGAGGAATTGTGATCCAAACTTGATCAAATGGTTCATATGAGTCTATAATGTTTATGTGGATCAAAAATTATGAAGTTTGACTGTAAATTGGCCATGGTTGACTTTTTCCCCAATACAGCTGATTTTTAGTTCAACTGTCCAATTAACTGGGCAAAAATGTGATTCAAGGCTTGAAACTTGGTATGAACAATCTTAGGGGTCCAAGATGGTGTATAGAAGTTATATTAAGCATTGATGGTCCAAAAATCCTTGTGCAAACTCAAACCCTAATTTCAGGTTATCAGTGCAAAGAGATGTCTTGAGCTGAGCAAACCCTAATCTGGTCTTGGGTCCAAGAAGTCTTGTGAGGAAAATCTTGATAATATGAGAGGGAAAATTTTGGGGTACAATAGTCTTGCTTGTCAATAATGTTCTTCAAAGCTAAGAGAACTTGACTAAGATCTCCTTTCATTGAAGTTACATCACCCTTTACTTGGTCGAGATCCTCTTTGAATGCAGCCTGAGTTTCCTCGATTTGCTCCATTGCTTTTTGTTGATAGGCCCTTGTTTGATATGGAGGCCGAGGAGGTGGCGATCTTCTTGTACCAATGGATTAACTTGAGAGATTTTTTTTTGGAAAAATGAGTTTCGATATGATATGCAGGTGTTTGTGAATGCATGCGTGTGAATGAATACGTATGAATATGAAATGGTTACTTGTTTTGAATGTCTTATTCACTTGGGTATGTATTTGTCTTCTGCTTATTATTTTACTTAGCGACTATCTTTAAAATAGATATGCAAACGAGATGTGGAAATAATATGCCTTTATTAAAGGTAACATAATTCAGATATTGAAAAATATTACAATCTTCAACTAAAACTTTATTTGCGTGAAATCAAGTAAAAAAGGAAATAAGTCTTCTAGGTGTGCCTACGGATATCTTGAAACCATCCTCTATTGCTGGACGAAGCTTGAGAAAATCTTCAACACATTATTCCCCTTTTGTGGCCTTGATTTTAGACATGTTTGGCGTGTTACCGTGGGCAAGTTGTTTCCTTCGGTATCCCTTTTTAAAGATAGTTACCGAGATCTTGAGTTTATTATTATCTTTTATACCCCATGTGAATAAGACAAATGTAGGGTGACGAATATATGAAATGCATGACGAATACATGAAATGTATGAGTGCGTAGGTGTAAGGTTGAGTGATGGGATTTTGTGACAGGTTTTTGTGATGGCTACCCCTATAAGGTAGGCTCCTTAATTTTGACCTATGGTTAGGCTACCCTCCCAAAAGGTGGTTTCCTTAAAGGTGTCATGAATAACACCAGAGAGAAAAGGCATAAGGGCCTGCCTTAGGTGGAGCCTCTTTACGGACCGAAACTTTTGTCTCAAAGTCGGGAAAGGTCTCGTCATGAGATTTTAGGTTAAGGCCATTACAAAGAGTCATGTGTGTCCTTCCAAAGTCCTACTCGTCAAGAGGATATCTCTTGATAAGTATTTGTTTTTCGGAAGTTCACCAACTCTAGGCGAAGTCGTCACATAAACTCGCAGGGATGATGTATCCCCTAAGCTAATAGACGAACCTTCATTCTAAGGGTTATTGAAAATATTTTTTTTTGAAATAAAAATTCCCACCACATAGAAAATATATAATAATAAATAAAAATAGACAACAAAAAAATAAATGCAATAAATAAATTAATGCAGATAAATAAATAAAAATAAAACCCAAAAGAGACCTAAAACCTAGGGTTAAGGATATTCCCCAACAGATTCGCCAGCTGTAGCAACTGGATTTTTAATCAGAGCCGCCACTATTAGTTTTTATCCTAGGGAAGGGAATCTAACAGATAACCCTAATTCGCAGGCAGAGATTCTAGGTTTTAGACTCTATTAGATGAAAGGAAGGTGTTAGACACCTTTCATCTACCTTGTTCACAAGGATACTAGGTTTTAGGTTTAAGTTGGGGAAAACAAGGTTTTAAGTTTTAATAGGGGAACTCGCCACGATTTTTTGATCGTATGCCTACGTATCCTCTTATGAGGAATCATAGTTCGTAGTTCATATGGGTTGGTGTTTTCTTAGGGGTTTGCAAACCTATTTTAAATCACTTCGCACTCGGTCGGGAGTAGTGATTGCGGAGATTTTGACTGAGTACGTAGTAAGTCAAAACTAGTTTGAAACCCTTTTGCAAAAAAGGCAGTTGATTAGTTTAGTTTATTGCAAAAATAATTTGATGATTGGTTTGTGTTTTTTAATCGTATCAAATGTGAAAATATCTTAATTAATGCATGATTAAAAAAGATTTAATGCAAATAATATATAAAATAATATATGTAATTTTAATATAAAAATAAATTTATTTGATAATGTAGTAACATTTAAATAGTAAATAAAATATAAGAATAATAATATTTATATATAAAAAATAATAACAATAATGATAATTATAATAGTAAAAATTAAGTAATTATAGCAATATATAATAATAATAATAATAATAATAATTAATATAAAAATTAATAATAATAAAAATTACAAATATCAATAATAATTATTATAAAAAATATAATATAATAAATATAAGAAAATAGAGTCAAAATATAAATAAAAAAAACATTGAAAATATATAATTACCAGGGGGTGCATTTTCAGTTAGCAAGTAAAATAAGGGGGTGCTGAAAGTAGTTTGGGTTAGGCCTATTGTGCATGCTGGATAGGGGGTGCGCTGCTAGCTTTTTTTAGTAAGAGGGAAAATGGGGGTGTTAAACGCAATGGGCTTGGCCCAATACGCAGTTTGGAAAGGCCAATTCAATTAGGTGTGGTGAGGGTGCATGGAAGCCTATCGTAGGACTTGGCCTACGACCGTCTGATATGATCTAATGGATAGATATTGAAAGGTGTAGGATAATGATGGTGGACGCGCGGATATTGGAACATAAAACTAATATTTACATTTTTATTCTTCATTTTCTTGTTTTCGTTACAACAACCATATTCTCTTTCTCGTTCTTCGTTAGCCCTTTCCCTCTGTCTCTCCCCTAACCCTAGAAATATACCACCGTGGCGGATCAATAATCAAACCCCCTCCGCCGTAACCATACCCAACAAACCCCGACCAAAAAATAAAACCAAAAGCTACGTTATCTTACCCCTTCACGATTCTGTTTTCCGAGTTCTTCGAGCGTGTCCGGTCCAGTGCTAATCCCTTCTTCTTCTTTGATTGTGCAGGTTTAGGCGGTGGTGGCCGATGATGGTGAAGCAGCGGTGGATGCGGAAGAGACTGAGCTAGCGGGGCCGATTAGGGTTTCGAAGATCGAAACCCCAATCGGTGCTCAATTTTTCTTCAACTTTGATTCTTCAAATTCTTCTTTTTTTCTCGATTCTGTACTTCCCCCTCTTCTACTGTATTCTCCTCTGTATTCTAGTTGTTGTTCTTGTTCTCTTCTTCTTTTCACTATACAGAAAATCCCCCCTGTTCTTCAAGTTTTTCCGACCCCTATTTCTGTAGATTTTATTTTATATTTATAGGCTTGTGATTTAGGGTACAAAGATTGCTGTCATGAGATTAGCTCAGACTTAGGAATTGGAATAAAATCAGGGTTTTAGAATTATGTTAATTGATTATGAGATTTGCATATTTGATTTGATTTGCAAAAGAAATTTGATTATGTATATCATTTAGATTTGATTATGTATGTTCAGATTCTGGATGTAAACATTCTAGGCTTAGCATAGATTTAGTTGTGTTTAAGTTTTTATTTTGTATTGTTTTGTTGTAAAAAGAGGAAGTTATGATCCAAACAGTATCTGTTCTAATTGCACCTATGCGTGATTTTTGGCTAGATCTGAACGGTGCTCGTTATTTCAAACGTGGACCGTGTGCTAAATTGAATTGGCCTTTGATTGTCTGTTTGAATTGGGCCTTGTACTTCTTTAGGTCCAACAACATATTTATTTGCAACAAAAATTTCTGGACTAAGCCTAATGGGCCTTTACAAACCAAACCAACAAACCTTTTTTTTTCAAAGCAAAACGCTTCATTAAATCTATTAATAGTTTGTGAAATAAATTAATCAATAAATCGAAAATATAACAGCAATAAGAAACAGATAACAAATTTGTTCACGAATGCCAAATGGGCCACTTTGGAAGTTGCTTAATGGGCCTATAGTTTGTAGCAGATTTAAAACAAAACTTATAATAAGCAAATAAATTTTTATAACTATTATTTAACAAAATAGTTTACCCCCTTTTGGTAACAAATGAAATAGATTTATTTTCACAAGTTGTAAAGAAGAATTTTCTTAGAAAAATAATAATAGTAGCCAACAGTTTATAATAATTCCTCTAAAATAAATCAGCAACAAAAATGACAAATGAACCGATTTTAAAAACCTCAATGGGCCATACGAATTCTTATGAGGTTCTTATTGCCATTTCACTCCTTTTTTCCTTACTAACAATAAAAATATTTAAGTGGGCTTTTATAATTAAAACTTAATAACTTTTTATTTTCGAATCGCATGGGCCATAAACCAACATGCTCTATGAATAGGCTTACGAATACACGAGTCTTTCTGATTAAAAAAGCCCTGCTTTCCTGAATTAAAAAAAATACACCCCCTAGTCTTGGATAAAGATGAGACATCAGATACTGTTGTACCATCTTTAATTAAATATTTATTCTATTTAAATCTTGAAAAATAAAATCATTGAGGTAGGACAAATTTGGGGTACGACAGGGTGCACGGTTGATTCTATGAGGACGCGTGCTAGAAAACCTACAGAAATTGGAAAAAACATAAAAACTTCAAGAAGCAGGGATCGAACCCACGCCCTTGTAAATCAAAGCCCTATCACGCGCATGCTTGCCACTGGGGTGGTTATACATCTGGTAATATAAACGAAAATAAATAATTATATAGCAAACATAATTACTGGGCCGGAGAAGCGTTAGAGCCCTAGCTTCGTTCGTCTTCTCCAGTGAGCTGGTTCTTCGTTCCTGCAAAATAAGAGGTATTAGTGATTTCCAGGGACCCTACCCTCCTAATTCAGGCCTTGCGATTTCAAAGGAAGTATCCGTTTGGGCTAAATCTTATTGTATGGTGAGATACAACGTAAACAACTCAAAATGGTGTAAACATGGTAGTTCAGGATCCAATCATTATGGGGCTTACACGATAAGTCTATTCTGCATTATTAAACCTCAGAAACACATTAGTGAGGTTAGTATACGTTAAAACAACATGAAAACAAAAATATGAATTTTATGAAAAAACAAAATCGGCGATGCATGCATACTATTTTTATTCCCTTTGGATCACCACAACCAATCCATTCTTACCCTATAGTGCTTTTGGAATTGAATGGGACAAGAATTTGGCCTTGAGGATTCTACAAGGTAGCATTTCGATTTTCCCTAGTTTTGAGAATTTTTTAGATTTTTTGAAAGGTTTCTTATGGTCTCTTGTCTGAATGAATGAGAATATATAATGAAGAATTAGGTCAAAAGGGATTGGGCTTGGACCTTATAAGAAAGCCTTGACTTTTATCTAATTTATTTTTAATTTTAAATAAATAAAATAAAAAATAAATAGAATAAAAACCCAAGGGGTGTATGAATGAGCTGTGAGGTTCATAATGAGGCTTATAACACGCATGGACCTTGAAATACAAGCCCAATAGCCCAAAATTCCAAGTTTGGTCACTTTAGGTTTCATGCATTTTCTCATAATTTCCCAACTTGCACCAATCATAACTCTCTCAATTTTTATATTTTGAAAGTGATCATAGACTTTTTTGAAATCTCAAGGTGTCCTCTACAATCTCTATGTTGATCATTTTTGCATTTGAAGAATCTATCTTGATGTAAGTTTCCTTGACAAAAAGTGTCTTTTTGTTGACTTTTGAAATGACCTATAATGTTTTGGCCCAATCTCTCAAATGAAGCATTTTTTAGACTTGAGCTTAGAGAGACAAGATTGTAGAGAATTGAATTTAATTCAAGATGAGCTTTAGTTGAGAAAAATATGATGAATCATGTGGAAGTTATGCTTGGTCAAAGTTCAATTGACTTCTAAGTAAGAAAACCCTAAAATGGTAACTTTTGACTTTTGATGAATCTTGATTTTTCTTGATGAATCATGATTAACCCTTGATTAAATGATTAATTTAAATTAAAAATCTTGATGTTGACCAAATATCTTGAGGTTTTACTGTATGTTGACCATAGTTGACTTTTTGCCCAATATAGTTGATTTCCAGTCATTTGAGCAATTGACTGAGCAAACTTGTGATGCAAGGCTTAAAATTTGGCATGAGCGTTACTTGTGATGCAAGGCTTAAGATTTGGCATGAGCGTTCCTAGAGACATATGAGAAACCATAAAATCCACTTGAGTCCTTAGAAACCAAATCTTCCTTGAGAAAAGTGAAAGCCTAGTTGTAGGTACATTGCTTAGGAGGAGAATTTGTCTGATCAATTCTTGAATAACCTTGAGCAAATGAAAACCCTGAGAGCATGAGGATATATCTTGGAGAAAATGGGAGGGAAAACTTTTGGGTACAATAGCTACCCATGTTCAATCTTCTTAAACCTAAAGAGTTAGATTGGCTTGTCCGCCATTCGTGATTTGAAGGTAGAAGAGGATTTAACACTTAAATGCCCAGAAATTTGCACTCGCACGTGTATGCAGTGCCACTGTTGGTTGATAATATTGCTTGAATGGGCTTAAAGATGCCATTTGGAGAAATGACGGAGTGTCTACAGATATGGGCTTGTAGATGCCATCGAGAGTAACTGCTGATAAGAGCATCAGAATGAGTATACACTTGACTGTATCTAGGAAGTATGCTAGAATGAGTCTGTATCCGACTGTATCTAATAGATGCATTGAGGAGTGTCAGAATTAATCTTATGTCTTGATTATATCTGAATGACGTTCTAGAATGAGTCTATGTCTCTAACGCATCTATAAATGGATCAGAATGAGTCTTTGCCCGACTGTATTTGATATATGTGTTAGAATGACCCTACACCTGGCTGTATCTAAGGATATACCGGAATGAATATCATAATGGACCTACGTCTGGATCGTATCTGGACGGTATCTGGATGATATACTGGAATGAAGGTCAGAATAGATCTACGTATGGATCGTATCTGAGTTGTATCTGGAATATGTACTGGAATTGGTATCATAATGGATCCACGTCTTGATCATATCTGAACTGTATCTAGAATATGTATCGGAATAAGTCTATGCCTGACTGTATCCGAAAGATCATCAGAATGAATCGTCTACTGATTATATCTGAAGGATGATGAATTGCTGACAATATTTATCTGTTTTGTGAACTAACCTGAAAGAAAAAAAAGTTAGTTCTGTGCCATGTGATGATGTATGTAATGCATCACATAATGATGCTCTCAAAATAAATGAGAATGCTATATGCGTTTCGTATGCATATGTTATGATATTTTGTAAATTATGTATGGATGCAATATGTTGTTAAAGCGTATGGTAGCTTCTTGTAACAACGTCTAGCTGGGGAAAATAAACCAATGATTGTTGCTAGGGGTGAAGAAAGTAATTCTTCAATCTTGTTTAGAACATTTTCACTGGGGACTCCGGTTTTATGTTTGAGGATATTTTGTTGAGGACGTTCAGCTTCTTCTTGGGGATGAAAGAATTTTAGGAAAATTGGTCGTTCATCGTTTGATTTTTTTATACCCTAACTGGGGATACAAGAGATGAACAACCTTTTGTTGTGCTATCTGACCGAGTTTTAGATACTGTGGCAACTCTCTTGGGGATAGCAACCTTGATTACACTTTGCTGGAAAAGAGAATTTTACCGGGGATTTGCAATATCAGAGAAATAAACTCTGTTGGGGAAATAAACCCTACTGGCAAAGAGAAATCTACTGAGGATTATTACGGTGTTGGAGAAATAAACTTCGCCGAAGGATTAAATTTTTGTAAACTGCGTTGAGGAGATAATTTGTGATGAGGATGAGCTGCTAAAAGATGCCTCAATTTTTGTCTGAAGGCATATTAGACTTGATGGGGAATATATCTCTATTGGAGGTGAGCTTGTGAAGACAACTCTGTGGGGATTTCTCTATGGAGAATTGTGGACGACTTGAACGTTATCCCAACTCCTAGAGACTTTAGTAAATGCTTATTCTTGTTTTAATGCATATTTTTGTTAACAATAGTCATATTCAAATGTATATGTTCATTCAATTTAGTCATTGGACGTTTTGGCAAACAAAATAGAGAAAGTAAAACAAATTTGAATTTTGAATGATATTTGTATTGATAATTTGCCTATAAACAGGCGACTTTGTATAAAAAGACAGAAATCCTAGTAAGAAGAAATCATCATAAAATGAAAATATTACAAAGTGAAATAGAGAAAAACAACTATGCAGAAACGACCCCATCGAGTTTCAACTCTGCTATTGCCCTTATGTCTTCGAGCATCTTATCCCTTGTTGTGGGAAGAAGTTGACTGAATTGATTTGTACCATTTGAACTTGATATTGATAATAAAGCTTGTCGTAAGTAGATGATTCAACGGGACATAGTCGTATGCTTTAATCCCTAATTTTTGCCTGGACCACCCTTTTGGTTTTTCAGTCCACTAGGATACCATTTTTTGCCCAAGCCGCCTTTTTAAGTTTTCAAATTGTCGGGTGTACAAATTATATATATATATATATATATATATATATATATATATATATATATATATATATATATATATATATATATATATATATATATATATATATATATATATATATATATATATATATATATATATATATATATATATATATATATATATATATATATATATATATATATATATATATACTTGTCGTAAGTAGATGATTCAACGGGACATAGTCGTATGCTTTAATCCCTAATTTTTGCCTGGACCACCCTTTTGGTTTTTCAGTCCACTAGGATACCATTTTTTGCCCAAGCCGCCTTTTTAAGTTTTCAAATTGTCGGGTGTACAAATTATATATATATATATATATATATATATATATATATATATATATATATATATATATATATATATATATATATATATATATATATATATATATATATATATATATATATATATATATATATATATATATATATATATATATATATATATATATATATATATATATATATATATATATCTGTGTGTGTGTGTGTGATACGGTGGCAGAACCGACTGTTAATACTGGTTTTGCATTTTTTGTTTGCAAATGTCACGGTAAGTAAGAGTCGCCACCGTCTTTTATTTCATCCAACAAAGGAAAAGGAAAAAGAACAGAAAAAACCTTTTTCGAGATTTTCTGAGTACGAGGGGTAGATTATAGAAAGGGAAGGTGTTAGCACCCTTTCTATCCGTGGTTTTCCATTGGCTCCTAGGTACTTGCTCATTTTGAAATTGCTTGTGTATGTTTTGAAAAGTTTTTGTTTTAACTTCGTGGTAACCCTTGTATCTGTCCTCAAGAATGTGACGAAGTTGTTTTTGAAAACTGTTTTGAAGGTGTTTGTGTAAAAGAGTCTTTTTTATTTTTTTGAGCAAGTACTTAAGAGTTTCTACCTACTCGAAAAGACTGTTCGTTCTCGTTTCCTTTAGACAGTGCTATCCTACTATTAAGGAGTAGGTAGCCCCATCGTTTGAGTTTTAAGGGATATTCGAAGGGACAATTACGGTCGCAAAAGTAATGGTTAGGAAACTTTAGTAATTACCCTAAAGTCTTAAAGATTTTTCCGAGGCAACATTCGAACGGGTCATTTTTGATCTTTTAAGACTAGAGGGCAACCACTAAAACTCCCTATACTTCATAATCGTTTACCGAAGGTAACCAAAGTGAGGAAAACCCTAGGAGTGACCATGTGCATGTGTTTGATTTCAGTTTATTTAATCTTTGCACAATTAAGGTGATCTACTGTTTTAATTTCATTTGCCTTTTGCATGCAAGCCTATTATCCATACATCTAGACAGTTCATAGTTGCGAAAATTTAAAAGTGCGAGAAATTAAAGTCCTAACTATTACAAGGCCTCGGGGAGGGGGTTACATAACCAAACAAGAGATTAAACATTAAGTAAAAAGCGGTAAAATAAACCCTAATTAAAAACTATTACAAACCTCGAAACAGTTACAATAATTGGAATTATAAATAAGTAAATGCGCGTAACACGAATTAAATAAGGGAATCAAAGTATAAATTCGAAGGCAATCAAAGAAAATATTTTTGTTATTTTTGATTTAGAAAATTAGATATTTACAAATTAAACCTAATTTTCTAATTGATTTTAATTATGGAAAAATAATTTAAATTGCCCTAATTAAATTAATCTAATTAATTAATGAAATAAAATATTTTATAAAAAAAATCTGATTTTAATGTTTTTATGATTTTTTGATTTAATAAAAAAAGTGATTTTTGTTTTGCAAAAAATAATTAAACAAATAAATAAAACAAAAGAAATTGAAAAAAAGAAATAAATTGGGCCTGATGTTGTTAGCAATCTCGGGTGTAAGGAGTTGAATTTGTTAGGCCCAAGATTGTTGGTCCACCTGCCTGCGTGTGGATCCAGTGTAGCTGGCCTCTGAGGGTTCACCATGGTCCGCCTACGCTGAGCATTAGATCTGGTTGGAGATTGATCCAATGGATAGATCTGAGGACGCATGATGGTCTTTTGAAGGTGAGGCGTATGATATCCTGCAAATCATATTAGGAAAATAATAAAATGTCCGGACCTGGGATCGAACCCAGGCCCTTCCTCTTACCAGCGTTACCCTTTGCCATTCGTGCTATCTTGTTTATTTGTTAATATAATAACATAATAACATTATAAAAGAAATAAAATGCTATGCCTCAGGAAGCGGCGTAATTTCAAATCCTCCAATGGTTATCAACCACATCATCGTCTTCTCTCCAGGACTGTTGTCTTTGATACCAGACCTTTACCTACAGACAAAACTGTCACTAAAGGTTATAGTGACAGTTTTTGTCCATAGCTATAACCCTGCAATATTCAAAAACGTATTACACGCCAAATAAATCCTAACTAAGGGCATAGATCAACTAGAAATTATGCCCTGAGTTCATCGGTACCCTTGATCTGTCCTAATTTCGCCTCTATAGGGAATCCCCAATTTGAGACCTTGAAACCCTAACAATGGCATCGTGCCATTCCTGCAGCTATACTCATATTAGACCATCCAGAAACATTGCAAACGTGATAACAAACTCATATGTATGATTAAAACATGTTTATGTTGGGTAAATTAACAAAAAATCGAAATGGCAAATAGGAGGCAAACCATGAGGCACGTATAACGTGATTCTTGGCGCTTCAGAGCCTGGTAATGGGTGGAAATGCTTCAATGAACGTCCAGGAACGTGATTTAATCCTTGAAAGGGCTTGAAACAGCTTGTGGAGGAAATTGAACTCTGCACTTTTTTGACAAAATATTGGATTTCGTTCTTGGTTTAGAGGCAGGCTGCGCGTCTTAATCCTTGTTCTTTTGATCAGGTTTTGTTATGTATATGTAGTAGCACGAATTAGGTTAACAAAACTAACTTAAATCTTGAAGATTGAATGAGAAAAATATTTGATTTGCAAGTGATATTCTTTGTTTCCAAAATTGGCTAAATCATGCCATTTTCATTCCAATCATCCCTTGCACGATTTATTCTTGATATGCCAACTTTTGTTGTCCATTATTTGATGAGAAAAGATTTGGAAATCATATCTCACATATTTCCTATTATTTCTTTATTTAATTTTGACTTTTAATGAATAAAAAATAAAAAATAAAATCAAAAAAATAAAATAAAGTATGAATTAGCTCAAGGGTCATGGGCCATGTTAGGAACAAGTTTCAAGCATGAACACATGGGCCCATTTGGAACAATTTCAAATTTGGTCATTATTTGCTTCATGCACTTTTCCAAAAATTGGTCAACTTTAGCAGTGCATATCTTCTTCAATTTTAACCCTAAGAAGGTGTTCTTGGACTTTTTAGAAATCTTAGGATGTCTTCTAAACAACCTCTTTGGTTTCATCTCTATTTGATCTTCCATGTTCATGTAAGAAGCTTTGACCCAAAAGGTGTTTTTGTTGACTTTTTGAAATGACCTATAATGTCTGAATTTATATCTTTTCATGAGTGTATTTTTTGAACCTGAGGGCTGAAGATGAGTTCTAGGGAATTGGGTTCTATTCAAAATGAGCCTTGGATGATAAATTTATGATAAAGTATGAGAAAGTTATGCCTGGTCAAAGTTTGGTTGACTTTTCCTATAGAAACCCTAATTTAACAACTTTTGAGTTTTGATGAATTTGGGGCATTCCTTGGGGAATCATGATCAACCCTTGATCAAATGATGGATATTACTTCAAAATGTTGATGTTGACCAAAAATCTTGAAGTTTGACTGTATGTGGCCCACGATTGACTTTTGACCTAACACAGTTGATTTTCAGGCATCTGAGCAGTTGACTGAGTAAACTTGTAGTGCAAGGCATGAAACTTAGCATGGATGATATTGAGAACATATTATGGCAATGGAAATAACTTGGGACCCTTGGAAATCAAACATCTTGATGAAAATGGAAACCCTAGTTTGAGGCTCATTGTCTTAGGAGGAGGATTTGTTTGGTCAATCCTTAGGTATCCTTGGGCAAGTTGAGGACCTCTAGGAGCATGTTTTGAATAAAATGAGTGGGTAAATTTTGGGGTACAACAACTGCCCCTGCTCAATCTTCTTAAACTTGAGGATGTAGATTGGCTGGTCTGGCTTTCGTGATCTGAAGGTGGAAGATGATTGAGCACTAGAGTGCCTAGAAATTTGCACTCGCATGAAGTAACACCAATTGGTGATATCGAGAATGGACTTACAGATGCCATTTGGAATTCGACGGAGAATCGTTGGGGATGGGCTTAAAGATGTCATCCAGAAAAGATATCGGTTTCATAAGAGATTCCTTTGCAAGAATTCCTGTACCTGCCGTTGAGGAGGACTTCACCGGGGAATGTTGATTTATGTCCTAGGAAATAGAGTCTAAGAGCATCGATTGTCCATTACTCTACTGGGGAATTAACTCTTAATTGAGGAGGTGGAAGTAAACTGTATGTCTGGTCAGGGTCCAGGATGCATAGCGACTTACTGGGGAAATGTGAAACCGTCCGTGTCTGGTCGGGTCCAGGTCTTACAGTATTGTAAACTGTTGTCTAGAGATAAGAGAGAAGGAACCTGGATAGTAGGGTTGCTTCGAAATGAAATCCTGGATAGTAGGGCTATGAGAAGGAACCTGGGTTGTAGGGTTACTTCGGGATGAAAGCCTGGATAGTAGGGCTTATGGGAAGGAACCTGGATAGTAGGGTTACTTCGAGGTGAAAGCCTGAATAGTAGGGCTAGGAGAAGGAACCTGGGTTGTAGGGTTACTTCGAAATGAAAGACTGGATATTAGGGCTATAGAAGGAACCTGGGTCGTAGGGTTACTTCGAAATGAAAGCCTGGATAGTAGGGTTATAAGAAGGAACCTGGGTCGTAGGGTTACTTCGAAATGAAAGCCTGGATAATAGGTCTTATGGGAAGGAACCTGGATAGTAGGGTTACTTCGAGGTGAAATCCTGGATAGTAGGGATTATGGGAAGGAACCTGGATAGTAGGGTTACTTCGAGGTGAAAGCCTGAATAGTAGGGCTTATGGGAAGGAACCTGGATAGTAGGGTTACTTCGAGGTGAAAGCTTGGATAGTATGGCTATTGGGAAGGAACCTGGATAATAGGGTTACTTCGAGGTGAAAGCCTGGATAGTAGGGCTTATAGGAAGGAACCTGGATAGTAGGGTTACTTCGAGGTGAAAGCCTGGATAGTAGGGCTTATGGGAAGGAACCTGGATAGTAGGGTTACTTCGAGGTGAAAGCCTGGATAGTAGGGCTTACCTTTTTGATCACGTAGATTAGTTAACCCATTTGGTTTTGGGAACTGATTTTCCATTAGCTGTCTGCAGATGTGACGCGTACAACTGCTGGGATTGTTGATGATGATTGTCTTTCCTAAAAAGATAATAGGGTTAATTATATGCGATGCATGAAATGCATGGTGGGACAATGTTCTTAAAATAAATGAGATTATGTTGTATGCGATATGTATGCGCATGTCATGATGTATGAACATGAGATTCTATTGTGCCATATTCGAGTCCGGGAAAATAAATTCACGACTACTGCTGGAGAGTATTGGAAATAACATTCCTGACTGTTATAGAAAACCGTGGTTCTTCTATTTCCGCTAGGGGTGGTGAATGGAGATGACTATGCTGAAGACTTTCTCGTTGTTCACAGATATTCTACCGGGGAGAGACTCTGCTTGAGAATAACTCTGTTTGAGAGAGAAGCTTCCATAGATGAAGGGATAAACTCTCCGGGGATTGAGTTTTTGTATTCAGAGAAATAAACTCTGTTCGGGAGAAAACTTTATGACCCGCTTGCGATTATGAAATTCGGCTGGGGAATATAGATGTCAGATTTCTGAAGGAACCTGGATGGGGAGATTGCTTCCTATTTTTGGGAAGCTGATATCAATGCTTTGATTACCTTTACTCTGTGGGGAGTACAAATGTCACGGGGTCGTATGCACTGATGACTTTGTTTCAAAGTTGTCTCTGCCCCGACACCTGCTGGACAGAGTAACTGTCGGGTTTGACATTTTTTAGTTTTTGTTCCTGTTTCTTAAGTTACGAGCAATTGTCTTTCTATTTCCTATACAAAAATTTATGAATGGAAATCATATTCAAATGCATGTGTCAAGAATAAATTATTGGACGTTCTTGAAAAAAAAATAGAAAAAAGAAAAACAAATAGTTTTGTAAAAATGACTTGTATTAATTTTCGAAGTTGGCCTATAAAGGGCGCTTTTATACAAGGAAGCTGACGCTCTAGTAAGAGGACGCCGCCGTGAAAATGGAAGCTATACAATATTATGTACAGTGAAAAGAAAACATCTATGTGCAACAATCCCATTGGGTTCCAATTATGCTATTGTCGCTATGTCTTCGAGCGTCTCATCACTTTGCTGCTTGTCCAAAGCTGATTAGATTGATCAGTGTCGTTCGAGCTTGGTAGTTGATACTGAGGTCTGATCACAAGGTGATCCAATGAGACATAGTGATATGCTTTACATCCCTAACTTTTTTCTGGACTGCCCTTTCGGGTTTTTAGTCCACCGGGATACCCTTTCTTGCCCAAGCCGCCTTTCAGGTTTTCGATTTGCCGGGTGTACAAATTTTTTTCGTTTTCATCCCTTATTTTTGCCCGAACACTTTTGGTTCGCCAGGAAGCCCTTATTTTTGCCTAGGCCAGTCAACCTAGCGGGTCTTTAATCATGCGTAGTATCTTTTCATTATGTCTGCATTGACATGGTGAGGAAGGTCGTCACCTTCCATGGTGGTCAGAATCATGGCTCCACCTGAGAAAATGTTTTTAACCACAAATGCACCTTCGTATGTGGGAGTCCAATTGCCCCTGGGATCACCTTGCGGCAATATGATGCGCTTGATTACTAGATCCCCGACTTGATATTCTTGGCGTATGACTTTTTTGTTGAAAGCCTTGATCATTTGTTTTTGATACATTTGACCATGACAGACAGCAGTAAGGCTCTTCTCATCGATCAGATTCAGTTGGTCAAGTCGAGTCTGGATCCAGTCGTCTTCGTTCAAACCCGCATCTTTCATAATCCTTAAAGAAGGGATCTGGACCTTAATGGGTAGGACTGTCTCCATGCCATATACCAGAGAGTAGGGTGTTTCCCCTGTTGACGTCCGTGCGGAGGTGCGGTACCCATGAAGAGAAAATGGTAACATCTCATGCCAGTCTTTGTATGTCACCGTCATCTTCTGTATGATCTTTTTGATGTTCTTGTTAGATGCTTCAACAACGCCATTCATCTTCGACCGATAGGGAGAAGAGTTATGACGTTGTATCTTGAATTGCTTACAGAGCTTGGTGATCATCGTGTTATTGAGATTGGTACCATTGTCAATGATGATTCTCTTTGACACACCATACCGATAGATCAGGTTATGCCTGATAAACCGCGCCACAACATTCTTGGTAACAGTAGCAAAGGAGGCAGCCTCAACCCATTTTGTGAAGTAATCAATGGCCACCAGGATGAAGCGATACCCATTGGAAGCGGTAGGTCTAATCTCTCCGATCATGTCAATGCCCCACATGGCAAAGGGCCAAGGAGCCATCAAGATGTTTAAAGGAACCAGAGGCACATGCACCTTATCAGCATAGATTTGGCACTTATAACAAGTTCGGGAGTGCTGATAACAATCTGCTTCCATAGTGGACCAGTAGTATCCTGCCCGTAGGATCTTCTTAGCCATGGTATGTCCACTTGAATGGGTTCCGAAGTACCTTCATGTAAATCTGTCATAATCCTCTCTATTTCGCTCTTATCTACACACCACAGTAAAGTAGAGTCATGGTTGCGCTTGTAGAGGATTCCATTACCGAGGAAGAATTTCATGGCGAACCTTCTTAGAAACTTCTTATCATTGACAGATGCCCCTCCGGGATACTCTTGAGTCTCGAGATACCTTTTTACTTCGTGAAACCAAGGTTTGTCTGCTACCTCTTCAGTATCAATCTCCCACCAATGCGCTGGCTCATCCAACCTCTCAATGGTGATTCAGGGAGCTTCGTTGTCCCACTTAACTTTGAACATAGAAGACATGGTAGCTAGAGCGTACGCTAGCTGATTCTCCTCTCGTGGGAAATGTTCAAAGGTTACCTCCTCAAAGTATGGGAGCAACGTCAGTACATGCTCTTTGTATGAGATGAGATTCAGATGCTTTGTATCCCACTTTCCTTTGATCTGACTTATTACCAAGGCAGAATCCCCGAAAACGTCCAAGAACTTGATCCTCGGGTTGATAGCGGCTTTGAGACCCATGATGCAGGCTTCATACTCTGCCATGTTGTTAGTGCAGTTGAAACATAGTCGGGCAGTGAAAGGAGTATGACAGCCCTCAGGAGATATGATTACGGCACCAATTCCATTACTGAGTGCATTCGAAGCTCCATCAAAAACCATAGTCCATTGGGATCCTTCTTCAGGTTCTTCATCCGGTCCATGTTCTTCATAATCAATCACCAGCATAATATTCTCATTCGGGAACTAAATATTCATGGACTGGTGGTCATCCACGACCTGATGAGCCAAATGAGCAGCCAATACACTTCCCTTGATTGCTTTCTGGGTTGTATATTGTATATCGTATTCAGTTAAGATCATCTACCATCTCGCTATTCTTCCGGAGAGTGCGGGCTTCTCGAAGATGTACTTGATTGGACCCATCTTAGATATCAACGGAGTAGTGTGGGTCAACATATACTCTTAGTCGGCGAGCAGCCCATGCCAAAGTGCAGCAAGTTTTCTCGAGCAGTGAGTATCTGGTCTCACAGTCGGTAAACTTTTTGCTAAGGTAGTATATTGCATGCTCTTTTCGACCAGATGTGTCATGCTGGCCCAGCACACACCCCATTGAATTGTCTAACACTGTTAAGTACATTATCAAAGGTCTACCTTCAATTCGAGGCATCAGAATTGGTGATTCTTGAAGGTATTCCTTGATTCTTTCTAAAGCAGTCTGGCATTCTTCATTCCACTTTACCACTTGATCTTTCTTCAGGAGCTTGAAGATTGGCTCACAAGTAGCAGTCAAATGTGAAATGAACCTGGCGATATAATTTAGGCGTCCCAAGAAACCTCTAACCCCCTTCTTTGTACGGGGATCCGGCATCTCTTGTATGGCCTTTACCTTTGCAGGGTCTACCTGAATAGCTTTGTCACTGACGACGAAACCCATAAGCTTACCAGACCTTATCCCGAAGGTGCACTTGTTTGGATTCAACCTCATCTTGTATGTCTTCAACCTGTCAAATAGCTTTTGCAGATGATCAAGGTGTTCTTCCTCGGTTTGAGATCTGGCTATCATATCATCAACATAAACCTCTATCTCATGGTGAATCATATCATGGAACAAGGCGAGCATGGCTCGCTGATAAGTTGCCCCAACATTCTTCAACCCAAAAGGCATCACCTTGTAATAGAAGGTGCGCCACTGTGTGATGAAGGTTGTCTTGTCCATGTATTCATGAGCCATCTTGATCATGTTGTAGCCAGAGAAACCATCCATGAAGGAGAAGATTTTGTGTTGTGCGATGTTGTCAACCAGAACATCAATGTGGGGAAGCGGGAAGTCATCCTTGGGGCTTTCCCTGTTCAGGTCTCTGTAGTCTACACACATCCATACCTTACCGTCTTTTTTAGGTACGGGAACGACGTTAGCAACCCACTGCAGATAGGAGGTGACAACTAAGAACCCAGCGTTGAACTGTTTCATAACCCCTACTTTGATCTTCTCTGACATTTCAGGGCGCATACGACAGACTTTTTGCTTAACCGGGGGACATTCTTCTTTAGTCCGCAGATGATGAACAACAATATCAGTGTCTAAACCAGGCATGTGTTCATATGACCAGGCGGAGATCTCAACATAGTCGTGCAATATCCGTATCAACCGTTGTTTGACACTAAGTTCCAAATTTGCACCGATCTTGACTTCTTTTATGTGTACCTCCGTGCCCAAGTTTATCGTCTCAACTGGCTCTTCATGAGGCTGTATAGCCCTTTCTTCCTGCTGTAACAGTGTAGCAAGTTCTCTAGGCACATCATAATCTTCCTCACCTTCTTCCTCGGATTGGTTGATCGGATTTTCGAAGTTATAACTGGCAATAGCATAACTATTATCAATGGGATCCAAAGTGGATATGGATCTGCAGTTTGATATGTAAGTGTGTGTAAGAGCATACCTGTAAAAAGCAGAAAAGAAAAACAGAGAGCGCAAAATTTGTATGCAAGAAACGTCCAATGTTTTATTGATGACATATGAAAATGACATATAATAACCCCCACAAATAAAACCATTGTGCCTCGGGTAAGACACAAGGCCATAGAGTTTAAATTGTTTATTACAAATTCGAAAAACAAGTAAGACAATTACTGCTGAACAAAAGAAATTGGCACAAAATCTCTGTCCTTCCAGTTACTAGGTCCACCATTGGTAGTAGGGTAGATCCAGCTGTTAATATCAGAATCTTCCTCATTGTCTTCAATAACATTGACCCCACGATTGTTGATTCATAGGGGGGGTCCTCCAGCCCGAGCACGTCGAACAACCCTTTGAGCTCTTGAAGTAAAGCCCAAACAAAATTTGTCAATTTTATGAGGAAAATCAGGGAGCTGCCCCCAAATGGTACACCCACCTTCTTCAACTACTGCTCTGGCGTCCTTGAGAGAAGCCATCTTCAAAGGAGATTTGGTGCTGGTGATAGTATCGGTTGACGCCATAATTTGGGGAACCTCTTCAAAGTTTTGACAAGGAGTCTCTATGAATTCCCCGTCCATCTCAACATACCCGAAAGATTTCATGTGGCTTACCATATACTCCTCTTCACCATGCATAGTGACAATCTTCCCCTTCACCAGATACTTCAGCATTTGGAGCAGCATAGAAGTGACGGCCCCAACTTCATGGATCCACGGGCGACCCAACAAACAAGAGTATGACGGCCCGATATCAATAACGTAAAAGGTGGATTCAAAGGTCTGAGAACCCACTTTGACATGGATGTCCACCTCCCTATGCACCATTATTTTTAACCCGTCAAAAGCCCTCACCACAATATTACTGGGCTTTAGGGTCAAGCCTTCACAATCTAGCCGACCAAGAGCCTTCTTAGGCAGAACATTCAGTGAAGATCCAGTGTCCACTAGCACATGAGCCATAGTAGTTCCCCTACATTCGATAGAGACATCCAGAGCATCATTATGCTTTCTCCCCTTTGGTGTCAGGTCGGCATCTGAAAAACCCAATCCATTGTCAGCAGTCAAACTGGCCACACAGTCTTTGAATTGGTCGGCGGAGGTTTCTTACGACACATGCACAGTATTGAGAAACACAATCAAAGCCTTTGCATGGGCCTCGAAACATAGCAGCAGAGACAACATTGATATCTTCGAAGGGGTCTTCCCCAGCTGCTCGACCATATTGTAGTCGCTCTTCTTGATTATTTTTAAATTTTCCTCCATTTCTTGCTTAGAGGATTCAACAACAACTTTTCTAGGTGCCTCCGTCTGGGCAGGCTCACCTATAGCTTATTTTCCCCGAGTTCCAGATGACTCATCGGAAGGGGTAAACGGGAGTAAGAACGGGAGTAGTAACAGAAGTATCGATAGGAACAACAAATGGAATAACAACAGGCTTAGTGACAGTCTTCAGGGAGATCTCGGGAGAGAAAACCCTTACACTTTGGGTAACTTTGCTGGTCCCGACAATATTACTAATACCGGGATCAACCTCTTCAGTCTTCAAATCTTGTTTGACGCGATGGTAGTAGACGTCAGCACCATAATTCCAAGGGGCATCTTTATCCGAGGAGTGCGGTACGGGACCAGGAAAAGTGATTATCAATGGAGCGATTCTTGGAGCAGGTGTAATCCTAACATGTCTTTTAGAGGAGACCTTGGAAGGATTGGCGTAAATGGTTATGTTGGCAACATCTTCATACGGAACAGTCGGAATCATAGTCTTTTCAAACAAAATCTCTCTGTCATCCATCAGGCATTGAACACCTGCTTTCAGCAAATAGCAACTAGAGGGCAGAGATGAACACATGTGGCAACCTTCACCGTAAACCAGAAATAAACCGTCTAGCAACAAATTCTTCTTGACAGTCATGAGAGGAGTGGAAACTTCATAAACAGAGGTAACAAACACATCAGTATCAATGGCATTAACTCCACGGTTGTGCTTGGGCATGGGAGATGTTATGACATTAGGCTTCTCCGAAGCATCAAACTCAATCTCCTTGGCTTCAATTAGATCCTTATCTTATTTCTCAGAGCCCAGCAGTCATTTGTATCGTGGCTAGGACTCTCAGAATGGTAAGCACACCGAGCGTTTGGATTGTACCGAGGAGATGTGGTGTTAGGATTCTTGGGAGCCTCTTTTAAGGTTGCTAATTTGGATCTTAATAGGTGGGTTAAAACCTCAGTCAACTTCATATTAATCTGGGTGAACTGCCTTTGTGGTATTTCTACCCTTTGCTGATTGTTTCGTTGTTGAGTAGCCGCATGCCCAGGTATCATCACAGCCCCTACAGTTGGACGACACTCAACTCAGCTCTGACCTCTTGGGCTATAAGTGGCATTGTCCTCTTTCTTACCCATGAAGGGATTCTTCACTGAGCTTGATGAGGTATCTTTTTATATTTTTTCACTCCGGATCCCAGCTTCTACCCTTTCTCCGGTCAATATCAGCTCGGTGAAACCAGCTGAGGAGCTACCAATCAAGTGATTGAAAAATGGACCAGACAACGTCCCAAGAAACATGTCAACCAACTACCTATCAGACAAAGGGCTTGGACTCTCCCTGCCAAATCTCTCCAATTCTACGCATAGTCCTTAAAGCCTTCACCTGCACCCATGGACATACTCTAGAGTTGAGTACGGGTAGGGGTAAGGTCAGCGTTATACTGATACTACTTATAAAAAGCAGCAGCCAGATCTTCCTAGTTGTGGACATTGGTCCCCTCCAGTTGATAGAACCATTCAAGCTGAGTCCCGGACAAACTGTCCTGAAAGAAATGGGCCCACAAATTCCTATCAGCAGTGTGAGGCTGAATCTTCCTCACATAGGAACGAAGATGAAGCTTGGGACAAGACACCCCATCATACTTCACAACAACCGGAGCCTTAAACTTCTGTGGGATGACTACCCCAAATACCAAACCCAGCTCTTCAAAATCCAGCCCTGGTATTCTCTGGATCTCCATTGTGCTCAGCTGATCTTCTAACTGTTTGTATCTATCCTCTGTGGGAGGATACTATTCATCATTGTAGTCTGTATCATTATCAGAAACTTCATGGATAGGGTCCTCCTCCCTTGTCTCTCTCTCTTGATTCTCCCCTTCTTTGGACGAGGAGGTCAAATCAACCGGTTGCTTGAACAACCCCTTGAATCTTCTTCCCAGATTAAGGACACCAGCGGTCTTCTTCTTCTTCTTCTTCTTCTTCTCTTTCAGGATAAGGGCTTTCAGATCTTCCCGTCCCTTAGCTAAGGCTACAAACATTTGCTGAAATTGGGCATTTTGTGCCTGTAGATCCTTGATGCTTTGTTCAGAAGACATTATTGTTGAAATAAACATCGAAGAAGATGAGAAACTTGTTATGGTACCTGTTTATGCAATGTCATGGATGATATGCGTATGCAATGATTTCAAGGATTCTTAAAAGCTCAAATTTGTTTAACCAAAAGAAACACACGTTAATTGTATTAATAAGTTCGAATTGTTACAAAGAGTTCCTTTAGGCTTACAATTAAACAAAACAAAACTTAAAGCAAAAAGAAAATTAGGTCTCCCATGAGCGCATCCTCTTTGGTGCAATGTAGGCGTTTATATTCCTTTCTTCATGAAGTAGCCTAGTGATTTCCAGGACCTTCTTCTCACTGGCATAGAATTGAGTTTCAAACGTATCCCACTCCTCTTTAAGTTGAACCCAGGATTTTTGTAACTCCTCATGATCAGTTGGCATGTCAAGATGAAGAACAAGAGAAGGAGTGTCTCCTTCAGCAACTAGTTCCATAATCATAGGTAGGATGGCGGGGTAAGGCATAATATGACTTTGGGCGCGGGCTCTTACCCATCTGAGATAAGGCTCAAGAGGGATGGAATTCTTGTGCCCCAGTGTCTTGCTATCAACTCTATGTACCATGCCCCAAGCTCGCATGAACCTTTTACGGTAACCCTGAGCATCATTCTCATAGTCGAACGTAATTCCTTAGACAAGTGTATCGTGAGGACCATCCCTTCTCGCATAACCAAACTATCGCAGTGCCAAACAAGGATTATAAGTGATTCCTCCCCTAATTCCTAAGAGAGGGACATTAGGGAATTCACCACAATGATCGATAATGGTAACATCTTCCGAGGATCGTGAACACCAATGAATGTCTGAATGTGTAAGGGACATCAGCCTATGAGACCATTTCATACCCTGCCCATTCTTCAAAATAGACCTGGGTAGGTGCGAAATAAACCACCTAGCCAATAGAGGGGTGCAACACATAAGGGTCCCCCTTCTTTTTAGAGTGTGAGCATGCAGAGAGTGTAGAATATCCCCAAGTAATGTAGGCACTGGATTATGAGACAGAAAAACCTTAATCATATTCACATCTATGAGTTGGTCCACATTAGGGAATAGTAACATCCCGTAGATGAGGAGTGCCAATACCTCTTCAAAAGCTTTTAAATCCAAGGTATCCCAAAAATAGTGAGCTTTCTCGAATAGAAATTTAACCGGGATTCCTTGGACACTTCCCCTAGTTTCCCAATTTGTCACTACATCGGATCGTTGTAAGGACATAGCTCGAGCAATCTCTTCGGACTTTGGATGTTTTTCTGTACCGTTGAAAGGTAACTGATCAAGAATAGGTACCACCAATAACCGAGAAAATTCCTCCATAGTAGGCACTAGCTGGTAATCTGGGAAGGTGAAGCAGTGGTGCAAAGGATCAAAGAACTGAAATAACACTTTTAACAATTCTTCATCAGGTTTTGAAGTGACCAAGTTGAGCAACCGACCATGTTTTTCGGTGAAGGGAGAGCTTTCAGGAATCCTTAATGCCAAGTCCTTTAGTTGAGGAGGTACTTTCACAAGGTTAATCTGGATAGTGTTCCTGCGGGCGGATGCCATGTCCTACAAAACAAAGCAAAGACGAGCCCTAGAAAATCCTTGAAATGGTTAGTATGATATGCCATGTTTATGATGTCATGATTATGCTAAGAAATCACATGTATAGCAAGCAACAAACAAGTCACACCAAGTCCTTAGGTTTAAAGCCTGCATGATTTTTAAGGTCATACCCTCTTGAAGCTGGATTGGTTCAACCTGTCCTATAAATAGTAACCGGGTTCTAAGGGATCTTAATATCACCGATATTTCCCCCAAGCTTTGTTCAATAGGCAATTGACTCGCAACCAAACAAAACTCAGGAGTCAAACTTCAATGAGTGTAGCATCGAGTATCTGTCGACCTTGGGAAAACACCAAAGTCAGCCATCTCACTACGTCCTACTGGACAACTTGTGCAATTAAAGGTTCTAAGGTCAGTTGATGCTTTATGACACCACGCAGTGGCCCCATATTCTCCTTGATTGACTCAAGGGATACCGGTACCAACCAAAGTGTCTCATCAACATAGTTAATGCTTCAACCGTGTTGGTATACCCCGCACAGTTACCTCACAGTTTATTGCTATTTACCTAAAAGGAATTCCTCTGATTCGGGTTTAGGATCCAAATAGCCCAAACAAATACCTTTAAAAGTAAATCAGACAAGACAAACCAAAGAAGCAATTAAGAATGACCTAAATCCTAAGGTGTACCCCACTTATTTAGTCCCCAGCAGAATCGTCAGTTTTGTGATACGGTGGTAGAACCGACTGTTAATACTGGTTTTGCGTTTTTTGTTTACAAATGTCGCGGTAAGAAAGAGTTGCCACCGTCTTTTATTTCATCCAACAAAGGAAAAGGAAAAAGAACATAAAAACCATTTTTCGAGATTTTCTGAGTACGGGGGGTAGATTATAGAAAGGGAAGGTGTTAGCACCCTTTCTATCCGTGGTTTTCCACGGGCTCTTAGGTACTTGCTCATTTTGAAATTGCTTGTGTGTGTTTTGAAAAGTTTTTGTTTTAACTTCGTGGTAACCCTTGTATCTGTCCTCAAGAATGTGACAAAGTTGTTTTTGAAAACTGTTTTGAAGGTGTTTGTGTAAAAGAGTTTTTTATTGTTTTGAGCAAGTACTTAAGATTTTCTACCTACTCGAAAAAGACTGTTCATTCTCGTTTCCTTTAGACAACACTATCCTACTATTAAGGAGTAGGTAGCCCCATCATTGGAGTTTTAAGGGACATTCGAAGGGACAATTACGGTCACAAAAGCAATGGTTAGGAAACTTTAGTAATTACCCTAAAGTCTTAAAGATTTTTCTGAGGCAACATTCAAACGAGTCATTTTTGATCTTTTGAGACTAGAGGGAAACCACTAAAACTCCCTATACTTCATAACCGTTTAACGAAGGCAACCGAAGTGAGGCAAATCCTAGGAGTGAGCATGTGCATGTGTTTGATTTCAGTTTATTTAATCTTTGCACAATTAAGGTGATCTATTGTTTTAATTTCATTTGTCTTTTGCATGCAAGCTTATTATCCATACATCTAGACAGTTCATAGTTGCGGAAATTTAAAAGTGCGAGAAATTAAAGTCCTAACTATTACAAGGCCTCGGGGAGGGGGTTACATAACCAAAATGGGGATTAAATAGTAAGTAAAAAGCGGTAAAATAAACCATAATTAAAAACTATTACAAACCTCGAAACAGTTACAATAATTGGAATTATAAATAAGTAAATGCGCGCGAGACAAATTACATATGGGAATCAAAGTCTAAATTTGAAGGCAATCAAAGAAAATATTTTTGTTATTTTTTATTGAGAAAATTAAATATTTGCAAATTAAACCTAATTTTCTAATTAATTTTAATTATGGAAAAAGAATTTAAATTGCCCTAATTAAATTAATCTAATTAATCAATGAAATAAAATATTTTATAAAAAAAATCTGATTTTAATGTTTTTATGATTTTTTGATTTAATAAAAAAAGTGATTTTTGTTTTGCAAAAAATAATTAAACAAATAAATAAAACAAAAGAAATTGAAAAAAAGAAATAAATTGGGCCTGATGTTATTAGCAATCTCGGGTGTAAGGAGTTGAATTTTTAGGCCCAAGATTGATGGCCCACCTGCTTGCGTGTGGATCCAGTGTAGCTGGCCTCTGAGGGTTCACCATGGTCCGCCTATGCTGAGCATTAGATCTGGCTGGAGATTGATCCAATGGATAGATTTGAGGACGCATGAAGGTCCTTTGAAGGTGAGGCGTATGGGCCTGCAACTCATGTTAGGAAAATAATAAAATGCCTGGACCTGGGATCGAACCCAGATCCTTCCTCTTACCAGCGTTACCCATTTCCGATCGTGCTATCTTGTTTATTTGTTAATATAATAACATAATGACATTATAAAAGAAACAAAATGATATGCCTCAAGAAGCATGCGCAATTTAAAATCCTCTAATGGTTATCAGCCACATGATCGTCTTCTCTCCAGGACTGTTATCTTTAATACCAGACCTTTATCTACAGGCAAAACTATCACTAAAGGCTATAGTGACAGTTTTTGTCCATAGCTATAACCCTGCAATATTCAAAAACGTAATACAAGCCAAATAAATCCTAACTAAGGGCATAAATAAACTAGAAATTATGCCATGAGTTCATTGGTACCCATGATCTGTCCTAATTTTGCCTCTATAGAGAATCCCCAATTTGAGACCTTGAAACCCTAACAATGGCATCGTGCCATTCCTGCAGCCATACTCAGATTAGACCATCCAGAAACATTGCAAACGTGATAACAAACTCATATGTATGATTAAAACATGTTTATGCTTGGGTAAATTAACGAAATCAAAATTGTAAATAGGAGGAAAATCATGAGGCACGTATAACGTGATTCTTGGTGCTTCAGAGCCTGGTAATGGGTGGAAACGCTTCATTGAACGTCCAGGAACGTGATTTAATCCTTGAAACGGCTTGTGGAGGAAATTGAACTCTGCACTTTTTTGACAATAAATTGGATTTTGTTCTTGGCTTAGAGGCAGGTTGCACGTCTCAGTCCTTGTTATTTTTATCAGGTTTTGTTATGTTTATGTAGTAGCACGAATTAGGTTAACAAAACTAACTTAAATCTTGAAGATTGAATGAGAAAAAGATTTGATTTGAAAGTGATATTCTTTGTTTCCAAAATTGGCTAAATCATGCAATTTTCACTCCAATCAGCCCTTGCACGATTTATTCTTGATATGCTAGCTTTTGTTGTCCATTGTTTGATGAGAAAAGATTCAGAAATCATATCTTACATATTTCCTATTATTTCTTTATTTAATTTTGACTTTTGATGAATAAAAAATCAAAATAAATAATAAAAATAACAAAATAAAGTATGAATGAGCTCAAGGATCGCGGGCCATGTTAGGAACAAGTTTCAAGCATGAACACATGGGCCCATTTGGAACAATTTCAAATTTGGTCATTATTTGCTTCATGCACTTTTCCAAAAATTGGTCAACTTTAACAATGCATATCTTCCTCAATTTTAACCCTAAGAAGGTGTTCTTGGACTTTTTAGAAATCTTAGGATGTCCTATAAATAACCTCTTTGGTTTCATCTCAATTGGATCTTCCCTGTTCATGTAAGAAGCTTTGACCCAAAAGGTGTTTTTGTTGACTTTTTGAAATGACCTATAATGTCTGAATTTATACCTTTTCATGAGTGGAATTTTTGAACCTGAGGGCTGAAAATGAGTTGTAGGGAATTGGATTCTATTCAAAATGAGCCTTGGATGAGAAATTTCTGATAAAGTATGAGAAAGTTATGCCTGGTCAAAGTTTGGTTGACTTTTCCTATAGAAACCCTAATTTAGCAACTTTTGAGTTTTGATGAATTTGGGGCATTCCTTGGGGAATCATGATCAACCCTTGATCAAATGATGGATATTACTTCAGAATGTTGATGTTGACCAAAGATCTTGAAGTTTGACTGTATGTGGGCCACGATTGACTTTTGACCAACACAATTGATTTTCAGGCATCAGAGCAGTTCACTGAGAAAACTTGAAGTGCAAGGCATGAAAATTGGCATGGATGATCTTGAGAACATATTAGGGCAATGGTAATCATTTGGGACCCTTGGAACTCAAACATCTTTATGAAAATGGAAACCCTAGTTTGAGGCTCATTGTCTTAGGAGGAGGATTTGTCTGGTCAATCCTTAGGTATCCTTGGGAAAGTTGAGGACCTCTAGGAGCATGTTTTGAATAAAATGAGAGGGAAAATTTTGGGTACAACAATATATATCCCTAATTTTTCCCCGAACCTTTTTGGTCCACTGGGATGCCCTTATTTTTGTCTAGGCCAGTCAACCTAGCGGGTCTCTTTTATGCGTAGTATTTTTTTACTATGTCTGTGTTCACAGGGTGCGGAAAATATTCACCATCCATGGTGGTAAGTATCATTGCACCGCCAGAAAATATATTCTTGATCACAAATGGCCTTTCGTATATGGGAGTCCATTTGCCCCTAGGATCACCTTGTGGTAAGATGATGCACTATATTACCAGATCGCCAGCCTGATATACCCGATGCTTGACCTTTTTGTTAAAGGCTTTGATCATGCGCTTCTGATGCATGTGACCATGACAAATAGTCGCAAGCCTTTTCTCTTCAATCAAGTTTATCTGGTCCAGTCGAGTCTGAATCTAGTCTTCTTTGTCTAAACCCGCTTCTTTTAAAATCCTTAGGGAAGGAATCTGGACTTCGACAGGTAAGACGACCTCCATGCTGCAGGCTAGAGAGAATGGGGTTGCCCCAGTTGATGTCCGTACAGAATGGTGATAGCCATGAAGAGAAAATGGTAACATATCATGCCAATCTTTGTACGTCACTGTTATCTTCTACAAGATCTTCTTGATGTTCTTGTTGGCGGCTTCCACTGCGCCATTCATCTTCAGTTGATACGGAGAAGAATTATGATGCTTAATCTTGAACTACGTGCAAAGTTCTATGATCATAGTATTATTGAGATTGGTACCATTATCTGTGATAATCCTTTCGGGGATACCATACCAACATATAAGATTATGCTTAATGAACCGGACCATGACATTCTTGGAAATGGAGGCGAACGAGGCTGCTTCAACCCACTTCGTGAAATAATAAATAGCAACCAGGATGAAGCGATGCCCTTTAGAAGCAGTAGGCTTAATCTCTCCAATCATATAAATGCCCCACATTGCAAACGAACAAGGAGAAGTCAAGAGATTCAGAGGGACCAAGTACACATGTACTTTGTCAACATAAACTTGGAATTTATGACAAGTTCTAGAATGATGATGGAAATCAGTCTCCATAGTCGACCAATAGTAACCCGCTCTCAGAATTTTCTTAGCCATTGTATGGCCACTGGAGTGAGTACCAAAGGCTCCTTCATGCATATATTTCATAATCTTCTATGCTTCCTTCTTGTCCATACAACGAAGCAGAATCAAATCATGGTTGCACTTGTACAAGATTCCGTTGCTCAGGAAGAACTTGAGCCTCGAGGTATCTTTTCACTTTGTAAAACCAAGGATTTTCCTCTGTTTCACTAGCATCAAGTTCATAGCAATGTGTCGGTTCATCTACACATTTGATAGTAATTCGAAGAGCCTCATTATCCCATCTGAATTTGAACATAGACGACATGATAGCCAATGCGTCTGCCAATTAATTCTCTTCTCGTGGGATATGTTCAAAAGTGATTTCTTTGAAGTACAAAATTAATGTCAACACATGCTCCCGATAAGGAATGAGATTTGGGTGTTTCATATCCCACTCTCCCTTAATCTGACTGATCACTAGGGTTGAGTCCCCATATACATCCAAGAACTTGATTCTCATATCGATAGAAGCTTTAATACCCATGATGCACGCTTCATATTCGGCCATGTTATTGGTACAACCAAAGCATAATCTGGCGGTGAAGGGCGTATAGAAACCCTTGGGAGAGATAATCACAACACCAATTCCATTACCAAGCGCATTAGAAGCTCCATCAAAAACCAAAGTCCATTGGGATCCTGGATCAGGTCCTTCGTACGGTCCAAGTTCTTCATAATCTGTAACTAGCATAATATTCTCATCTGGGAAATCAAAATTCATAGACCGATAGTCATCTACAACTTGATGAGCCAAATGATCTGTCAATACACTTCCTTTGATTGACTTCCGAGTAGTATATTGAATGTCATATTCAGTCAAGACCATTTGCCGTCTTGCTATTCTTTCGGAGAGAGCAAGTTTCTCGAATATGTATTTTATCGGGTCCATTTTAGAGATCAACAAAGTAGTATGAGTCAACATATACTGCCTTAGTCAGTGAGCAGCCCATGCCAAAGTGCATAAAGTTTTCTCGAGCTGTGAGTATCTTGTTTCACAGTCGGTAAACTTTTTTCTAAGGTAGTATATTGCATTCTCTTTCGACCAGACTCATCATGTTGCCCCAGTACACACCCTATTGAGTTCTCTAACACTGTTAAGTACATGATTAGCGGTGTTGTATCCCAAAATTTCCCCCCCCCCCCATTTTTCATAAGAAAGCACAACCCTAGGGTTTCTCAGATATTCAAGTTGGCTCAGGAATTGATCAGACATATTTTCTTCTGTGGCAGTAAACCAGCAATTAGGTTTTTTCTAGCAATTCTCAAAAGAAATGAATTCTCAAAGACCCAATTGGCTTTCACATGTTTTCATGCTTTTTCAAGTTTACTGAAAGGTTAATGTTTGTTCTCAAGGCATGTTTGTTTGGGACAAGAGATGGAATCTAAGACTGTCGTTTGGGACATTCATGTTTTGTTTGATCCTGGTTAACCAGATAATTTGCGTCTTTTAAAACATTTGCTTGTTTAGGAAATGGAATAGACAGTGCGTGTTTTGATTGGAATGCAGTTGCAAGATTACAAAATTATTGGATTACTTAGAGTTTAAGTTATCAGATGGGAGCATTTTGTTTCAATTATTTTGATTGGGAATCTTTAAGAATTAGTTAGGATGCAAAGAGAAGATTACAAGTCATTGTTGATTAAAGATTTCAATGGACACCAGAATATCTGATCGGAAAATAGCAAGTGTACTATTTTGTCGATGTAGTTTTAGTGATTTTTAATTCACGGATATCGATCTCAAGGATTGCAATGCAAATACGAAATATTAGTCTTATCAAGTAGACAAAAACTAGAAGTTTGTTGTTTGAAAAAAATCTCTACACAAGACAATGTAAAATAATTAACTTTCTTTTAATTAAACAAGCTAGGGGAATGGTTCGGTCAATTTGGCCTATAAAGGTTATTATTCCCAATTTCTTTCAGAAAAATCTATGTTACTTCAATTATCAACCTCTATAGTGTTTTTCCTAAGTCCTTAGAGAAAAACCCTTGAACATGCAAATTAATCCCTATACCCAAGAAGAATAATAATGCATTCAAGTAAATCAATATCAAGGTCATATATGATAATCATAGGGTATCCCTAGTCCTAGGAGATATCTACTATAACCAAATTATACACAAACCCTAACAAATATAGTCCTATATTCATCAGTCATAAGTCAATCTCAATTGTTCCGAAAGAGAATGCATAAAATCATTGTATAATTAAATTGAAGAAACATAATATCTGAATCGAAAAACTAAGGATTCATAATCATTACAAGATCCAAATTAGAACCAACCCCTAGCAAGTGGGGAATTTAGTTATTCATAGAATTCAAGATTAACAAATTAAAAGGAATTGACATTACAAGAACTTAGACTTTGATCTTCAATGGTGACACCTTGAAGTTCTCCGTCAGTCGTAACCTTGCTTCTCCAATCCTTCTCTCCTGTAATCTCTATTTTCTCCAATCCAAAAACATCCTTTCTTTCTTGCCCTAAAGATGTTTTTTTAGTGTCCTCTGGCTCTGCCCCCAGCCAAGTGTCAAAAATACCCTTAATGAATTAACTTGGATGTACACAAAAAAAAATCAGGAATTTGAATCAGCACGCGCTCCGCAACACGGGCCGTGTTCCTTCACACGGGCGCCCGTGTTGCCCTTCAGTGCAACCACGCTTCAGCTCGCTTGATCAACACGGTCCGTGTTCCTGCACACGGGTGACTGTGTGCAGGCTCTGTTTCTGGCACAAAATCCACTTTCCAGGCACTTTTCAACACGGGCCGTGTTGCTACACACGGGGGCCCGTGTTGACCTCTTAAAATTGCTTTTTTCCGGCTCCATTTCATCCGCCTGTGCGCGCCAAAAGTTCCTATTCTCCCATGTATCAACCTGAACATCAACACTACCAAGCACATCATAAAATGGTACTTTTTCAACACTTAAAGGACAATAAGACACAAAGACATCACACAAAAAGAAATACGAAAACTTACTCTAAACACACGTGCAACTACCGTTTAGTGTTACCAAACTATGAATTCTTGTCGGAAAAAGGTGCGAAAACTTACTAGAAATGGTGACCGATCACAACCCCACACTTATCTCATTGCTTGTCCTCAAGTGATGTATTGAGGCGAACAAAGGTCACCAACAAGATTCCTTTCTCCACAACACCCTCACTTCACAATCTAGTCCATGGCATCTTCCGTCAATCTTTCCACCACATTTCCACCTCCGAGCACTATTTTACCTGCAAGCTTTTCACATTCTCACAACATCTCTCCGGGTTAAACTGTTTACACTCACAGTATCAAGGTATGCATATTACTTTTAACTTTGAATAAATTCTCTAATCACTACACACACAGATCACACACACATTCATGAGGTCTTTGGGATGTAACGTGGCTTAGGTTTGGTGGGATAAACAAAGAACGGGATGACAAAGGGTTTTGGTTCTCGGCATTCCTGTAGGGTCCATATTTCTGCTCTTAACGACCTTGAATCGTAAGTATGGGGGTAAAGACTTCCGACTCTTGATTTTAGCTTTTTAGAGTCATTCTAAAGGAGTTTCCAATAAGTGGGCAAGTGTCAAGGCTATTTCCTTCGATTTTCTTATTCTTGAAATACTTTTGTTTTCTTTGGATTTCTCCAGTCTTTTCCCTTTTTTTTTTCTTTTTTTTTCTTTGCACTTGCCCCTTACTCAATGATACATTACCCCACACTTATATTCTGTCATACATTTACAAGATGAAAACACAAATGCCGAGCGATAACATGAATGGTGAAAGGGTGGTAACATGAATAACAATATGAACAAATAAAAAAAAATGGCTCAAGGGGGGTGACTATGGATACAATGCATACAGGATGGTTTAGAAAGGCTCGGGGTTACAGAAAGAACTTGCCTCAGTGTATGTTTTCGTGGTGTGTTTGTGTTAAGGGAAAATACGCAAAATCAAAGTGAATAACGTCATACCTGACTGAACTCTCATATGGAATCACGAATTTAGCTCTGTAACCTCACCGGGTGGGTTTAGCTTGCATGCTCCACAGTGCTGGTGGTGTCATGCAATTTCTCTTTCAATTGCGAAAATGCCACAACACTCTATTGATCAATGTTGATGCTTTGCGTCCTGCCTTCTTCTCTGGATTGTGTTAACTTCCCTGGTGCCTGTGGAGATTAAGTGTGGTGTGTGTTGTTCAACCACTAACTGTTAGCTTGCTCCCTTCCGACTTCTATCAATCACCTGGTAACACCCTGACGGTACTGCATTGGACAACTAAAACACAAATTAAAACAAACAAAGACGCAACAAATCAAATAAATCGACTGAACAAAACTGAACAATAAATAATCAAGCAAACAATAAAATAAAATAAAACCTCCCCCACACCTGAACTAAACATTGACCCCAATGTTTAAATTCAAGTGCGACGGAGACTACCTGCCTACTGAGGTGGTGGAGGAGGGTCCTGTGGGAATTGCAACACGAGACGTCGCATCATAGTCTGGACGTCGTCCACCACAGTTCCTTGTCTGAACAGCTCAACACCTTGCCGCATCTGTTCGGTGCGTATGGCACCAATTTCAGTTTGCACCCACCCCCACTGATCTGAAGTCATAGAGGAGGATCCGGCATACTGTTGGTTGAATTGCGGGTGCTGCTGGTCAGGATGGTCCGGAGCTTGAACGTCATCCTCCATTTCATTACCTGAAAATTTTTGACCACGTGGAGGACTTTCTCCTAGGTTCATACCTGTAGCTACATATAACCAATTACCACGGTTTGCCACAGAAATACAATGAGGTGCCGGTAGTGACATAATGTGTTGCTCATGAATCACCAGGGAGTAATACCCGGGCTGCACTACGATCATCCTTTGATTGACAAGAGTAGTCATGTCAATCTTCTTTCCCGGTAGGGAGGGTTCCTCTATTAGGAGCTGACTATAATTCAAGTAATCAGCCAGTTGCGTAACCATTCCTCCTACCGATATATCTCCATTCGAAGCATGACCAACTTGCTTCAAATGGTTGGCAGCAAATGCCGCCACATTCACCCTTCCTACCTCCAGCATACTATGTAACAGAAACAACTCCCTCTTCGCACACACCCCCGTGCTATCTCCCCTCCCAAACAAAGTAAACGCTAAACCTTTCTGGGCATATCTGAAGCAAGGATTATGAATCCCCGAGGCCTTGGCAGAACTAGGATTGTACCCAGCTTTTCCAGTGATGGCCTCCCAAAATTCAGCAGCAGGGAATGTCTCAGGCGGGGCCCCCGGTCCAGATGACGGCAATTTAAGGGCATCCCCAACCTCTTCTACGGCCAGTTTATGCTGGTTCCCAAACATAAAGAACTCTAAATCACCGTAATACCCCATTTCAGTTCCATTCCACTTGTGTTTCAGTTTAAATTCAACAGTGCTCAAAAATTCAAGAGTTAGGCCCTCAAAGGTAGGTGCCTCAAATAGCATAAACGGCAACATTCCGATGTTATGAAACATACGGAACACCTCATCCTTAAGGCCTAACTTAACCAGTGTGTCTTCACAAATATAGCGGGTCGGGAGTAACTTACGCTGAACCAAAACATCATACCTTTGTTTGTACTTAGGGTCAGCAAAGGTAATACCGTGGGGGTTGTCATCCGCAGTCCTATTTCGTCCGGATGCCCGACTCGTAGCGCGGCGGGGTCTTTGCCTTGGTTCGGATGGCTCGGAGAAATCATCTGTTCTACTGGAACGCCGGATTACTCGCCTTGGAGGCATGATGATGTTCCTGCATAAAGAAGAGAGAACAAAACACAAACCACAACACACAAAAAATTCGAAAATTAAAATTGCCCAAAATTAAAATCTAAAACGGTGAAAGTGTAGAGCATGAAGAGTAGAACAACTTTAATAAAAGCACTTTGGTGTTTTGATGAGTGGGTGATGGTGTAAAAGTGAGTTGTTTAGCTCTTGAGGCTAGGTTTCAATGGAGGATATGAGTGAAAAGTGGGAGAATGAAGTGAGAGAAAGGTTATAATTCAGGTTTTATTTAGGTGGGGTCCACTTAAAATCAAAGAAGACCAAATTTCAAAAGCTGAACACGCCCAGTCACACGGTCCGTGTGTACGAACACGGGTACCCGTGTGAAAGCTCTGACTTTGCACTTCTTTTTTTTCTTTTGCGCGCTCTTGTGGTCTGGGCTCAACACGGACCGTGTGCCAGGACACGGACACCCGTGTTTCTTCTCTGATATACACTAATTTTGAATTTCCTTAATGCTTTTTGACTGAAGTTGCTTCTACCGATCCAAGTCTTACACCATCCTACAAAAATAAAATAAAATAACACAAAAACACAAGAAAATGTTAAAGTAAAAATACGTAGGTTGCCTCCTACGAAGCGCTTCGTTTAACGTCGCATGGTGTGATACGGTGGGAGAACTGACTAGTGTTTCGCGTTCGTATTCGCACTTGTGCGGTTGAGCAAGAGTCGCCACCGACTTTTTATTTTATCCTAAAGGAAAGGTTAAAAAAGCACAGCAAAAACCTTTTGAGATGTTTTCTTAGGTTCGGGGGGTAGATTATGAAAAGGGAAGGTATTAGCACCCTTTTCATCCATGGTTATCCATGGGCTCTTAGTTACTTGCTTAGATCAATCTTGCCTTGGTTTTCAATTGTTTGGAACGGTGCTTTGTGTGTTGTTTTGAAAAATGTTTTGAAAAGATGCCTTGTGCTAGGCTAACCTTGTAACAATTCTTTACTCGAATATTTTACAAAAGGTGTTTTATCTTTTAAAAAGATGTTTCAAGGGTTTGAAAAGTTGATTTTTGAAAGTCTTTGTGAAGTGGGTTTTGAAATTAGGCAAGTGTTTTTGCAAATTGATCTCAAGTAACTAAGAGTTTTGTCTACCCTATTGTACTCAAAGGTTTTTGTCGTGTTTTAACCCCTTTTAACAATTTTGTTCTACCATTGAAATTGGTAGACAATCTTGCGTTTAGGAAGTTTATTCAGGACGGGCGCGGGTCATCGTATGGACCATGAATGCAATGGTGCCAAGTGTCTTTGGCAATTTATTTCGAAGGGACTATGATCATTCCGTTAGGCAACACTTTGAGGGACTTATGATCATTTGATTTTGTTTTGCCAAAGATACTCGACGTGCAAACATGGCCCATTTTGGAAGGCAACATGCGGGATTACCCTAGGGGGTGCAAGTGTGATTTGTGTATTGATTACATGCATTTGTCTGGTATTAGGTTATCTAGCGTTTGATTTTATGTACATACAAACCCTAGGTCTAACCATGGTATAATTGAAAACTGTAAATTGCGGAATGTAAAATCTACGCTATTACAAAATAGTGTCCGAGAGTGGGGGCATAAATGTACAAAGGGGATGAGACTTATAGTACCTAAATAAATTACAACCAAATCGAAGTCGCAACCAAGTATAAACATCGAATATACAAATATAAGATAAAAATGTGTATAGGGCAATGTATTGTGTAAGTGTAAATGTGAGATGTATATGAGTATGTGTAATTATGTACAAGTGCGAATTGTGAAGTTGAATCGTATTAGGGTTTGACCTAGATATGCGTCTTAGTGAATATTTGATTTTTGTGTGCTTAATTATGTACAAAAGAAAAAGAAAGTGTTTTGATTTATGTTCAAGTTTTTAATTAGATTTATTATGCATATAAAAAAAAGAAAATATTTTAATCGAATATTTGTGAATGTTAATGTTAGAGCAATGTATTTAAATTATTATGTACAAATATGTATATTAAAAAAAGGTTTTCAATTTTAATTATATGATAAAAATGATATGTATTATTTTATATACAACTATATTTTAATGTGTATTAAGAAATATTTTCAAGTTAATTATGTATAAAAAGTATCTTATTATTTTATACACAAATATCTATCTAAAAAAAAGATGTCTTAACCATATGATAAAAATGATATTTTATTTAAGTTAGTATTTTACAAGAAATAAAAAAAAGAGTAAACATTTGTTTATAAAATAAAATAAAAAAGGTTAGTATTTTACGCAAGAAAAACAAAAGAAGTAAATATGGTTTATAAAATAAAAAGAGGGTTAGTGTTTAAAAATGGTTAAGTAAAGAAAAAAAATATTAACTTGGGCTTCAGAGGAAAATGAGGATGGGTCAGGCCCAATGCTGGAAACAAGTTTTAGGGTTAGGCATTTGTTTGTTCAGAACACACCAGGGCTTGAACGGCGCCGCGTTCGTATGTTCGTCTTCGTCGCCTTCTGACCAATGCTCCTCCATCCGGCCACCGGTATTGCTTCCCAACCTCTCTTCCCTCCAAGGCGTAAACTTCGCATCCTCTTGACTTAGGGTTCGTTCCATCGTTTTATGTTCTTATCTCTTTTCTTTTACGAATTGCATGTTTTTGATTTGAATTTTTGACTCTTAAATCTGTGCTATTGTGAGGTGGTGGAGAAAGAGAGGGAGAAAACTCACTACCTGATCTTGGAGATGGAGGAGAGGTGGGTGGAGGCGTTGAGGAGGCCGGAGCGGCGGTTCGCTGAAGAAACTGGATGCTTGCTTTTCTTCTGATGCTTTCCTGGTATTCTTGTATATTTCTTTTGCTTGTTAGGGTTTTGATGATGATGTGTGCTGAGGAGCCCTTAATTCATTCACTTCTTTATCTTCTTCTTCTGTGCCCCTGAATATTTGCTTATGTTGCCCTGAACATGCTTCCTTCTTCTTCTTCTCTCGTGTTGCCTTTGCCTTTGTTTGTCTTGAATGTTTTTGAACAGTTATTGCCTTGGACTGGATGCCTTTCTGAGATTTAATGCCCGATGATGTTCATGCTGAGGGCTTAGGAATTGGTTTCGTGCTTGACAGTAGGTTTGATGGATTTGGATTTTGTTTATCAGGTTTTGAAAGCTAGGCCATGTCTTGATGGTTTGGCTTTTGAGGTTAAGACAGGGTGTTGGTGTCTTTACTGATGCAGATTTTGGGTTTGTATGTTTATGTTTTAGGGGTTCAGGCTTGACAGTAGTAGTGTTCTTTGATTAGGCAGGTTGTGGCATTTTCAAGTTATGTGTTTGTATGTTCTTGAGGGTGAGGTTTGATGCTTGAGGTTTTTGAGGTATGAATGTGAGGCAGTAAGTTTTGGGCCTGAGATTGTGTGTTTGAACTTGCAGGTTATCAGTTTGAAGCTTGAGGTTTTTTGTTTTTGTATTATGTTGGTTTAGTTTGACAGTATGATGGTTGAGGGGTTATGTTTCAGTTTTGAGTTTTGGAAAAGGTTTGATAACTTATGAGGCTTGGGTTTAACACGGTCTTTGGTTAGGTTTCTGCTTCAGTATGTGTGACAGGCAGGTTGTTGGTAGTTTTGTGTATATGTTTTTTGTTATGACAGGGTATTGGTGGTGCTGATATAAAGTTTGAGATGTGTTTTGATAACTTGGTGTGTTTTTTAGACAGGTATCCGGTTATGGCCTATGCTGGTTTTGTTCTGAGTTATAGAGGTGATATTGGTGCTTGGCTCAATCAGTATGTTTTCTTGTGTTTTTTTGTCTTCTTTCTATTGGTCTTTGGCGCCCAGTCTTCATTCAAAACTTTGGTATTCTCTTTGACCCAAGTTTGCTGGGTAGTTTCACAAGGTTTCTTGGCATTTTTCCATTTTTGGTAACTGTCTATGCTGTGTAGTTTTGAACAATGCTGAATTGTATCTTCTTTTTTGTATATCTTTTCTGTCTTGTTATATAGCCTATGCCTAAGACCTGAACTCTGCTGCTTTATCTCTCTTTTTCCTCTCCAAAGTACAGTTAATATAATATTATATGATTTATGTTGTACTTGGTTCTGAAGGGGCCTATGGGAAGTGATGATTTTAAGCTTGCATACCATTTTGCTTTTGACAGCTCTGCTACACTTTTTGCATTTCTTTGATATTTTGGGATTTTGACTTTGACAGCAAGTGTACTTTTGGGTAATCCTTGAGTAAACTTAGGCATTTTGACAGTAACTTCCCTTTTGCTTTGGATAGAAAGTTGAAATTGGATTTTTTCAGTTTAGTTTGAATTGGAAATTGAGATTCTATGCAGCTTGAATTTTTAGAAATTATGCATTTGACATTTGCATTTCATGAACAAAAAATCTTCCCTCTCTGTGAACTGGGAGAAATCCCGTGATTTGCAGAGAGGGTCAACTGATCCCAGTCAGTGGCCCCTAATGATGAGCAACTTTAACTGTCTTTTAATTAACTGCTTTCTGACTTCCTCTTTCTTTTTGCAGATAAAAAAATGGAGCACCGGCATGAAGTGAAGAATGAAGAATTTAGAAATAGGATAGAATTTTTATTTTCAGTTTAATTCTTGTACATTATTATTATTTTAAATACTTTGTAATAAATATTAGTATCCAAATAATAACAATTGTGACAATTATTAAATGTGAAATAAAAATTCCATTGATATTTAATTTTCTTTCAATTCCTTTTCTTTAATTGTTTATTTGTTATTTATAGTTCCTTAAATAAAAATAAAATGAAAGTTTAAATTTCAAATATTTTAATTCTTAGAACCATAAATAATCAACTAAACCTTTGATGATAAAAAATAAATGAACTCGACGTATCCATTATTCAAAGCAACGCACGGTCGAACACAAAAATTTAATCAGATGCAATTCTTTTCTCACTGATCCTTTTGCCAAGCACTGTAATTCCACACTACACACACCCCTTTTGATTGGTGAATTCAAACCGACTGCCTCATTTACTGATTAAATCAAGATAACGCGAATTTTAACCCGAATCTTGGAATAAACTGCAAAATGTGGTAGAATTTAAATTCTTCTGAGAATATGCCCATAAAACCTTAATTTCTGATTAAATGCTAGATAACGCTCGCCTGATCAAAATTGAACCAAAAATCATCCCAACCCTAAGCCAACTGTATGAGACAAATCAGAGCTCTGAAAATCAGTAAAAACCCTAATTTTGCTTGACTGTCAAGAAAAGTCCGTTTGTCCGATTCTTGCGTTAGTTTGAAAAGTCAGGAAATGTTTGAGGCTGATATTTCTTGGGGAAAAACGCGAGGGCAAATTTTGGGGTACAACAGTTGCCCCTGTTCAATCTTCTTGGACCTGAAGAGTTAGATTGGCAAGTTTGCCTTTCGCGACTTGAAGGTAAAAGGAGATTGGACACTAGAGTGCCCGGAAATTTGCACTCATCAAAGCACTGGATGCGGGAATGGGCTTAGAGATGCCATTTGGAGATGGGCTTATCGATGCCATCTAGGAGAGTGACAGAAACTTGTCGGGGATGGGCTTAAAGATGCCATCTGGAAGGGAACATTAGGAAAGTGTCCGAGCTTTGGACCATTTCTGAATTGGGGGTCTGAACAAGCAATAGGTTGACATCCGTTGTCGGGAGGAACCTGCAAGCTGTTTTCAGGAAGTCGCATCTAAACAAGTTGATAGATTAACATCCGTTACCTGGGAAGAATCCATGAACTGTTTTCAGAAGTCTGGAAGAAGAAACTGAACAAGTGACAGGTTAACATCCGTTTACTTGGAGAACCCGTGAACTGTTTTCAGAAATCTTGAGATTGGATCAGCAATAGAGCAGCATCCGTTGTTGGGAAGCTTCCGTAAACTAAATTCAAAGGCGCATCTGAACAAGTTGATAGATTAACATCCGTTACTTGGGAAGAATCCATGAACTGTTTTCAGAAGTCTTGAGAAGAATCTGAACAAGTGATAGGTTAACATCCGTTTACTTGGAGAACCCGTGAACTGTTTTCAGAAATCTTGAAGTTGAATCAGCAATAGAGCAGCATCCGTTGTTGGGAAGCTTCCGTAAACTGAATTCAAAGGCGCATCTGAACAAGCTGATAGATTAACATCCGTTACTTGGGAAGAATCCATGAACTGTTTTCAGAAGTCTTGAGAAGAATCTGAACAAGTGATAGGTTAACATCCGTTTACTTGGAGAACCCGTGAACTGTTTTCAGAAATCTTGAAGTTGAATCAGCAATAGAGCAGCATCCGTTGTTGGGAAGCTTCCGTAAACTGAATTCAAAGGCGCATCTGAACAAGCTGATAGATTAACATCCGTTACTTGGGAAGAATCCATGAACTGTTTTCAGAAGTCTTGAGAAGAATCTGAACAAGTGATAGGTTAACATCCGTTTACTTGGAGAACCCGTGAACTGTTTTCAGAAATCTTGAAGTTGAATCAGCAATAGAGCAGCATCCGTTGTTGGGAAGCTTCCGTAAACTGAATTCAAAGGCGCATCTGAACAAGCTGATAGATTAACATCCGTTACTTGGGAAGAATCCATGAACTGTTTTCAGAAGTCTTGAGAAGAATCTGAACAAGTGATAGGTTAACATCCGTTTACTTGGAGAACCCGTGAACTGTTTTCAGAAATCTTGAAGTTGAATGATTTTAGTCTGTCGACTGATCTTACCTGAAAAAGGCAAAGAGTTAGTTGGATGCAATGCTATGATGCATGGTACGACGTATATCATGGTTTTATGAATGTAAATGGATGTGCATGTAAGCTAGAGAGCTGTCTTGCATAGGATAGATGAATCCGGGACAGCAGAGGATAGAAGTATCTTGACTGCTTCCGGGGAAAATAAGTCCTGGGTCGTTACTGGGGAACCTGGAGCTTGGGTTGTATACCAATCTTCTGGGGAATTCCTGAAGTCTTCTACTGGGGAGTATCAAACTAGTGAGCTTAATGCTGGGGAGGCCAGATTGAGAATCTTCAGCTGGGAGAGAAATATCTCTGGAGATTTCACTGGGGAATTCAAGATTTTTCTTCTTAAAAACTCTGTGGGGAGAAGATTTAACAGTCTGACTCCGCTGGGGATTGTCCATTTGAAGCTTTTGATCTGCTGGGGATACTGAAGCTTAAACTCTGAGGAAAAATGATTTCCGGAAGATTCTTTGGCTGGAGATTTGCAAAGATAAACTCCTCCGGGGATAGTATTGATAAGTTATTGTTGGGGGAATTTTGAGGAACTCCGCTGGGGATAGGGAGAATTTTGGCGAGCGCGATCTTCCGTGGTGGTTAGCTGAGGATAACCCAGTTATAAGCCTTTGTGAGAATAACTTTGAATAAAACTCGGAAGGGACGTCCGTACTCTGCGGGGAATACCTTTCAGAACCTTACTGGGGATAAGCTTCGAGAATCTACCGGAGATAGACCTCAAGGTCTGTCAGGGATGTGGATTACAGATCTCGAGGGATTTCCTTTGAAAGGGTGTCAAAATGTCCGTTTGTACTTTCGTCCTATCAGTAATCCTCCTTCTTAGGTTAAATTAGGAAGTGATCATGTTTCAAATGCATATGCCTATCTAACAAAACACTGGACGTTTCTCAGAATAAAACAAATAGTGTAAGAGAAAAAGAAAAAGAAAAAGGGAAATGACACAAATTTTGGGAAGAGTATTCGTATTGATTTTCTTTGAGTATATTTGTACAAAGGAGACAATCATCCTAGTAAGAGGATCTTGTCATAAGTATTTGAAAAATTTATACAAAACAAAGATGGCTATGTGAAATAATTCCATGGGATGCCATTTTGCTGTAGCTTTCACAACTCTGAACCTCTGTCCATTCAATGCTTCGTTTGACGATGGCCGGATTGATCAGAAACCTGGAACCGGTTGATGAAGAGATCGTCTTTGAAGTGATCCGACGAGACATAGTCATACGCCTTAATTCCCTAACTTTTGCCTGAATCGCCCTTTCGGGTTTTCGATCCATCGGGAAACCCCTTTTTGCCCAAGCCGCCCTTTCGGGTTTTCGACTTGCCGGGTGTACGGATTTTTTCGTTTTTATCCCTAATTTTTGCCTGAACCGCCCTTTCGGGTTTTCGGTTCACCGGGATACCCATTTTTGCGCAAGCCGCCCTTTCGGGTTTTCGACTTGTCGGGTTATTTTATGCGTAGTATCTTTTGACTATGTCTGCGTTCGCAGGGTGTGGCAAATCGTCGCCATCCATGGTGGTCAGAATCATTGCTCCACCAGAAAATATGCTCTTGATTACAAATGGTCCTTCGTATGTAGGAGTCCATTTGCCCCTGGGATCACTTTGCGGCAAGATAATCCGCTTGACTACCAGATCTCCGACTTGATACACTTGACGTCTGACTTTCTTATTGAAGGCCTTGATCATTCGTTTTTGATACGTCTGACCATGGCATATAGCAGCAAGTCGTTTTTCGTCGATCAGATTGAGCTGATCAAGTCGGGTCTGCATCCAATCATCTTCGTTCAAACCTGCATCCTTCATAATCCTTAGAGATGGGATCTGAACTTCCATAGGCAAAACAGCTTCCATGCCATAAACCAAAGAAAATGGGGTTGCCCCAGTTGAGGTACGTATCGTCGTACGGTATCCATGCAGCGCAAATGGTAACATCTCATGCCAGTCTTTGTAAGTGACTGTCATTTTCTGAATAATCCTCTTAATATTTTTGTTCGCAGCTTCAACGGCACCGTTCATCTTCGGCCGATAGGGAGATGAATTGTGATGATAAATCTTGAACTGTTCGCATAATGCAGTGATCATCGTGTTATTCAGATTTGTACCGTTGTCTGTGATGATTCTGTCTGGAACACCGTACCGACATATGAGATTTTGCTTGATAAAGCAGGCAACCACATTTTTGGTGACGGAGGCGAAGGAAGCTGCTTCGACCCATTTAGTGAAGTAGTCAATGGCAACCAGGATGAAGCGATGTCCGTTGGAAGCTGTGGGTTTGATCTCTCCAATCATATCAATGCCCCACATTGCAAAGGGCCATGGAGCAGTTAGGACGTTGAGGGGAACCGGAGGGATATGAACTTTGTCAGCATAGACTTGACACTTGTGACAAGTACGGGAATGTTGATGGCAGTCAGCCTCCATGGTAGACCAGTAGTAGCCTGCCCTTAGAATCTTCTTAGCCATTGTATGCCCGCTCAAGTGAGTGCCAAATGGTCCGCTGTGTATGTCGGTCATGATCAACTCTGCTTCAGCCTTATCCACACATCGGAGTAATACACAATCATGGCTTCGCTTGTAAAGGATGCCGTTGCTCAGGAAGAACTTAGCAGCGAATTTCCTTAAGAACTTCTTGTCATTCACGGAAGCTCCTTCAGGATAATCTTGGGTCTCGAGATACCTTTTGATTTCATGGAACCAAGGTTGTTCCACTACTTCTTCGGTATTAATCTCGTAACAATGCGCGGGTTCATCCATTCGCTCGATGGTGATTTGGGGAGCCTCGTTATCCCAGTTGAGTTTAAACATGGAGGACATTGTGGCTAGAGCATCTGCTAGCTGATTCTCTTCTCGCAGAAAGTGCTCGAAGGTAATTTGCTCGAAGTGAGGCAACAATGTCAGAACATGTTCTTTGTATGGAATAAGATTAGGATGTTTGGTATCCCAATCTCCTTTGATCTGGCTGATGACCAAAGCCGAGTCCCCGAATACGATCAAAGATTTGATCCCCAAATCTATAGCAGCCTTGAGACCAAAGATGCAGGCTTCATACTCCGCCATATTGTTTGTGCAGCTGAAGCAAAGTCGGGCCGTGAAAGGAGTGTGGCATCCTTCCGGAGAAATGAGTACTGCGCCAATGCCGTTTCCGAGTGCATTTGAAGCACCATCAAAGTACAGGGTCCATCGGGATCCCTTTTCGGGTCCGTCATACGGTCCGTCACCTTTAATGTTGTCCAAATTCATGATGTCCTCATCTGGGAAATCAAATCTCATGGGTTGATAGTCTTCGATAGCCTGATGAGCCAGATGGTCAGCTAATACACTCCCTTTTATGGCTTTTTGGGTGGTGTACTGGATGTCATACTCGGTCAAGATCATTTGCCATCTGGCTATCCTTCCAGATAAAGCGGGCTTTTCGAAGATATATTTGATATGATCCATTTTGGATATCAACAAGGTAGTATGAGTCAACATATACTGTCTTAGTCGGCGAGTAGCCCATACCAAAGCGCAGCAAGTTTTCTCGAGCAGCGAGTAGCGAGTCTCACAGTCGGTAAACTTTTTGCTAAGGTATTAAATAGCATGCTCTTTTCGACCAGACTCGTCATGCTGGCCCAAAACGCACCCCATTGAGTTATCCAAGACGGTCAAATACATGATCAATGGTCTTCCTTCGACGGGTGGCATCAGAATAGGAGGTTCTAGCAAATACTCCTTGATTCTATCAAAAGCAGCTTGGCAGTCGTCGTTCCATTCAATAACCTGATCTTTCTTCAAGAGTTTGAAAATTGGCTCACAGGTAGAAGTCAGATGTGAAATGAATCTGGCAATATAGTTTATGCGCCCCAAGAAACCTCTAACCTCCTTTTCAGTACGGGGAGCAGGCATCTCTTGTATTGCTTTTACTTTTGCCGGATCGACTTCAATGCCTTTGTTGCTCACAATGAATCCCAGGAGTTTACCAGATCTAACTCCAAAAGTGCATTTACTCGGATTCAGCCTGAGCTTGTATTCTTTCAATCTGGCAAACAGCTTTTCCAGATGTTCAAGGTGCTCTTTCTCTGTTTGTGACCGAGCTATCATATCGTCTACGTAAACTTCAATCTCATGATGTATCATGTCATGAAATAGAGCTACCATGGCGCGCTGATAAGTTGCCCATGCGTTCTTCAGCCCGAACGGCATCACTTTGTAACAGAAAGTGCCCCATTGCGTGACAAAAGTTGTTTTCTCCATGTCCTCGGGGGCCATTTTGATTTGATTGTAGCCCGAGAATCCGTCCATGAAAGAAAACACCTTATGCTGAGCTGTATTGTCGATCAGGATGTCAATATGAGGCAGCGGGAAATCATCCTTAGGGCTGGCCCTATTCAAATCCCTGTAGTCCACACACATTCTGACCTTGCCATCCTTCTTAGGCACTGGCACAATATTAGCGACCCATTGAGGATAGGACGTAACAGCCAGAAAGCCAGCATTGAACTGCTTCATCACTTCTGCTTTGATTTTTTCGGACATGTCAGGCCTCATTCGGCGAACTTTTTGCTTGATCGGTGGACAGTCTTCTCTTGTGGGGAGACGGTGAACCACGATGTCGGTGTCTAGGCCCGGCATGTCTTCATAGGACCAAGCGAAGATTTCAACATAATCATTCAGTAACTGTACCAAGCGTTCCTTGACTCCTGGTTCCAGGTTGGCACCCACTTGCACCTCCTTCCGATTCTCCTCGGTTCCCAAGTTAATAGTTTCCAACGGCTCTTCATGCGGTAAGATGGCCCTTTCCTCTTGTTGCAGGAGTCTGGCTAGTTCCCCGGGTACTTCACAACCTTCGTCATCTTCATACTCGGCTAGATTGACCAGGTTTTCCGAGTTATTGAAAGATACAGCAGAATAGTCACCCATGGAATCCGGAGTGGATGGGTACCTGCATTGGTGAGTGGTGGGTGTGTGTAAGGGATAGCCATCCTTAAACAACAACAAAAAATGCAAAAGGAAAGAAAATGAACACAAGCAGTTTATCAAATGAAAAACGTCCAATGAATCATTAAACATGGTATATGAATATGAAAGATAGTCAAAACCCTTACAAGTGGACCTACATGCCCCGGGTAAGGCAGGAGGCGAAAAGATAGTGTACGGATTGTTTGAAAGTAAAATATTACAGACCAAATAGAAAATGTTTGATAGATAAATTACTGAGGAATAAAAGTGATGGGGACAAAGTCCTTAGCCTCCCAATTGCTCAACCCTCCTCTGACAGTCGGATGAATCCACTCTTCAAAGTTGCTTTCTTTGTCTTCATCTTCCAGGGCGTTGATTCGGTAAGGAGAAATCTTGACTGGCGCTCTCTCAATCTTTGACCGGCGCATAGCTTTCTGGCCAGCGGTGGTGAAACCTAATCCAAGCTTATCAACCTTATGCGGAAAGTCGGGTAGCTGCCCCCACGCTGAATTCTTTCCTTCTTTAACTGCAGCCCTTGCATCCTCCAGAGATGCCATCCTGGCCATCTGTCTTGGTGTCTCAGCTGTCAACTTCGCCACTGCTATCTCAGGAAGTACTTCTTCGAAATGTTGAAACGGTGTCTCAATGAACTCCCCTTCGATCTCCACATACCGGAAAGAATTTAAATGGATAATCATGTACTCTTCTTCGCCGTGGACAGTAATGATCTTTCCCTTTACAGGATATTTCAGCATCTGGTGCAAGGAGGAGGTGACTGCCCCAGCATGGTGTATCCAAGGTCTACCCAGCAGGCAGGAGTATGATGGACGGATGTCCATTACATAGAAAGTGGATTTAAACACCTCGGTACCTATCTTGACAGGAATTTCAACTTCTCCATGGACCATTCTTTTCGACCCATCGAAAGCTCTGACGACAATATCACTCGGCTTCAATTCCAACCCTTCGCAATCTAGCCGGTCCAAGGCCTTCTTAGGCAAAACATTCAGTGATGAACCGATATCAACCAAAACATGCGCAAGGGTGGTTCCGCGACACTCGATTGAAATATGCAACGCATCATTGTGATTCCGGCCTTTAGGGGTCAGGTCGGCATCAGAAAAACCTAATCCATTGTCTGCAGTCAGACTAGCCACGCAATGTTGAAATTGATCTGCCGAGGTTTCTTGGGGCACATGAGCTGCCTTTAGAAACTTAATCAAAGCTTGAGCGTGCGCTTCTGAGCAAAGCAACAGTGCCAGCATGGAGATCTTGGAGGGGGTTTGCCCCAACTGTTCCACCACATCGTAATCACTTTTCTTGATTATCCTCAAAATTTCGTCCATTTCTTTCTTGGAGGCTTCTGGAATCACCAAAGGTTGAGCCCTCGTCCTGACGGGCTCACCTTGTATTCCCTTTCCTTTATCGGCAATGGTAGGAGAGACAGCACTAGGAACGAAAATTTCTTCAATCAAAGGAGTTCTGGCAGAGAGCTTTACTGGTGCAGGGATGACTTCTTTAGCTGATGAGGGTCCAAAGACTGCTTTTGGAGGAGCAATCTCTGGAGAAAATATCCTCCCACTCCTGGTGATTTTGCTGGTGCCCGCAATGTTACTAATGCTGGCTTCATCATCATCTGAATCTTCTTCAATTATTTCAACTTGCTTGATACCATGGTAGTAGACGTCACCACCATAGTTCCAAGGTATCGACTTCTCGGAGACATAGGGAACAGGCCCTGGCATTGTTATCTTCAAAGGTATAGACTTTGCAGCTGGTGTAATCTTAACTGGCTTTTTGACGGCCTCGGAAAGATTGGCGTGAATGGTTATGATTGAGATATTTTCAACATGAACTGGAACAGCAGGAACTTTTTCGAACAAAATTTGTCGGCTATCCATGAGGCCTTGGATGCCTTCCTTTAATAGCGGACAATCAAACGGTAGAGAGTGGCAACAGTAGCAGTCTTTTTTACATCCCGGGAAGATCCCGCCCCTTAACAAATTCAACTTAATGGTTAACAGTGGAGTGGTCAGATCACTAACGTCAGCAACATACAGATCCTCTTCAATGGCATTGACATTCCGACCGTGCTTCGGCATAGGTGCAGATATCACATTGGGTTTTTCTGGAGCATCAAACTCTACCTCCTTAGCCTCTATCAGGTCCTGGATCTTATGCTTGAGTGCCCAACAATCGTTGGTGTCATGCCCAACACTGTCTGAATGATAGGCGCACTTAGCATTGGCATGATAATGCGGAGAGGATGTATTTACATTCTTTGGCGCCTCCTTGATAGTGGCAAGATTCAATTTCAACAGATGGGGAAGCACCTGCGCTGGAGTCATATTAATACGAGTGAACTGCCGTTGTGGCCTTTCCACCCGTTGCTGATTTGGTCTGGATTGGTTGTAGCGAGGCTGCTCACTCGGAGTGTTTTGAATCATTACGGCCCCCACAGTCGGCCGACGCTCCACCTTCCCTGCTCTTCTTTGAGAATATACCATAACTGTCTCCTTCTTAAACGGCTTCTTCTCAACACTTGCAGCGACACCCTTCTGAATTTTTCCTGACTTGATGCCAGCCTCGATTCTTTCGCCCGTTAAGATCAAATCAGTAAACCCCGCGGAAGAGTTACCAATTAAATGATTGAAAAATGGCCCAGATAGGGTCCCAAGAAACATATCAACAAGCTCACGATAGGTTAAAGGAGGCTGCACCCTGCCAGCCAAATCCCTCCATTTTTGTGCGTATTCCTTGAATCCCTCACTTGTTCCTAGCGACATACCCTGAAGTTGGGTACGGGTAGGAGCAAGATCAGAATTATACTGGTATTGTTTATAGAAAGCGGTGGCCAAATCTTCCCAATTTCTGACACTGGTCCCTTCTAACTGATAAAACCATTCCGACTGAGCTCCCGACAGGCTGTCTTGAAAGAAATGAATCCAGAGATTTTTATCTGCTGTATAGGGTTGAATCTTTCTCACATAGGACCTGAGATGCATTTTGGGGCAGGACAGCCCGTCATACCCTACAAATACTGGCACCTTGAATTTTGGGGGAATCACAATTCCGGCGACCAAGCCCATGTCTTCAAAATCCAAACCCGGTACTCTTTGCAATTCCATGGCAGCCAATCTGTCTTCTAAACCCTTGTACTTATCATCAGCTGGAGGATACTGCTGGTCAGAATAATCTTCGTCCTCTTCAACCTCTTCCTCCTCTGCATCAGACTCGGAAGGCACCGCAACCCGATCTCTTTTACTAGTCCCTTCATCAGAAGTAGGAGGAAATTCAAGCACCCTCCGAGCTTCTCTGTCAAATCTTCTCCCCAAAGTAGCCACTCCGACCCTCTTTTTCTTCTTCACTGGGTCTCTACTCTCCAGATGAGCCTTGATATCCTCTTGACTCTTGACCAAGGTCGTCAAGAGTTGCTGGAACTGTGCATTCTGGGCTTGTAGGTCTTTGACCGTTTGCTCAAGATCCATCCTACTGATATAAACAGCAGATAGATAAGGAAACCTGGAGTGAGACCTGCTTATGCACATGATGAATGGTATGCTGATGTATGCAATGCTTTCAAGGATTTAGGACATTCAAAATTGTTACAGACAAAGAAGAACGCACGTCATATTAATAAGAAGAAATCTGTTAGTACATAAATGCCCCATGGGCCAAATGTTACAACATAAACTTCTCAAGGCAGAAAGACATTGCGCATCCTCTTTGGTGCGATGTAGGTATTGAGGGCCTCTTGCTCATGGAGTTGGCGGGTAAGCTCTAGAACCTTCTTTTCACTGGCGTAGTAGCTAGCTTCAAAAGTGTTCCGTTCCTCCTTGAGCTGAATCCAACTCTTCTGCATTTCCTCCCATGATGTAGGCATGTCTGGATGCAGGATGGTGTAGGGGACCTCTCCTTCATTGACGGGCTCCTTAATCACTGGGAGTACATGGGGATAAGGCATCATTAGACTTTGGGCTCGGGCTCGTACCCACTTGAGATAGGGCTCAAGAGGGATGGAGTTCTTGTGTCCCAGAGTCTTGCTATCAACCTTGTTGAGTTTTCCCCAAGCTCTGATGAATCTTTGGCGAAGTCCTTGCGCATCGTTGTCGAAGTCAAAAACTAGGCTAGGAATCAACATGTCATGAGGGCCATCCCTCCGTGCATATCCAAATTGCCTCAAAGCTAGGCAAGGGTTGTAGGTGATACCTCCTCTAATTCCAAGTAAGGGGACATTAGGAAATTCTCCGCAACGATCGACGATGATGACATTTTCTCTGGACCGAGAACACCAATGCACATCAGAATGAGTGAGAGTCATCAATCGTTGGGACCACCTTATACCTTGATCATTCTTCAGGACAGATTATGGAAGGTACGAAATAAACCACCTTGCAAGGAGAGGAGTACAACACATGAGAACACCCCTCTTTCTCATTGTTCGTGTGTAAAATGAGTGGAGGATGTCTCCAAGCAATGTTGGTATTGGATTTCTGGACAAGAAGATTTTGACAGCGTTGACATCTACCAATTGGTCAGGATTTGGGAACAGGACCAACCCATAGATAAGGAGTGCCACAATTTCTTCAAATGCTTGTAGGTCCAATGAGTTCCAACATTCTTGTGCCTTCTCCAACAAGAATTTTGCTAAGAATCCTTTGACGCCGCTTCTGGTTTCCCAATGCCCCTTGATTTCAGATGGTTGTAGATGTAATGCTCGAGCAACATCTTCAGGCTTTGGTTCCTTCTCCGTACCGTTGAAGGGTAGTTGATTAAGGATAGGGATTCTTAGGAGTTGAGAAAACTCCTCCAAAGTGGGCACCAACTGATAATCAGGGAAAGTGAAGCAACGGTGAAGGGGTCAAAGAACTGGAATAGCACTTTCATCATGTCTTCTTCAATGTTGGTGTTGACTAGACTGAGTAGTCTACCGTGTCTTTCACTGAAGGGTGAATTTTCCGGAATTCTTGAAGTGATCTCCTTGAGTTGAGGAGAGATTCTCACAAGGTTGACTTGAATGGTATTTCGGCGAGGTATTTCCATGACCTACAAAACAAGAACAATGATGAAGATCCAAACCCTTGAAATGGTTAGTAAATGCATATGATGCTTCATGATGTTTATGATGTATGCATAAAACATATGTACAAGCAAATCACACCAAACCCTAGTTTCAGGCTTGCATGGGGTTTCATAGGTAAATACCCTCTTGAGTGTGGTTGGCTTAAAAACCTGTCCTATAAATAGTAACCGGGTTCTAAGGAGCTCAATATCACTGGATCGTTTTCATTGTTCATTGTTTTGGTTTAGCCACTTAACTAGCGACCAAAATATTCCAAGAAAACAACCCTCAATGAGTGTAGTATCGAGTATCTACCAACTTCGGACTGCACCAAAGCCGGTCATCTCACTACCCCTAATAAAAGGACAAGATGGTCAAGTAAGGTTCTAGGTCATTAGTGCTTAGTGACATCACTCAGCGGCCCCGTACTCTCCTTGATTGAACTCAAGGGTTACCGGTACCCACAAATATGTCACACTAATATAGCTATTGCTTAGACCGTGTCGGTATACCCCGCACAGTTTCCACAACGTATTGCTATCTATGAATGTTTCCCAAAATCCGGGTGGAGGATTGTAAACCCAAACAATAGAGCCAAAGTATAAAGCAAGCAAATCAAACAATTAGTCATGCAAGAGGGTGATCTAAGCCCTAAGGTAACCCCACTTTTAAATAGTCCCCAGCAGAGTCGCCAGTTCTGTGATACGGTGGGAGAACTGACTAGTGTTTCGCGTTCGTATTCGCACTTGTGCGGTTGAGCAAGAGTCGCCACCGACTTTTTATTTTATCCTAAAGGAAAGGTTAAAAAAGCACAGCAAAAACCTTTTGAGATGTTTTCTTAGGTTCGGGGGGTAGATTATGAAAAGGGAAGGTATTAGCACCCTTTTCATCCATGGTTATCCATGGGCTCTTAGTTACTTGCTTAGATCAATCTTGCCTTGGTTTTCAATTGTTTGGAACGGTGCTTTGTGTGTTGTTTTGAAAAATGTTTTGAAAAGATGCCTTGTGCTAGGCTAACCTTGTAACAATTCTTTACTCGAATATTTTACAAAAGGTGTTTTATCTTTTAAAAAGATGTTTCAAGGGTTTGAAAAGTTGATTTTTGAAAGTGTTTGTGAAGTGGGTTTTGAAATTAGGCAAGTGTTTTTGCAAATTGATCTCAAGTAACTAAGAGTTTTGTCTACCCTATTGTACTCAAAGGTTTTTGTCGTGTTTTAACCCCTTTTAACAATTTTGTTCTACCATTGAAATTGGTAGACAATCTTGCGTTTAGGAAGTTTATTCGGGACGGGCGCGGGTCATCGTATGGACCATGAATGCAATGGTGCCAAGTGTCTTTGGCAATTTATTTCGAAGGGACTATGATCATTCCGTTAGGCAACACTTTGAGGGACTTATGATCATTTGATTTTGTTTTGCCAAAGATACTCGACGTGCAAACATGGCCCATTTTGGAAGGCAACATGCGGGATTACCCTAGGGGATGCAAGTGTGATTTGTGTATTGATTACATGCATTTGTCTGGTATTAGGTTATCTAGCGTTTGATTTTATGTACATACAAACCCTAGGTCTAACCATGGTATAATTGAAAACTGTAAATTGCGGAATGTAAAATCTACGCTATTACAAAATAGTGTCCGGGAGTGGGGGCATAAATGTACAAAGGGGATGAGACTTATAGTACCCAAATAAATTACAACCAAATCGAAGTCGCAACCAAGTATAAACATCGAATATACAAATATAAGATAAAAATGTGTATAGGGCAATGTATTGTGTAAGTGTAAATGTGAGATGTATATGAGTATGTGTAATTATGTACAAGTGCGAATTGTGAAGTTGAATCGTATTAGGGTTTGACCTAGATATGCGTCTTAGTGAATCTTTGATTTTTGTGTGCTTAATTATGTACAAAAGAAAAAGAAAGTGTTTTGATTTATGTTCAAGTTTTTAATTAGATTTATTATGCATATAAAAAAAAGAAAATATTTTAATCGAATATTTGTGAATGTTAATGTTAGAGCAATGTATTTAAATTATTATGTACAAATATGTATATTAAAAAAAGGTTTTCAATTTTAATTATATGATAAAAATGATATGTATTATTTTATATACAACTATATTTTAATGTGTATTAAGAAATATTTTCAAGTTAATTATGTATAAAAAGTATCTTATTATTTTATACACAAATATCTATCTAAAAAAAAGATGTCTTAACCATATGATAAAAATGATATTTTATTTAAGTTAGTATTTTACAAGAAATAAAAAAAAGAGTAAACATTTGTTTATAAAATAAAATAAAAAAGGTTAGTATTTTACGCAAGAAAAACAAAAGAAGTAAATATGGTTTATAAAATAAAAAGAGGGTTAGTGTTTAAAAATGGTTAAGTAAAGAAAAAAAATATTAACTTGGGCTTCAGAGGAAAATGAGGATGGGTCAGGCCCAATGCTGGAAACAAGTTTTAGGGTTAGGCATTTGTTTGTTCAGAACACACCAGGGCTTGAACGGCGCCGCGTTCGTACGTTCGTCTTCGTCGCCTTCTGACCAATGCTCCTCCATCCGGCCACCGGTATTGCTTCCCAACCTCTCTTCCCTCCAAGGCGTAAACTTCGCATCCTCTTGACTTAGGGTTCGTTCCATCGTTTTATGTTCTTATCTCTTTTCTTTTACGAATTGCATGTTTTTCATTTGAATTTTTGACTCTTAAATCTGTGCTATTGTGAGGTGGTGGAGAAAGAGAGGGAGAAAACTCACTACCTGATCTTGGAGATGGAGGAGAGGTGGGTGGAGGTGTTGAGGAGGCTGGAGCGGCGGTTCGCTGAAGAAACTGGATGCTTGCTTTGCTTCTGATGCTTTCCTGGTATTCTTGTATATTTCTTTTGCTTGTTAGGGTTTTGATGATGATGTGTGCTGAGGAGCCCTTAATTCATTCACTTCTTTATCTTCTTCTTCTGTGCCCCTGAATATTTGCTTATGTTGCCCTGAACATGCTTCCTTCTTCTTCTTCTCTCGTGTTGCCTTTGCCTCTGTTTGTCTTGAATGTTTTTGAACCGTTATTGCCTTGGACTGGATGCCTTTCTGAGATTTAATGCCCGATGATGTTCATGCTGAGGGCTTAGGAATTGGTTTCGTGCTTGACAGTAGGTTTGATGGATTTGGATTTTGTTTATCAGGTTTTGAAAGCTAGGCCATGTCTTGATGGTTTGGCTTTTGAGGTTAAGACAGGGTGTTGGTGTCTTTACTGATGCAGATTTTGGGTTTGTATGTTTATGTTTTAGGGGTTCAGGCTTGACAGTAGTAGTGTTCTTTGATTAGGTAGGTTGTGGCATTTTCAAGTTATGTGTTTGTATGTTCTTGAGGGTGAGGTTTGATGCTTGAGGTTTTTGAGGTATGAATGTGAGGCAGTAAGTTTTGGGCCTGAGATTGTGTGTTTGAACTTGCAGGTTATCAGTTTGAAGCTTGAGGTTTTTTGTTTTTGTATTATGTTGGTTTAGTTTGACAGTATGATGGTTGAGGGGTTATGTTTCAGTTTTGAGTTTTGGAAAAGGTTTGATAACTTATGAGGCTTGGGTTTAACACGGTCTTTGGTTAGGTTTCTGCTTCAGTATGTGTGACAGGCAGGTTGTTGGTAGTTTTGTGTATATGTTTTTTGTTATGACAGGGTATTGGTGGTGCTGATATAAAGTTTGAGATGTGTTTTGATAACTTGGTGTGTTTTTTAGACAGGTATCCGGTTATGGCCTATGCTGGTTTTGTTCTGAGTTATAGAGGTGATATTGGTGCTTGGCTCAATCAGTATGTTTTCTTGTGTTTTTTTGTCTTCTTTCTATTGGTCTTTGGCGCCCAGTCTTCATTCAAAACTTTGGTATTCTCTTTGACCCAAGTTTGCTGGGTAGTTTCACAAGGTTTCTTGGCATTTTTCCATTTTTGGTAACTGTCTATGCTGTGTAGTTTTGAACAATGCTGAATTGTATCTTCTTTTTTGTATATCTTTTCTGTCTTGTTATACAGCCTATGCCTAAGACCTGAACTCTGCTGCTTTATCTCTCTTTTTCCTCTCCAAAGTACAGTTAATATAATATTATATGATTTATGTTGTACTTGGTTCTGAAGGGGCCTATGGGAAGTGATGATTTTAAGCTTGCATACCATTTTGCTTTTGACAGCTCTGCTACACTTTTTGCATTTCTTTGATATTTTGGGATTTTGACTTTGACAGCAAGTGTACTTTTGGGTAATCCTTGAGTAAACTTAGGCATTTTGACAGTAACTTCCCTTTTGCTTTGGATAGAAAGTTGAAATTGGATTTTTTCAGTTTAGTTTGAATTGGAAATTGAGATTCTATGCAGCTTGAATTTTTAGAAATTATGCATTTGACATTTGCATTTCATGAACAAAAAATCTTCCCTCTCTGTGAACCGGGAGAAATCCCGTGATTTGCAGAGAGGGTCAACTGATCCCAGTCAGTGGCCCCTAATGATGAGCAACTTTAATTGTCTTTTAATTAACTGCTTTCTGACTTCCTCTTTCTTTTTGCAGATAAAAAAAATGGAGCACCGGCATGAAGTGAAGAATGAAGAATTTAGAAATAGGATAGAATTTTTATTTTCAGTTTAATTCTTGTACATTATTATTATTTTAAATACTTTGTAATAAATATTAGTATCCAAATAATAACAATTGTGACAATTATTAAATGTGAAATAAAAATTCCATTGATATTTAATTTTCTTTCAATTCCTTTTCTTTAATTGTTTATTTGTTATTTATAGTTCCTTAAATAAAAATAAAATGAAAGTTTAAATTTCAAATATTTTAATTCTTAGAACCATAAATAATCAACTAAACCTTTGATGATCAAAAATAAATGAACTCGACGTATCCATTATTCAAAGCAACGCACGGTCGAACACAAAAATTTAATCAGATGCAATTCTTTTCTCACTGATCCTTTTGCCAAGCACTGTAATTCCACACTACACACACCCCTTTTGATTGGTGAATTCAAACCGACTGCCTCATTTACTGATTAAATCAAGATAACGCGAATTTTAACCCGAATCTTGGAATAAACTGCAAAATGTGGTAGAATTTAAATTCTTCTGAGAATATGCCCATAAAACCTTAATTTCTGATTAAATGCTAGATAACGCTCGCCTGATCAAAATTGAACCAAAAATCATCCCAACCCTAAGCCAACTGTATGAGACAAATCAGAGCTCTGAAAATCAGTAAAAACCCTAATTTTGCTTGACTGTCAAGAAAAGTCCGTTTGTCCGATTCTTGCGTTAGTTTGAAAAGTCAGGAAATGTTTGAGGCTGATATTTCTTGGGGAAAAACGCGAGGGCAAATTTTGGGGTACAACACATGGCTCGACAGACTCCACCTCAGTCGGTGAGACGCAAATGATCAATGACTCCCGGTACTTGTCCTGTATAATAGGGCTTCAACCTTTGGCCATTCACTTTGAAAACATCCTCATTGTTCGGATTTTTAATCTCAACCGCGCCATGAGGGAATACCGTCTGAACTACAAACGGACCAGACCACCGGGACTTCAACTTTCCAGGGAACATTTTAAGCCTGGAATTGAACAAGAGCACCAACTGGCCTTCCCAAAACTCTTTCTATTGTATTCTCTGATCATGCCATTTTCTGGTCTGCTCTTTATACATTTTAGCATTCTCATAGGCTTGATCACGAAATTCCTCTAGCTCATGGAGTTGAAGAATTCGTGATTCACCTGCTTTAGCCAGATCATAATTCAAGAATTTTGTAGCCCAGAATGCTTTGTGCTCAAGTTCAAGCGGGAGGTGGCAAGCTTTGCCATAAACTAGTTGATACGGGGACATTCCAATGGGAGTCTTGAACGCCGTTCGGTATGCCCATAATGCGTCATCCAGTTTAATCGACCAATCGTTTCTTGAAGAATTGACCGTCTTCTCCAGTATCTGCTTTATCTGTCTATTAGAGACTTCCACTTGTCCACTTGTCTGCGGGTGGTATGGCGTAGCGATCTTGTGCTTGACATTGTACTTCTTCAGCACATTTTCCATCAACTTGTTTAAAAAGTGGGTGCCTTCATCACTGATTAATGCTCTAGGCACCCCAAACCTCGAGAAGATGTTGTTCTTTAGAAAAGTAACCACCACCTTAGCATCATTCGTGGGTAGTGAAACTGCCTCAACCCACTTGGAAACATAGTCTACAACCACTAGGATATAATTTTTTCCATAAGATGGTGGGAAGGGACCCATAAAGTCTATCCCCCACACATCAAATAGTTCAACCTCAAGCATCCCTTTCTGTGGCATCTGATTCCTCTTAGAGATGTTCCCTGTTCGTTGGCACCTATCACACTCCTTTACCATCCTTTGTGCGTCTCTGAATAAGGTAGGCCAATATAATCCTGATTGCAGGACTTTTGCAGCCGTTCTGTCTCCACTAAAATGCCCACCATATTCAGAGTTGTGGCACGCCTTAAGGATATCTTCTTGCTCCTCTTCCGGGACACATCTCCGAACCAATCCATCCACACCTCTTTTGTACAGGAAAGGTTCGTCCCATAAGTAGAACCTGCAGTCATGCAAAAATTTCTTTTTCTTGTTATAGTCAAAATCATCAGGAATAACATTACCTACCAGGTAGTTTGCATAGTCTGCAAACCAAGGGATGCCCATCACAGCGAGGATTCGTTCGTCAATGAATTCATCCTTGATGGGGTGTGTGGCTTCCGTCTCCAATATTGGTGACATCCGGGATAGATGATCAGCCATTGTGTTTTCACACCCCTTTTTATCCCGAATCTCTAGATCAAATTCTTGCAATAGCAGGATCCATCGTAAGAGCCTCGGCTTCGCCTCCTGTTTAGAAAACAAGTATTTTAAAGCAGCATGGTCAGTATAAACAATTACCTTCGTCCCCAAAAGATAGGACCTGAATTTGTCGAAGGCATACACAACTGCTAACAGCTCTTTCTCGGTAGTTGCATAATTCATTTGGGCGGAATTCAAAACATGACTTGCATAGTAGATTACATGCAAGAGCTTTTCTTTTCTTTGCCCAAGAACTGCTCCTACTGCTATGTCGCTTGCATCGCACATGATCTCAAAGGGTAGAGACCAGTCAGGAGAAATAACTACAGGGGCGGTCACCAATTTATTCTTCAGTGTAGTGAAGGCTTCCCCACACTTTGCATCGAATACAAACGGAGTGTCTTTCACTAACAAACTTGTCAATGGTTTTGCAATCTTCGAGAAGTCTCTAATGAACCTGCGGTAGAACCCCACGTGTCCCAAGAAACTCCTGATTCCTTTCTCATTCACAGGTGGGGGTAAATTGGCAATTACCTCCACTTTAGCTTTATCCACTTCAATTCCTCGATGAGAAATTTTGTGGCCTAGCACTATCCCTTCTTTCACCATAAAATGGCACTTTTCCCAATTGAGGATCAAATTGGTCTGCTGACATCTCTCCAATACCATTGACAGATTCACCAAACATTCATCAAAAGAAGGTCCAAACACCGAAAAGTCATCCATGAACACTTCCATGTTCTTCTCAAGCATGTCATCAAAAATGGATGTCATACACCTTTGGAAAGTAGCCGGTGCATTGCACAGTCCGAAAGGCATTCTCCTATACGCAAAAATACCATAAGGACATGTGAAAGCGGTGTTCTCTTGGTCTTCTGGAGCTACTGCAATTTGGTTGTAGCCCGAATACCCATCTAAAAGCAATAATAATCATGTCCTGCCAACCTTTCCAACATCTGATCAATAAAAGGTAGCGGGAAGTGATCCTTCCTGGTGGCTGTGTTCAATCTTCTGTAATCTATGCACACTCTCCACCCGGTAACAGTGCGAGTCGGAATCAGCTCATTCTTCTCATTCTTTATTACAGTTGTTCCTCCTTTCTTTGGCACGACATGTACAGGACTTACCCAAGAGCTATCAGAGATGGGGTAAATCAAGCCTGCATCTAGCAATTTCACCACCTCCTTGCGCACAACCTCTTTCATAGCTGGATTGAGTCTCCTCTGCGGTTGTACTACCGGTTTCTGATCATCTTCCATTAAGATTTTATGCATGCAAACGGTGGGGCTAATGCCTTTTAAATCTTCAATTGCCCAGCCTATCGCACTCTTGTGCTTCTTTAGGACCTGCGTCAGCTTCTCTTCTTGTATCTCTTTCAAGGACGAATTGATAATAGGAGGACATTTCTCTTCTGAGTCAAGAAAAATGTATTTCAAGTTTTCAGGTAACTGCTTCAACTCTATCCCCTTTTTTACTTCCTTATTTTCTTCAGAAGATGATGGTTGGCGTAAGTCTTCCTACCGGTGTGGTCCAGGCTTATTCCATTTTGGTTGAACTTCCATCATATCTATGACTTCGGCTTCCTTTTCATCTGTTTCTTCATTTTTCTCGAAGATCGATTGACTCAACACCCTTTCAAGAGGTAATTCAGGTGACAGACATTCAATGGATCTGATAAAAACTGTATCCAGCACTTCAATGTTCTTGCTTGTCCCGATCTCTTCTTTAAACCGCATTGAGTCTCTAACATTAATTTTCAACACCTCATCATAGACTTTGAGTGTCATCGTTCCTTCTTCCATGTCTATCATCACCCGTCCAGTTTCAAGAAAAGGTCTTCCCAAAATTATGGGAATTTCCTCATCTTCAGGCATGTCCAGAACAACAAAATCTACAGGAAAAACAAACTTATCAATCCTTACCAGAACATCAGTTGCAATCCCATGCGGTTTTTACATCGAGTTGTCCGCGAATTGCAAAGTCATTCTTGTATCTTTTACAGAATTGATACCCAGCTTCTTGTATATTGAGAGTGGCATGAGACTCACTCCTGCACCAAGATCAATGAGAGCCTTTTTAAATGTTCGGTCACCTATTTCACAACGAATAGTGACTGCACCTCTATCTTTCTTTTTCTGAGGAATCTTTAGTCCCTGCAGAATAGCACTACATCATTCAGTTAACACCACTAGTTCAGTTTCAGTGGACCGCTTCTTTGATATGATGTCCTTCATGAATTTTGCATAAATAGGCATTTGTTCTAAAGCCTCAGAAAACAGAATGTTTATCTCCAGCTTTTTGAACAACTCCAAGAATTTTTCAAAATTCTTCTCATTGGCATCCTTCTTCTTGGCTCTTGCTGGATAAGGAAGAATAACCTTAGGAGTTGAATCCTTAGGTTTTTCTTTTTCCACCACCGGTGTTGTTACCTCTTCAGCTTTCTCCTTGTTCTCACAAATTTCAAGATCCACTTCAAGCAACTCTTCCTCAATTACCTCTTTCTCAGCATCTTCAACAGCTTTACCTCTTCTGGTTACTACAGCCTTCACTCCCTGGTTGTCCCTAGGATTTGTCACAGTTGAGCTAGGCAAACCACCAGGTGCTTGTACATTCGCCAATTGCTGCGCTATTTGTCCCATCTGGACCTCTAGATTTTTAATAGAGGCTGAAGTATTCTTGTGATTATTCCTGGTCTCATCTTGAAACTGAATGTTGTGAGCTGCCATTTTTTCAATAGCTAACTCCCAATCTGCTTTCTTTGGAGCCTGTTGTTGTTGCTGCTGTTGATTTTGGTATTGTCCCTGACCTTGCTGCTGAGTGTTCCCTTTTTGGTCTCTCCACCCAAAGTTTGGATGGTTCCTCCAACCAGGATTATATGTGTTGGAGTACGGGTTGTTCTGCTTCAGGAACTTGATTTCTTCAATCTGTTTAGGAGTTGCGAAACAATGAGCTGTCAAATGAGGTCCTGCACAAATATCACAAACAACACTTTGGGTTTGTTGTATCTGTGCTACTTGCTGAGTGGTGATATTCATGGCTTTTAACTTTTTCTCCACTTCTGCAGCTATCTTCTCTTCCATCTTGAGTTGCTTATTTGCATCCAATTTCAAGTCTATCGCTCCTTCTGGTTTGCTAGCAACTCTGTCATATAATTCCAAGTGTTCGTTGGCAGCGATTGCTTCAATAATCTTCTTGATACCAGTGGCTGTTGAGAAGTTAGATGAGCCACCGGATGCTGTGTCAATCAGCTGCTTCGTTGGAATTCTCAACCCATTAACAAAAGTTTGCATTTGTTCAGTGTGATCCAGATTATGCGTTGGGCACGCCACTAGAAGTCTCTTGAACCTCTTATACGAGTCGCCCAATGATTCACCCTCCTTTTGTTTGAAATTCAGAATTTCATGTCTTTTCCTAATGAACACTGAAGCTGGAAAGTATTCATTCAAGAAAGCGGTTTCCATCTCTTCCCATGTTGTTATGCTACCAGCTGGAAGAGAATAGAACCATTCTTCTGCTTCATCGGCTAATGTGAATGGGAACATCCGCAACTTTTTCTGCTCTTCAGTATGACCATCTATCTTCAATGTCGTGCTCATAGTCAGAAAACGTTGCAGATGCTTGTTTGCATCTTCATTAACCCTCCCAGAGAAGGATCTTCTTTCTAGCTGAGTGACAATGCTCGGGTGGAGCTGAAAATTAGGAACATTCACCGGTTGGTTGACAATGGTGTGTCTACCAGCTGGTGCATTGGTTGCTCCGTAGTCACCCAACAATCTCTCTTGTGGAGGATTGTCTCCCATAGTGTCCGAAAGTGTGTCTGTCTCCGAGTCTGATTCTTCTGAATGAACAAATACTTCTTCCTCTCTGTCCAGATTATCTCTTTCTGCCAGTCTTGCTTCTCTAGCCTTCTTCCGCCGAGCGTGAAACGTTCTTTCTATCTCTGCGTCAAAAGGAAATTCTGCTGAGGCCTGACCTCGCATACAAGATTAGACAAAAGATTAGCACACACTAAATTTCAAAAACAATTAAACATAAAATAATTTTAATTGCAGAGCAATAAAATTCCAATTGATTAGAATTCAATTCCGTATTTTGGCTATCCCCGGCAATGGCGCCAAAAACTTGATCGGAAAATAGCAAGTGTACTATTTTGTCGATGTAGTTTTAGTGATTTTTAATTCACGAATATCGATCTCAAGGATTGCAATGCAAATACGAAATATCAGTCTTATCAAGTAGACAAAAACTAGAAGTTTGTTGTTTGAAAAAAATCTCTACACAAGACAATGTAAAATAATTAACTTTCTTTTAATTAAACAAGCTAGGGGAATGGTTCGGTCAATTTGGCCTATAAAGGTTATTATTCCCAATTTCTTTCAGAAAAATCTATGTTACTTCAATTATCAACCTCTATAGTGTTTTTCCTAAGTCCTTAGAGAAAAACCCTTGAACATGCAAATTAATCCCTATACCCAAGAAGAATAATAATGCATTCAAGTAAATCAATATCAAGGTCATATATGATAATCATAGGGTATCCCTAGTCCTAGGAGATATCTACTATAACCAAATTATACACAAACCCTAACAAATATAGTCCTATATTCATCAGTCATAAGTCAATCTCAATTGTTCCGAAAGAGAATGCATAAAATCATTGTATAATTAAATTGAAGAAACATAATATCTGAATCGAAAAACTAAGGATTCATAATCATTACAAGATCCAAATTAGAACCAACCCCTAGCAAGTGGGGAATTTAGTTATTCGTAGAATTCAAGATTAACAAATTAAAAGGAATTGACATTACAAGAACTTAGACTTTGATCTTCAATGGTGACACCTTGAAGTTCTCCGTCAGTCGTAACCTTGCTTCTCCAATCCTTCTCTCCTGTAATATCTATTTTCTCCAATCCAAAAACATCCTTTCTTTCTTGCCCTAAAGATGTTTTTTTAGTGTCCTCTGGCTCTGCCCCCAGCCAAGTGTCAAAAATACCCTTAATGAATTAACTTGGATGTACACAAAAAAAATCAGGAATTTGAATCAGCACGCGCTCCGCAACACGGGCTGTGTTCCTGCACACGGGCGCCCGTGTTGCCCTTCAGTGCAAACACGCTTCAGCTCGCTTGATCAACACGGTCCGTGTTCCTGCACACGAGTGACCGTGTGCAGGCTCTGTTTCTAGCACAAAATCCACTTTCCAGGCACTTTTCAACACGGGCCGTGTTGCTACACACGGGGGCCCGTGTTGACCTCTTAAAATTGCTTTTTCCGGCTCCATTTCATCCGCCTGTGCGCGCCAAAAGTTCCTATTCTCCCATGTATCAACCTGAACATCAACACTACCAAGCACAACATAAAATGGTACTTTTTCAACACTTAAAGGACAATAAGACACAAAGACATCACACAAAAAGAAATACGAAAACTTACTCTAAACACACGTGCAACTACCGTTTAGTGTTACCAAACTATGAATTCTTGTTGGAAAAAGGTGCGAAAACTTACTAGAAATGGTGACCGATCAATATCTCATAAGACTTTCTCCATTTATTTCAAAAGTTGTTACAAAACAATTTATTATTTAAATACTTTAGGTTTTACAACTTATTGTATTTAAAAAAATTAATTAGTACAATTGTTGAATGTTTCTCTCTAAATTACAAAGAAAATGAATCTATGCCTAAGGTTGACTGAGCTTCCTTTGCTTCCATGCTTGCCACAGAGTCTCTTGCTTCCCCTGCTTTACCACCATCCAGTTGTGCTCACATGAAAACAAAAGACATAAAAATAGTTAGTACAATTATTTGGGCATGAGCAAAAATTTTCAAAAGAAAGAATGATATTCATCATTAAAGTTTGCAATTTGGAATCAGAAGGCTATTTTTAATTCATCACATTTTTATTTTCTCTATTTGCAAATCACAAGAGAATTGTTCCTCTTGGTTCACAAAAAGAAGAAATAACAAATGCAGCAAACTTATCCAAACAAGCAGAATAATACAAACTGAATGCAAGCAAGCTGCACAAGCTAGGCAACAAACAACAAAGTTGTCCAAACAAGTAAAATGTGCAAACAGCAGTGCATCACCCAAAGAAAGGCGCAAACTGAGCCAAACAAAGGCGCAAACTGAGCCAAACAAAATTTGCAACAAACATCATAAACTAGACAGCAGGCAACACAAAGAAAGTACAGTAATATGACAAACTAAGTCAAACAAGCAAGAGGCTTGTTCAATAAGTCATTTCATCATTTCCCATTTATTTGCCAACTTTTCAGAAAAAGGTAAAAGAGCAATTGACTCTTAGGGTCATTGAGAGAGAAGAGAGGAAAGAAGTCACCTAGGGATGCACAACCCTGCTGCCCTGCTGTCACAATTGCATAGAAGCTGCTAGAAAACAAAACTGCCATCAAAAAGTCAAAGGAACAATGTAGTAAAATATTCAAATTGGATGTTTTTTCCCACCTTTTTGAATAGAGATAACAGAAAGAGGTTCAATATAACAGTAAACAAAGCGCTGAAGCAAGAGGGAGAGAAGAAAAAATTATCAAACTTCAAAAACTCAAAAGAACCAAGTTTTCAAACTGTCAAAGTTCCAATATCTGGAACAAATCTCAAACCAACCTTCAAACCATCTTCCATCAAACCTGTTAACAAATGTCCCAAGCTATCCTCAAATCTCAAACCAACAGCAAGAATCATCACCAAGCAGTCTCCAACTGTCAAACTCCAAAAATATCAAACCATTTTCAAACTCATAAACAAACCTTCAAATTGTCAACATATCAAACTCAAAAAGCCAGATCAAGCATCAAAACTGTCAAAAACCAACAGTAAGAATCATCACAAAACCACAAAAAATCCCAAACTGTCAAACAGTTCAAACCAACAACCACCATCAAAAACCTCAAAACCTGAAACTGATAAAAAAGTAACAGTATCCAAACCAACAACCTTCACAAACACATCAAACCTGTCAAACATTTTAAACCTAGAAAACCAGAAAAAAAATCTCAAACACAGTAGATAACCAACATCATCAGATCATAATCATCAGCAAACATCATCAAACAAAAACCATCATCACAAAACCAAATTCCAGAACCAATAAACCATTCAAACTGATAGAACAACATATCCAATCACAAAATCCACAAGAAACAAAAGCATCATCATCATTCAAATGCAGAATACCGAAGAAGGTTACCAGAAGCGTGCCTTCAATCTTCATCTCCTCCATCGCAAGCTCTCGCCACCAAGGAGCATCACCATCATCTCACCATTCCCATCCATTTCACATAAAAAATCCCAAACAGGTATGGCTTCTCCACTTTCCTTATAACCTATTTCCTACATCTCAATGGATAAAATAGTTCGATTAACACAGAAAAACGTAACAAGACAAAACAAATAACAAAATGGTTCAAAGCTTTAATAACCATAAAACCATACCTTTCAAGAACAAAACCTTTAGAGCTTGGTTAGGAAGCGTGAGAGATGACGCTCCGACAACAGAGGGTAGGGGGAGGATCAGATAGAACCCTTTGGACATAAATCTCATTCTAAAACTTAGGGTTTTCAGAAACGTGAATCACGGTGAGATGAGGAGAGATTATGTTGTTAATAGGGTGTTTCGGCCATGAGATTAGGAGGAGAGGAGTTTAGAGATGAATAGAGATGAGGAGATGAACAAGGAGAATGGAAGAGACGAGGCAGCGCCGCTGTACCAAAGGGTCCACAAACACTAAATCTCGTTTTGCATGTCCCTAATCTCAAACTAAACAGCTTAAGGCATGGGCCTGTTTCATTTACCAATTCCATAAGCCCATTCGCTTTTTGCTAACCCACCCCCATCTGGCCTTGTTTCATTTACAGAAAATAATAATCATGTTTCTTTGGGCCTAACACTTCCAAAATCCCCTAAGCCCATCTTTCTTTTTTTTTTTTTAATTTTTCTTTTTTATTGTTTTGTTTTGAAATGTTAAATAAAACTCAAGACATTTTTATTAATTTAATTTAGGTTTTAGTGTTTAATTTTGATCATTTTCTCTTTTCATATAAACTACCTTTTATTAATTTTTTTTACATTTAAAACATCAAAAGAATTAACTTAGTTTGTTTCCTTTATTTAAGCTTATTTACATAATTAATAAGAATACACCAAACATAATAAAGATTTTTTAATTTAATCAATTTTTTAGAATAAGTTTTATTTTTCTCTTTTCAAGTAAATACATACATTCCATACTTTGTTGATTTTATTTTCGTAAATTGTCATAGCTTTACATTAAATCGCACAAAAATTCGATTTGGTTGTATTGCTTGATATTGGGACATTGCTATTTCATTTGATTCATCCCTATTCGTAACAATTTTACCCCCATTCCCGAACATTATGTAATAGCTTAGAATTTCAATTCCCGCAATTTATTGCTTTCTATATACTGTATAGTAACTAGGCATGTATGGCAAGATTCAAAATCAATCGCTAGATGACCTAATCAAATAATGAAATAACTTGAAACCAACACACTTTTTTCACACGCGCACCTCTAGGGTAACCTCACTCGTTGCCTCGGAAATACAATCATGTCCCTCGAATATGAGACACTCTAGCAATGACCCTTCGATAAATAAAGATCGTAGTCCCTCGATGACCCTCGATGTTGCCTTCGATTAAAATGATCTCGTCCCTTAAAAAAATTGCTAAAGCGTCTCACAAGTTGCCTTCAATGATTATAAAATTGACCCGCGCCTGTCCCTTCACATCCAATGGTGGGGCTTCTTACCAAATCAATGGTAAGATATCACCATTAAAAGTAAGAAAAAAAGAACAACTTAAGACCTTTCGAGTAGATAGATTCGCTCTTAGTTACTCGCTTGCTCACGACAAAAACTTTTACACCTACACCACCATTTCAAAACATTTTCAAAAGACAAAACGTTTTGTATACATTCTTATAGAGACGAGAACCATTGCAAAACCTCTTTTCAAAACACTTTTCGAAACACGATTCACAAACACATCTTTGAACCACTTTTCGAAACAAAACTTTGTATACGTTCTTATAGAGATGAGAACCATTACAAAGAGATTTTTCAAAATAATTTCAAAGCCCACACCACAAGCACACAATCAAACAAAAGCAAGTGATATAAACGAGTAACTAAGAGCCCATGGAAAACCATGGATGAAAAGGGTACTAATACCTTCCCTTTTCATAATCTACCCCTCGAACCCGAGAAAATTCTCGAAAGGTCTTTCCTGTGCTTTTTTTCTTTTCCTTTTGGATAAAAGAAAAGTCAGTGGTGACTCTTGCTAACCGCACAAGTGCGAACGAAACACAAAACATCTAGTCAGTTCTCCCACCGTATCACAGAACTGGTGACTCTGTTGGGGAGCATTATATAAAAGTGGGGTTACCTTAGGGTTTTAGATCACCTTTACATGCTTATCTTGCTTGATTTGTTTGCTTTAGACTTTGGTTCTATTGTTTAGGTTTGAATCTTCCACCTGGATTTGGGAAACATTCATAGGTAAATAGCAATACGTTGTGGAAACTATGCGGGGGTATACTGACACGGTCTAAGAAATAGCTATGTTAGTGTGACATATTTGTGGGTACCGGTAGCCTTTGAGTCAATCAAAGAGAATACAGGGCCGCTGAGTGATGTCATGAAGCACTAACGAACTTTTAGAACCTTTACTTGACCAACTTGGCCTTTTAGGATGTAGTGAGATGATCGGCTTTGGTGCAGTCTGAAGTTGGTAGATACTCGATACTACACTCATTGAGGGTTGGTTCCTTGGAATATTTCGGTCGCCGGTAAGAGGATGAATTGAAAAAATGAACGAGGAAACAATCTAGTGATATTGAGCTCCTTAGAACTCGGTTACTATTTCTAGGACAGGTTGAGCCAACTAAACTTCAAGAGGGTTGTTGCACCCAAAAATTTTCCCTCTCATGTTTTCCAAAGTCTTCCCCCTGCATGGTTGATCATAAACTCTTGCCTAAGGAAAAAGAAAATTTTTGAGTGGTACTTTAAGTACCTTTCGATTTACATCCTGAAAGACACTTCGATTGGTGTTCTGAAGGAGCATTTCGATTGGCATTCTGGACGAGCATTTCGATTGGCATCCTGAAAGACACTTCGATTGGCATTCTGGATAAGCATTTCGATTGGTATCCTTAAAGACACTTCGGTTGGTACTCTGTAGGAGCATTTCGATTGGCGTTCTGGACAAGCATTTCGATTGGCATGGACAAGCATTTCGATTAGCGTTATGTCAAGGTCTTCGACTGGCATGCCAAGGGAACCTTCGATTCAGTGTTGTGTCCAGGAAGCTTCGACAGGGGCATTCGAAGAACTCCTTCCAGGCCGTTCGAAAGAGGCCATCAAGAGGGCACTCAAACATGTCCAGGTACACTGAACATGAGGAAATGGCATGTTCCCCTTGTAAATATAGAAATAATTAAATGCTGGTTGTAGATTTAATTCCTGAGGTAAAGGCCAGATTCTTGCCTTTTCTGTTCCTAAAGAGCTGATTCGACCAGAGTGATTATGTGCAACTCAAGACCATTCGAAGAAGCATTCAGAAGGCCCATACGAAGGGTACATAGGAAGTCCATTCGAAGGAGGCAAATCAGGGCCAATCGAAGAGCATGGCCTGAAAGCATTCGAAATCCAAAAGTGTCCAGGTTCATTCAAGGGACACGAATGTTTCAAAAAAAGGAAATAATTTAATGTGTTTGATTTTTGTCCAGGGCGTTAAAGGCTTGTTTTAATGACTATCCCTTGCCATTCTCGTGCACTCCCACACTCCTATAAATAGGAGGTCGGTGACACATTATAACACACGAAAAATCACACAAGGATATACAGAAGAATTGCCTCAAAGAGCCAAACGCATACACTTCCTCAGTAAACCACCCCAAAACTATCAAAATCCTCATAATTGGTCCCAAACGAAGGAGTCTTCAGCAACACTCTTTTCACTCCCTGAAGTCTGCAGGAAGTGTTCCCTAGCGCTATCCAAAAGTCACGCATCAATCCCACTAGTCTTTGGTAAAATTCTGGGTCACAACCTTTCAATTCAAATTGTTTTTTTTATATGCATCTTTGTATTCTTACTGATCATTCATACAAGCATAAGTGTGGAAGTGCAGGGTGCCATTTTAAGGTTTCAAAGCAGCCATGCTTCAAACTAGGTGGTGTAAAGATCTTGTGCTAGTCTTAACCCCATATTTGAGTTTAGGAAGTGACCATGCATAGGGTGGGGCCTTGGGATCTGTTTCGATCCAGTATTTGATCAAACTTGCAGGTGTATGTGCAGGAGAGGAACCTGGGTTCAACACCCAGGTTTGTATTTGTTTCTTTTTTTTCTAACGCTTGTATTGCAGATCAAGCCTGAGAAGACCAGTGCACACAATAGCGAAGGACCTGGGTTCGACACCCAGGCCCTGCATCTTTATTGTTCTAATGCTTGTCTTGCAGATAAGGATCGAAAAGCAGTTTGCCCTCCTTGATCAAAGAAGACAACCTCTTCTCTGGATCGAAGGAGACATTTCCTACTCCGGATCGAAGCTCCCATTTTCCTGGATCGAAAGTCACCTTCTCTAGATCGAAGCTTCCCACTTTTATCCCTGGATCGAAGGATCCCCTTTGTATTTTTATTTTTTGTTTTCGTTATTTCCTTATTGACCTTATCATTTAAAATAACTTTAAATCAAAAAAATAAAATAAAAAACTGTAGGTTAGTTCTTTTTATTATTCAAATTAATTTTGTAAACAGATTAATTAATTATTTTAACTTCATTTTGTCAATTTAAAATAAACTAGACCTAGGATTGTTTAATTCAAATATTTTCTTAACCAAAAACAAAACATGAAAAAAGATTTTCTTGTTTATTTAGAAATTTCTTAGACGCCTCTTTTCCTTGTTCTACGCGTGTTTATTTTATTGTAACTGCTTACTGGTTTGTAATAGTTTAGCTTAAATTTTTACTTTATTGATTTTTATTCCCCCAATTTTGGACATGTAAATAATCCCCCTCCCCGAAAGCTTTGTAATAGCGTAGGATTTACAATTCCCGCACTTTAAATTCCTGTACATATATTAAACTGCTTAGATGTATGCCAACTAGGATTGCATGACAAGATTAACTCTTAAACTTAAAATCAACAATAGCTCACCATGACATGCAAGAGTAAAATAACTGAGAATTGACACACTTGCACATGCCACTCTTAGGGTACACCTCACTTGGTTGCATCGAACGTGGTCATTAAGTATAGGATGTTTTAAAGGTCTTCCTTTGTCCCAAGATCATAAGTTGCCTCAAAATGGTCGCCTCAATAAAAATGATCTAAGACATTAGGATTACCACTAAAGCGTCCTAACGTTGCTTTAGTGACCACACGTCCCTAAAATCTAATTGACCCGAAAACTCCAACGACGGTGCTACCTACTCCTCAATAGTAGGATAGTAGTGTCTAAAGGACATTTGCACAATTAAATTCCTTTTTGAGTAGGTAGAGGTTCTTAAGTACTTGCTCTCTTTTAAAAACAAAACAAAAACTTTTCGCACTTACACTTTCTTCAAAAACAAAACTTTTTTTTCAAAACCCACAATCACAAAGAAAAGCAAACCTTTTGAAAACATAGTGAGCAAGTACCTAAGAGCCCGTGGATAACCACGGATAGAAAGGGTGCTAACACCTTCCCTTTCTATAATCTACCTTCCGAACCCGAGAAACAATCTCGAAAAGGATTTTTTCTGTGCTTTTGTCCTTTCCCTTGTTGGATAAAATAAAAGACGGTGGCGACTCTTGCTTACCGCGACACTTTGCGAAAACAAACGCGAACCAGCATTCCAAAATAGTCAGTTCTCATTCCCACCGATCACAGAACTGGCGACTCTGCTGGGGACTATTTAATAAGTGAGGTGTACCTTAGGATTAGATCACTTGTGTTTTCAATTGTATTGCTTTGTATGCTTTTAATTTTGTGGGCTTGTATCAGAGTTCTATAGATCCTAACCCGGATCTAGGGTACCCTTTTTTAGGTAAGTAGCAATAAACTGTGAGGGATCTGTCCGGCGTAGACCGAAACGGATGAAGAAGTAGCTACGTTGGTGTGGCACCTTAGTCTGTACCGATATCCCTTGTGTTGAAACGAGGAGAATATGGGTCTTCTGAGGAGTCATTGAGCACCAACTGACCTTAGAACCTTAAATTGACCAACTTGGCCATAGAACAGTAGCAGTATGCTACACTCATTGAGACTAAACTCTCGCGATGGTTCCGGCTGCAAGAAAAGGTTGCTAAGCTAGAATTATGACCGATTGAGGGTAGTCAGTGATATTGAGATCCTCTAGAACCCGATTACTATTTTTTAGGACAGGTCTTAACCAACTGAAACTGAAAGAGGGTAGTACCTGAGCTTCATGCCAGCCTAAAATCTAAGGGCTCTTTTGTGTGACTTGTGTGCCTTTACCATGTTTGCCTTTTGTGAATATTTGTGGTATGCCTTTACCATGACATCATAACATCATTGCATACATCTTTCATAAGGACTAACCTATTTCAAAGACAAGAGGGTTTCATCTTTGCTCTGTTTTGTAGGACATCATGATGGCCATGCGTAGGAATACTATCCGGATCCACTTTGTTCAAGTACCTACTCTACTTAAAGAGTTGGTTGTCAGGATTCCAAACACTACCTCCTTCATCAAGAGGCATGGTTCTCTTCTCAGTTTAGTCACCTCAAAGTTGGACGAACAAATGATGAGCGTCTTAGTCCAGTTTTATGATCCTCTATATCATTGCTTCACCTTTCAAGACTTCCAGTTGGTCCCTACCCTGGAAGAGTTCTCTGAGTTGCTTGGTATCTCTGTTTTGGAGCAGACTCCGTTTATTGGTTGGGAAAAGACTCTCAAGCCCGAAGAAATTGCTGCAGCCCTTCACTTGACCAAAGAGGAGGTAATGGCCAACTGGGAGACTAGAAGTGGAGCTAAGGGTTTTTTGGCTAAGTTTATGGTTGACAAAGCTAATTGTTTCTGGGATGACTTAGACTTCAAAGCGTACGAGGACATTCTGGCTCTCTTAATCTATGGTCTGGTATTGTTTCCAAATCCTGACACTTTTGTTAATGTTAATGCCATAAAGATCTTCGTCTCTCGGAACCCTGTACCCACTCTCTTGGGTGATATCCTCCATCAGCTTTATACTCGTACTGCCCGAAAGCGGGGAACTTTGATGTGATGTGCTCCTTTATTGTCGAGGTGGTTTATTTCGCACCTCCCTAAATCCATGCTGAAGAACGAAGAAGGAATGGGCTGGGCCCATAGGGTAATGTCTCTTACTAATAATGACATTATCTGGACTCTTAGAGGCTTGGATGAGGTGACTGTCATTGATCGTTGTGGAGAGTATCCTAATGTTCCATTGATCGGAACCCATGGAGGAATTTCTTATAATCCATGTTTAGCTCTCCGTCAGTTTGGAAGAGCCAGAAGAGAAGGGCCTCATGAGATGCTGATGCCTCATATCATCTTTGATTTCCAGGGAGATAGCGACGAGCTGCATCATAGATTCATCAAGGCTTGGGATAGAGTTCACCAATCTGACCCACACGAGTTGGGACCAAAGACTTCTCTGCCAATGGAGCCATACCTCAGATGGGTCCGCATCCGTGCCCAGAAGTTAGGTATGCCATACGAAGCTGTCAGGCCTATTACTCTTAAAGTTGCTGATAAAGACAGGGTGGTACCAACTATTTTCCATCCTCATATGCCCACTGATATTGGCACACTGAAGAGGTCTTGGACGCAACTGCGGGAAGAACGGGATTCTTATCGGGAGAGGTTCAATGAACAAGAACAGAAGATCCAGAAGCTGACTAAGCAACTGGAGAACGAGCGGATCCTGAATGATTATATCCGCACGGAGAAGAAGAGGCCATGAGAGCAGTGATGGACCTTGGATGATTTCTTTTACAGTTTTTTATTTACTTTTCAGTATTTCCATTCTTGTAACGCCTAAGGGCAATTTGTTGGAACAATTTCCCGAAGTTAAATCTAATAAAGTGTGTTTCCTTTCTTGTTTACAAATTTGAATCCCGATTGTCTTTGAAATCATAAATCATGCGCATCTCATATCATGCACTTTGTTGTACCCCAAAATTTTCCCTCCCATATTCCTCAAGACATGTCAAGAATAATCTTCAAGTTGCTTAAGATAGCGCAAGGGTTGGACAGTCAAATCACCTCCTAAGGCAGTCAATTCAAAATTAGGGTTTGGTGTTGCATCAAGGTCCTCACATCCAAATTTCCTCAAGTGCTCCCCAATGTCTTAATATGTTCTCAAGACCATCCATGTCAAATCTCAAGCCTTGCAGGGGAAGTTTGGTCAGTCAATTGCTCAAGAGACCCAAAAATCGACTGTGCTAGGGCAAAAGTCAACTGTGACCTAAATACAGTCAAACCTCCAAATTTTTGTCAACATTCTCATTTTTAAGGATAATTAATCATTTGATCAAGGGTTGATCATGATTCATCAAGGATTGCTCAAAATTCATCAAGATTCAAAAGTTGCTAAATTAGGGTTTTATAGGAAAAGTCAACTCAACTTTGACCAAGCATAACTTTCTCATACTTTATGAGAAATGACCCATCCAAAGCTCATATTGAAGAAGATGCAATTTCCTACAATCCATATTCATACCACAAGATCAGAAAATGCACTCACAAGAAGTTACAAATTTGGACATTATAGGTCATTTTTGAAAGTAAACAAAAACACCTTTTTTTCCAAAGCTTATAACTTGATAATGGAAGATCAAAATGAGATGATACAAAAGGGTTGATTAGAGGACATCTCAAGGTTTCTAAAAAGTCCAAGAACACCTCCAAAAGTTCAAAATTGAAGAAGTTATGCATTGTTGAAGTTGGGCATTTTTTCAAAATTGCCAAAAGTCAACTATCCTCAAAACTCCAATTTTTGACAAAAGGGCACACTTTTTTCCACTTGATTTAGTCTTGTCATGCCACACACGTCTCCCATCTTTAATTTCATAACCAAACACTTATTTTTCTATTTTATTTAATTTTTATTGATTTAATTCATTTTAAATCTATATTAATTCAAATAAAATCTAAAAATTATTGAAATGGGATCTTTGTGATTTGTACAGCTTGCAAATATCATGTGCAACTCAATCCAATTCGTGCCAAGTCAAAACATGCACAAAATCTCAGATTTGATTCAATTTTGGAAAGCTTATCAATGGTGGTCAATCAAATATTCAATCTTCAATGCATATGGATATGGGTCCAAATTTTGACCTAAATTGATTCCCTTATATGCAAACAAGCCTCACAAACCTAATTCACGCACAAAACCTTGCAGAAACGGCCATACCAATTTCAAGAAACTTCAAGAAAAATCAAAACTTGTTCTTTCAATCTAGGCCAATTCAAGGTGCCTTGTCCATCCAAACACATTGTATGAGGTACAAGGAGTGATTTGCAATCAAATTCAAACACCAAAGCTTAAGGAATCACGAAACACCATCTCACGGTTTGCACTTCTAATTCAAAATCGTATCTCTTAATTCATATGCACTTGACATGTTTTTGTGATTGATTTGCGTTGCTAGAGGTTATACAAAGCTAATGGAATGAATTAATTGAACCATAGTGCCCTAAACCAAAAGATGCCATGATTGAGTTTCTAGGGTTTTCAAGCTTTCAAATATGGCTTTCCAAAACATGAAGAATTGGAACCAATGGGATACATGGTTGAATTCGTGAGACCAAGACGATTCCAACACATACCTCGCGAAATATTTCTTTTTGCTCTGTGTATATTCGCTATTTTTCGTACAGGAGCTAGAGGAGGTTAAAAACCCCCGCTATCTGATTCTATTTGTGCAGGACCAAGGTTGGAGATGATGACGTGTTGTCATCTGGTTCGCGTGTTTGAATCATAGCGCGTTTTTTTTTTGTTTTTTTCAGCATATTAATTGATTTGCATATATTATATTTATTTTCTATTCCTATAATGAATGAACGCGCTGGTTGAGTTGGCAAGCAGGTTGATGCATTATCCCTTGGGACCTGGGTTCGAATCCCAGGTCCCCCAATACATTTGTGTAATTTTTATCCATGTAATTGCATGTGGTTTCAGAAAGCGTTTGTTTTTGGCGATGTAAATACCCGACGCCTTGTAATAGCTTAGTTTTATTTTCCGCAACCATTAACTGCTAGATGTATGAATAATAGGCTATGCATGACAAGATCTATCTTAACTTAAAATCAACCGTAGCTCACCATAACATGTACAAAGATAACATAACTGAAAGTTGACACATTTGCACATGTCACTCCTAGGGTACGCCTCACTTGGTTGCCTCGAACATGGTCATTGAGTATAGGAAGTTTTAGAGGTCGCCCTCTTGCCCAAAGATCATAAGTTGCCTCGAAACAGTTGCTTCAGATAAAATGATCTAAGACATTAGGGTTACCGCTAAGGCGTCCTAACATTGCTTTAGTGACCACATGTCCCTTAATCGAATTGACCCGAAAACTCCAACGACAATGCTACCTACTCCTCAATAGCGGGATAGCACTGTCTAAAGGACATTAGCACAGTTTAATTCATTTTTTGAGTAGGTAGATGGTTCTTAAGTACTTGCTCCTTTTAAAACAAAACAAAACTTTTCGCACTTACACTCTCTTCAAAACAAAAACTCTTTTCAAACCCACAAACACAAAGAAAAGAAAACATTTGAAAACACAATGAGCAAGTACCTAAGAGCCCGTGGATAACCACGAATAAAAAGGGTGCTAACACTTTCCCTTTCTATAATCTATCTCCCGAACCCGAGAAATATATCAAAAAGGAATTTTTCTGTTCTTTTGTCCTTTCCTTATTGGATAAAATAAAAGACGGTGACGACCCTTGCTTACCGCGACATTTTGCAAAAACAAACGCAAACGCGAACCAGCATTCCAAATCAGTCAGTTCTATTTCCACCGATCACAGAACTGGAGACTCTGCTGGGGATATACTTATAAGTGAGGTGTACCTTAGGATTAGATCACTTGTGTTTTCAAATTGTATGCTTTGTATGCTTTAAATTTTGTGGGCTTGTATTGGAGTTCTATAGATCCTAACCCGGATCTGGGGGTACCCTTTTTAGGTAAGTAGCAATAAACTGTGAGGGATCTGTCCGGCATAGACCGACACGGATGAAGCAGTAGCTACATTGGTATGACACCTTGGTCTGTACCGATATCCCTTGTGTTGGAACGGGGAGAATATGGGTCTTCTAAGGAGTCATTAAGCACCAACTGACCTTAGAACCTTAAATTGACCAACTTGGCCCTAGAACAGTAGCAGTATGCTACACTCATTGAGACTAAACTCTCGCGATGATTTCGGCTGCAAGAAAAGGTTGCTAAATTGGAATTATGACCGATTGAGGGTAGTCAGTGATATTGAGATCATCTAGAACCCGATTACTATTTTTAGGACAGGTTTAAACCAACTAAACTGAAAGAGGGTAATGCCTAAACTCCATGCCAGCCTAAACTTAAGGCTATATGTGTGACTTGTGTGCCTTCAAACTTGAACTACTTGCACATCCTTGTTATCTGTTAACATGAATACCTTGCAGGTTTTGTTTACAGTCCTTATCCAATATTTTGGATTTATTGCAGGGCTTACTTACATCACCTCACATTTTTGCTTAAACGCATAGCATATACATCATAACATCATGCTTTAACATTTCTTTAACCATTTCAAGGATCTCAAGGGTCTGTAATGCAGGTTATGGTAAATCAAATGTCTAGCAAGGGGCAAGGGGATTTATTTTCCTCTAGCCAAAGTTGTCTAGAAATCCAAGCACGATAACTTGAGTCAGGGGCTATGACCCACTCGATATGGTGAGCTTGACTCTTGAGGAAGGACTCTCAGCAGCATGAAGTTCCTTCAATCAAGCTACCAGATTCAGATTCTAACAGTTTCTTGTTTACCCCGCAAGATCCTTGAAAACATTGCATACATATATCATACATATCATTGCATAACAGGTCTTCCAGTATAGGTCTCTCATGTTCTCGCTGTTTATTTCAGCAATGGCTCTCCAACAAGACAACCAAGATCTTCATACTCAAGAGACTCAGTTCAGGGAAATCTTCCTAAACCTATCCAAGGGTCAGGAAGAGTTTAGAACACTCCTCATGGGGAATTTGCTCAAGAAAAGTCCTGAAGACAATAAGGACGAACGACTGAAACACCTGCAAGCTGAGGTAGATGCAATGAGAACCCAGATGCTGGGGCAGATGGCTCTTATCCAAGGCTTAGCTCGGGAACAAGAAGAGTTGAGAACCATGATCAACCAGCTTCATCAAGACAGATACAACAACATGAAGCAAACGGTCAAGGCTGGGGATCAAATCATTAATCAGCCTCCAAGAAGATAAGAGTTTGGTATGGTGAAGAATGGACCTCTCCCAGTTGCTACTACCTCACGGGTCCAATAACAACCTTGCCATAAACAACGGGTTAATCAGAGGCCGTTTACCAAGCTCAACATGCCGTTGTCCCAAGCTTTGCAACATCTGTTGAGATTGAATCTGGTGACGTTGGTAGGACCTAATCTGAATCCTAAGACTTCTTCACCCAACTACAATCCTGATGCAAGGTGTGCATATCACTCCAACAGCTCGGGGCACGATACTGACGACTGTTGGAAGTTGAAGTACAAAATTCAAAACCTGATTGATGAAGGAGCATTGGAATTCACACAAGATAGTCAGGCTGAGTCCTTCTACCATCCCTCCAAGGTTCATCATTTGAAGTGATAAGTACTGAGACGAGAAGACTTTTTTGTTCATTAGAATTTTCAATTTGTAATTTTCTTTTGATTGTTCTAACATTTATTCATGTCAACCTTTGTTACTTTATCAATGCATTGCATATGTCTGTTTTGAATCAATCCATTCGTATTCACTATATTCAAATTTCTTTCATTTTTTGTGATGATCAACTCTCGAAAAAAATATAAGCCTTTAGAGGGAGGATGACGAAAACGATACCACGATCTTTACAGTATGCTTTTGAACAGACCCCGCTGACGATGTACAGGCATTGTTTCAAATTCTAAACACTGGAGTTATAAGGAAGATAATCCCTCGTCAACCCCTTTGAGCCAAAGAAGTTGGAGTTTTTCTTTTCACAAATTAAAACCCTTAATTATAGCCTGGGGCAGGGTAGTTTTCTCAGTTGATCCAGGTGCACAATGAATGGCATCATAGAAGTCCTTCCAAAACAAGAGACAGTGATGGTTCTGAATAATCGTAAGGACAGGCAGTCATTATATCTCAGAAAGAAAAATCCCATTAAGTCAAAACCTATGAAGGAGACTTACAAAAGCTGGGGCATCCCGCTGACTGTAATCTCGAAAACAGGAACAGTCAGGCAAAAATTAGGGATAACAAATCAAAAGAACGAGGTCGCTACAAATCCTCGACAACATGAAAAATGTTGTAAAAAAAATGATGACTGCCTTCAAAAATCCAACTTGTGTGAACCATCACCAAAACGTCGTTCCAAATTCGAATAGAGTTCGACGCATAATTAACTGAGTTTAGGATTGAAGAACATAACAAAGAGCGGGTGGGTACAAATATAATTTGAGCCTTTATCCTTTGTTTCTTAAACCGTGAACCAAGCCACGTTAAAACCCTTCAAAAGTCCTAACTGAAGCACGAGTTAGTTCAAAAGCATACTGTTACAAAAGGTATCCTGACTCCTGTAGGGCTTGCTGTAAATCCTGAGTTGACATCGCATTTTACAAAATTTTTTTTGCCTATTTTATTAAAAACTGCATTTTCAAAGAACTTCAAAACAGACATAAGCTTTGCATTATTAAAATAACATTGTTTGCATATGACTATTTGTTCAACAACAGAGAAATTCGCACGACGAATATCTAGTGAGCAAAGAACCTTTTCAATAAAAAGGGTCACCTCAAGTGGAAAAAACACTTCCAACCAAGGGACACGGCATGATCATTGTCCATCATCTGGGGCAGTCAAGTCAAGATTCAAGGAATCTCTCAAAGTGCCAAATAGCCAGGGGCAGATCTCCATCTGAATCACTTGGGGTATTGGACATGCATTCCAGTAACGAATCTTGTATGATCAAACGAAGATCTTCTGGTAGTATGGCAACACAACACTACCGACAGTAACACCTCTCTACATCCTAAGAGCATGGACATAGTCAAAAAGTACTACGCGTGAACAAAGACCCGCTAGGTTGACAGGCCTAAGCACAAATAAGGGCTTCCCGGCGAACCAAAAGGGTTCGGGCAAAAATCAGGGATAAAAATAAAAAATATGTACACCCGGCAAGTCGAAAACCTGAAAAGGCAGCTTGGGCAAAAAAGGGTATCCCGATGGACTGAAAACCCGAAAGGGCGGTCCAGGAAAAAATTAGGGATCAAAGCGTACGACTATGTCCCGTCATCTCGTCACTGGCCTACCAGAAGAAGACTTGTCATTTTGACCGAAAGATACCAAGCACCTCATAGGTGGGGATAATACTCGATCCATAGGGCCTCCGCAGGCACCTTCTCCCGCAAAAATAGGGGAAAATAAGAATTTTCTGAACTGCGTAAATGCTCTGTCCACCAGGTACCAAGGTATATTCAGCTGAAGAATATGGCTAAGATACTATCACTCCCCGCAGAGTAAGACATTAATGATAGCTCTCCCAGCTGAGACTTGCAACTATGAACGAATCAGCAATACTCTCCCCAAACAGAGTTAGTCTACCGTCAGCCCCGAAAAGGTTTGGTATCCCCAGAAGGTCTTAATGTTCCCCAGCGGAGTATAAGGATATTCCCCAGCAAGCATAAGAGTATCCCTGGCAGTCTTAATATTCCTCAATGGAATATAAGAGTGTTCTCCGGCAGAATGCAAGATACCCCCAGTGGAGCCATTTCCCCAGCGCAGTCTAAAAAAGTTTCCCCAATGGAGTTGAATCATCTTCCCCAGTAGATTCTGGAAGCTTATCCCCTGCGATGCACAAATAAGTCTCCCCAGCCAAATTCAGAGGTTATCCTCATAAGAGTCTAACCAGGTTATCCTTAACAAGTTGCAACTGAAAGATCATCCCCAGCGAAGTTCTTTCTACCCCCAGCGGAGTTCATCATCAAAATCCCCAACAGAGTTATCAACGGAATCCCCAGCAGAGTTTATCATTAAAATCTCAGCAAAGTATCTCTTCCCCACAGAGTAATTCCCCGCAGAGTAATCTCTTCACCATGTTTATTCCCCAACACAGTTATTTTCTCCTACAAGTTTATTCTCACAACCATCTTCGTTCGTCATCCCCATCAGAAACATTCTAAACAAAGCTTGAAGACACACATACTCTTCAACAGCAGTCCAGGATTTAACAAACTCCCCGACATTTGTCAAGGATTTATTTTCCCAGACGAAAATACATTCATAAACATTTCACATTTCATACCTCCTATTTACATACATGATAAAGCGCATACGACACGATCTCATTTATTTTTGAGAACATCATGACATCATGCATTTCATACATCATGACATTGCATACAACTAACGTTTTACCTTTTTCAGGAAAAGGTCAATCAAAAGATGGCTACCATCAACCTTTTTAAGTCCCAGCTTAATACCTGTAACAAGCCAGGAAAATTCTGTGGACGACTGATTGTAGGTTAATACCTGAAACCAGCCAGGAAATTATCTACATGAAGAGATTGAAGATCAATACCTGTAACAAGCCAGGAAGACTTTCTTTCTCAGGTCAGAGATTAATACTTGAAGCCAGACAGGACAATTATCTACTTGACCATCATAAAGCAACCCTACACCGGTTCCTTCTCAATTTCCAAAATGAAGTTTTACACAGACTCATCACCAGGCGGCCCTACACCGGTTCCTTCTCTTTCCAAGATGCAGTCTCACACGGACTCATCATCAGGTAACCTTACCCAGGTTCCTCGAGAAGTTTCACACGAACTTATCACAAAGTAACCTTACTCAGGTTCCTCCAGAATTTTTACACAGACTTATCACCTTACTCAGGTTCCTCGAGAAGTTTCACACGAACTTATCACAAAGTAACCTTACTCAGGTTCCTCCAGAAGTTTTACACGGACTTATCACCTTACCCAGGTTCCTCCAGAAGTTTCACGCGAACTCATCATCAAAGTAACCTTACTCAGGTTCCTCCAGAGGTTTTACACTGACTTATCACAAAGTAACCTTACCCAGGTTCCTCCTTACAATTTCCCGACGTAGTTTTACCCAAACTCCTTGCAAAGCAACCTTACCTAGGTTTCTTCCCGGTTCCAAGATGCAGTTTCACACAGACTCATCATCTGTCAACCCTACACAGGTTCCTTCCTTCCAAGATGCAGTTTCACACGGACTCATCATCAGTTAACCCTACACAGGTTTCCTTCCTTCCAAAATGCAGTTTCACACGGACTCATCACCAGGAAACCCTACACAGGTTCCTTCTTTCAACTTACAAAGTTACAATTCAACAAACAATCTCCAAATGGCATCTGTAAGCCCATTCATGATATCACAATGTTGATACTACATCATGCGATTGCAAATTTCTGGGTAATTTAGTGTTCAATCATCTTCCACCTTCGGATCACGAAAGGCACGCAAGCCAATCTACATCCTCAGGTTTAAGAAGATTGAACAGGGGCAACTGTTGTACCCCAAAATTTGCCCTCCCATATTTCTCAAGACATGTCAAGAATAATCTTCTAGTTGCTCAAGATAGCGCAAGGGTTGGACAGTCAAATCACCTCCTAAGGTAGTCAATTCAAAATTAGGGTTTGGTGTTGCATCAAGGTCCTCACATCCAAATGTTCTCAAGTTCTCCCCAATGTCTTAATATGTTCTTAAGACCATCCATGTCAAATCTCAAGCCTTGCAGGGGAAGTTTGGTCAGTCAATTGCTCAAGAGACCCAAAAATCGACTGTGTTAGGGCAAAAGTCAACTGTGACCTAAATACAGTCAAACCTCCAGATTTTTGTCAACATTCTCATTTTTAAGGATAATTAATCATTTGATCAAGGGTTGATCATGATTCATCAAGGATTGCTCAAAATTCATCAAGATTCAAAAGTTGCTAAATTAGGGTTTTGTAGGAAAAGTCAACTCAATTTTGACCAAGCATAACTTTCTCATACTTTATGAGAAATGACCCATCCAAATCTCATATTGAAGATGATGCAATTTCCTACAATCCATATTCATACCCCAAGATCAGAAAATCCACTCACAAGAAGTTACAAATTTGGACATTATAGGTCATTTTTGAAAGTCAACAAAAACACCTTTTTTGCCAAAGCTTATAACTTGATAATGGAAGATAAAAATGAGATGATACCAAAAGGGTTGATTTGAGGACATCTCAAGGTTTCTAAAAAGTCCAAGAACACCTCCAAAAGTTCAAAATTGAAGAAGTTATGCATTGTTGAAGTTGGGCATTTTTCCAAAATTGCCAAAAGTCAACTATCCTCAAAACTCCAATTTTTGACAAAAGGGCACACTTGTTTCCACTTGATTTAGTCTTGTCATGCCACACACGTCTCCCATCTTTAATTTCATAACCAAACACTTATCTTTCTATTTTATTTAATTTTTATTGATTTAATTCATTTTAAATCTATATTAATTCAAATAAAATCTAAAAATTATTGAAATGGGATCTTTGTGATTTGTACAGCTTGCAAATATCATGTGCAACTCAATCCAATTCGTGCCAAGTCAAAACATGCACAAAATCTCAGATTTGATTCAATTTTGGAAAGCTTATCAATGGTGGTCAATCAAATATTCAATCTTAAACGCACATGGATATGGGTCCAAATTTTGACCTAAATTGATTCCCTTATATGCAAACAAGCCTCACAAACCTAATTCACGCACAAAACCTTGCAGAAACGGCCATACCAATTTCAAGAAACTTCAAGAAAAATCAAAACTTGTTCTTGCAATCTAGGCCAATTCAAGGTGCCTTGTCCATCCAAACACATTGTATGAGGTACAAGGAGTGATTTGCAATCAAATTCAAACACCAAAGCTCAAGGAATCACGAAACACCATCTCACGGTTTGCACTTCTAATTCAAAATCGTATCTCTTAATTCATATGCACTTGACATGTTTTTGTGATTGATTTGCGTTGCTAGAGGTTATACAAAGCTAATGGAATGAATTAATTGAACCATAGTGCCCTAAACCAAGAGATGCCATGATTGCGTTTATAGGGTTTTCAAGCTTTCAAATAGGGCTTTCCAAACCATGAAGAATTGGAACCAATGGGATACATGGTTGAATTCGTGAGACCAAGACGATTCCAACACATACCTCGCGAAATATTTCTTTTTGCTCTGTGTATATTCGCTATTTTTCGTGCAGGAGCTAGAGGAGGTTAAAAACCCCCGCTATCTGATTCTATTTGTGCAGGACCAAGGTTGGAGATGATGACGTGTTGTCATCTGGTTCGCGTGTTTGAATCATAGCGCGTTTTTTTTTGTTTTTTTCAGCATATTAATTAATTTGCATATATTATATTTATTTTCTATTCCTATAATGAATGAACGCGCTGGTTGAGTTGGCAAGCAGGTTGATGCATTATCCCTTGGGACCTGGGTTCGAATCCCAAGTCCCTCAATACATTTGTGTAATTTTTATCCATGTAATTGCACGTGGTTTCAGCAAGCGTAGCATACCATTGACCTCCAGATCCCAAGCGCCAGATGGCCTTCAGGCCAAATCTGATGGGCACAAGATGACGTCCACTATACTCTCCAGTCAACGCACACGCATGGAATGGCCAAAGTCAAAGCAGGCTTGAATGTTTTGGGCCACAAATTGCCAGTCATACATCCTGATTTGGGCTTAAACCCCCCCCCCCCCCCCAAATGGGTTAATTTCTTTTCTTTTTATATTTCCCTTTATTTAACCATTTTATTATTTTAATTAACCTAATAATTTATTTTTTCCTCATAAAAATCAGAAAACCATAAAAACATTATTTTTTATTAAATTCATCACTTTTTTTTTGTAAATAAATAATTTAATTGACTTAGTTTTAATTAGGCATAATTTTAACATTTTTGCAATAAATTAAAATTAATTAGAATATTAGGTTTTAACAATTTTAATCATTTTATTTTTATTTCCTTAAATATTCTAAAAAATCCAATAAAAAATCTTTTTTATTTAATTAATTAATTAACTTAGGTTTAATTCCATTTAATAACAAAAAAATCTCTTTCTTTCCTAAAAAGGGGTCAAAACCCTAAAAATGCTCCGATTTGATTTTTTCGCACGCGTATTATTTTTATCCAATAATGTAACTGCTTCGAGGATGTAATAGTTTTGGACTTAGGACCTTTCATCGCTTTTATTTACTTTTCCGTATTTACTTTTCAAGGGTTTGTTTTTGGCGATGTAAATACCCGACGCCTTGTAATAGCTTAGTTTTATTTTCCGCAACCATTAACTGCTAGATGTATGAATAATAGGCTATGCATGATAAGATCTATCTTAACTTAAAATCAACCATAGCTCACCATAACATGTACAAAGATAACATAACTGAAAATTGACACATTTGCACATGCCACTCCTAGGGTACGCCTCACTTGGTTGCCTCGAACGTGGTCATTGAGTATAGGAAGTTTTAGAGGTCGCCCTCTTGTCCAAAGATCATAAGTTGCCTCGAAACAGTTGCCTCTGATAAAATGATCTAAGACATTAGGGTTACCGCTAAGGCGTCCTAACATTGCTTTAGTGACCACATGTCCCTTAATCGAATTGACCCAAAAACTCCAACGACGATGCTACCTACTCCTCAATAGCGGGATAGCACTGTCTAAAGGACATTAGCACAGTTTAATTCATTTTTAGAGTAGGTAGATGGTTCTTAAGTACTTGCTCCTTTTAAAATAAAACAAAACTTTTCGCACTTACACTCTCTTCAAAACAAAAACTCTTTTCAAACCCATAAACACAAAGAAAAGCAAACTTTTGAAAACACAATGAGCAAGTACCTAAGAGCCCGTGGATAACCACGGATAGAAAGGGTGCTAACACCTTCCCTTTCTATAATCTATCTCCCGAACCCGAGAAATATCTCAAAAAGGAATTTTTCTGTGCTTTTGTCCTTTCCTTGTTGGATAAAATAAAAGACGGCGGCGACTCTTGCTTACCGCGACATTTTGCAAAAAAAAACGCAAACGCGAACCAACATTCCAAAACAGTCAGTTCTATTTCCACCGATCACACACTTCATAAACAGGTACCCTTTTACAGGTCTCTTATCTTCTTCGCTGTTTATTTCAGCAATCATCATGTCTGCTGAACCTTCCACTGGGCAAGCTATCAAGGCCCTCCAGGCCCAGAATGTCCAATTTCAAGAGTTGGTCATGAGCCTAGCCAAGGTCAGCAGGATTTGAAGACCCTGATTCTGAAGGAGAAGAAGAAGAAGAAGAAGAGGACCGTCCTGTTCAACACCGGACACAGGTTTGGAAACGGGCTGCAAAATGAACTTGATCTGGCCACCCCATCTGGAGATAAAGACAGTCCACAAGAAAGGAGGGCTCCTAGCCCTATAGTCTCTGACGACGAGACAGACTATGATGAAGAACAGTATCCTCCTACTGAGGATAAGTACAAACAGCTGGAAGACCGTTTGAACGCTATGGAAGTACAGAAAGTGCCCGGTCTGGACTTCGGAGAACTAGGTCTATCATTTGGGGTGGTGATTCCCCATAAGTTCAAGGCACCTGCCTTTGCCAAGTATGACGGAGCTTCCTGTCCAAAGCTGCACCTCCGGTCATATGTGAGGAAGATCCAACCTTACACTCCTGATAAGAACTTGTGGATCCATTTCTTTCAGGACAGTCTTTCAGGGACTCAGCTTGAGTGGTTCTATCAGTTGGATGGAGCCAGTATCCGCAGCTGGGAGGATTTGGCTGTTGCGTTCTATAGGCAGTATCAATATAACTCCGACCTTACTCCTACGCGTACCCAACTTCAGGGTATGTCAATAGGGGCGGGTGAAGGATTTAAAGAATATGCTCAAAAATGGAGAGACATGGTCGGAAGGGTGCAACCACCTTTGGCTGATCATGAACTGGTTGATATGTTTCTGGGGACCCTGTCTGGTCCGTTCTTTAATCATATGATTGAAAGCTCCTCAGCCGGATTTACAGACCTCATCTTAACGGGTGAGAGGATTGAAGCAGGTATTAAAGCTGGGAAGATGCAGAAGGGTGCCTCATCGAACACCGAGAAGAAACCATTCAAGAAAGAGTCCAACGCTGTCTACAGTTCAAGAAGACAGAGTAGGCCTGAACACCACCAAGCTGTCAATGCGGTTGTTATTTCAAAACCTACTGGTGCTCCTCAGCATCACAACCAACAAAGGGAAGAGATACCTTGAAGGCAATTCACTCGTCTCAACCTGACTTTGTCTCAGATATTGCCACAGTTGTTGAGAACCAATCTGGTGACTCTAAGGGAAGCCCTAAAAAATCCAAACACAACGTCATCAAAGTATAACCCCAACGCCCGCTGCGCTTATCACTCTGAGAGCCCGGGGCATAATACAGATGATTGTTGGAGTCTGAAAAACAAGGTTCAAGACCTAATCGATGGAAAGGAGATTGAGTTTGAGGCGCCCGAGAGGCCTAATGTTGTGACTGCTCTCATGCCCAAGCATGGAGTGAATGCTGTAGAGGAAGACGTGTTCGTAGTTTCTGTGGATGATGTTGTTACCCCTCTGATGACTATCAAGAAGAACCTGTTGCTAACCGGTTTATTTCCGGGTTATGGTGAAGGTTGCCCTATGTGTTCTGCTTTACCTACTGGTTGCCCATCTCTGAAGTCAGGTGTCCAAAACCTGATGGATAGTAAAGAGATCCTTTTTGAGAAGACTGCTGTTCCACCCATTCATTCTGAAGAAGTTTCCATTATTACCATTTTCGACAATTCTTCCAAGGCTCCCTCGAGGACGCCTGTTAGAATTACATCTGTTCCGAAGACCGCACCTATAATTATCACTGTTCCGGGGCCCATCCCCTATACATCTAACAAAGCTGTCCCTTGGCACTATGGGGCAGATGTTTATGTGCTTGGAATTAAGCAAGAGTTCGGCGCTGATACAGGCATCAGCAACGTTACAGGACCTGCCAAAGTCACCCGCAGCGGTAGACTTTTCTCACCTGATATTGCTCCACCAGCCGTTCGAAGACCTATTGTCATTAAGCCTGCAAGTGTACCTGCTGCCGTTCCTGATCAAGTCCTTGTTCCTACCCTTGTAGCCGAGTCATCTAACGCTCGGGGAAAAGGAATCACCACTGATATACCTGCCCAGACGGAGGCGCCAAAGACGATCGATGTTGAAGCTTCCAAACAGGAGATGGAAGAAATTCTGAAGATTATTAAGAAGAGTGATTATAACATAGTTGAGCAACTGGGGCAAACCCCATCCAAGATTTCTATGTTATCACTACTGCTGTGTTCAGAGGCCCATGCCAAGGCTCTGATTACCTTCCTGAAGACGGCCCACGTGCCACAAGAGACGTCAGCTGATCAATTTACCGATTGTGTGGCCAATTTAACTGTTGATAATGGTTTGGGTTTCTTCGACGCTGATCTGACTGCTAAAGGGAAGAACCATAATGATGCCCTACATGTCTCCATTGAATGCAGGGGCACTACTCTTTCACATGTATTGGTTGACACTGGTTCCTCATTGAACGTCTTGCCAAAGAAAGCTCTAGACAGGCTAGATTGTGAAGGTCTGGAGCTAAAGCCGAGTAACATTGTTGTCCGGGCCTTTGATGGGTCTAAAAGGATGGTGCATGGTGAGGTTGATATTCCAATCAAAGTTGGTTCTCAGGTATTCGATTCTAGGTTTTACGTGATGGACATTCGGCCGTCCTATTCTTGTTTGCTTGGTCGTCCATGGATCCACAAAGCTGGAGCCGTAACCTCAACGCTCCACCAGAAGTTGAAGTACCCGGTCAGAGGCAAGATCGTGATAGTTCAAGGGGAGGAGGAGTACATGGTCAGCCACCTCAACTCGTTCCGGTACGTAGAGATGGATGGGGAGTTCATCGAGACCCCATTTCAACACTTTGAAGAGGTTCCTCAGACATTGGCATCAGCTGAGACTGTGATGGAAGATTCTCCCATGAAGATGGCTTCCTTAAAGGATGCCCGGGCTGTTATTGAGAAGGGTGAGCATACAAACTGGGGCCGACTTCCTGATTTCACTCAGAAGACTAACAAATTCGGTTTGGGTTTCACTGCAGAAGCTCAAAGGGCTGTTCGAAGTGCAAGGATTGGAAGACCTCCTGTGTTCATCCCAACTCGGGAGTAAATGCCATTGGAGATGACGTGGAGGAGTCTGAATTCGACAACTGGATCTATCCTATGACCAACGGTGGACCAAACAACTGGACAACAAAGGATTTCATCCCTATTACTTTTGTTACTCAGTAATGAAGCTTTTTGTTTTAAATTTGTAACAGACAATATGGTGAAACTTTATGGCCCGGTGTCTTACCCGGGGCACCGTGGTTTCATTTGTGAGGGCTTTTGTGTGCCACTTTTATATATCATTAATAAAAGCATTGGACGTTTTGCATTTCAAATTTTTGCGCTCCTTGTCTTTCTTTATTATATATTGCAAAACAGCTATTTTACACACACTCACATATACAGGTCTCAATCCACTCTGGATCTCACTAGCAACGACTCTGCTACTGCCAGTTATGACTTTGAAAATCCGATCAACTTAGCCGAAGACGAAGGTGAAGATGATTGTGAAGTGCCTGGTGAGCTTGCAAGACTACTACTCCAGGAAGAGAGGGCCATTCAGCCACATGAAGAGTCGGTGGAAACAATGAATCTGGGTACCGAGACAGACAAGAAGGAAGTCAAGATCGGTGCAAACCTGGAGCTTAGTGTGAAACAACGGCTGATTCAGATGCTGCATGACTACATGGAAATCTTTTCCTGGTCTTACGAAGATATGCCTGGGTTGGATACCGACATTGTGGTTCATCGCCTGCCTACCAAAGAAGACTGCCCTCCGGTAAAACAGAAAGTTCGCCGTATGCGCCCAGAGATGTCTGAGAAAATCAAGGCTGAGGTTATGAAACAATTTGACGCTGGTTTTCTAGCAGTAACTTCTTACCCTCAGTGGGTCGCCAATGTGGTTCCAGTACCTAAGAAAGACGGTAAGGTCAGAATGTGTGTTGATTACAGGGATTTGAACAGGGCAAGCCCTAAGGATGACTTCCCTCTGCCTCACATCGACGTTCTGGTTGACAATACTGCTCAGCACAAGGTATTCTCCTTCATGGACGGTTTCTCCGGTTATAATCAAATCAAGATGGCTCCTGAAGACATGGAGAAGACCACTTTTGTCACTCAGTGGGGCACTTTTTTTTACAAGGTCATGCCTTTTGGGTTGAAGAATGCTGGGGCAACATATCAGCGTGCCATGGTTGCTTTATTTCATGACATAATCCATCATGAGATTGAAGTATACGTCGATGATATGATTGCGAGATCCCAAACTGAGGAAGAACACCTTGACCATCTACAGAAGCTGTTTGACCGGTTGAAGTTGTACAAACTAAGGTTGAACCTGAACAAGTGCACCTTCGAGGTGAGGTCTGGCAAACTGCTAGGTTTCATCGTGAGCGACAAAGGTATTCAAGTGGACCCTTCCAAGGTGAAAGCCATACAAGAGATGCCAGCTCCCAAGACAGAGAAAGAGGTCAGAGGCTTTCTAGGACGTCTGAACTACATTGCCCGATTCATCTCGCACCTAACTGCTACTTGTGATCCAATCTTCAAACTATTAAAGAAAGATCAAGTGGTACGTTGGAACAATGAATGTCTGGCTGCTTTCGAAAGAATCAAAGAGTATCTCCAGGAACCACCCATGCCACCAATGGAAGGGAGACCTCTAATCTTATACTTGACAGTACTTGACAACTCAATGGGGTGTGTGCTGGGGCAGCATGACGAGTCTGGCCGAAAAGAGCATGCTATTTATTACCTTAGCAAAAAGTTTACCGACTGTGAGACACGATACTCACTGCTCAAGAAAACTTTCTGCGCTTTGGCATGGGCTGCTCGCCGGCTGAGACAGTATATGTTGACTCACACTACTCTGTTGATTTCAAAAATGGATCCAATCAAGTATATCTTCGAAAAGCCTGCCTTATCCAGAAGAATAGCAAGATGGAAGATGATCTTGACTGAATATGACATCCAGTACACGACTCAAAAAGCAATCAAGGGAAGTGTATTGGCAGACCATTTGGCACACCAGGCAGTGGATGATTACCAGTCTATGAACTTTGAATTTCCAGACGAGAATATCATGTTGATAAATGATTGTGAAACACCTGGACCGGATGAAGGACCTGAGGAAGGATCTCGATGGTCTATGCACTTTGATGGAGCTTCAAAAGCTTTGGGTAACGGCATTGGCGCTGTGATCATATCTCCTAAAGGCTCTCATACTCCGTTTATCGCCCGACTGTGTTTCAACTGCACCAACAACAAGGCAGAGTATGAAGCATGCATTATGGGTCTTCGAGCTGCAATTAACCTAAGGATTAAGTTTCTAAGTGTCTTCGGAGATTCCGCTCTCGTGATCAGTCAGATCAAAGGAGAGTGGGATACGAAACACCCAAATCTTATTCCTTACAAGGAGTATGTGTTGACGTTGCTTCCCCATTTCGAGGAGATAACCTTTGAACACTTCCCAAGAGAGGAGAATCAGTTGGCGAACGCGTTAGCTACGATGTCTTCTATGTTTAAAGTCAAGTGGGACAACGAGGCCCCCCAGATCATTATTTGGAAATTAGATGAACCTGCACATTGCTGTGATCTTGAGACCGAAAAGGTAACGGAAAAGCCTTGGTATCATGAAGTGAAGAGGTACCTTGAAACTGAAGAATACCCCGAGGGTGCATCCGTTAATGACAGGAAGTTTCTGAGAAGGTTCGCAGCAAAAATCTTCATCAGCAATGGCATTCATTACAAACGTAACCATGATTCAAACTTACTACGTTGCGTGGGTAAAATTGAAGCAGAAAGGATCATGGAAGAGCTGCATGAAGGTACTTTCGGAACTCAATCCAGTGGACATACCATGGCAAAGAAAATCCTTCGGGTAGGATATTACTGGTCCACAATGGAAGCCGACTGTTATCAGCATTCTCGGACATGTCACAAGTGCCAGGTCTATGCTGATAAGGTGCATATTCCTCCAGTTCCTCTGAATGTTTTGACAGCACCTTGGCCTTTTGCAATGTGGGGCATTGATATGATCGGCGAGATCAGACCTACGACATCCAATGGGCATCGTTTCATCCTGGTAGCGATTGATTGCTTTACGAAGTGGGTTGAAGCAGCTTCCTTTGCTACCGTAACCAAGAATGTCGTTGCACGGTTCATTCGGCACAACCTGATCTGTCGATACGGTGTACCGGAGAGGATCATTATGGATAATGGTACCAATCTTAACAACAAGATGATCACTGAGCTTTGCGAGCAATTCAAGATACAACATCATAACTCTTCCCCCTACCGTCCGAAGATGAATGGGGCTGTAGAAGCAACTAATAAGAATATTAAGAAGATTGTGCAGAAGATGACAGTGACATACAAAGATTGGCACGAGATGTTACCATTTGCTCTTCATGGGTACCGTACCTCAGCACGAACGTCAACAGGGGCAACGCCCTATTCCTTGGTTTATGGCATGGAAGCAGTCTTGCCTATTGAAGTTCAGATACCCTCTCTTCGGATCATGAAAGATGCAGGTTTGAGCGAAGATGACTAGATCCAGACCCGACTTAATTAATTGAATCTAATCGACGAAAAGAGACTTACTGCTATTTGTCATGGTCAGACGTACCAAAAATGAATGATCAAGGCATTTAACAAGAAATTCAGACGACAAGAGTATCAAGTTGGGAACCTGGTAATCAAGCGCATTATTCTACCTCAAGGTGATCCCAGGGGAAAATGGACCCCTACTTACGAAGGGCTATTTGTGGTTAAGAACATCTTCTCAGGAGGAGCAATGATTCTAACCACCATGGATGGTGACGACCTTCCTCACCCCGTCAATGCAGACATAGTAAAAAGATACTACGCATAATCAAAGACCCGCTAGGTCGACTGGCCTAGGCAAAAGTAAGGGCTTCCCGGCGAACCAAAAGGGTTCGGGTAAAAATAAGGGATGAAAATGAAAAAAAATTTGTACACCCAGCAAGTCGAAAACCTGAAAAGGCGGCTTGGGCAAAAATGGGTATCCCGGTGGACTAAAAACCCGAAAGGGCGGTCCGGGCAAAAGTTAGGGATAAGCGTAACACTATGTCTCATTGGATCACCCTGCATCCAGACTTCGGTATCAACTATCAGGCTCGGACGACACCAATCAATCAGATTCATCTCCAACTAAGCAGCAAAGTGATGAGATGCTTGAAGATATAAAGGCGATAACAGAGTTGGAACCCAGTGGGATTATTCACATAGCTGTTTTATTTTCTTTTTACAAATTGTATAAATCCTATTTGTTCGGCAGCGTTCTCTTACTAGGACGTCATCCTCTTGTACAAAAACGCCTATTTACAGGCCAAACTTCAAAAATCAATACAAATTCATTTTCAGACAAATTTCAAACTGTTTCCCCTTTATCTATTTTGTTTTGCAAAGAACGTCCAATGTTCATTTTTGATATATGCATTTGACATTAATTGCTGCTCATAAATATTTACATGCGAAACAAAGGACTAATTACGGGTGATACCAGAAACAGGGGCAATAAGATTTGTCCGAGCTGTCTAGTTGCTCTGTCCACCAAGGCACTGAGGTATATTCAGCTGAAGAATATGGCTAAGATACCTTCATTCCCCGTAGAATAAAAACAGTAATGGTAGCTCTCCCCACTGGGACTTGCAACCATGATTAAATCAGCAAGACTCTTCCCAGGCAGAGTTGATCTACCATCAGCCCGAAAAGGCATGGTATCCCTAGAAGGTCTTAATATTCCTCAACGGAGTATAAGAATGTTCCCCAGCGGAATACAAGATACCCCCGTTGGAGCCATTTCCCCAGCGCAGTCTAAAAAAGCTTCCCCGCCAGGATTAAGTTATCTTACCCAGTAGATTCTGGAAACTCATCCCCTGCAGAGTACAAAATAAAGCTCTCCATCCAAATTCAGAAGGTTATCCTCACAAGAGTCTAACTGGGTTATCCTCAGCGAGTTGCAACTAAAAGATCATCCCTAGCGAAGTGCTTTCTTTCCCCAAGCAGGACCTCTATCCTCAACAGATTCAATATCGCCAGCAACGGTAATCCAGCCCCAGTGGAGTTCATCATTGAAACCCCCAACAGAGCTTATCAACGGAATCCCCAGCGGAGCTCATCGTTAAAATCTCAGCAACGTATCTCTTCCCTACAGAGTAATTCCCCTCGGAGTAATCTCCTCATCATTTTTCCCCAACGGAGTCATCCTCTCCCGCAGGTTTATTCTTGCAATCATCTTCGTTCGTCATCCCCAGCGGAAACGAAGAATTCAACTCTATTCTCCAGCAAGCTATCCGGGATTAATTTTCCCCAGCTAAAACATCACACTTCCATACATCATGATACATGCATATACACATCATACCATACAATCTCATTTACGTTGAGAACATCATTGCCTGATCCATATCAAGCATTGCATATGACTGACCTTTACCTTTCAGGAAAAATCCAGTTAAGTTCTCAGCCATTTCCAAGACTTTCTCTAGTCCAGTTAAATCGATTCCTAAAGATTTTTCTGATGCCGATCCAGTCAAAGACCTTCTCTGGTCCAGTTAAATCGATTCCTAAAGATTTTTCTGATGCCGATCCAATTGAAGATATTTCCAAGACTTCCTCTAGTCCAGTTAAATCGATTCCTAAAGATTTTTCTGATGCCGATCCAGTTGAAGATATTTCCAAGACTTTCTCTGGTCCAGTTAAATCGATTCCTAAAGATTTTTCTGATTCCGATCCATTTGAAGATATTTCCAAGACTTTCTCTGGTCCAGTTAAATCGATTCCTAAAGATTTTTCTGATGCCGATCCAGTTGAAGATATTTCCAAGACTTTCTCTGGTCCAGTTAAATTGATTCCTAAAGATTTTTCTGATGTCGATTCAGTTGAAGATATCCCAAGATCTTCTCTAGTCCAGTTAAATCGATTCCTAAATATTTTTCTGAGGCGAAGCCAGTCAATGGAGACATAATCAGTTGAATCGATTCCTAAAGATTTTTCTGAAGCGAAGCCAGTCAATGGAGACATAATCAGTTAAATCGATTCCTAAAGATTTTGCTGAGGAGAAGCCAGTCAATGGAGACAAAATCAGTTAAATCGATTCCTCAAGATTTTTCTGAGGCAAAACCTATCAATGGAGACAACTCGTCAAAGGAGACACCCCTGTCAATAGAGACAACCTGTCAATGGAGACAACTTGTCAATAGAGACAACCTGTCAATGAAGACAACTCGTCAAAGGAGACACCCCGTCAAAAGAGACAACCCGTCAATGAAGACAAAACTACCTACCAACAATCTCCAAATAGCATCTGTAAGCCCATTCCCGACATCACAATGCTGATACTACACCATGCGAGTGCAAATTTCTGGGCACTCTAGTATTCAATTATCTTCCACCTTCGGATCACGAAAGGCTCGAAATCCAATCTATATCCTCAGGTTTAAGTAAATTGAACAGGGGCAACTGTTGCACCCCAAAATTTGCCCTCTCATGTTTTCCAAAGTCTTCCCCCTGCATGGTTGATCACAAACTCTTGCCTAAGGAAAAAGAAATATTTTGAGTGGTACTTTAAGTACCTTTCGATTTACATCCTGAAAGACACTTCGATTGGTGTTCTGAAGGAGCATTTTGATTGGCATTCTGGACGAGCATTTCGATTGGCATCCTGAAAGACACTTCGATTGGCATTCTGGACAAGAATTTCGATTGGCATCCTGAAAGACACTTCGGTTGGTACTCTGAAGGAGCATTTCGATTGGCGTTATGGACAAGCATTTCGATTGGCATGGACAAGCATTTCGATTGGCGTTATGTCAAGGTCTTCGACTGGCATGCCAAGGGAACCTTCGATTCAGTGTTGTGTCCAGGAAGCTTCGACAGGGGCATTCAAAGAACTCCTTCCAGGCCGTTCGAAAGAGGCCATCAAGAGGGCACTCAAACATGTCAAGGTACACTGAACATGAGGAAATGGCATGTTCCCCTTGCAAATATAAAAATAATTAAATGCTGGCTGTGGATTTAATTCCTGAGATAAAGGCCAGATTCTTGCCTTTTCTGTTCCTAAAGAGCTCATTCGACCAGAGTGATTCTGTGCAACTCAAGACCATTCGAGGAAGCATTTAGAAGGCCCATACGAAGGGTACATAGGAAGTCCATTCGAAGGAGGCAAATCAGGGCCAATCGAAGAGCATGGACTGAAAGCATTCGAAATCCAAAAGCGTCCAGGTTCATTCAAGGGACACGAATGTTTCAAAAAAAGGAAATAATTTAATGTGTTTGATTTTTGTTCAGGGCGTTAAAGGCTTGTTTTAATGACTGTCCCTTTACATTCTCATGCACTCCCACACTCCTATAAATAGGAGGCCGGTGACACATTATAACACACGAAAAATCACACAAGGATATATAGAAGAATTGCCTCAAAGAGCCAAACGCATACACTTCCTCAGTAAACCACCCCAAAACTATCAAAATCCTCATAATTGGTCCCAATCGAAGGAGTCTTCAGCAACACTCTTTTCACTCCATGAAGTCTGCAGGAAGTGTTCCCTAGCACTATCCAAAAGTCACGCATCAATCCCACTAGTCTTTGGTAAAATTCTGGGTCACAGCCTTTCGATTCGAATTGTTTTTTTTATATGCATCTTTGTATTCTTACTGATCATTCATACAAGCATAAGTGTGGAAGTGCAGGGTGCCATTTTAAGGTTTCAAAGCAGCCATGCTTCAAACTAGGTGGTGTAAAGATCTTGTGCTAGTCTTAACCCCATATTTGAGTTTAGGAAGTGACCATGCATAGGGTAGGGCCTTGGGATCTGTTTCAATCCAGTATTTGATCAAACTTGCAGGTGTATGTGCAGGAGAGGAACCTAGGTTCAACACCCAGGTTTGTATTTGTTTCTTTTTTTTCTAACGCTTGTATTGCAGATCAAGCCTGAGAAGACCAGTGCATACAATAGCGAAGGACCTGGGTTTGACACCCATACCCTGCATCTTTATTGTTCTAATGCTTGTCTTGTAGATAAGGATCGAAAAGCAGTTTGCCCTCCTGGATCGAAGAAGACAACCTCTTCTCTGGATCGAAGGAGACATTTCCTTCTCCGGATCGAAGCTCCCATTTTCCTGGATCGAAAGTCACCTTCTCTGGATCGAAGCTTCCCACTTTTATCCCTGGATCGAAGGATCCCCTTTGTATTTTTATTTTTTGTTTTCGTTATTTCCTTATTGACCTTATCATTTAAAATAACTTTAAATCAAAAAAATCACAAAAAAACAGTAGGTTAGTTCTTTTTATTATTCAAATTAATTTTTTAAATAGATTAATTAATTATTTTAACTTCATTTTGTCAATTTAAAATAAACTAGACCTAGGATTGTTTAATTCAAATATTTTCTTAACCAAAAACAAAACATGAAAAAAGATTTTCTTGTTTATTTAGAAATTTCTTAGACGCCTCTTTTCCTTGTTCTACGCGTGTTTATTTTATTGTAACTGCTTACTGGTTTGTAGTTTAGCTTAAATTTTTACTTTATTGATTTTTATTCCCCCAATTTTGGACATGTAAATAATCCCCTTCCCCGAAAGCTTTGTAATAGCGTAGGATTTACAATTCCCGCACTTTAAATTCCTGTACATATATTAAACTTCTTAGATGTATGCCAACTAGGATTGCATGACAAGATTAACTCTTAAACTTAAAATCAACAATAGCTCACCATGACATGCAAGAGTAAAATAGCTGAAAATTGACACACTTGCACATGCCACTCTTAGGGTACACCTCACTTGGTTGCCTCGAACGTGGTCATTAAGTATAGGATATTTTAAAGGTCGTCCTTTGTCCCAAGATCATAAGTTGCCTCGAAATGGTCGCCTCGATAAAAATGATCTAAGACATTAGGATTACCACTAAAGCGTCCTAACGTTGCTTTAGTGACCACACGTCCCTAAAATCGAATTGACCCGAAAACTCCAACGACGGTGCTACCTACTCCTCAATAGTAGGATAGTATTGTCTAAAGGACATTTGCACAATTAAATTCCTTTTTGAGTAGGTAGAGGTTCTTAAGTAATTGCTCTCTTTTAAAAACAAAACAAAAACTTTCCGCACTTACACTTTCTTCAAAAACAAAACTTTTTTTTCAAAACCCACAATCACAAAGAAAAGCAAACCTTTTGAAAACATAGTGAGCAAGTACCTAAGAGCCCGTGGATAACCACGGATAGAAAGGGTGCTAACACCTTCCCTTTCTATAATCTACCTTCCGAACCCGAGAAACAATCTCGAAAAGGATTTTTTTCTGTGATTTTGTCCTTTCCCTTGTTGGATAAAATAAAAGACGGTGGCGACTCTTGCTTACCGCGACACTTTGCAAAAACAAACGCAAACGCGAACCAGCATTCCAAAACAGTCATTTCTCATTCCCACCGATCACAAGGGTACTTACCTATGAAACCCCATGCAAGCCTAAACTAGGAAGTTGTGTGATTTGCTTGTACATACATACTTGTGCATAACATCATGAACATCATGAAGCATCATATGCATCCACTAACCATTTCAAGGATTTTTGGAAGTTCATCTTTGTTCCTATTTTATAGGCTATGGATTCACTTCGCAGGAAAACTATCCAGGTCAACCTTGTGAGAATTCTACCACAACTCAAGGAGCTTGCTTCTAGGATTCTTGAGAAATATCCATTCACCGAGAGGCATGGTCGTCTTCTCAACTTAGTCACTTCCAACACAGAGGAAGACATAATGAAAGTTCTCTTCCAGTTCTTTGACCCTTTACATCACTGCTTCACATTTCCTGACTACCAACTTGTGCCTACTTTGAAGGAATTTTCTCAACTCTTGAGGATTCCTATTCTCAATCAACTACCCTTCAACGGTACGGAAAGAGATCCAAAGCCTGAAGATGTTGCTCAAGCCCTGTACTTGCAACCATCAGATATCACAGGTCATTGGGAAACTAGAAGTGGTGTCAAAGGCTTCTTGGCAAAGTTCTTGTTTGAGAAGGCCCAAAGCTGCTGGAATTCCTTGGACTTACAAGCTTTTGAGGAGATTGTAGCTCTTCTCATCTATGGGATGGTCTTGTTCCCAAACCCTGAACAGCTTATAGATGTAAGTTCTATCAAGATTTTCATGTCACGCAATCCGGTGCCTACATTACTTGGGGATATCCTACACTCTTTTCACACTCGTACAATAAGGAAAAGAGGTGTTCTCATGTGCTGCATTCCCCTACTGGAAAGATGGTTTATTTCTCATCTTCCTCAATCAGTCTTGAAGAATGAGCAGTGTTTGAGGTGGTCACAACGATTGATGACTCTTACACATTCAGATATTCATTGGTGTTCTCGAACCAAAGAGAATATTATCATCGTCGACCGTTGTGGGGAATTCCCTAATGTCCCTCTACTTGGCATTAGGGGAGGCATCACCTACAACCCCTGCTTGGCTCTAAGACAATTTGGTTATGCCCGAAGGGATGGGCCACATGACATGCTGATTCAAGGTTTGGTTTTCGACTTCGACAACGACAATCAAGGACTCCGACAAAGGTTCATCCGAGCTTGGAGGATGCCTAACAAGGTAGACAGTAAAACCTTGGGACACAAGAATTCCATCTCCCTTGAGCCTTACCTCAAGTGGGTACGAACCCGCGCCCAAAGTCTTATGATGCCTTACCCCACCATTGTCCCAGTGATTATAGAGCCTGTTAAGGAAGGAGAGGTTCCATACACCCTCCTACATCTTGACATGCCAACATCACTCGAAGATCTACAAAGGAGTTGGATACAGATCAAGGGAGAACGCGATACTTTTGAAGCCTAATTCTACGCAAGCGAGAAGAAGGTTTTAGAACTCACTCGATTACTTCACGAAGAGCAACTCTCAACTACATTGCGCCAAAGAGGATGCACAACGTCTTTTTACCTTAGAATTTTGTATTATTTTTCCCAAGGGGCATTGTTGTACTAACAAATTCTATCTTATTAATATGACATGTATTTCTTTTTCGTTTAATACAAATTTGAATTTCTGAATCCTTGAAAGCATTACATGAATACATATCATTCATCATATGCATATACAGGTCTTCACACCAAGTTTCCTCATCCCTCTGCTATTTATTTCAGCAACATGGATCTTGAACAAACGGTTAAAGACTTGCAAGCTCAAAATTCACAATTTCAGCAGCTACTCTTGACCTTGATTGAGGGGCAGGAGGAGCTCAAGACTCTGCTAGAGAAAGGAAGAGAGAGAAGAAAAAATTATCAAACTTCAATGTAGGTGTTTAGGTATTGGCTTGCATTTTTGGTAAATCCCAAGTGTATGTGTGAATGTCATGACTGATGTCATAACATTCTAGTTCAGTTTGTACTGACTCATTAGGTACCTTTGCAGAAAAATATTGTAATTCAAATACTGATGTTTATAAGTGTGTATCTGAGCATTTTGCAAAATGATCACATTTTGCTAAATCAGTAAACAGGTTTTCTCAGATGTCATAACAGATGTTATGACATCCTGTTCTGAACTAACAGGATTGCAGGATTGGATAAGTCTGAGTTTTTTCAGGAAATAACTCAGTCCTTCCTGAACAGAATCCTGCGTTTTCTGAGGGGTAACCTAGCTCAACCCTAACCTGGTTAATAAAGTCCTGTGACCTGGTCTTTAGGTCAAACGGAATTAACCCTAGGTTTTTGGAAACCCTAACTGAAGTTGCAGCTGCTATATATTCAACAGAGCTGCTGTTTTTCAAGGATGGCTTTTTGATTAGAAGATCAATTGTAATCTGCATAGATTTGATTATTGTACTCCAAGCAATTATCATTGTGATAAGTGCCTTGGAATAGGTTTCTAATTGTAAGGTTTGTGTAGCACTCTAAGCTGTGAAGCAAGTGTGTTTGAATGTTCCTTGACTAAAGCTGTGAAGCAGAGTCAAGTTAGTTGTGTACATCACTCAAAGCTGTGAAGCAAGAGTGATTGTGTTGCTTGATTAAAAAGCTGTGAAGCTTAATCAAGTGTTTGTTTTTGAAGAGTGTCTTCATCAATTCTTAAGTCAAATTGGTTTATGTATCACTGCTGTGATTGAGGGGGAGGGAGTAGGAACTCAGGTTTAAGTTGTACTTAGATTGGAATTGCATTGGGTAGGTCTTAAGTGAAGGAGATAAACTGGTTGGTTTATTCCTGAATTAAAATCTCTTATAGTGGATTTCCTCCCTGGCTTGGTAGCCCCCAGAGTAGGTGTTGTTGCACACTGAACTGGGTAAACAATTGACTGTGTTCTTTATTGCTTTTGTATTTACTGTCATATAGTAAGTCAGATACGGTGTCATAACATTGAACGTGACATTGAGTATCTGCAGCCAGAATTTCATTCAAAAACTCAAAAGAACCAAGTTTTCAAACTGTCAAATTTCCAAAATCTGGAACAAATCTCAAACCAACCTTCAAACCATCTTCCATCAAACCTGTTAACAAATATCCCAATCTATCCTCAAATCTCAAACCAACAGCAAGAATCATCACCAAACAGTCTCCAACTGTCAAACTCCAAAAATCTCAAACCATTTTCAAACTCATAAACAAACCTTCAAACTGTCAACATATCAAACTCAAAAAGCCAGATCAAGCATCAAAACTGTCAAAAACCAATAGTAAGAATCATCACAAAACCACAAAAAATTCCAAACTGTCAAACAGTTCAAACCACAAAAAATCCCAAACTTTCAAACAGTTCAAACCAACAACCACCATCAAAAACCTCAAAACCTGAAACTGATAAAAAAGTAACAGTATCCAAACCAACAACCTTCACAAACTCATCAAACCTGTCAAACATTTTAAACCCAAAAATCCAGAAAAATATCTGAAACACAATAGATAACCAACATCATCAGATCATAATCATCAGCAAACATCATCAAACTAAAACCATCATCACAAAAACGAAATTCCAGAACCAATAAACCATTCAAACTGATAGAACAACATATTCAATCACAAAATCCAGAAGAAAAAAAGCATCATCATCATTCAAACGCAGAATACAAAAGAAGGTTACCAGAAGCGCGCCTTCAATCTTCATCTCCTCCCTCGCAAGCTCTCGCCACCAAGGAGCATCATCATCGTCTCACCATTCCCATCCATTTCACATAAAAAAAATTCCAAACAGGTATGGCTTCTCCACTTTCCTTATAACCTATTTCCTACATCTCAATGGATAAACAAGTTCGATTAACACAGAAAAACGTAACAAGACAAAACAAATAACAAAATCGTTCAAAGCTTTAATAACCACATAACCATACCTTTCAAGAACAAAACCTTTAGAGCTTGGTTAGGAAGCGTGAGAGACGACGCTCCGGCAACAGAGGATAGGGGGGGGATCAGATAGAACCCTTTAGACATAAATCTCATTCTAAAACTTAGGGTTTTCAGAAACGTGAATCACTGTGAGATGAGGAGATATTATGTTGTTAATAGGGTGTTTCGGCCATGAGATTAGGAGGAGAGGAGTTCAGAGATGAACATAGATGAGGAGATGAACAAGGAGAACGAAAGAGACGAGGCAGCGCCGCTGTACCAAAGGGTCCACAAACCCTAAATCTCGTTTTGCATGTCCCTAATCACAAACTAAACAGCTTAAGGCATGGGCCAGTTTCATTTACCAATTCCATAAGCCCATTCGCTTTTTGCTAACCCACCCCCATCTGGCCTTGTTTCATTTATAGAAAATAATAATCATGTTTCTTTGGGCCTAACACTTCCAAAATCCCCTAAGCCCATCTTTCTTCTTTTTTTGAATTTGTCTTTTTATTGTTTTGTTTTGAAATGTTAAATAAAACTCAAGACATTTTTATTAATTTAATTTAGGTTTTAGTGTTTAATTTTTATCATTTTCTCTTTTCATATAAACTACCTTTTATTAATTTTTTTTTTACATTTAAAACATCAAAAGAATTAACTTAGTTTGTTTCCTTTCTTTAAGCTTATTTACATAATTAATAAGAATACACAAAAAATAATAAAGATTTTTTAATTTAATCAATTTTTTGGAATAAGTTTTATTTTTCTCTTTTCAAGTAAATACATACATTCCATACTTTGTTGATTTTATTTTCGTAAATTGTCATAGCTTTATATTAAATCGCACAAAAATTCGATTTGGTTGTATTGCTTGATATTGGGACATTGCTATTTCATTTGATTCATCCCCATTCGTAACAATTGTACCCCCATTCCTGAACATTCTGTAATAGCTTAGAATTTCAATTCCCGCAATTTATTGCTTTCTATATACTGTATAGTAACTAGGCATGTATGGCAAGATTCAAAATCAATTGCTAGATGACCTAATCAAAGAATGAAATAACTTGAAACCAACACACTTTTTTTCACACGCGCACCTCTAGGGTAACCTCGCTCATTGCCTCGGAAATACAATCATGTCCCTCGAATATGAGACACTCTAGAAATGACCCTTCGATAAACAAATATCGTAGTCCCTCGATGACCCTCGATGTTGCCTTCGATTAAAACGATCTCGTCCCTTACAAAAATTGCTAAAGCGTCTCACAAGTTGCCTTCGATGATTGTAAAATTGACATGCGCCTGTCCCTTCACATCCAATGGTAGGGCTTCTTACCAAATCAATGGTAAGATAGCACCATTAAAAGGAAGAAAAAAAGAACAAATTAAGACCTTTCGAGTAGATAGATTCGCTCTTAGTTACTCGCTTGCTCACGACAAAAACTTTTACATCTACACCACCATTTCAATACATTTTCAAAAGACAAAACGTTTTGTATACATTCTTATAGAGACGAGAACCATTGCAAAACCTCTTTTCAAAACACTTTTCGAAACACGATTCACAAACACATCTTTGAACCACTTTTCGAAACAAAACATTGTATACGTTCTTATAGAGACGAGAACCATTACAAAGAGATTTTTCAAAATACTTTCAAATCCCACACCACAAGCACACAATCAAATAAAAGCAAGTGATCTAAACGAGTAACTAAGAGCCCATGGAAAACCATGGATGAAAAGAGTGCTAATACCTTCCCTTTTCATAATTTACCCCCTGAACCCGAGAAAACTCTCGAAAGGTCTTTCCTGTGCTTTTTTTACTTTCCTTTTGGATAAAATAAAAGTCGGTGGAGACTCTTGCTAACCGCACAAGTGCGAATGAAACGCAAAACATCTAGTCAGTTCTCCCACCGTATCACCAGAACTGGCGACTCTGCTGGGGAGCATTATATAAAAGTGGGGTTACCTTAGGGTTTTAGATCACCTTTACATGCTTATCTTGCTTGATTTGTTTGCTTTACACTTTGGTTCTATTGTTTGGGTTTGAATCCTCTACCCAGATTTGGGAAACATTCATAGGTAAATAGCAATACGTTGTGGAAACTGCGCGGGGTATACCGACACGGTCTAAGCAATAGCTATGTTAGTGTGACATATTTGTGGATAACGGTAGCCTTTGAGTCAATCAAAGAGAATATGGGGCCGCTGAGTGATGTCATGAAGCACTGCCGAACTTTTAGAACCTTTACTTGACCAACTTATCCTTTTAGGATGTAGTGAGATGACCGACTTTGGTGCAGTCCGAAGTTGGTAGATAATCGATGTTATACCCCAAAATTTTCCATCGCATTCTACCAGCATTTCTCATCACAAGGCTCCTTGAACTCAAGACCAAGTTAGGGTTTGCACTGCTCAAGACATCTCCTTGCACTGTTGACCTAAATTAGGGTTTGAGTTTGCACATGTATTATTTGACTTAAAATGGTCAAATGACTTTCATACTTCATGTTGGACTCATAAGTTTGTCCATACCAAGTTTCAAGCCTTGAATCAAATTTTTACCTAGTCAATTGGACAGATGACCTAGAAATCAGTTGTATTGGGGAAAAAGTCAACTGTGGCCAATTTACAGTCAAACCTCATAAATTTTGACCCACATCAACATTATAAACTCATATGAACCATTTGATCAAGTTTGGACCATAACTCCACAAGAAATTTGATCAGATCACCAAAAGGGCAAAATGGTCATTTTTAGGGTTTTGACTACACAAAGGCAATTTCTGATTTTTAACCTAGCCAATGGCAAATTGGGCCCAAGCATGGATTCAAGTACTCGATGGCATCATCTTGACCTATTCACAAGGTTCAAAAGATCTCAGATGCAATGGATTGACAGATGAATTTTTCAGTCAACTGATCAAAATTTGACTGTACACTGAAAAGTCAAACTTTAACTTTTTGGTCAAAATCAAGTGCCAAGGGTCATTTTTCATCAAGATGTGTCAAAATATGAAACTTGTTCATCAAGAAACCCATTTTTGCAAATTAGGGTTTAAAGTTGAAAATTTTCATAACTTAGAATTTTTCTAAGTTATGAAATTTTCTTAATTTTTCCTAACTTTGCCCAACATTTTCACCATGATGCAATTGGATTCAAACAAAACTTCTAACATGAAAGTTGTAGTCCTCCACAAAGTATACAACTTTGATTCACAAAGTTTTCCAAAAATAATCTTGGATCTCAAGTTATGATATTTGGAACAAGGGCCCATGAAACTTTTAACTTAGTGAAATTCTGCCCTAGTTTAGGCAGGATTTTGACCTATCTTCATGGCCATTTTTCACATAGTTCCACTTGGAATCTCAAATTGCATTTCAAAGATGGATTGTAAAGCATGTTGCAAGCTTTCCAAAATGCCCAAGAACTATCCAAACTCATTTGTGGTTAGGGAGAATCGAAGGCTTGAAGTTGGCAAAAACTCACTTTTCATCCATGGCATGTTCATGTTGATACAAATTGCAAATTCAAATCAGCTTGCTTTGCACTAGATTATAGGCCTCAAAACCATTCCAAACTCAATAATTTAATGCAAATCCATTGGTCTAAGGCATTGTTTTGGTCATTAGAACATTGCACACAACATTAACACCTAAGTAGAAAAAGCAACATTACCATTTTTGCAAAAGTATGCTTTATGTCAAAACCAAAATCCTTGAACATTGAGCAAGATCTTGTGCAGCAAATCAGATCCATAAACTTGAGGGGCCAAGGGAAAGGTGTGCAAGCTGATAGATAGCCTGTACAGGCCTGCTTCACATCACTTCTCATACTTTGCTTCATAACCAATAAATTTGTCCAAAACACTAGAACTTGAACCTCAACAAAAACCAACTTGTGAAAGCATTTGAAACATCTTTCTCACACCCCTTTGAGCCAGAAACATGAACCTTTGAGCCTTCAAACATCCCATAGCACAAAATCATCTTCACTTGGCAAAACAGGGCACTCCCTGCAGTTTGAGTTCCACAACACAAATTGCTTGTGCGTTTTGTCCCAAATTGGTTCAAACATCTTCCATATAACCCATCCAAACTATCCTAACCCTTAAACACTAACTGTAACTCTATTTACAGGGTTTGCCATTTTTAATTTGACTTGTGCAGGTTGAGTTCTGTAGGCTTGTTCAAGCACATTCAAGGCAAGCTAGGCATTGGAGAAGGTCAAGTGAAGTTCAAGCAAGCTCCCAAACATCTCAGGCCTTGTTGAAAAGCTCCACATTGCCATACACGAAGTCAGCTGAAACCGGTTTTTATCAACTTCCTATCTCTCTATTTAGGAACATTTAGACTTAGGTTTGTGAATAAGAAATGTAGTATTCATAGCCATGAAGTTGTACATATGCTCAGTTTTCATTTTAATTAAGCATGCTAAGAGAATTTGGTCCATGAACATCCTGAAAAAATTAGGTTAGATTTTAGGGCTAGAGAAATTCTCTCTGATCTTTTAGAGTTAGGACAAGTTTTTTATATGGTTGAATTCGTCCTGGAAAGCTCTATAACTTTGATGTTATGTGTTTTTGCATTAGAGCACGTATAAAGGTTGTTCATGTTGGGAACCAGGCGCGCGCGTTTTGTGAAGACAAAGGTTGAAGATGAAGTGTGGTGGGCTGGGCTTGGTCCTGGCTCACTATTGGCACCCCCCTTTTGCTGAATGCACCCCTGGCCCAATTTCTTTATACTTTGATATTTTTTTATTTATTTTCATTTTCTGATTTCTATTTTATATTTCCTAAATACAAAAATATTCAAAAATATTTTTTATAAATTTTTACATTTATTTTGAATTTTATTTTTATTTTTTAGCATGAAAATAATTTTATTAGTATATATGTTATTTATTGAAAACTTATAAATTATACTTTTTTTTTAATTTTTATTCTTTATTTTATTTACACTAAAAAAATATTGTCTAAATATATTTTTAGTCTTGTATATATTTTATTTTATTATACATATTTAATATAATTAATATATATACATACTTTTATTTCATTTAATAGATACTTTAGAATAAAAACATAAAAATATTATACTTTTATTTTAATTATTATGTATACTTAAATATTACTTTTTCTAAATAAATTTCATTTTTGTGTATACACCATTTTATTTTATTGTATATAAATAATATAGTCAACATATTTATATTCTTAAAAATTAGGGTTTTACCCTTAATAAAAAAAAAATCTTTTCATTTATTTCTTCCTTTTTTGCATTAAATATTTTTACATACATAAAAATAGACAAAAACCTTTTTTGAATATTCATATTATTTTATATATTTATTTAATTTGTTTATTTAAATATTTGTTCATTTATTATTTATGTCATTTGATTCAATTTGGATGTAATAGTAAAACTAGGGTTTTTAATTTCTTATCAAATAATCCCCATTCAAAATTGTATCCCCCTCCCCATAATCATGTTGTAATAGTGGTAGATTTATTTTACACATTTACGCTTTCAATTATGCCATGATTAGAGATTAGGGTTTGTATGCAAAAAATCCAAAATCAACAAGTAGCTTGACTAATACAAAGACAAAAAATGCATGAAAATCAATACACAATGCACACTTGCACCCCTAGGGTTACATCCACGTGTTGCCTTTTAAATTGGCCATGTTATGCATGTTGAGTATCTTGGCAAAACAAAAACAAAACAAAAGACCATAGTCCCTCGATGACGCTATCTTGGTTGCCTATACAAAAATGATCTAGTCCCTCGGAAAATTTTCCAAAAATACTTAACACAATTGTTATTATGGTCTATACGATGACCCGCGCCTGTCCTGTTTAACATCCTAATACAAGGTTGTTTACCAAATGCAATGGTAAAACAACACTGTCAAAAAGGCTAAAAACATATAGGAAAGATCTTTGAGTAAAATAGGGTAGATAACTCTTAGTTACTTGATCAAAAACTTGTAAAACATCCTTGCTATTTTCAAAACACACCTCAGAACAAAATTTCAAAACATTTCCCAAAAACAAACTTTCAAACATTGAAATCTTTTCAAAAGACAATACAGCTCTGTATACATTCAAACAAGAATCATTACAAAGGTTTCCACAACGATGGCCTCTTTTCAAAACATCTTTCAAAACCACACACAAAGCACCATTTCAAACAATTGAAAAGCAAAAGCAAGTGATCTAAATAAGTAACTAAGAGCCCATGGATAACCATGGATGAAAAGGGTGCTTGCACCTTCCCTTTTCATAATCTACTCCCCGAACCCAAGAAAACATCACAAAGGTCTTTCCTGTGCTTTTTGACCTTTCCTTAGGATAAAATAAAAAGTCGGTGGCGACTCTTGCTAAACCGAAACATTTGCAAACACAAACGCAAAACCTCAAGTCAGTTCTCCCACCATATCACAGAACTGGCGACTCTGCTGGGGACAATTGTAAAAGTGGAGTAACCTTAGGGTTTATATCACCTTTGCATGCTTATCTTGTTTGCTTTGATTGCTTTACATTTGGTTCTTTTGTTTGGGTTTGAAATCCTCTACCTGGATTTGGGAAACATTCATAGGTAAATAGCAATACATTGGGGAAATTATGCGGGGTATACCGACATGGTTGAAGTAATAGTTATATTAGTGCGACATATTTGTGGGTACCGGTAGCCTTAGAGTCAATCAAAGAGAATACGAGGCCGCTGAGTGATGTCATGAAGCACTAATGAACTCTTAGAACCTTACTTGACCATTTTGGCCTTTTTAGGGATAGTGAGATGATCGGCTTTGGTACAGTCTGAAGTTGGTAGATACTCGATACTACACTCATTGAGGGTTGTTTTCTTGGAATATTTCGGTCGCCAGTTAAGTGGCTAAACTGAAACAATGAACACAGAAAATAATCCAGTGATATTGAGCTCCTTAGAACCCGGTTACTATTTATAAGACAGGTTGAGCCAACTAACTTCAAGAGGGTACTTACCTATGAAACCCTGCGCAAGCCTGAAACTAGGATCTTGTGTGACTTGCTTGTACATATACTTGTGCATACATCATGAACATCATAAAGCATCATATGCATCCACTAACCATTTCAAGGGTTTGGATCTTCATCTTTGTTCTTGTTTTGTAGGTCATGGAATCTCTTCGCAGGAAAACAATTCAATTCAACCTTGTGAGAATCCCTCCTCAACTCAAGGAGCTTACTTCCAAGATTCCAGAGTATTCTCCCTTCAGTGAAAGACATGGTAGACTTCTCAACTTGGTCAACTCCAACATTGAAGAAGACATGGTGAAAGTTCTCTTCCAGTTCTTTGACCCCCTACACCATTGCTTTACATTTCCTGATTACCAACTTGTACCTACTTTGGAGGAATTTTCTCAACTCCTGAGGATTCCTATTCTCCATCAACTACCCTACAACGGTACAGAAAGAGAATCAAAGCCTGAAGATGTTGCTCAAGCATTACACTTGCAACCATATGATATCAAAGGTCATTGGGAAACTAGAAGTGGTGTCAAGGGTTTCTTGGCAAAGTTTCTGTTTGAGAAGTTACAAGACTGATGGAATTCTCTAGATCTGCAAGCTTTTGAAGAGATTGTAGCACTCCTCATCTATGGGTTGGTCTTGTTCCCAAACCCTGATCAGCTTATAGATGTGAATGCTGTCAAGATTTTCATATCTCGGAATCCTGTGCCTACATTGCTTGGGGACATCCTACACTCATTTCACACACGAACAATGAGGAAAAGAGGTGTTCTCATGTGTTGTACTCCTCTTCTAGCAAGGTGGTTTATTTCTCACCTTCCCCAATCAGACTTGAAGAATGAACAAGGCTTAAGGTGGTCACAGCGATTAATGACCCTTACACATTTTGATGTTCATTGGTGTTCTCGGTTCAGAGAAAATGTCATCATCATTGATCGTTGTGGGGAATTACCTAATGTCCCACTACTTGGCATTAGGGGAGGAATTACCTACAACCCTTGTTTAGCTCTGAGGCAATTTGGGTATGCCCGAAGGGATGACCCTCATGACATGCTGATTCCAGACTTGGTTTTTGACTTCGACAACGATGCTCAAGGACTTCGACAAAGGTTTATCCGAGCCTGGAGGATGCCCAACAAAGTTGATAGTAAGACACTGGGACACAAAAATTCCATCCCCCTTGAGCCTTATCTCAAGTGTGTACGAACCCGCGCCCAGAGTCTTATGATGCCTTACCCCCACATTCTCCACGTGATCAAAGAGCATGTTATGGAAGGAGAGGTTCCATACACCCTCCTATATCTAGACATGCCAACATCATTGGAAGAATTGCAAAAGAGTTGGATACATCTCAAGGAAGAGCGGAACACTTTTGAAGCCAGCTTCTATGACAGTGAGAAGAAGGTTTTGGAACTTACCCGTCGACTTCACAAAGAGGAGACTCTTAACACCTACATCGCGCCAAATAGGATGCCCAACGTCTTTTTACATTAAGAATTTTATAATATTTTTCCCATGGGCCATTTATGTACTAACAAATTTCTTCTTATTAATATGACGTGTGTTCCTTTTGTTTGCAACAAATTTGAATTTCTGAATCCTTGAATGCATTACATGAATAACATATCATTCATCATATGCATAAACAGGTCTTCACACCAGGTTTCCTTATCTTTCTGCTGTTTATTTCAGCAAGATGGATATAGAGCAGACGGTCAAAGATCTGCAAGCACAAAATTCACAATTCCAACAACTCCTCATAACCTTGGCAAAGGGTCAAGAGGATCTTAAAGCACTGTTAGAGAAAGAGAAGGAAAAGAAGAAAAAGAAAAGAATTGGTGTGGCCACTATGGGAAGAAGGTTTGAGAACCAGGCTAAAAGGGTCCTCGAGTTCCCCTCGACGTCTGACGAAGGGGTTGGTAAAGGTAAAGGATTTGCAATGCCCTCCGATTCTGAAGCTGAAGAGGAAGAAGAAGAAGAGGAGGAAGATTACTCCGAACAGCAGTACCCTCCGGCGGACGATAAGTATAAGAATCTTGAAGATCGGTTGGCAGCCATGGAGGTACAAAGGGTACCAGGGCTGGATTTCGAGGAACTAGGGTTGGTTGTTGGGATCGTCATTCCTCCCAAGTTCAAAGTGCATACATTTGCTAAATACGACGGTTTGTCCTGTCCGAAGATGCATCTGCGGTCCTACATCAGAAAGATCCAACCTCACTCTTCTGATAAGGATCTGTGGCTCCACTTTTTTCAAGATAGTTTGTCGGGTACACAATTGGACTGGTTCTATCAACTTGAGAGATCTGATGTTCATAACTGGGAGGATTTAGCTGCTGCTTTTTACCGACAATACCAATATAACACAGATTTAGAGCCTACTCGTACTCAACTACAAAGTATGAGTATGGCCTCTAACGAGGGATTTAAGGAGTATGCCCATAAGTGGCGGGATTTGGCTGGAAGGGTGCAGCCACCATTGTCGGATAGAGAGCTGGTTGATATGTTTTTGGGGACCCTGTCAGGTCCATTCTTTAATCACTTGATCAAGAGCTCATCTGCAGGGTTCACCGAATTAATTCTGACCGGTGAAAGGGTCGAAGCTGGCATTAAGAGTGGTAAAATTCAGAAGGATGCCTCCACTTCCACTGCTATCAAGAAGACCTTCCCAGCCAAGAAGGAGGTTTCTGTTGTTCACACCCAGAGAAATCAAGGGAGAATGGAGCACCGACCAGCGGTGGGGGCTGTGATGATCCAGAACTCCTCAGCCGATCAACCTTGAAGCAGTCAACCTAGAGCTAACCTTCAAAGGGTAGAAAGGCCACAATGGCAATTCCCCCGGATCAATATGACGCCTGCCCAGGTCCTCCCCCATCTCTTGAAGCTGAACCTTACAACCTTGAAAGATTCGCCACAAAATCCGAATACAACTTCCCCTCTTTATCGTGCCAATGCTAAGTGTGCTATCATTCGGACAGTGTGGGGCACGACACCAACAGTTGTTGGGACCTTAAAAACAAGATCCAAGATTTAATAGATGCCAAGGAGGTAGAGTTCGACGCACCCGAAAAACCTAATGTGATATCCGCTCCTATGCCAAAACATGGTCATAATGTCCATGCTATTGTAAAAGATCTTCATGTTACCGTTGTTAATGACTTAATGACTCTGTTGCTAATGATCAAGATGAATCTGTTGAAAGCCGGGATTTTCCCAGGCTGTGAAAAAGATTGTCACTTTTGTTCAACCTTGCAATCCGATTGTCCGCTGTTGAAATCAGGCATCCAACGCCTGATGGATACTCAAGAGATCCTCTTTCAGAAAACTCATGTTGCTACTATTACTCATGTTACTCATGTTACTCCAATCAATGATTTTGCTATAATCACCATTTCCGATAATCTTTCCAAGACCTGCAAAAGGCCTGTTAAGGTTACACCCGATCCAAAGTTTGTACCGCTGAAGATTACCATGCCGGGGCCTATCCCATATAAGTCCAATAAGACAATACCATGGAATTATGGAAGAGAGATCTTCTATCACAGTGTGAAACAGATCGAATCAGTTGAAGAAAATTATGATGAAGAAACTCCTGATATAGGAAATATTGCAGGGACAAGTAAGATCACTCGTAGCGGAAGAATCTTCTCTCCGGAGATTGCTCCTCCACGGGAAGTCTTCGGACCCTCAAGTGCTCCTGTGCCTGTCAAGATATCTGTGCAAAGTCCAGTGATTGAAGAAATTGTTACTCCCAAAGTTGTACCCTCTACTGTTATTGCTGATAAATGTAAGGGGATCCAAGAAGCACCCGTCAGGACGAGGGCTCATACTTTGGTTATCCCCGAGACCACCCAAAATGAGATGGAGGAGATTTTAAATATAATTAAGAAGAGTGACTACAATGTCGTAGAGCAGCTGGGGCAAACCCCTTCAAAAATCTCTATGATGGCTCTATTGCTCTGCTCCGAGGCTCATGCCAAAGCCTTGATCAAATTCCTGAAGACGGCACACGTGCCTCAAGAAACCTTTGTGGATCAGTTTTAAGAGTGTGTAGCCAGCCTTACAGCCGACAATGGTCTTGGATTCTCTGATGCCGATCTGACGTCTAAAGGAAGAAAGCATAATGATGCGCTGCATGTCTCGGTAGAGTGCTGAGGAACTACACTTGCTCATGTTCTGGTTGATACCGGTTCATCTTTAAATGTTCTACCAAAGAAAGCATTGGATAGATTGGACTGTGAAGGTTTGACCCTAAAGCCCAGTAATATCATTGTTAGAGCCTTCGACGGTTCTAAGAGGATGGTTCACGGAGAAGTGGACATACCAATCAAAGTGGGTACGGAAATTTTCAACTCTATATTTTATGTGATGGACATTCGTCCTTTATATTCATGCTTGTTGAGAAGGCCATGGATCCATAACGCTGGGGTAGTCACTTCTTCTCTACACCAGATGCTCAAGTACCCAGTCCAGGGTAAGATCATAACAGTTCATAGTGAGGAGGAGTATATGATAAGCCACCTTAACTCTTTCCGCTACGTGGAGTTAGATGGTGAATTCATAGAAACACCTTTCCAACACTTTGAAGAGGTTCTCCTGAAGTTGCGGTAGCCAAGACAATGACTGACGTGCCCATCATTACCAAACATGTGTCCCGGATGTCATCCCTTAAAGATGCGGAGGCTGTAATCAAGGAAGGAGGAAGTACAGTGTGGGGTCAACTGCCAGATTTTCCTTACAAGACAAATAAGTTCGGATTGGGTTTCACTGTTGCTAGCCAGAAAGATGTGCGTCGCTCCCGGGCTGGAGGACCACCCTTAAAGATCACTCATCATGGAGTTCATGCTTTAGAAGATAATGATGAACAAAGCAATTTTGAAAATTGGATCTTTCCAACCATTGAAGGGGGACTGAACAACTGGGAGGCGAAAGACTTTGTTCCCATTACTTTCATCAATCAATAATTTATCTTTTGAACATTTACGATGGTCTGTAATAACTTTTAAACAATTCATACACTCTTTTGCCTTGTGCCTTTCCCGGGGCACATAGGTCCATTTGTAAGGGTTTTGATTCTTCATTTTCATATGCCATTTTTAATGAATCATGGACGTTTTCATCTATAAACTTTTGTGTTCATTTTCTTTCCTTTTACATTTTATTTTGTTTAAGGATGGCTATCCCTTACACACACCCACACTCATAAAATGCAGGTACCCATCCACTCCGGATTCCATGGGTAACAATTCTGCTGTGGCCTTTAGCAACTCTAAAGATCTGGTCAATCATGCCGAGTACGAAGGTGATGAAGACTGTGAAGTGCCTGGAGAATTGGCTAGACTTTTGCAACAAGAAGAAAGGGTTATTCTGCCCCCATGAAGAGTTGTTAGAGCTATCAATTTGGGTACTGCCGAGGACAGAAAATAGGTTAAAGTAGGTGCCAACCTGGATCCAAGCGTCAAAGAGCGTTTAGTTCAGCTGTTGAATGAGTTTGTTGAGATCTTCGCCTGGTCCTATGAAGATATGTCGGGATTGGATACAGATATTGTGGTTCACCGTCTCCCTACAAGAGAAGATTGTCCACTAATCAAACAGAAAGTCCGCCGAATGAGACCCGACATGTCCGAAAAGATCAAGGCTGAGGTGATGAAACAGTTCAATGCTGGCTTTCTGGCTGTTACTTCCTATCCATAATGGGTTGCTAACATTGTGCCCGTGCCTAAGAAGGACGGAAAAGTCATAATGTGTGTGGACTATAATGACTTAAACAGGGCTAGCCCTAAAGATGATTTTCCACTACCACACATTGACATCTTGGTTGAGAACACAACTCAACACAAAGTATTCTCTTTCATGGACGGATTTTCAGGGTACAACCAGATTAAAATGGCCCCCGAAGACATGGAGAAGACTAATTTTGTTACACAGTGGGGTACCTTCTGCTATAAAGTGATGCCATTCGGACTGAAGAATGTCGGGGCAACCTATTAGCGAGCCATGGTAGCTTTGTTTCATGACATGATACATCATGAAATTGAAGTCTACGTACACTACATGATAGCCCGTTCACAAACAGAAGAAGAACACCTCGACCATCTTCAAAAGTTGTTTGTTAGATTGAAGGAGTATAAGCTCAGACTGAACCCTAGCAAGTGCACTTTCGAAGTTTGGTCCAGTAAACTATTGGGATTCATCATCAGCAACAAAGTCATTGAGGTTGATCCTGCTAAAGTCAAAGCTATACAAGAAATTCATGCCCCTCGCATTGAGAAAGAGGTAAGAGGTTTCTTGGGACGCCTAAATTATATTGCAAGGTTCATCTCTCACCTAACATCTACCTGTGAACCAATCTTCAAGCTATTGAAGAAAGATCAGGTGGTTGAATGGAACGGTGACTGTCAAGCTGCTTTCGATAAGATCAAGGAGTATTTGCTGGAACCTCTTATCTTGATGCCACCCGTCGAAGGAAGACCTTTAATCATGTATCTGACTGTTTTGGATAATTCAATGGGGTGCGTACTGGGCCAACATGACGAGTCTGGCCGAAAAGAGCATGCCATTTATTACCTTAGCAAAGTTTACCGACTGTGAGACTCGCTACTCACTGCTCGAGAAAACTTGCTGCGCTTTGGTATGGGCTGCTCGTCGGCTAAGGTAGTATATGTTGACACATACCACTCTGCTGATTTCTAAAATGCATCTGATCAAGTACATCTTCGAGAAGCCTGCTCTATTCGGAAGAATCGCTAGATGGCAGATGATCCTGACTGAGTATGATATCCAGTACACAACCCAAAAAGCTATAAAAGGGAGTGTACTAGCTGACCATCTAGCTCATCAAGCCGCCGAAGATTACCAATCTATGAGGTTCGACTTCCGTGACGAGGATATTATGACATTGGACAACATTGAAGGTAACGGACCGTATGACGGACCTGAACAAGGATCCCGATGGACCCTATACTTTGATGGTGCTTCAAATGCACTTGGCAACGGTATCAGCGCCGTACTTATCTCTCCAGAAGGTTGCCATACACCTTTCACTGCCAGACTCTGCTTCAGCTGTACCAACAACATGGCTGAGTATGAAGCTTGTATCTTTGGTCTCAAGGCTGCTATTGACTTGGGAATCAAATCTCTGGTTGTATTTGGGGACTCAGCTTTTGTTATCAGTCAAATCAAAGGAGAGTGGGACACTAAACATCCTAATCTTATCCCATACATCGAACATGTCCTAACATTGTTACCTCATTTCGAGCAGATTACCTTCGAGCACTTCCTGCGAGAAGAAAATCAGCTAGCGGATGCTCTAGCTACAATGTATTCCATGTTTAAACTCAACTGGGATAATGAGGCTCCCCAAATCACCGTCGAGCGAATGGATGAACCTACACACTGTCATGAGATTAATACCGAAGAAGTAGTGGAACAACCCTGGTTTCATGAAATCAAAAGGTATCTCAAGACTCAATAATACCCTGAAGGAGCTTCAGTCAACGACAAAAAGTTCTTAAGGAGATTTGCTGCCAAGTTCTTCCTGAGCAATGGTATCCTATATAAGCGCAACCATTATTGTGTTCTGCTTCGTTGTGTGGACAAGGTTGAAGCTGAGCAGATCATGACTGAACTGCATAGTGGCACATTTGGCACCCACTTAAGCGGACATACGATGGCTAAGAAGATTATAAGGGCAGGCTACTACTGGTCTACCATGGAAGCTGACTGTCATCAATACGCTCGTACTTGTCACAAATGCCAAGTCTATGCTGACAAGGTACATATTCCTCCAGTTCCTCTCAATGTCCTAACAGCTCCTTGGCCATTCGCAATGTGGGGAATCTACATGATTGGAGAGATCAAGCCTACGACATCCAATGGACATCGCTTCATCCTGGTGGCTATTGATTACTTTACCAAGTTGGTCGAAGCAGCTTCATTCGCCTCTGTTACAATGAATGTGGTTGCCCGCTTCATCAAGCAAAACCTCATATGCCGGTATGGTATCCCCGACAGGATCATCACAGACAACGGTACAAACCTGAATAACATTGTGATCACCACTCTGTGCGAGCAGTTCAAAATTCAACATCACAATTCATCTCCATATCGGACAAAGATGAACGATGTTGTTGAAGCTGCGAACAAAAATATCAAGAAGATCATTCAAAAGATGACGGTCACCTACAAGGATTGGCATGAGATGTTACCGTTTGCTCTGCAGGGATATCGTACCACGGCGCGTACTTCAACCGGGGAAACCCCCTTTTCTTTGGTATATGGCATGGAAGTTGTTTTACCTATGGAAGTTCAGATCCCTTCCTTGAGGATTATGAAGGATGTTGTTTTAAGTGAAGACGATTGGATTCAGACCCGACTTGATCAACTTAATTTGATCGACGAGAAGCGGCTTACTGCTGTTAGTCATGGTCAGACGTATCAAAAACGGATGATCAAGACTTTCAACAAGAAAGTCAGACGTCAGGTATATCAAGTCGGAGATCTTGTAGTCAAGCGGATCATCTTGCCGCAAAGTGATCCCAGGGGAAAGTGGACTCCTACTTACGAAGGACCATTTGTGATCAAAAACATCTTTTCTGGTGGGGCTATGATTCTAACCACCATGGACGGCGACGACCTGCCGCACCCTGCGAACATAGACATAGTCAAAAGATACTACGCATAAACGACCCGACAAGTCGAAAACCCGAGAGGGCGACTTGGGCAAAAGAGGGCATCCCGGTGAATCGAAAACCCGAAAGGGCGGTTCAGGCAAAAATTAAGGATAACCAAAAAAAATCTGTACACCCGGCAAGTTGAAAACCCGAAAGGGCGACTTGGGCAAAGAAGGGTTTCCCGGTGGATCGAAAACCTGAAAGGGCGATCCAGGCAAAAGTTAGGGAATTAAAGCGTATGACTATGTCTCGTCGGATCACTTTGAGGACAATCTCTTCACGGACAAGCTCCAGGTTTCTGATCAATCCAATCATCTGCGGAAGAAGCGACGAATGGACAAGATACTCAGAGTTGTGAAGGCTATAACAGAATGGTAACCCCATGGAATTGATACACATAGCCATCTTTCTTTGTATAAATTTTTCTCAATTTTATGACAACATTCTCTTACTAGGATGTCTGTTTCCTTTGTACAAAATACTTATACAAAGTTAATACAAAGATACTTCGAAGTGCAGAAAATTGTTTGCCTTTTCTTTCTCTTTACACTTGTGTTTTATTTGAAAACGTCTAATGATTTATTATAATGAGCATATGCATTTGAATATAATCACTGCTTACAAATAAAACGAAATAAGAAAGAATAATTACTGATAGGATGAAGGTATAGGAAGATGTCTTTAGGCTATTCCAGGAGAAATCCCCTGCAAAACATCATCCAGGTCCTCAACAGAGGTGAAACTCTGAAATGCATATCCCCAGCGGAGTTAAGTTTCAGGAATCCCTATCAGAGTTGAGTTTTCGAACTCCCGATCCCCAGCGAAGCAAAACTTTGAACGGAAAACCCTCAAGAAAATGAAATTTTCTTCCCCAAGCGGAGCAAAAACTTCAGCCTGTGAACACCAGCGGAGACCATCAAGTTTCCCCCTTTATCCATGAAGAATCACTTTAAAAACAGTTAATTCCCCAGAAAGTTATTTTTCCCTAGTGAAGTCACCACGATCAAATCAGAATGTCATGAAGAGCCCCAGCGGAGATGAAACTTTGATCTACTAATCCCCAACAGAAACCATTCAGTTTTCCCCTGATATTCCTAACAGAGCGGAGATCCTCACCCTTGAAGTCCCCAGTAGATTGGCATACAACCCAAACTCCTGATCTCTCCGGCAGTTTCCCCACAGAGTTTGTCAAAGATCTTGAATCTCCAACAAGTGGTCTTGGATTTATTTTCCCCGACAGCAGTCAAAGATTTCATTATCTCTAGCTATCCAGGATTTATTTTCCTCAACAAAACAGCCAATCAGCTTACATGCGCATACATTACATTCATATATCATAGACAGTTGTTAAAACACATCTTACAGCATCATACAACACAATCTCATTTATTTTGAGAACCTCATCGCTTGATACATGTCATGCATTACATACAACTAACCTTTACCTTTCAGGAAAGATTCTCAAAAAAATCCAAGCTACAAGGCTTTCTCTCAGTTGAATTACGCACAAGTTCCTAAATCTCAGTAGCGATGTTTTCTCAGTCGAATTACGGACAAGTTCCTAAATCTCGATAAAGCTTTTCTTCAATCGAATTACAGAAAAGTTCCTAAATCTCGGCAAAGCTTTTCTTCAATCGAATTACAGACAAGTTCCTAAATCTCGGCAAAGCTTTTCTTTAATCGAATTACGGACAAGTTCCTAAATCTCGACAAAGCTTTTACTTTAGTTGAATTACGGACAAGTTCCTAAATCTCAGCAGGGATGTTTTCTCAGTCGAATTATGGACAAGTTCCTAAATCTCGACAAAGCTTTTCTTCAATCGAATTACAGACAAGTTCCTAAATCTCGGCAAAGCTTTTCTTCAATCGAATTACGGACAAGTTCCTAAATCTCGACAAAGCTTTTACTTCAGTTGAATTATGGACGGGTTCCTAAATCTCAGTATAGATGTTTCCTCAATTGAATTACGGACGAATTCCTAAATCTCAACAGAAACGACCCATCAGCAGAATGATGGACGACGAAGCTCCTAAAATTCTATTACTCTCAACAAAGATCAGCTTTCTCCAGCGGGATCTTCCTCAACAATAGATATACAAGCCCTCACAAAGGAATCTCTCATACGATCGATTTTTCTTGGATGGAATCTTTAAGCCCATCTCCGACAAGATTTTGTCACATCTACAACTGGCATCTTTAAGCCCATTCCCTCAGTTACATTTTGACGAGTGCAAATTTACGGGCACTCTGGTGTCCAATCCTCTTTTACCTTCGAGTTACGATAGGCCGAACTCGCCAATCTAACTCTTCAGGTTCAAGAAGATTGAACAGGGGCAACTGTTGTACCCCAAAATTTTCCCTCTCATTCTACCAACATTTCTCATCACAAGGCTCCTTGAACTCAAGACCAAGTTAGGGTTTGCACTGCTCAAGACATCTCTTTGCCCTGTTGACCTAAATTAGGGTTTGAGTTTGCACAGGGATTCTTTGACTTACAATTCTAAAAATGACTTTCATACTTCATGTTGGACTCATAAGTTTGTCCATACCAAGTTTCAAGCCTTGAATCAAATTTTTACCCAATCAATTGGACAGTTGACCTAAAAATCAACTATATTGGGGAAAAAGTCAACTGTGGCCAATTTACCGTCAAACCTCATAAAGTTTGACCCACATCAACATTATAAACTCATATGAACCATTTTATCAAGTTTGGACCACAACTCCACAAGAAATTTGATCAGATCACCAAAAGGGCAAAATGGTCATTTTTAGGGTTTTGACTACATAAAGGCAATTTCTGATTTTTAACCTAGACAATGGCAAATTGGGCTCAAGCATGGATTCAAGGACTCAATGGCATGATCTTGACTTATTCACAAGGTTTAAAAGATCTCAAATGCATTGGATTGACAGATGAATTTTTCAATCAACTGATCAAAATTTAACTGTACACTGAAAAGTCAAACTTTGACTTTTTGGTCAAAATCAAGTGCCAAGGGTCATTTTTCATCAAGATGTGTCAAAATATGAAACTTTTTTATCAAGAAACCCATTTTTTCAAATTAGGGTTTAAAGTTGAAAATTTTCATAACTTAGAATTTTTCTAAGTTATGAAATTTTCTTAATTTTTCCTAACTTTGCCCAACATTTTCACCATGATGAAATTGGATTCAAAGAAAACTTCCAACATGAATGTTATAGTCCTCCACAAAGTCTACAACTTTTATTCACAAAGTTTTCCAAAAAGAAGCTTGGATCTCAAGTTATAATTTTTGGAACAAGGGCCCATGAAACTTTTAACTTAGTGAAATTTTGCCCTAGTTTAGGCAGGATTTTGACCTATCTTCATGGCCATATTTCACATAGTTCCACTTGGAATCTCAAATTTCATTTCAAATATGGATTCTAGATAATGTTGCAAGCTTTCCAAAATGTCCAAGAACTCTCCAAACTCATTTGTGGTTAGGGAAAATCGAAGGCTTAAAGTTGGCAAAAACTCACTTTTCATCCATGGCATGTTCATGTTGATACAAAATGCAAATTCAAATCAGCTTGCTTTGCACTAGATTACAGGCCTCAAAACCATTCCACACTCAATAATTTAATGCAAATCCATTGGTCTAAGGCATTGTTTTGGTCATTAGAACATTGCACACAAAATTAACCCCTAAGTAGAAAAATCAACATTACCATTTTTGCAAAAGTATGTTTTATGTCAAAACCACAATCCTTGAACATTGAGCAATATCTTGTGCAGAAAATCAGATCCACAAACTTGAGGGGCCAAGGGAAAGGTGTGCAAGCTGATAGATAGCCTGTACAGGCCTGCTTCACATCACTTCTCATACTTTGATTCATAACCAAGAAATTTGTCAAAAACACTAGAACTTGAACCTCAGCAAAAACCAACTTGTGAAAGCATTTGAAACATCTTTCTCACACCCCTTTGAGCCAGAAACACGACCCTTTGAGACTTCAAACATCCCATAGCACAAAATCATCTTCACTTGGAAAAACAAGGCACTCCCTGCAGTTTGAGTTCCACAACACAAATTGCTCATGCGTTTTGTCCCAAATTGGTTCAAACATCTTCCACATAACCCATCCAAACTATTCTAACCCTTAAACACTAACTGTAACTCCATTTACAGGGTTTTCCGTTTTCAATTTGAGCTTGTGAAGGTTGAGTTCTGTAGGCTTGTTCAAGCACATTCAAGGCAAGCTATGAATTAGAGAAGGTCAAGTGAAGTTCAAGCAAGCTCCCAAACATCTCAGGCCTTGTTGAAAAGCTCCACATTGCCATACATGAAGTCAGCTGAAACAGGTTTTTATCAACTTCCTATCTCTCTATTTAGGAACATTTAGACTTACGTTTGTGAATAAGAAATGTAGTATTCATAGCCATGAAGCTGTACATATGCTCAGTTTTCATTTTAATTAAGCATGCTAAGAGAATTTGGTCCATGAACATCCTGAAAAAATTAGGTTAGATTTTAGGGCTAGAGAAATTCTCTCTGGTCTTTGAGAGTTAGGACAAGTTTTTTATATGGTTGAATTCGTCTTGGAAAGCTCTACAACTTTGATGTTATGTGTTTTTGCATTAGAGCACGTATATAGGTTGTTCATGTTGGGAACCAGGCGCGCGCGTTTTGTGAAGACAAAGGTTGAAGATGAAGTGTGGTGGGCTGGGCTTGGTCCTGGCTCACTATTGGCACCCCCCCTATTGCTGAATGCACCCCCTGGCCCAATTTCTTTATACTTTGATATTTTTTTTATTTATTTTCATTTTATGATTTCTATTTTATATTTCCTAAATACAAAAATATTCAAAAATATTTTTTATAAATTTTTACATTTATTTTGTATTTTATTTTTATTTTTTAGCATGAAATTAATTTAATTAGTATATATGTTATTTATTGAAAACTTAAAAATAATATATAAATTATACTTTTTTTTATTTTTATTCTTTATTTTATTTACACTAAAAAAATATTGTCTAAATATATTTTTAGTCTTGTATATATTATATTTTATTATACATATTTAATATAATTAATATATATACATACTTTTATTTTATTTAATAGATACTTTAGAATAAAAACATAAAAATACTATACTTTTATTTTTATTATTATGTATACTTAAATGACACTTTTTCTAAATAAATTTTATTTTTGTATATACACCATTTTATTTATTGTATATAAATAATATAGTCAACATATTTATATTCTTAAAAATTAGGGTTTTAACCTTAATAAAAAAAAAATCTTTTCATTTATTTCTTCCTTTTTTGCATTAAATATTTTTACATACATAAAAATAGACAAAAACTTTTTTTGCATATTCATATGATTTTATATATTTATTTAATTTGTTTATTTAAATATTTATTCATTTATTATTTATGTCATTTGATTCAATTTGGATGTAATAGTAAAACTAGGGTTTTTAATTTCTTGTCAAATAATCACCATTCAAAATTGTATCCCCCTCCCCATAATCATGTTGTAATAGTGGTAGATTTATTTTACGCATTTACGCTTTCAATTATGCCATGATTAGAGATTAGGGTTTGTATGCAAAAAATCCAAAATCAACAAGTAGCATGACTAATACAAAGACAAAAATACATGAAAATCAATACACAATGCACACTTGCACCCCTAGGGTTACATCCACTTGTTGCCTTTTAAATTGGCCATGTTATACATGTTGAGTATCTTGGCAAAACAAAAACAAAAACAAAACAAAAGATCATAGTCCCTCGATGACGCTATCTTGGTTGCCTATACAAAAATGATCTAGTCCCTCGGAAAATTTTCCAAAAATACTTAACACAATTGCTATCATGGTCTATACGATGACCCACGCCTGTCCCGTTTAACATCCTAATACAAGGTTGTTTACCAAATGCAATGGTAAAACAACACTGTCAAAAAGGTTAAAAACATATAGGAAAGATCTTTGAGTAAAATAGGGTAGATAACTCTTAGTTACTTGATCAAAAACTTGCAAAACATCCTTTCTATTTTCAAAACACACCTCACAACATAATTTCAAAACATTTCCCAAAAACAAACTTTCAAACATTGAAATCTTTTCAAAAGACAATACACCTCTATATACATTCAAACAAGAATCATTACAAAGGTTACCACAACGTTGGCCTCTTTTCAAAACATCTTTCAAAACCACACACAAAGCACCATTTCAAACAAATGAAAAGCAAAAGCAAGTGATCTAAACAAGTAACTAAGAGCCCATGGATAACCATGGATGAAAAGGGTGCTTGCACCTTCCCTTTTCATAATCTACTCCCCGAACCCAAGAAAACATCTCAAAGGTCTTTCCTGTGCTTTTTGACCTTTCCTTAGGATAAAATAAAAAGTCGGTGGCGACTCTTGCTAAACCGAAACATTTGCGAACACAAACGCAAAACCTCAAGTCAGTTCTCCCACCGTATCACACTCGATACTACACTCATTGAGGGTTGGTTCCTTGGAATATTTCGGTCTCCGATAAGAGGCTGAATTGAAACAATGAACAAGGAAACAATCCAGTGATATTGAGCTCCTTAGAACCCGGTTACTATTTCTAGGAAAGGTTGAGCCAAATAAACTTCAAGAGGGTACTTACCTATGAAACCCCATGCAAGCCTAAACTAGGAAGTTGTGTGATTTGCTTGTACATACATACGTGTGCATAACATCATGAACATCATGAAGCATCATATGCATCCACTAACCATTTCAAGGATTTTTGGAAGTTCATCTTTGTTCCTGTTTTGTAGGCTATGAATTCACTTCGTAGGAAAACTATCCAGGTCAACCTTGTGAGAATTCCACCACAACTCAAGGAGCTTGCTTCCAGGATTCCTGAGAACTCTCCATTCACCGAGAGGCATGGTCGTCTTCTTAACTTAGTCACTTCCATCACAGAGGAAGACATGATGAAAGTTCTCTTCCAGTTCTTTGACCCTTTGCATCACTGCTTCACATTTCCTGACTACCAACTTGTGCCTACTTTAGAGGAATTTTCTCAACTCTTGAGGATTCCTATTCTCAATAAACTACCCTTCAACGTTATGGAAAGAGATCCAAAGCCTGAAGTTATTGCTCAAGCCCTGTAAGATATCACAGGTCATTGGGAAACTAGAAGTGGTGTCAAAGGCTTCTTGGCAAAGTTCTTGTTTGAGAAGGCCCAAAGCTGCTGGAATTCCTTGGACTTACAAGCTTTTGAGGAGATTGTAGCTCTTCTCATCTATGGGATGGTCTTTTTCCCAAACCCTGACCAACTTATAGATGTGAATGCTGTCAAGATTTTCATGTCTCGAAACCCGGTGCCTACATTACTTGGAGATATCTTACACTCTTTTCACATTTGAACAATGAGGAAAAGAGGTGTTCTCATGTGTTGCACTCCCCTACTATCAAGATGGTTTATTTCTCATCTTCCCCAGTCAGTCTTGAAGAATGAGCAAGGCTTGAGGTGGTCATAACGATTGATGACTCTTACGCATTCAGATATTCATTGGTGTTCTCGATCCAGAGAGAATGTTATCATCGTCGATCGTTATGGGGAATTCCCTAATGTCCCTCTACTTGGAATTAGGGGAGGCATCACCTACAACCCCTGCTTGGCTATAAGACAATTTGGTTATGCCCGAAGGGATGGCCCATATGACATGCTGATTCAAGGTTTGGTTTTCGACTTCGACAATGATAATCAAGGACTCCGACAAAAGTTTATCCGAGCTTGGAGGATGCCTAACAAGGTAGACAGTAAAACCTTGGGACATAAGAATTCCATCCCCCTTGAGCCTTACCTCAAGTGGGTACAAACCCGTGCCCAAAGTCTTATGATGCCTTACCCCTCCATTCTCCCAGTGATTATAGAGCCTGTTAAGGAAGGAGAGGTTCCATACACCCTCCTACATCCTGACATGCCAACATCACTCGAAGATCTATAATGGAGTTGGATACAGCTCAAGGGAGAACGCGATACTTTTGAAGCCCAATTCTACGCAAGCGAGAAGAAGGTTTTAGAACTCACTCGGTTACTTCACGAAGAGCAGACTCTCAACACCTACATTGCGCCAAAGAGGATGCGCAACGTCTTTTTACCTTAGAATTTTGTATTATTTTTCCCAAGGGGAATTGATGTACTAACAAATTCTATCTTATTAATATGACGTGTGTTTCTTTTTTGTTTAAAACAAATTTGAATTTCTGAATCCTTGAAAGCATTACATGAATACATATCATTTATCATATGCATAAACAGGTCTTCACACCAAGTTTCCTCATCCCTCTGCTGTTTATTTCAGCAACATGGATCTTGAACAAACGGTTAAAGACTTGCAAGCTCAAAATTCACAATTTTAGCAGCTACTCTTGACCTTGGCTAAGGGGCTGGAGGAGCTCAAGACTCTGCTAGAGAAAGGAAGAGAGAGAAGAAAAAATTATCAAACTTCAAAAACTCAAAAGAACCAAGTTTTCAAACTGTCAAAGTTCCAAAATCTGAAACAAATCTCAAACCAACCTTCAAACCATATTCCATCAAACCTGTTAACAAATATCCCAAGCTATCCTCAAATCTCAAACCAACAGCAAGAATCATCACTAAACAGTCTCCAATTGTCAAACTCCAAAAATCTCAAACCATTTTCAAACTCATAAACAAACCTTCAAACTGTCAACATATCAAACTCAAAAAGCCATATCAAGCATCAAAACTGTCAAAAACCAGCAGTAAGAATCATCACAAAACCACAAAAAATCCCAAACTGTCAAACAGTTCAAACCACAAAAAATCCCAAACTGTCAAACAGTTCAAACCAACAACCACCATCAAAAACCTCAAAACCTGAAACTGATAAAAAAGTAACAGTATCCAAACCAACAACCTTCACAAACTCATCAAACCTGTCAAACATTTTGAACCCAAAAAACAGAAAAAAAATCTCAAACACAGTAGATAACCAACATCATCAGATCATAATCATCAGCAAACATCATCAAACTAAAACCATCATCACAAAAACCAAATTCCAGAACCAATAAACCATTCAAACTGATAGAACAACATATTCAATCACAAAATCCATAAGAAAAAAATCATCATCATCATTCAAATGCAGAATACAGAAGAAGGTTACTAGAAGCGCGCCTTCAATCTTCATCTCCTCCCTCGCAAGCTCTCGCCACCAAGGAACATCATCATCGTCTCACCATTCCCATCCATTTCACATAAAAAATCCCAAACAGGTATGGCTTCTCCACTTTCCTTATAACCTATTTCCTATATCTCAATGGATAAACAAGTTCGATTAACACAGAAAAACGTAACAAGACAAAACAAATAACAAAATCGTTCAAAGCTTTAATAACCACAGAACCATACCTTTCAAGAACAAAACCTTTAGAGCTTGGTTAGGAAGCGTGAGAGATGACGCTCCGGCAACAGAGGGTAGGGGAGGATCAGATAGAACCCTTTGGACATAAATCTCATTCTAAAACTTAGGGTTTTCAGAAACGTGAATCACGGTGAGATGAGGAGAGATTATGTTGTTAATAGGGTGTTTCGGCCATGAGATTAGGAGGAGAGGAGTTTAGAGATGAATAGAGACGAGGAGATGAACAAGGAGAACGAAAGAGACGAGGCAGCGCCGCTGTACCAAAGGGTCCACAAACCCTAAATCTCGTTTTGCATGTCCCTAATCACAAACTAAACAGCTTAAGGCATGGGCCAGTTTCATTTACCAATTCCCTAAGCCCATTCGCTTTTTGCTAACCCACCCCCATCTGGCCTTGTTTCATTTACAGAAAATAATAATCATGTTTCTTTGGGCCTAACACTTCCAAAATCCCCTAAGCCCATCTTTCTTCTTTTTTTTAATTTGTCTTTTTTATTGTTTTGTTTTGAAATGTTAAATAAAACTCAAGACATTTTTATTAATTTAATTTATGTTTTAGTGTTTAATTTTTGTCATTTTCTCTTTTAATATAAACTACCTTTTATTAATTTTTTTTACAATTAAAACATCAAAAGAATTAACTTAGTTTGTTTCCTTTCTTTAAGCTTATTTACATAATTAATAAGAATACACAAAAAATAATAAAGATTTTTTAATTTAATCAATTTTTTAGAATAAGTTTTATTTTTCTCTTTTCAAGTAAATACATACATTCCATACTTTGTTGATTTTATTTTCGTAAATTGTCATAGCTTTATATTAAATCGCACAAAAATTCGATTTGGTTGTATTGCTTGATATTGGGACATTGCTATTTCATTTGATTCATCCCCATTCGTAACAATTGTACCCCCATTCCCGAACATTTTGTAATAGCTTAGAATTTCAATTCCCGCGATTTATTGCTTTCTATATACTGTATAGTAACTAGGCATTTATGGCAAGATTCAAAATCAATCGCTAGATGACCTAATCAAAGAATGAAATAACTTGAAACCAACACACTTTTTTCACACGCGCACCTCTAGGGTAACCTCGCTCGTTGCCTCAGAAATACAATCATGTCCCTCGAATATGAGACACTCTAGCAATGACCCTTTGATAAACAAAGATCGTAGTCCCTCGATGACCGTCAATGTTGCCTTCGATTAAAACGATCTCGTCCCTTACAAAAATTGCTAAAGCGTATCACAAGTTGCCTTCAATGATTGTAAAATTGACACGCGCCTGTCCCTTCACATCCAATGGTGGGTCTTCTTACCAAATCAATGGTAAGATAGCACCATTAAAAGGAAGATCAAAAGAACAAATTAAGACCTTTCGAGTAGATAAATTCGCTCTTAGTTACTCGCTTGCTCACGACAAAAACTTTTACACCTACACCACCATTTCAAAACATTTTCAAAAGACAAAATGTTTTGTATACATTCTTATAGAGAAGAGAACCATTGCAAAACCTATTTTCAAAACACTTTTCGAAACACGATTCACAAACACATCTTTGAACCACTTTTCAAAACAAAACTTTGTATACGTTCTTATAGAGACGAGAACCATTACAAAGAGATTTTTCAAAATACTTTCAAATCCCACACCACAAGCACACAATCAAACAAAAGCAAGTGATGTAAACGAGTAACTAAGAGCCCATGGAAAACCATGGATGAAAAGGGTGTTAATACCTTCCCTTTTCATAATCTACCCCCCGAACCTGAGAAAATTCTCGAAAGGTCTTTCCTGTGCTTTTTTTCCTTTCCTTTTGGATAAAAGAAAAGTCGGTGGCGACTCTTGCTAACCGCACAAGTGCGAACGAAACGCAAAACATCTAGTCAGTTCTTCCACCGTATCACAAGAGGTATTCCTTCAACAGGTGGCATCAGAATTGGAGGTTCCTGGAGGTATTCCTTGATCTTGTCAAAAGCTATCTGGCAGTCTTCATTCCACTTTACTACTTGATCTTTCTTAATTAACTTGAAGATTGGCTCACAAGTAGCGGTCAAATGGGAAATAAATTCGGCACTGTAGTTCAATCGTCCCAAGAAACCTATGAATTCCTTCTCAGTATGAGGAGCTGACATTTCTTGAATAGCTTTAACCTTGGCGGGTTCAACTTCAATAACTTTACCACTGACGACGAAGCCTATGAGTTTACCAGATCTCACCCCAAAGGTGCACTTGTTCGGATTCAACCTCAACTTGTACTTCTTCAACCTCTCAAATAGCTTGTGTAGGTGGTCGAGATGTTCTTCTTCAGTCTGAGACCTGGCTATCATGTCATTGTTGTACTCCAAAATTTTACCTCTCATTTTAATCAACACATTCCCATTAAGGTTCTCAACTTGCTCAAGGATGCCGAAGTGTTGACCAGACAAACTCTCTCTTAAGGCAATGTACCTCAAACTAGGGTTTCCATTTTCATCAGGATGGTTGAAGTCCAAAGGCTCCAAATTCCTTCCACGGTCCTAATATGTTCTCAAGATCATCCATGTCAAGTTTCATGCCTTGCATAAGAAGTTTGCTCAGTCAATTGCCCAGATGCCTGAAAATTAACTATGCTAGGTCAAAAGAAAACTGTGGCCCCACATACAGTCAAACTTCAATATTTTTGGTCAACATCAACATTTTGAAGAGATATACATCATTTGATCAAGGTTTTATCATGATTCCTCAAGAAATTCCCCAAATACATCAAAACCCAAAAGTTGCTAAATTAGGGTTTCATAGGAAAAGTCAACCAAACTTTGACCAGGCATAACTTCTTCATACTTTTTCATAAATTTTCTATCCAAGACTCAATTTTAAGAGTATGAAATTCCCTATAATTCATCTTCATCCCACAAGTTATAAATATGCACTCATCAAAAGATATGAATTTCTACATTATGGGTCCTTTTGAAAAGTCAACAAAAACACCTTTTGGGTCAAAGCTTCTTACATGAACATGGAAGACCCAATTGAGATGAAACTGAAAGAGTTATTTAGGGGACATCCTAAGCTGTCTAAAAAGTCCAAGAACACCTATCTAGGGTTAAAATTGGAGGAGATATTCCTTGTCAAAGTTGACCATTTTTGCAAATTGCTAAAAGTCAAATGTGCTCAAAAATTCATTTTTTTGTCAAATGGGCCTAGCTTTTCATGATTGAATCTTATTAGAGACATGGTCCACGACCCAAATCAACATCCACACATTATTTTTTTCATTATTTATTTTATTTTGATTTTTTATTATTTAAAATTCAAATTAAATCAAATTAATGGCAAAAAATACAAAAGATTGAATTTGATCTGATTTTTTTATAGGAATCGAATCAAATCAACCTAGCATGACCAAATAAAATCGTGCAAGGGTGGAATGGCTCAAATTGGCATGATTTTGATGCATTTGGAAAGATATAATACAAGGGAAAAATCAAATTAAATCTTCAAGATTCACAAAGATTTAATTTGTTTTTGTTAACCTAATCAGTTCTACTACATATACAGAACATAACCAAGCCAAAAAAACAAGGATTGAAGGTCGTGAGAGCATCAAACAAAACTCAAAATTATGGCAAAAAGGTGTGGATCGGTTTCTACTCTAGAGGACAATTCAAAGCATTACAAGGCTGTCAATCGATTCATGGACCTTTCCCAGAAGCTTTTCCGATCAGTTGCACGCCTCCACGAGCCCAGAAACAGGACATACGAGTCTCACAGTTTGGTTCATCTTTTGAATCTGAGTTTGATAATTTACGCATGATTTATCACTTTCAAGCACATCATTGTGTTTATCCTGACATTTGGAATGTTTTGGTTTAAGTAATTTTGCATTTTGATGCCTGTATTCACAACTGCCATTATTAGGGTTTATCTTGACGTTTTAGGGTTTCTTTGCACAGGTTAAATTGGCCCAAGAAAAGGGTACCATGATGCTCGTGGCATCAAGACGAGTTGATCCATGTACTTGGAATTAATTCATCATGCTTGCTGTTGATTTTTGAACGTTACAAGGTTATAGCCATGGAAGTTTGTACGTAGGTATAAGTTTCAACCTAAAATGACGGATGAGGAAGAAGATAATGATGTGTTCAATCATCATTGGGCCATTCAAATGATGGGCGCGCATTTTTTTTTGTTTCAGTTATCCATGTTGTTTTATATAATACATATTGTTGTTGTTGCATTAACAATTAAGTACATGTGGTCCAGTGGCAAAGGCGCACGTTTGAGAGTGGGAGGACCTGGGTTCGATCCCAGGTCCCAACATTTTGTAATTTTCTTAATATTTGACAACAGGTTCTATGCACCATCCTCCAAAACGTCTACCATGTGCAATCATCATCCTACCATTGGATCATCACTAATCCAAATCCAGCGTTCCATCAAAGGAGGACCATGGTACACCATCAGGAAGAGGATGCATAGAATCAGGCGCAAGGATTGGGCTGACCAGGAATTTGGGCCTGAACAATTCAACATACACCCCCCTTTCAGCAATACAGGCCCAATTTAATTCTCATCTCTTTATTTTCTTATTTTTATTATTTGATAATTATTTTCTTTTTTACAAAATAACCCAAAAAATCATTTTTATCATAAAATAAAAAAATCACAAAAACATTAATACCATTTTTTTCATAAAATATTTTATTTCCTTAATTAATTAGTTTAATTATTTAGGGCAGTTTAATCCTTTTTTCATAATTTAAATTAATTAGAAATTAGGATTTAATTTGTACATAACCTAATTAATTTTTCTCAAAAAATAACCTAAATACTTTTTCAACTAAACATTTAGGTTTTCCAATTATTCTCGCATTTAATTCTCCGCCCCATTTTTTAATTTCCTTTTTATTATTATTGTACATGCTCCGAGTTTGTAATAGTAATTAGGGTTTCAATTTCGCATCTTTATTTTTGGTCAAAATAATTATGTATCTGCAAAAGCCCTATAATAGCTAGGACTTTTAACTTTCCCGCATTTTATTTCCGCAAACTATAAACTGTTTAGATGAATGTTAATAGGATTGTATGGAAAGACTAACTGAAAATTAATACGGTAGAAAACTCTAAATGTGCAAAGATAAATTAACTGAAAATTACACTCGCACATGCTCACTCCTAGGGTTTACTCCACTCCGGTTGCCTTTGGTAAACAGTCATGCAGTATAGGGTTTGTTAGTGGTTGTCCTCTAGCCCCGAAAGATCTAAAATGACCCATTCGGATGTTGCCTCAGAAAAATATCTTTAAGGCTTTAGGATGATTACTAACATTTCCTAACATTGCTTTTGTGATCGTACTTGTCCCTCGAATATCTCTAAAAAACTCCAATGACGATGCTACCTATTTCTCAATAATGGGATAGCATTGTCTAAAAGGAAAACGAACAGACCTTATTCGAGTAGGTAGAAACTCTTAAGTACTTGCTCAAAACAACAAATCTTTTTTCACACCAACACTTTTCAAAAATAACTTCGTAACACTCTTGAGGACATAAACAAGGGTTAACACAGGGTAAAACAAAAATTTTCAAAGCAAGCACACTCAAGCAATTTCAAAATGAGCAAGTACCTAAGAGCCCGTGGAAAACCACGGATAGAAAGGGTGCTAACACCTTCCCTTTCTATAATCTACCCCCGTACTCAGAAACATCTCGAAAAAGGTTTTTTCTGTTATTTTTCCTTTTCCTGATTGGATGAAATAAAAGTCGGTGGCGACTCTTGCTTACCGCGACATTTGCAAACAAAAAACGCAAACCAGTATTAACATCCGGTTCTGCCACCGTATCACAGAACGGGCGACTCTGCTGGGGAGTAAAATATAAAGTGGGGTAAACCATAGGATCTAGGTCATATTTATTTGCTTTCTCTTGATTGTATTGCTTGCTTTATATTTATGGGAACTGTTTGGGTTATTTGATCCTACACCTGGATCGGGGAAACACCTTTTAGGTAAGTAGCAATAAACTGTGAGGGAGTTGTGCTGGGGTATACTGACACGGTTGAAGTAGTAGTTACGTTGATGTGGCACTTTGTTTGGTACCCGTAACCCTTGAGTCAATCAGGGAGATGTACGGGGCCGCCGCGTGGTGTCATGAAGCATCAACTGACCTTAGAACCCTTAATTTCAAAACTTGGCCAGTAGGACATAGCGAGATGGCCGGCTTTGGTGTATGCCTAAGGTCGACAGATACTCGATACTACACTCGTTGAGGTTTGACTATTGAGTTTTATTTGGTTGCGAGTCAATCGCCTATTAAATGAAGCTGCGGGAAAGATCAATGATATTGAGATCCCTTATAACCCGGTTACATATTTATAGGACAAGTTGAACCAATCCAGCTTCAAGAGGGTATGACCTTAAAACTCAAGAAGGCCTTAAACTTAAGGACTTGGTGTGATTTGTCTGTGTTTGATATACCTGTGATTTATCATGAAATCATAAACATCATACCATAGCATATCATACTAACTATTTCAAGGGTTTCTAGGGCTCATCTTTGCTCTGTTTTGTAGGATATGGCATCCGCCCGTAGGAACATTATACAGATCAACCTTGTGAAAGTGTCTCTCCAACTAAAGGACCTGGCATTAAGGGTTCTTGAAAGTTCTCATTTCACTAAAAAGCATGGTCAGTTGCTCAACTTGGTCACTGCAAAACTTGATGAAGAATTATTAAAAGTGTTGTTTCAGTTCTTCGATCATGTGCACCATTGTTTCACCTTCCCGGATTACCAGCTAGTACCTACCATGGATGAATTTTCTCATTTGTTGGAGGTACCTATTCTTGACCAGCTACCTTTCAGCGGTACGGAAAGATATCCCAAACATGAAGAAATTGATAAAGCTCTATCCTTACAACGGTCTGACATAGTGACAAATTGGGAGACTAGAGGGAGTGTCCAAGGACTCCGGTTAAGTTTCTATTCGAGAAGGCTTACCATTTTTGGGATACCATAGATTTAAAAGCTTTCGAAGAGGTGATGGCACTTCTCGTTTACGGGAAGGTACTTTTCCCTAATGCGGATCAACTCGTAGATGTGAACACTATTAAGGTTCTTATGTCTCATAATTTGGTACCTACATTACTCAGGGATATTCTACACTCTCTGCATACTCGCACTCTAAAAAGAAAAGGGACCCTCCAATGTTGCACTCCTCTATTGGCTAGGTGGTTTATTTCGCACCTACCCAGATCTACTTTGAAGAATGAACAGGGTAAAATATGGTCTCATCGACTGATGTCCCTTACGCATTCAGACATTCATTGGTGTTCACGGTTCTCAGAAGATGTTACTATCATTGATCGCTGTGGCGAATTCCCTAATGTCCCTCTCTTAGGAATTAGGGGAGGAATCACTTATAACCCTTGCTTAGCATTACGATAGTTTGGTTATGCGAGAAGGGATGGTCCTCGTGATACACTTATTCCAGGAATCGCCTTCAACTATGAGAATGATGTTCAGGGTTACCGTAAAAGGTTCATACAAGCTTGGAGTAGGGTACATAGGGTTGACAGCAAGACACTTGGGCATAATAATTCCATACCTCTCGAGCCCTATCTCAGATGGGTACAAGCCCGCACTCAAACTCTTATGATGCCTTATCCTGCTATCCTACCTATGATTATGGAACCAGTTGCCGAGGGAGACACTCCTCATCTTGTTCTTCATCCAGACATGCCAACTGATCATGAAGAGTTACAAAAGTCCTAGGTTCAGCTTAAAGAGGAGAGGGATACGTTTGAAGCCCAATTCTACGCCAACGAGAAGAAAGTCTTGGAACTCACTAGGCTACTTCATGAAGAGAGGAGTATCAACGCCTACATCACACCAAAGAGGACGCGCCCATGGGAAACCTAGTCTTCTTTGTGTTTTATTTTGCTTAATTGTACTCTCAAAATACATTCTTTGTAACAATTCAAGTTTACTAATACAATTCGCGTTTGTTCCTTTTTGTTTAAGAAAATTTGAGCCTTTAAGAACCCTTGAAAACATTGCATACATATAATTGCATAACATGATTCATAACAGGTTTGTCATCTCCTTCACTGTTTATTTCAACAATGGCTCTTGAACAAACTGTGAAAGATCTCCAGACTCAGAACACGCAGTTCCAGCAAATGATTGTGGCTCTGGACAAAGGACAGGAAGAGCTAAAGGCTCTGATTGTTAAGAAGAACACTAATAAGAACAAGAGGACAGTCGATGTGGCACATATGAGTAGAAGGTTCAGAGGGCCACCAAGACGGGTTGTTGATTTAGCTTCTTCATCTAAAGAGGGAGATAATCAAGAGGGAGATAATCAAGAGAAGAGGACCCTAGTCCTAAAGAGTCTGAAAATGAAACTGATTATAATGAGGAGCAGTACCCTCCGGCTGATGAAAAGTATAAGCAGTTAGAAGAGCGTCTGAGTGCTATGGAAATCCGAAAGGTTCCTGGGCTAGATTTTGAAGAGTTGGGTCTGGTCTCCGGGGTTGTCATCCCCCCAAAATTCAAGGCATAGGTATTTGCTAAGTATGATGGGGTCTCTTGTCCTAAAATGCATCTTCGTTCCTATGTGAGGAAGATACAACCTCATACTGCTGACAAAGACTTATGGGTTCACTACTTCCAAGATAGTCTGTCTGGAACACAACTGGATTGGTTCTATTAGCTGGAAAGAGCCAATGTTCGTAATTGGGAAGACCTTGATGTTTCATTTTATAAGAAATATCAGTATAATGCAGACCTCGCTCCCACCCGTACACAACTCCAAAATTTTTCTATGGGTTTGAACGAGGGTTTCAATGATTATGCTCAGAAGTGGAGAGATTTGGCTGGAAGAGTTCAACCTCCCTTGGCTGACAGGGAGCTCGTGGATATGTTTTTGGGAACTTTGACTGGGCCATTCTTCAATCATCTGATTGGAATTTCATTGGCGGGTTTTACTAAATTGATCTTAACAGGAGAAAGAGTGGAGCCTGGAATCCGAAGTGGAAAAATTTAGAAGGATGCCTCTTCTAGTGCTGCAAGGAAGCTGTTTACAGGTAAAAGGGAAGTCAGTGCCATTTATAACCAAAAGAATCAGAATCGAACCGAGCGCCGTCCGGCAGTAGGAGCTATTATGATTCCTAAACCTGCACCTGCTCAGCAAAGAAACAATCAGCCAAGAGCAGAAAGATCAGTTAGGCAGTTTACTCAGATCAACATGACACTGTCTCAGGTTTTACATCAGTTGCTGAAGTCCAATCTGGTTACTCTGAGGGAAGCTCCTAAGAATACGAACACCACCTCTCCCTACTATAAGCCGAATGCTCTTTGTGCTTACCATTCGGAAAGTCCATGCCTTGATACCAATGACTGCTGGGCTTTAAAGAACAAAGTACAAGATCTAATTGATGCTAAGGAGATTGAATTTGGTCCCCTGGAGACTCCCAATAGTATCAATGCTCCTATGCCAAAGCATGGTCGGGGTGTTAATGTCGTTGAAGAAGATGTGTTTGTGACCTCTGTGGAAGAATTGGTGACCCCACTCATGACTATTAAGGGGGATTTGTTGAAGGCCGGTTTATTTCTTGGTTATGGTGAAGGTTGCCACCTTTGTTCATTTCTACCGACTGGTTACCCTTTGTTGAAGACGAGTGTTCAGCGCCTGATGGATGACAAAGAGATTCTGTTTGAGAAGAATCCTGTTCCGACTGTTTCCTGTGAAGACGTTGCTATCATAACCATTTCTGCCATTCCTCTCAGGGCCTCCGCTAAGATACCCATCAGGATTACATCAATTCCGAAGGTGACTCCGTTGATCATAACCATGCCAGGGCCAATCCCATACTCCTGGGACAAAGTTGTTCCCTGGAACTATGGGGCCGACGTCTATTACCACGACGTAAAGCAGGACATGCTAGCCATTAAAGACAAGATTGTTGAAAATGTTGATTCTGACATTGTCAATATTTTCGGAACTAGTAAAATAACAAGAAGTGGAAGAGTGTTCTCTACTGAAATTTCTCCACCCAAAACTATTACTGTAATTCCAGTAATCACTCCTGTTTACTCTCCCATCACCGATTCAGCTGAGACTCGAGGCAAATATATACTGATTGAGCATGTCCTGACAAAGGCTAATTCAGTAACCATACCAGAAGCTTCCAAGAAAGAAATGGAAGAAATTTTTAAGATAATAAAGAAGAGAGACTACAATGTGGTCGAGCAGCTGGGGCAGACCCCATCCAAAATTTCTATGTTGGCTTTGTTGTTGTGTTCTGAGGCCCATGCGAAGGCTTTGGTTAAGTTTCTGAAGACGGCTCACGTACCATAAGAGACATCTGCTGATCAGTTTGAAGATTGTGTGGCTAGTCTGACTGCTGATAATGGTTTGGGTTTTTCTGACACGGATCTAACACCAAAAGGGAGGAAGCATAATGATGCTCTTCATGTTTCCGTTGAATGCAGAGGCACGACTCTGGCCCATGTTTTGGTAGATACTGGCTCCTCGTTGAATGTGCTACCTAAAAAATCTCTGGATAGATTAGACTGCGAAGGCTTGACCTTGAAGCCTAACAATATAGTAGTGAGAGCTTTCGATGGTTCCAAGAGGATGGTGCACAGGGAAGTGGATGTCCCTATCAAAGTTGGTTCCCAGACCTTCAACTCCACTTTCTACATAATGGATAACAAACCATCATATTCTTTCTTGTTGGGACGCCCTTGGATACATGGGGTTGGGGCTGTTACTTCTACCCTCCACCAAATGTTAAGATACCCAGTAAGAGGAAAGATTGTCACTATGCATGGTGAAGAGGAGTACATGATCAGTCACTTGAACTCCTTCAGGTACGTAGCGATGGATGGCGAGTTCATCGAGACTCCTTGCCAGAACTTTGAAGAGGTACCTCAGATTATGGCAACAGCATAAACTACCGACAGTCCTCCAAAGGTCACCAAATCTCCCTCGAAGATGGCTTCTCTCAAGAATGCACGAGCAGTGGTTGAAGAAGGTGGGTCTACCATTTGGGGTCAGCTCCCGGTTATTCATTACAAGTCTGATAAATCTGGTTTGGGATTTACTACAGGTGCTCAAAGGGATGTTCGTCGTGCTCGGGCGGGAGGACCTCCCCTATGCATCAGCAATCCTGGGGTCAATGCGCTTGAAGACAGTGATGGTGATTCCGACATTGACAGCTAGATCTTCCCGACTACCAACGGCGGACTCAGTTACTGGACTGCCAAGGACTTTGTACCGATTACTTTTGTTCAGGAGTAATTGTCTTTATGATTTTTCAGATATGTAATTTAAAAACAATATAAACTCTATAGCCATGTGTCTTACTCGGAGCACAATGGTTCTATTTGTGAGGGTTATCATGTTTCATTTTCATATGACATTAATAAAGCATTGGATGTTTGCATACAAATTTTGCGCTCTTTGTCTTTATTTTCTTTTATACTGTCTATACAGCTATGCTCTTAAACACACTCACGTATCCAAATGTAGATCCATATCCACTCTGGATCCCATTGATAACAGTTCTGCTACTGCTCATTATGACTTTGAAAATACGATCAACCAAGCCGAGGACGAAGGTAAGGAAGATTGTGAGGTACCCGGAGAACTTGCTAGACTATTACAACATGAAGAAAGTGCCATACAGCCTCATGAAGAGCCGGTTGAGACAATGAACTTGGGTATAGAGGAAGACGTAAAAGAGGTTAAGATAGGTGCAAATATGGAGCTTAGTGTCAAACAGCGGTTGGTACAGATGTTGCATGAGTATGTTGAAGTCTTCGCCTAGTCATATGAAGACATGCAGGGACTAGACACGGATATAGTGGTTCATCGTCTGCCGACCAAAGAAGACTGCCCTCCGGTAAAGCAAAAGGTTCGCCGTATGTGCCCTGAGATGTCAGAGAAGATTAAAGCAGAGGTTATGAAGCAGTTCAACGCAGGGTTCTTGGCTGTCACCTCCTAGCTGTAGTGGGTTGCCAACATGGTTCGAGTACCTAAGAAAGACAGTAAAGTACGAATGTTTGTGGATTATAGAGACCTGGACAAGGCAAGCCCCAAGGATGACTTCCCGCTTCCCCATATCGATGTTCTGGTTGACAACACCGCATAACATAAAGTCTTTTCCTTCATGGATGGTTTCTCTGGCTACAATCAGATCAAGATGGCACCTGAACACATGGAGAAGACAACCTTTGTTACACAGTGGGGCACTTTCTGCTACAAGGTGATGCCGTTTGGGTTGAAGAATGCTGGGGCAACTTATCAGCAAGCTATGGTAGCTCCGTTCCATGACATGATTCACCATGAGATAGAGGTTTACGTCGATGACATGATAGCCAGGTCTCAAACTGAGGAAGAACATCTTGATTATCTACAAAAGCTGTTTGATAGGTTGAAGACATACAAGCTGAGGTTAAATTTGAACAAGTGCACCTTCGGGGTAAGGTCTGGTAAGCTTCTGGGATTCATCGTCAGTGACAAAGGTATTCAAGTAGACCCTGAAAAGGTGAAGGCCATACAAGAGATGCCGGCTCCCCGCACTGAGAAGGAAGTTAGAGGTTTCTTGGGATGCCTGAATTACATTTCCAGGTTCATTTCACATTTGACTGCTACTTGTGAGCCGATCTTCAAGCTTCTGAAGAAATATCAAGCGGTAAAGTGGAATGACAAATGCCAGGTATCCTTTGACATAATCAAACAATATCTCCAAGATCCTCCTATTCGGATGCCTCTGACTGAAGGAAGACCTTTGATAATGTACTTAACAGTGCTAGATAATTCAATGGGGAGTGTGTTGGGGCAGCATGACGAGTCTGGTCGAAAAGAGCATGCAACATACTACCTTAGCAAAAAGTTTACCTACTGTGAAACACGATACTCATTGCTCGAGAAAACTTGTTGCGTTTTGGCATGGGCTGCTCGCCGACTGAGATAGTATATGTTGACCCACACTACTTTGTTGATATCTAAGATGGATCTGATCAAGTACATTTTCGAGAAGCCCGCTCTCTCTGGAAGAATAGCAAGATGGAAAATGATCTTAACCGAGTACGACATCCAATACACAACCCAAAAAGCAATCAAGGGGAGTGTGTTAGCTGATCATTTGGCACATCAAGCCGTGGATGACTACCAGTCCATGAATTTTGAGTTCCCGGATGAGAACATCATGTTAGTAACCGACTGTGAAGAACCTGGACCGGATGAAGGACCTGAGGAAGGATCCCGATGGTCTATGTTTTTTGATGGAGCCTCAAACGCACTGGGTAATGGCATTGGCACTGTAATCATATCTCTCGGGGGCTGTCATACTTCGTTCACTGCCTGATTATGTTTCAACTGTACCAACAACATGGCGGAGTATGAAGCATGTATTATGGGTCTTCGAGCTGCTATTAACCTAAGGATCAAGTTCTTGAGTGTCTTCGGGGATTCTGCTTTGGTAATAAGTCATATCAAAGGCTAGTGGGATACAAAACACTCGAACCTTATCCCTTACAGAGAACCTGTACTAACACCGTTACCGCATTTTAAAGAAATCACCTTTGAACATTTCCCACGAGAAGAGAATCAGTTAGCGGACGCGCTAGATACTATGTCGTCAATGTTCAGGGTTAGGTGGGACAATGAAGCTCCCCAAATCACTATTGAGAGTTTGGATGAACCGGCATACTGCTGTGAGATTGATACTGAGGAGGTAGCCGACAAACCTTGGTTTCATGAGGTGAAAAGGTATCTTGAGGCTCAAGAATACGCCGAAGGGGAATCTGTCAATGACAAGAAAATTTTTAGAAGGTTTGCTGCAAAGTTCTTCCTCAGCAATGGAATCCTCTACAAGCGCAATCATGACTCTACCTTACTGGGGTGTGTAGACAAGAGCGAAGCAGAAAAGATCATGGATGATTTACACGAAGGTACCTTTGGCACTCATTTTAGTGGACATACCATGGCAAAGAAGATCCTACGGGCAGGATACTACTGGTCCATTATGGAAGCCAACTGTTATCAACATTCTCGAACCTGTCACAAGTGCCAAATCTACGCTGATAAGGTGCATGTACCTCCAGTTCCCTTGAATGTTTTGACGGCTCCCTGGCCCTTTGCAATGTGGGGCATTGACATGATCGGCGAGATCAGACCTACTGCGTCTAACGAGAATCGCTTCATCCTAGTGGCCATTGATTACTTCACGAAGTGGGTTGAGGCTGCCTCCTTTGCTACAATTACTAAGAATGTGGTGGCACGGTTCATCAAGCATAACTCAGTTTGTCGTTATGGTATCCCTGAGAGAATCATCACGGATAATGGTACTAATCTCAACAATTTGATGATCACCGATCTCTGTAAATAGTTCAAGATTCAACATCACAACTCTTCTCCTTACCGGCCGAAGATGAATGGGGCTGTCGAAGCTGCTAATAAGAATATTAAAAAGATCATACAGAAGATGACGGTGACATACAAAGACTGGCACGAGATGTTACCGTTTGCTCTTCACGGGTACTGTACTTCAGCACGTACATCGACAGGGGCAACACCTTATTCTCTGGTATATGGCATGGAGGTTGTCCTACCTATTGAGGTCCAGATCCCTTCTCTACAGATTATGAAGGATGCGGGTTTGAGCGAAGACGATTGGATCCAGACCCAACTTGACCAATTGAACTTAATCGACGAGAAAAGACTTATTGTTGTCTGCCATGGTCAAATGTATCAGAAACGGATGATCAAGGCCTTCTGCAAGAAAGTCAGACAACAAGTGTATCAAGTATGGGATATGGTAATCAAGCGCATCATACTTCCACAAGGTGATTCCAGGGGCAAATGGACTCCTACCTATGAGGGACCATTTGTAGTCAAGACACATATTTTCCAGTGGAGCCATGATTCTGACCACCATGGATGGTGACGACCTTCCACACCCTATCAATGCAAACATAGTGAAAAGATACTACGCATAATAAAAACCCGCTAGGTTGACATACCTAGGCAAAAATAAGGGCATCTCGATGAACCAAAAGGGTTCGGGCAAAAATTAGGGATAAAAAATGAAAAAAATCTGTACACTCGGCAAGTCGAAAACCCGAAAGGGAGGCTTGGGCAAAAAAGGGTATCCCGGTGGACTGAAAACCCGAAAGGGCGGTCCAGGAAAAAATTAGGGATTAAAGCGTATCACTATATCCCATTGGATCACCTTGCGATCACACCTCAGTAATCAGATATCAAGCTTAAACGGTACCGACCAATCCAGTCAGCTTTGGACAAGCAGTAAAGTGATGAGATGCTCGAAGACATAGGGGAAATAGCAGAACTGAAACCTAATAGGATCACTACACATAGTTGTTTTCTTTTTGTACACAATTTCTATAGTAATTTCCATTTTTATGGCGGCATTCTCTTAATAGAGAGCCAGCCTCCTTGTAAAAAACGCCTGTTATCGGCAAATTTCAAATCAATACAAAGCGTCTTTTGAGTACAAAACTCTGTGTTTGTTTCTTCCATTTTCTGTTTTGCAAAAACATCCAATGTTTTATTCTTGACATATGCATTTGAATATGATTATTGTTCACGAATATCTGTACATAAAAAACAGAAAGACAGTTGCCAAGAACGTAAAGAAATTGGTACAAAGCCTAAATGCCAACAATTACTCCTTCCATCATGGTACAGGGGCAGAGACAGTTGGAAGCAAAGTCACTATCACATACAAGCCAGTGATACCTATATTCCCCACAGAGCCGAGACAACCAAGGTCCGACCTCCGTATCCCCAAGCAGGAATTCCTTCCCCAACAGGTTCCTTCAGAAAGCTGATATCTGCATTCCCCAGCCGAGTTTTATAACCATGAGAAATTTATAAAGCCATCTCCCGAGAAGAGTTTATTTCTCTAACAGAGGAAGCTCAATCTCCAACTGAGCTCTTCTCTCCAGCAATGGAAGTTCATCCCCAACTGAGTTTATTTCTCCAAATCAGCAGATCTTCCAATAGAGCATCTCCCTTCTCCATAGAGTCATTCCCCCAAAGGATTATTCTCAGACAGAGTCTCCTCTGGAAGAATATTCTCAAGCAGAATGGATGTAAATCTCCAGCTAATCATCTTCGGTTACTATCCCCAACGAAAATGAAGAACTCAACTCCTTATACTCTCCAGCAGCAGTCTAGGATTTATTTTCCCCAGCTAGAGAATATCACAATAGCATTTCATATCCATACATCATGGCATGTGCATACATATTATATAGCATAATCTCATTTATTTTGAGAACATCATTACTCAATACGTTTCATACATCATGACATTACATATGACTAACTCTTTACCTTTCAGGGAAAGATGCATTGAAGTTCTCAAAAGTTCTCTCTGGTTCAATCATACTGACACCAAGGTTTCTATTCCAGTTGAAGATATTCCAACACTTTTCAATAATTTCTCTGGTTCAGTCAAACCGGCACTAAAGTTTTTATTCTACTTGAAGATGTTCTAAGACTTTCGTCTGGGTCAGCCGAATCGCCGCTAAGATTCCCCTGATTTCTTTGTCAGTCAAAGTTAATCCGAGACCTCTCCCGGGTTCAGTCAAATCGATACTAAGATTTCTCTCCCAGTTGAAGACAACTCGAGACCTTTCCCTAGTTTAGTCAAATCGATACTAAGACTTCTATTCCAGTTAAAAAAGCTATGAAGCCCGGAAACTGACTGGATAATAGTCAACCAACAATACATCATACTGTGAAGCCTGGGACACGATCGGATAACAATACAAAATACTACGAAGCCTGGAATTGACCAGATAGTGGTATATCTCAAATTCAATCTATGAAGCCCATAAATCGACCGGATAATATCTTAATTTCTACAAAATACTACGAAGCCTGGAATCGACCAGATAGTGGTATATCTCAATTTCAAGCTATGAAGCCCAGAAATCGACCGGATAATATCTTAATTTCCCCAAATTACTGAAGCCTGGAGCCCAACCAGATAACGGTATAAGATGCTGTAAAGTCTGGAGCAAGACCAGATAGCGGCAAGAGACATTGTGAAACCTGGAGCAGGACCAGATAACAGTATGAGGTACTGTGAAGCTTGGAATTCGACCAGATAGCAGTTTACTCGGCCAATTACTATTGAAGCCTGGAAATGATCGGATATTAGTATGCCTTAAATTCAAGTTGAAACCTGAATGCGACCGGATAACCACTTAATTCCTTCTGAAGCCTGGAACATGACCAGATAAGAATTTAGAAATTGCAAAGCCTAGAGCACGACCAGATAGCAAGTTTAATCTCATCTCCCCAGTAAATCACTGTAAAACTTGGAGCACGACCAGATAACAGTCAGTCTTATTATCCTCAGCAAGTCACTGTAAAACCTGGAGCACGACCAGATAGCAGTTAATCTTATTATCCTTAGCAAATCACTGTAAAACCTGGAGCACGACCAGATAGCAGTTCTCTTTCACCTCCTCGATTAAGAGATGATTCCCCAGTAGAGCAACAGACAACTGAAGCTCCTAAAATTCTATTTCTCCCAAGACAGAGACCAACATTCCTCAGCAGATTCCTCCTCAACGACAGGAAAGGAATTCTCATCAAAGGAATATCTCGGGAAATCAACATCCTCTAGATGGCATCTTTAAGCCCATCTCCGACGATTCTCCATCATATCTTCCGGATGGAATCTTTAAGCCCATATCCGGTGACCTTCCGTCATCTCCTCCAAATGGAATCTGTAAGCCCATTCCCGATACTACCTACACAGTCCAGCACCATCTCAGACGAGTGCAAATTTATGGGCACTCTAGTGTTCAATCATCTTCCATCTTTAGATTACGAAAGACAGACAACCAATCTACATCCTTAGGTTTAAGAAGATTGAATAGGGGAAGTTGTTGTACCCCAAAATTTTCCCTCTTATTTTACTCAACACATGCCCATTGAGGTTCTCAACTTGCTCAAGGATGCCCAAGAGTTGACCAGACAAACTCTCTCCTAAGGCAATGTACCTCAAACTAGGGTTTCCATTTTCATCAGGATGGTTGAATTCCAAAGGTCCCAAATTCCTTCCATGGTCCTAATATGTTCTCAAGATCATCCATGTCAAGTTTCATTCCTTGCACAAGAAGTTTTCTCAGTCAATTGACCAGATGCCTGAAAATCAACTGTACTAGGTCAAGAGTCAACTGTGGCCCACATACAGTCAAACTTCAAGATTTTTGGTCAACATCAACATTTTGAAGTGATATCCATCATTTTATCAAGGTTTGATCATAATTCCTCAAGGAATGCCCCAAATTCATCAAAACCCAAAAGTTGCTAAATTAGGGTTTCATAGGAAAACTCAACCAAACTTTGACCAGACATAACTTCTTCATACTTTATCATAAATTTTCTATCTGAGGCTCATTTTGAAGAGGATGTAATTCACTACAATTCATCTTCAGCCCACAAGTTCAAAATATGCACTCATCAACAGATATGAATTTCTACATTATGGGTCCTTTTGAAAAGTCAACAAAAACACCTTTTGAGTTAAAGCTTCTTACACGAACATGGAAGACCCAATTGAGATGAAACCAACCGGGTTATTTAGGGGACATCCTAATGTTTCTAAAAAGTCAAATAACACCTATCTAGAGTTGAAATTGGAGGATATATTCCTTGTCAAAGTTGACCATTTTTGTAAAATTGCTAAAAGTCAAATGTGCTTAAAAATACATTTTTTTGTCAAATGGGCCTAGCTTTTCATGATTGAATCTTATTAGAGACATGGTCCACGACCCAAATCAACATCCACACATTACTTGCTTCATTATTTATTTTATTTTGATTTTTTATTATTTAAAATTCAAATTAAATCAAATAAATAGCAAAAAATACAAAAGATTGAATTTGATCTGATTTTTTTTGTAGGAATTAAATCAAATCAACCTAGCATGACCAAATAAAATCGTGCAAGGGTGGACTGGCTCAAATTGGCATGATTTTGATGCATTTGGAAAGATATAATACAAGGGCAAAATCAAATCAAATTTTCATGATTCACAAAGATTTAATTTGATTTTGTTAACCTAATCAATTCTACTATATATATATATATAGAACATAACCAAGCCAAAAAAACATGGATTGCAGGTCGTGAGAGCATTAAACAAAACTCAAAATTTTGGCAAAAAGGTGTGGATCGGTTTCTACTCTAGAGGATAATTCAAAGCATTACAAGGCTGCCAATCAATTCCTGGACCTTCCCAGAAGCTTTTCTAATCAGTTGCACGCCTCCACGAGTCCAGAAATAGGACATACGAGTCTCACGATTTGGTTCATCTATTGAATCTGAGTTTGATAATTTACGCATGATTAATCACTTTCAAGCATAACATTGTGTTTATCCTGACATTTGGAATGTTTTGGTTTAAGTAATATTGCATTTTGATGCATGTATTCATAACTGCCATTATTTGGGTTTATCTTTCCGTTTTAGGGTTTCTTTTCACATGTTAAATTGGGCCAAGAAAAGGGTACCATGATGCTCGTGGCATCAAGACAAGTAGATCCATGTACTTGGAATTAATTTATCATGCTTGCTGTTGATTTTTGAAAGTTACAGGGTTATAGCCATGGAAGTTTGTCTGTAGGTATAAGTTTCAACCTAAAACGACGGATGAGGAAGAAGATAATGATGTGTTCAATCATCATTGGGCCATTCAAACGATGGCCGTGCATTTTTTTTGTTTCAGTTATCCATGTTGTTTTATATAATACATATTGTTGTTGTTGCATTAACAATTAAGTACAGGTGGTCCAGTGGCAAAGGCGCACATTTGAGAGTGGGAGGACCTGGGTTCGATCCCAAGTCCCAGCATTTTGTAATTTTCTTAATATTTGACAACAGGTTTTATGCACCATCCTCCAAAACGTCTACCATATGCAGTCATCATCCTACAATTGGATCATCACTAATCCAAATCCAGTGTTCCATCAAAGGAGGACCATGGTACACCATCAGGAAGAGGATGCACAGAATCAAGCGTAAGGATTGGGTTGACCAGGAATTTGGGCCTGAACAATTCAACATACACCCCCCTTTCAGCAATACAGGCCCAATTTAATTCTTTTCTCTTTATTTTCTTATTTTTATTATTTAATAATTATTTTCTTTTTTACAAAATAACCTAAAAAATCATTTTTATCATAAAATCAAAAAATCACAAAAACATTTAAATCATTTTTTTCATAAAATATTTTATTTCCTTAATTAATTAGTTTAATTATTTAGGGCAGTTTAATCATTTTTTCATAATTTAAATCAATTAGAAATTAGGGTTTAATTTGTACATAACCTAATTAATTTTTTCTCAAAAAATAACCTAAATACTTTTTCAACTAAATTTTTAGGTTTTCCAATTATTCTCGCATTTAATTCGCCGCGTGCATTTTTTAATTTCCTTTTTATTATTATTGTACCTGCTCCGAGTTTGTAATAGTAATTAGGGTTTCAATTTCACATCTTTATTTTTGGTCAAAATAATTATGTATCTGCAAAAGCCCTGTAATAGCTAGGACTTTTAACTTTCCCGCATTTTATTTCTGCAAACTATAATCTGCTTAGATGAATGTTAATAGGATTGTATGGAAAGACTAACTGAAATTTAATACGGTAGAAAACCCTAAATGTGCAAAGATAAATTAACTGAAAATTACACTTGCACATGCTCACTCCTAGGGTTTACTCCACTCCGGTTGCCTTCGATAAACGGTCATGAAGTATAGGGTTTGTTAGTGGTTGTCCTCTAGCCCCGAAAGATCTAAAATGACCCATTCGAATATTGCCTCAGAAAAAGATCTTTAAGGCTTTAGGATGATTACTAACATTTCCTAACATTGCTTTTGTGATCGTACTTGTTCCTTCGAATGTCCCTAAAAAACTCCAACGACGATGCTACCTATTTCTCAATAATGGGATAGCATTGTCTAAAAGGAAACCGAACATACCTTTTTCGAGTAGGTAGAAACTCTTAAGTACTTGCTCAAAATAACAAATCTTTTTTCACACCAACACTTCTCAAACAAAGTTTTCAAAAATTACTTCGTAACACTCTTGAGGACAAAAACAAGGGTTAACACGAGGTAAAACAAAACTTTTCAAAGCAAGCACACTCAAGCAATTTAAAAATGAGCAAGTACCTAAGAGCCCATGGAAAACCACATATAGAAAGGGTGGTAACACCTTCCCTCTACCCCCTGTACTCAGAAACATCTCGAAAAAAGTTTTTTCTATTCTTTTTCCTTTTCCTGATTGGATGAAATAAAAGTCGGTGGCGACTCTTGCTTACCACGACATTTGCAAACAAAAAACGCAAACCAGTATTAACAGTCGGTTCTGCAACCGTATCACAGTCATCAACATAAACCTATATCTGGTGATGGATCATGTCATTGAATAGAGCTACCATAGCTCGCTAATATGTTACGTCGTTGTTCTTCAAACCGAAAGGCAAAACCTTTTAACAGAAAGTTCCCCACTGTGTGACAAAGGTAGTCTTTTCCATGTCTTCAGGTGCCATCTCGATTTGATTATAACCAATGAAACCCCCATGAAGGAAAATACTTTATGCTGAGCGGTGTTGTCAACCAGAACATCAATATGCGGAAGCGGAAAGTCATATTTGGGGCTTGCCTTATTCAGATCCATGTAGTCTACACACATACGCACCTTGCCATCCTTCTTAGGTATTGTCACCATATTTGCAACCCACTGAGGATAAGACGTAATAGCTATGAAACCTGCATTAAATTGCTTCATAACCTCGACTTTGATCTTCACATACGTCTCGGGACGCATGCGACGAACCTTCTACTTTATTGGTGAACCACAATATCAGTGTCAAGCTCTGGCATGTCTTCATACGACCAAGCAAATATCTCAAAATAGTTATGCAACATCTGAATTAACCTTTATTTGACATTGTCTTCTAGGTTAGCACCTATCTTGACTTCTTTCTTGTCCTCTTCAGTACTCAAATTCAAAACATCGACTGGCTCTTCATGCGGTTGTATACCTCTTTCCTCTTGTATTAATATCCTAGCAAGTTCTCCATATACTTCACAATTTTCCTCACCTTCGTCCTCTGCTTGGTAGATCGGATTTTCAAAGTCATAATTGGCAATAACATAATTGTTATCAATGGGATCCAGGGTGGATATGGAGCTGCAATTTATGATGTGGGTGTGTGTGAGAACACATAGCTATTTTGAAAGCAATAAAGTAAAAGAAAGACAAAGAGCGCAAAATTTGAATGCAAACGTCCAATGATTTATTAAATGAAAATATGCGAATGAAATATGATAACCCTAACAAATGGACTGTTGTGCCCCGGGTAAGGCACAAGGCTTAAAGTCATTGTTTTAAAATTACATAACCCAAAACTTGAAAGCAAAATAACAGAAAATAGAATTTACTCATGACTAAAGGAGATTGGTGTTGTACCCCAAAATTTTCCCTCCCATATTTCTCAATACATGCCAAGTGAGGCCCTTAAATTGCTCAAGGAAGTTCAAGGGTTGACCAGACAAACTCTCTCCTAAGGCAATCTACCTCAAATTAGGGTTTCAGTTTGCATCAAGGTACTTGAGTCCAAAGGATCCTAAAATGCTCACCATTGTCCTACTATGTTCTCAAGATCATCCATGTCAAGTTTCAAGCGTTGCAAAGGAAGTTTGCTCAGTCAATTGCTCAAAAGCCTGAAAATCGACTGTGTTAGGGCAAAAGTCAATTGTGTCCTACATACAGTCAAACTTCAAGATTTTTGGTCAAATTCCTCATTTTTAAGTATTATTCATCAGTTTATCAAGGGTTGATCATGATTCCTCAAGGATTGCTCACAATTCATCAAAACCCAAAAGTTGCTAAATTAGGGTTTTGCAGGAAAAGTCAACTCAACTTTGACCAAGCATAACTTTCTCATATTTTATCAAAAATGGCGCATACAAAGCTCATTTTGAAGAGGATGCAATGCCCTACAATTAATATTTATCTCTCAAGTTCAAAATATGCACTCACAAGAAGATATAAATTTGGACATTATAGGTCATCTTGAAAAGTCAACAAAAACACTTTTTTTGTCAAAGCTTCATATATGAACATGGAAGACTCAATTGAGATGAGACCAAAAGGGTTGCTTATAGGACATCTTAAGATTTCTAAAAAGTCCAAGAACACATCTCTAGGGTCAAAATTGAAGGAGTTATGCATTGGTAAAGTTGACCTTTTTTGCAAAAATTGCCAAAAGTCAAATGTGGCCAAAATTGCAATTTTTGTCAAATGGGCCCAACCTTTTGTGTTTGCATTGTGTTTGTAACATGATCCACGACCCATGATCCTTCCCACTTGTCTTTATTTTATTTTTGTCATTTATTTTTATTTTTATTTCAATTAAATCAAATAAAATCATGAAAATATCAAAACTAATCAAAGCTTGAGATTTTGTGCATGTTTAGGTCTCTTATACAGATGGAAAGAGAATCAAATCGTGCAAGCTTCAAATGGACACAAAAAGATTGGATTTTCTCAATTTGGAAAGATTTGCACAAAGGATCAAATCTTGAATCAATTATCATTATTGGAAAAGATTTGAAGCAAATTTGTAACCCTAATCCATTCTAGGGTACATATAGAACAAGTGCAGATCAAAAGAGAAGAGATTGGAGGCGTGCAAAGGTGAAAGCAATTTCCAAAAAAATAAAGAAAAGTTGCAAATTGTTTTCTCAGTTCCAGGCTCCCTCAAGCCATTCCATTCACACAAGTCACTTCCTGGACGTTCTAGGATCCTATTCCAATCCTTAGCAAGCTCCCTCAAGCCCATAAACACGTTGTAAGTACCCCACGACTTCCATGTTTTTTTGAAATCGTATCTCATAATTCTGACATTGTTAGCATATTTTATGGACATATTCTGAATCCTTGAAACATTTGCGAGCTAATGATAATACTCAATTGCATTTTCATTGGCTATACAGCAAGTGGCCATGTTTAGGGTTTAGGTTTCGTTTTTAGGGGTTTTGCTTGCAGGAACAATTAGCCATGGAGAGTGGTACCATGATGCTCGTGAGATTGCAACGAGCTGATTGGTACCACTAGTATTGATTTATCATATAGGGATGAGGTTTTGGAATGGACAAGGGTTATACCTACACCCTTTGTCCGTAGGTAAAAGTTCTGGACTTTTAGCAATGGTGGGAGGAAGAAGAAGGGTAGCGTGGATCCTGTGATTCGTCCGTTCAAAAATTCGCGCGTTTGTAATATATTATTTTGTTTTCCCAATATAATAATTGTTTGTTGCTCCATATACAAGAAAACAAGCCAGCTCAGATGGTCAGCGTTGTTGTGGAAAAGCCAAAGGGTTGGGTTCGATTCCCAGGTCCCCATATTGTTCAATATTATTTTTCTTTAAGCAATCAGGTGTACAAGCATCCAGCAAGTCCACCATACACTATCAATATCCAGCCAACAGGTCATCCACAAGCCAGATCCAAGGTCTTCCAATGATGATTCACAGTACACCCTAGTCAAACAAGCGCATGAGATCATGAAAAGTCTAAACGAACCAAGGTTTATTGGGCCCAGAAGCTGCTATTGGCACCCCCCTTCTTGCTAAAAAACCAGGCCCATTTCTTTTCTTTTATATTTTTCTTTTATTTAAATTTCTCTTATTTAAATTTATTTTCTAATCACAAATTAAATTCTTTTTTTTACAAAATCCTAAAATCAATTTCATCAATTTAGAATTTAGGTTTTTATTTATTTTATCAAAATTAATTTAATATTAGTTTAATTTAATTTTAGGGTAATTCTAACCTTTTTATAAATAATTTAAAATCAATTACAGAATTAGGTTTGTTCTTGATTTAATTTTTATTTCTTTTCACAAAATAGTAAAAATACAAAATAAGAAGTTAATTTAATTATTTTTCTCAAGTAAAATTAATTAGCCTTTAGGTTTTCTTTATTTATTTAATTAAACTCTATTTTTTCTCAAAATAACACAAAAAAAAAACAAAAAAAAATGATTTTTCTTTCAATAAGGTGTAGACGGAGTCAAAACCCTAATTTTTTCTCGTTCTTAATTCATCGCGCGCATTTACCATTTTTTTGCAATATTAATGTAACTGCTCATGGGATGTAATAGTTTAATTAGGATTTCTCTTTTATTTATCGTTTTACAGGTTTTTGGCTATGTAATTAACCCCCCTCCCTAAAGCCTTGTAATAGCGTAGTTTTATTTCTCGCATTTTAATTTTCGCAAATATTAACTGTTAGATGTATGATAATAAGGATTGCATGACAAGACTGTATGTTAATTTAAAATGGTTAGAAAACCCTAATGTGCAAAGATAATAACTGAAATTAAATCACTCACACATGCGCACTCCTAGGGTATACTCTCACTTCAGTTGCCTCCGGTAAACGATCATTAAGTATAGGGTGTCTTAGTGGTTTCCCTCTTGTCTAAAAAAAGATCAAATGTCCCATTCAAAAATGTTGCCTCAGAAAGGTTGCCTCGGAAATGTTGCCTCGAATATGATCTTAAGACACTAGGGTTATTACTAAGACGTCCTAACATTGCTTTAGTGATTGTACGTCCCTTTCGAGTTGACCCTTACAACTCCAACGACGATGCTTCCTATTTCTCAATAGTAGGATAGTGTTGTCTAAAGGAAACAAGAATAGAAACAATCTTTTTTCGAGTGGTTAAATGCTAGTAGGTACTTGCTCAAATCAAACCTTTTTCACACTTACACTTTTTCGATCAAAGTTTTCAAAAACACTTCATAACACTCTTGAAGACAGAAGCAAAGGTTAAAACGAAGTAGAACAAAAACTTTTTAAAACACAAACACATAAGCAATTTTAAAATGATGAGAAAATACCTAAGAGCCCATGGAAAACCATGGATAGAAAGGGTGCTAATACCTTCCCTTTCTATAATTTACCCCCCGTACTCAAAATCTCGAAAAAGGAATTTTTATGTGCTTTTGTCCTTTCCAGTTGGATAAAATAAAAGTCGGTGGCGACTCTTGCTTACCGCGACATTTTGCGAATACAAACGCAAAACGCAAACTAGCATTTTCCAAAACAGCCGGTTCTGCCACCGTATCACAGAACTGGCGACTCTATTTGGGAGTAATAAGTGGGGTATACCTTAGGATTAGTTCATCATAAACTGCTTCTCTTGTTTGTTTTGGTTGCTTTACTTTTAAGGGTTTTGTATTGGGAGTTACTATAGATCCTAACCCGGATCTGAGGGACACCTTTTAGGTAAGTAGCAACAAACTGTGAGGGAATTGTACAACGTAGACCGATACGGTTGAAGCAGTAGCTACATTGATGTGGCACATTGGTTGGTACTGGTATCCCTTGTAGAGAAACGAGGAGAATACAGGGCTGCTATATGTGTCGTTAAGCATCAACTGACCTTAGAACCCATAATTGACCAACTTGGCCATTAGGAAGTAGTGAGATAGCCGGACTCGGTGTAAAGCTGAGAACTGGTTGATACTCGATGCTACACTCATTGAGACCATACTCTCAAGATAGTTCCGACCACAAGAAAAGATTGCGTGAGCTGAAACCATGACCGATGGAGGATGGTCAGTGATATTGAGAACCTCTAGAACCCGGTTACTTTTATTAGGATAGGTTGAAACCAACTGAACTTCAAGAGGGTAATACCTAGACCCCATGTAAGCCTTAAACTTAAGGGCTTTTGTGTGACTTGTTTGCCTTTACCATGTATGTTATCTGCTATACCTGTATTGTTGTTACCATGACATCATGCATCATAACATAGCATGCATACTTCATTATACTAACCATTTCAAAGACCGAGGGCATTTATCTTTGTTCTGTTTTGCAGATTATGGCTTCCGTGCGCAAACACACCATCCGAGTTAACTTTGTGCAAATACCTGCTCAACTCAAAGATTTAGCCTCGAGAGTTTCTGATACTTCTTCATTCATTAGGAGACATGGTCAGCTTCTTAGCTTGGTTACATCAAAGTTTGATGAGCAGATGATGAGTCTGCTTTTCCAGTTCTTCGATCCGGTGCATCATTGCTTCACTTTTCCGGATTATTAGCTAGTTCCCACTATGGAAGAGTTTTCTCACTTATTAGGCATGTCCATCCTTGAAAAGATGCCCTTCACAGGTATGGAAGAGACTCCTAGACCAGAAGACATTGCCTCAGCTCTGCATCTGACACGGGCTGATGTGATATCCAACTGGGAGACACGAAGCGGGGTCGAAGGTTTCTTAGCCAAGTTTCTGATAGATCAAGCTCAACTATTCTGGGATAACTTGGATTTTCAGGATTTTGAAGACATCTTGGCTCTCCTTATCTACAGTTTGGTTCTTTTCCTGAATCCAGATTCCTTCATAAATGTGAATGCGGTTAAGATCTTCCTGTTTTGCAATCCTGTGCCTACTCTTCTGGGTGATATCTTGCATACCCTCTACATTCTTATTGTACGTAGAAGAGGGACTCTCATGTGTTGCATGCCACTGCTGGCGAGGTGGTTTATTTCTCACCTCCCCAAGTCCGTGTTGAAGAATGAGGAGGGTGTAGGATGGTCTTACAGGATAATTTCCCTTGCCCATACAGACATTCTTTGGAGTTCCAAGGCTATGGAAAGCACTACTGTCATTGACCGATGTAGGGGATACCCTAATGTCCCATTGCTTAGAATCAGAGGGGGAATAACCTACAGTCTTTGTTTAGCTTTGTGATGATTCGGCCGTGCTCGAAGAGATGGTCCTCATGAGCTACTTCTTACAGATATTTCCTTTGACTACAAGGAGGATGTTGATGAGCATCGCCGAAGGTTAATACGAGCTTGGGGCATGGTGAATAGATCTGACCCTCAAGAGCTAGGACCAAGGACTTCTCTCCCTATGCAGCCTTATCTCCAGTGGGTCCGAGCTCGAGCTCAGAAGCTTGGGATGCCTTATGAAGCTGTGTTGCCAGTGATTGTGGAGCCCACCAATGAAGAGGGCGCTCCTTATACAGTCCTTTATCCCTACATGCCCACTGACCTTGGGGCATTGAAGAGATCCTAGATTCAGCTGAAAGAGGAGAGGGATACCTACCGGGAGAAGTATCATGAGCAAGAAAGGAAGATCTTGAAGCTCACCAGGAAACTCGAGAATGAAAGGATGATTATGACTACGTCAGCACGAAGGGGAAGCGTCCATGGGATTTCTGATTTTGCTTTTTCTAGTTTAGATTTGTTTTTCATTTACTTCTTTGTAAACGCCTCAAAGGCATTGTTGAACCTTTTTACAAGTTTAATCTAATAAAGTTCGTTTTATTTTTTGGTTTGCAAATTTAAATCTCCCAAGGTCTTTGAAATCATTACATATGCATCCCATTATCATGCACACCATTACAGGTACCATTACAGGTTTCTCATCTTCTTCGTTGTTTGTTTCAGCAGAAATGTCTTCCGATCAAGCAATCAAAGATCTTCAGGTACAAAATGCCCAATTCCAAGAGATGTTCTTAAGCTTGGCTAAAGGGCAAGAGGATTTGAAAACTCTCATTCTGAAAGAGAAAGAGAAGAAGAAGAAGAAGAAGAAGAAGAAGAAGGAGGTTGTTCTGCTGAGTATGGGCAAAAGGTTTGGGGATAGGTTGAAACACCAAGCTGATCTGTCCTTTTCATCCAAGGGAGAGGAGGACCAAGAAGAAGAAAAGGGCCTCAGTCCTGCAGTTTTTGATAACTATACAGATTATGATGAGGAATAGTATCCTCCTGCTGAGGATAGGTACAAACAACTTGAAGACCGTCTGAGCACTATGGAGATTCAGAAGATCCCTAGTTTGGATTTCAAAGATTTGGGACTGGAATCTAGGGTAGTGATCCCTCATAAGTTCAAAGCTCCAGTTTTCGCCAAGTACGGTGGATTATCCTGTCCAAAACTCCATCTCTGCTCGTACGTCAGAAAGATCCAACCTTACACTGCTGATAGAAATTTGTGGGTACATTTCTTTCAAGATAGTCTATCAGGGACTCAGCTTGAATGGTTTTATCAATTTGAAGGAGCTAATGTCTGAAACTGGGTGGACCTTGCTATTGCTTTCTAAAGGCAGTATCAGTATAATGCCGACCATGATCCCACTCGTACTCAGCTTCAGGGTATGTCTATGGGTGCAAGCGAAGGCTTTAAGGACTATGCTCAGAAGTGGAGAGACTTGGCTGGAAGAGTTCAACCCCCTTTGTCTGACAGGGAGTTGGTTGACATGTTTCTAGGGACGTTATCTGGTCAATTTTTCAATCATCTGATCGGCAGTTCTTCATCTGGGTTTACTGAGTTAATCTCGACTGGGGAGAGAGTAGAAGCTGGTATTTGAAGTGGTAAGATACAGAAGGATGTGTCGTCAAGTGCAGTAAAGAAGCCTTTCACTGGTAAGAAAGAAGCTAGTGCAGTTTACGGCCCGAGGGGCCAAAGCAGACCTGAACACCATCAAGCAGTGAATGCGGTAGTGATATCAAGACCCACAGTTTCTCCATAATGCAACAATCAACAAAGGGTGGAGAGACCACAAATACAGTTCACTCGGCTCAATATGACCTTGGCTCAGATCCTACCACAGTTATTGAAGACCAACTTGGTAACTTTGAGGGAGGCCCCGAAGAATCCCAACACCACATCTCCTCTATATAACCTGAATGCCCGCTGCGCCTATCACTCCTATGGCCCAGGTCATGATACAAACAACTTTTGGATCTTGAAGAATAAGGTGCAAGACTTGATCGAAGCTAAAGAAATTGAGTTTGACGCTCCGGAGAAACCCAACGTCATAACTGCTCCTATGCCCAAACATCGTCATGGAGTGAATGTTGTGGATGATGATTTATTTGTGACCTCCGTGGAAGAAATTTCTACTCCTTTGATGACAGTTAAGAAGAATCTATTGTTGGCCGGTTTATTTCTGGGTTGTGGCGAAGATTGCCACATGTGTTCAATTCTTCCTGCTGGTTGCCACTTATTGAAATCAGGTGTTCAACGCCTGATGGATAACAAAGAGATCATGTTCGAGAAGACTATGATTCCGTTAGTTCCAGTTGAAGATTTTTCCATCATAACCATTTCCGCCAATCCCTCTAAGGCTTCCTCGAGAAAGCCTGTTAGGATTACATCCGTTCCAAGAATCGCTCTGTTAATCATTACTGTCCCTGGTCCTATCCCATACACTTCGGATAAGGCTTTCCATTGGCACTATGGGGCCGATGTGTATTACCATGGAGTTAAGCAAGACTTAAAGATTGAAGAAGATGATGCTAATGTCAGCAATATTGTCAGGGCTAGCAAGGTCACCAGAAGTGGAAGACTCTTTTCTCCCGAGATTTCCCCTCCGACTGTCCACAAACTTGTTGCCATTCCATCTGGTAGTACATCAGCTACTATCCCAGTCCCTATTCCAGTTATCACCCCTGTCGCCGAGCCATCTGGGACTCGGGGCAAAGAAATCACAGGTGAGCCTGCCCGAACGGAGGCACCTAAGAAGATCATTGTAGAAACCTCTAGGCAGGAGATAGAGGAAATTCTGAAGATTCTCAAGAAAAACGACTACAACGTAGTCGAGAAGTTGGGGCAGACCCCGTCGAAAATCTCCATGTTGTCCCTGTTATTGTATTCTGAAGCCCATGCAAAGGCTTTAATTTCTTTCCTCAAAAACCGCGCATGTGCCGCAGGAAACTTCTGCCGATCAATTCAAAGAATGCGTAGCTAGTTTGACTTCCGACAATGGGTTGGGTTTCTCGGACGCAGATCTGTCTGCTAAAGGAAGAAATCACAATGATGCTCTACACGTCTCGATCGAGTGCAGGGGCACTACTATGGCCCATGTACTAGTAGATACCGGGTCTTTATTGAATGTTTTACCAAAGAACGCATTAGACCGTCATGACTGTGAAGGTTTGATCCTGAAGCCGAGCAATATTGTGGTCAGGGCTTTCGACGGGTCAAAAAGGATGGTGCACGGGGAGGTGGACGTCCCTGTTAAAGTTGGCTCTCAGACTTTTTCATCTACTTTCTACGTGATGGATATCCATCAATCTTATTCTTTCTTGCTGGGTCACCCTTAGATTCATAAGGCTGGGGCAGTAACTTATACGCTCCATCAAATGTTGAAATATCCGGTAAAGGGGAAGATTGTTACGGTGCAAAGAGAAGAGGAGTATATGGTGAGTCATCTTAATTCCTTTCGCTATGTGGAGATGGATGGGGAGTTCATCGAAACCTCGTGTCAGAACTTTGAAGAGGTCCCCCAAACATTGGCGTCGACTGAAGTTGCTATTGACAAACCTCCGATGAAGATGGCTTCCCTCAAGGATGCCAGGGTTGTAATTGAAAAAGGTGGGTGTGCAAGTTGGGGTCAGCTCCCTGATTTCACACACAAAACTGACAAGTTTGGTTTGAGCTTTACTACAGGGGCTCAAAGGGCTGTTAGACGCGCGCGAATTGGAACACCTCCTCTGCACATCAGTAATCAGGCAGTGAATGCAATTGAGGACAGTGAAGAAGATTCAGATGTCGATAGTTGGATCTACCCGACAACCAATGGTGGATTGAACAACTAGACGACGAAAGACTTCATACCTGTTTCTTTTATTACACAGTAATTGACTTCTGTTTTGAGATTTGTAACAAACAGTTTAAAACTTTACGGCCCAGTGCCTTGCCCGAGGCACCTTGGCTTTGTTTGTGAGGGCTTATTATTTGCCATTTTCATATATCATTAATAAAGCATTGGAAGTTTTCTTGCATTACAAATTTTACGCTCTTTGTTTTTCTTTTTTATCTCACACTTTATCAAAACAGCTATTGTCTTACACACACTCACATATCATAATGCAGATCCATATCCACTCTGGATCCCGTTGATAACGACTCTGCTATTGCCAGTTATGACTTCGAAAATCCGATCAACCAAGCCGAGGACGAAAGTGAGGATGATTGTGAAGTGCCTGGGGAACTTGCTAGACTACTACAACAGGAAGAAAGGGTCATACGGCTTCATGAAGAGCCAGTGGAATCTGTGAATTTGGGTACAGAGGAAGATAAGAAAGAGGTCAAGATAGGTGCAAATCTGGAGCCTAGTGTCAAGAAACAGTTGATACAGATGTTACACGACTATGTCAAGATCTTTGCTTGGTATTATAAAGATATGCCTGGTTTAGACACTAATATTGTGGTACACCGCCTGCCAACTAAAGAAGACTGTCCTCCGGTAAAGCCGAAGGTTCGCCGTATGCGCCCTGAGATGTCTGAGAAAATCAAAGTTGAGGTCATGAAAAAGTTTGACACCGAATTTCTAGTTGTTACTCCTTACCCACAGTGGGTTGCCAACGTGGTTCTGGTGCCTAAGAAGGATGGTAAGGTACGAATGTGTGTGGACTATAGAGATCTGAATAGGGTGAGCCCCAAAGACGATTTCCCACTACCTCACATCGATGTTCTGGTCAACAATATCGCGCAGCATAAGGTCTTCTCCTTTATGGATGGTTTTTCTGATTACAATCAGATTAAGATGGCCCCCGAGGACATGGAGAAGACAACTTTCGTTACACAGTGGGGCACCTTCTGTTACAAGGTAATGCCTTTCGGGTTGAAGAATGCTGGAGCAACTTATCAGCACGCCATGGTCGCTTTGTTCCATGACATGATTCATCATGAGATTGAGGTTTATGTTGATGACATGATTTCCCGATCCCAGACTGAGGAAGAACACCTGGACCATCTTCAGAAACTGTTCGACAGGTTGAAGATGTACAAGATAAGGTTGAACCCGAACAAGTTCACCTTCGGGGTAAGGTCTGGTAAGCTGCTGGATTTCGTCGTTAGTGAAAAAGGTATTCAGGTGGATCCTACAAAGGTGAAGGCTATACAGGAGATGCCGACTCCCCACACGGAAAAGGAATTTAGAGGCTTTTTGGGATGTCTGAACTACATCGCCCGATTCATTTCACATCTGACTGCTACTTGTGAGCCAATCTTCAAGCTACTGAAGAAAGATCAAGTAGTAAAATGGAACGATAAATGTCAGACCGCTTTCGAAAGGATCAAGGAATACCTCCAAGAGCCACCTATCCTGATGCCTCCAGCCGAAGGAAGACCTTTGATCTTATACTTGACCATACTGGATAATTCAATGGGGTGTGTGTTGGGGCAGCATGACGAGTCTGGCCAAAAAGAGCACGCTATTTACTACCTTAGCAAAAATTTTACCGACTGTGAGACCTGATACTCATTGCTAGAGAAAACTTGTTGCGCTTTGGCATGGGATGCTCGCTGGCTGAGACACTATATGCTGACTCACACTACCCTATTGATATCAAAGATGGATCTAATCAAGTATATCTTTGAAAAGCCTGCCTTGTTCGGAAGAATAGCAAGATGGCAGATGATCTTAACCGAGTACAACATCCAATACACAACCCAAAACGAAATCAAAGGGAGTGTATTGGCAGATCATTTGGTGCATCAGGCCATGGATGACTACCAATCCATGAATTTCGAGTTCCCGGATGAGAACATCATATTGGTGACTGATTGTGAAGAACTTGGACCGGATGAAGGACCTGAGGAAGGATCTCGATGGTCTATGTATTTTGATGGAGCCTCAAACGTGTTGGGTAATGACATTGGCGCCGTGATCATATCTCCTGAGGGCTGTCATACTCCATTCACCGCTCAATTATGTTTTAATTGCACCAACAATATGGCGGAGTATGAAGCGTGCATCCTGGGCCTTCAAGCAGCTATTGACTTGAGGATTAAGTTCTTGAGTGTATTCGGAGATTCCACTCTAGTGATCAGTCAGATGAAAGGAGAGTGGGATACGAAGCACCCAAATCTTATTCCTTACAAAGAGTATGTACTAACGTTGCTCCCACACTTTGAGGAGATAACCTTTGAACACTTTCCAAGAGAGGAGAATCAGTTAGCGGACGCTCTAGCTACCATGTCTTCTATGTTCAAAGTCAGGTGGGACAATGAAGCTCCCTAGATTACCATTGAGAGGTTGGACGAACCCGCACATTGCTGTGATATTGAGACTGAAGAGGTAGCAGATAAACCCTAGTTCCATGAGGTAAAGAGGTAACTTGAGGCTCAAGAGTACCCTGAGGGTGCGTCTGTTAATGATAAGAAGTTTCTGAGGAGATTCGCTGCGAAGTTCTTCATCAGTAATGATATCCTTTACAAGCGTATCCATGATTCAACCTTACTGCGATGTATGGACAAGAACGAGGCAGAAAGGATTATGGTAGAGTTACATGAAGGTACTTTCGAAACTCATTCCAGTGGACATACCATGGCAAAGAAAATCCTACGGGCAGGATATTATTGGTCTACTATGGAAGCCGATTGTTATCAGCATTCTCGGACCTGTCATAAATGCCAAGTCTACGCTGATAAGGTGCATGTACCTCCAGTTCCCTTGAACATCTTGACGGCTCCTTGGCCTTTTGCAATGTGGGGTATCGACATGATCGGCGAGATCAGACCTACTGCGTCCAACGGGCATCATTTTATTCTGGTGGCTATTGATTATTTCACGAAGTGGATTGAAGCAACTTCCTTTGCTACAGTAACCAAGAACATCGTGGCGTGGTTCATCCGACACAATCTGATCTGTCGATATGGTGTACCAGAGAGGATCATTACGGACAATGATACAAATCTCAACAATACAATGATCACCGAGCTCTGCAAACAGTTCAAGATACAACATCATAACTCTTCTCCCTACCGGTCGAAGATGAATGGGGCTGTTGAAGCGGCTAATAAGAACATCAAGAAGATTGTGCAGAAGATGATAGTGACCTACAAAGACTGGCATGAGATGTTACCACTCGCTCTTCATGGGTATCGCACCTCAGTGCGGACATCAACATGGGAAATACCCTATTCTCTGGTGTATGGAATGGAGGCGGTCCTGCCTATCGAAGTCCAGATACCCTCTCTCCGGATTATGAAGGATGCAGGTTTGAGCAAAGATGACTGGATCCAAACCCAGCTTGATCAGCTGAATTTAATCGACAAGAAGAGACTTACTGCTATTTGTCATGGTCAGACGTGTCAAAAACGAATAATCAAGGTTTTTAACAAGAAAGTCAGACGACAAGAGTATGAAGTCAGGGATCTGGTGATCAAGCGCATCATATTGCCGCAAGGTGATCCCGGGGGCAAATGGACCCCTACGTACGAAGGGCCATTTGTGGTTAAGAACATTTTCTCGGGAGGAGCTATGATTCTAACCACCATGGACGGTGACGACCTTCCTCGCCCCGTCAATGCGGACATAGTGAAAAACTACTACGCGTAACCAAAGACCCGCTAGGTCGACTGGCCTAGGCAAAAATAAGGGCTTCCCAGCGAACCAAAATGGTTCAGGTAAAAGTAAGGGATGAAAATGAAAAAAAAAACTGTACACCCAGAAATTCGAAAACCTGAAAAGGAGGCTTGGGCAAAAAAGGGTATCCCGGTGGATTGAAAACCCGAAAGGGCGGTCCAAGAAAAAATTAGGGATCAAAGCGTAACACTATGTCTCACTGGATCATCTTGCAACCAGACTTCGGTATCGACTATCAAGCTCGGACGGTGCCAATCAATCTGATATACCTTCAACCAAGTAGCAAAGTGATGAGACGCTCGAAGATATAAAGGCAATAGCAGAGTTGGAACCCAATAGGATTGTTCACATAACTGTTTTCTATCTTTTACACAAATTGTATAAATTCTGTTCTTTCGGCGGCATTCTCTTACTAGGACGTCAGCTTCTTGTACAAAACACCTATTACATGCCAACTTCAAAATCAATACAATTCATTTTACAATAAATTTAAAAAAAAATAGTTTTTATTTTTCTATTTTGTTTTGCAAGAACGTCCAGTGATTCACTTTTGATATATGCATTTGAAAATAATTACTGCTCATAAATATTTACATGCGAAACAAAAGACAATTACTCGTAATTCCAAGAACAGGGGCAAACAAGAAATATTCAAACCTTACAGTTGTTCTGCCCACCAGGTACAGGGATAGACCCAGCTGGAGAATATGACTAAAGATACATACACTCCCCGCCGAGTAAGAAGCACCCAAAGATAGTGATGGTAATTCTCCCCAAGCAGAGTTTATCTATCACCAGCTGTTGTACCCCAAAATTTTCCCTCCCATATTCTTCAAGATTTTCCAAAAGCATGCTTCAAAATATCCCAAGGGTTGCACAGTTCAAGGGCCTCCTAACAGTCAAAAACTAGGGTTTTGGTTCTGGCAGAGAAGTTGAAGTTTTCAAGGGTCCAAACAAGTAACACATGCCTACAAACATTGTCAAGTATCCTCATGTCAAGTTTCAAGACTCACAGCACAAAATTGCACAGTCAAAAACCCTAATTGCTCAACAGTCAACTGTAGGGGCAAAATGGTCATTTGACAGTAAAAAGTTCAAATTTTTGGTCAACATCTTATTTTGAAGCCACAAACATCATTTGATCAATTCTTGATCATGATTCTCAAGGCACGGCTCAAAAAGTCTCAAGATGCAAAAGTTGCTATATTTGGACAGTTGAAAAAGTCAACTGTAACTTGACCAAGGCATAACTTCCACATGGTTTATCATAAAAATTACATCCAAGGCTCATTTTGAAGAGAAATACATTTCCTACAACTCCTCTTCACACTTCAAGTCCAAGAAATGCTCTCACAAAAAGTTATCAATCTCAACATTATAGGTCATTTTCAAAAGTCAACAAAAAGGCACTTTAAGTCAAAGACCATAACTTGAGATTGGTAAATCAAAATGACATGGGACCAAAGGCATTGGTTAGAGGACTTCAAGACCTTTCCAAAATGTCCAAGAATATGATCAAAGCTTAAAAATTGAGTAAGATATGCCTTGTGGAAGTTGGGAAATTTTTGGGAATTTTGAAAAGTCAACTTTGCTTCAAATGCCTCAAAATTGCTAATGGGCCACAAATTCTCCCAAGAATCATCATCCAAAAGCTATGCACGACCCATTGACCCAAAGGGGAGTTATTTTCTTATTTTTAATTAATTAATTGAATATTTAATCTATTTAATTCATTTAATCAAAATTAATTACAAGAAAAAAAATACTAAAATAAGGTTTTCAAATCTTTTTGTGCAGTATAATCTCTCATCAAGGCCTAAGGATTTCGTGCATGCCCAAAGAAGAAAGATTCCATGCAAATTGGCTAGGTTTCATGATAAAAAGATTGAAAAAGATTTCATTAAAAATCAAATATTTGATTCATCAAAACATTGATTTCTTGGCTTGAATTTTAACCCTAAAACATTCCCATACATAAAGAGAATGCAACCCTAATGCATGAAACCTGGAAGCTGCGCCTGAAACCAAATACCAACTTTGCATTTTTTGTCCAAAAATTCAAAACTGAAAACACAGTTCTAGCGCAATTCAAAGCAAAGTAACCATCCAAAAAGCTTGCTGAGGTCTCCCTGAAGCTTTCTGAATCCTTTTCCAGTCCCTACACCTCAAGAAGTGGTAGAACAAAGTCCAATTTTCTCAAACTTTTCTCATAATCGTGTTTTAATATATATGCCATATTCATGCATTCTAATAATCGTTTTGTACTAATATGCACTCCCTGAAGCTAATGGTGTATTTTAATTAAGTTTTTATAGCCTATATGCAAAGTTGCCATGGAAACTCTTTAGGGTTTCAGAGGTCAAAAATTAGGGCTTTCCTCTTCAGGAAAAATTAGACAACAAGGCCAGGACCATTGGACTCAGAAGCTCCAGACGAACCTGTTCATCACCTCGCGCCTAATTTATCATGGCCCATGGTGTAATCGCTATTTTTCGCAGGGTATATTTAGTGGGGGTTTAAAACCCCCGCTATCTCTTTTCTGATTACAGGTACAATGAGGACGAAGCCTGCGTGTCCTATCCTGGTTGGACTATTCAAGTTTCAACGCGTTTTTTTTTATTAATAGCATTAGTGTGTTTGTTTTTATATATTAATTCCTTTCCATTATAATAACAAAGTAGCAAAACAGCTCAGTTGGTGGAACGTGGTGCTGGCAAGCATTGGGACCTGGGTTCGATTCCCAGGTCCCCCTATGTATTTCATATTTTTTCAATTAACATGCTCCTGTGCAGCTTCTCACCAAAAGACTATCGTGCACTCCAAATCCTGCGCCTGCCAAGTGTCCCAGAACCACAATCTAATGGCTATCATGTGAGTTCCATTGTGTACGCCAGTCAATGGGTCTGCATGTGATCGTTTGAAAGTCAAACAGGCTGGGATTTCAATGGGCCAAATTTCTCAAATATACCTCCTGATTGGGTTCAGACACCCCAGAGTTTGTCCATCCCTCCAATTTTCTTCTTTCTTTATTTTTGCTCTTTATTTCTTTAATTGATTATTTATGATAATTGTTTTATTTAATCCATAAAATTAATTTTAATAATATAAAAACTCCAAAAAAATCAGAAGATCATAAAACAATAAAAAAAAATATGCTTTGTTAATATTAATTAATATTATTTTGTAAATAATTTAATAATCAACTTAGTTTTAATTCTAGGTTTTAATTTTAATATTTTTTTTGTAATAAACTAAAAAATGTAGAAATTAGGGTTTTATACTTTTATTCTTTTTTTTTCTTTTTCACCATATTTAATTATTAATTATTTTTTGTAAATAAATTTACCATTAAATAATTAGGTTAAAACTAGGTTAAACTTAAACATTTTTTTAATAAATTAAAAATAGTTTAGAATGAGGGTTCCAATTTAATTTTCTCATTAGACCCCATAAATACAAAAAATCCAAAAATAAATTCTTTCTTTTATTTAACTTAATTAATTTATTAACTGTAATTTAATTTCTTTAAAAGGGTCCAACGCCCCCGCTTTCGATTATCATTTCGTTTCGCGCGTTTATTTTATTTCTTTTCTTATAAATTTCATGTAATTACTCCAAAGCCTTGTAATAGATTAATTAGGATATTTATTTTCCCGCATTTTTATTTTATTCAAATCAGGTCTTGGACTAATTTGGCGATGTAGACCCGCGCCTTTGTAATAGCGTAGGACTTTTAATTCCGCACCTTTTAACTGTTAATAACCACATGAAAGAATGAATGCCAAAAATAAAAACAAAGCGTAGATCACCAATGCATGAACAAGATAAACATAATTGAAAATGACACACAAATCACACACCACCCCTAGGGTACGTCTCACTGTTGCCTTGCCCCTCGAAAAGTGGTCGTCGAGTAGAGGACGTTTTAGTAAGTCCTCATGTCCATGAACATGGCATGAGGGTAGCTTCTAAGGTCTCTTCCTATTGCTCTGGTGACCACAATGTCTCGAACCCTCGAATTGACCTGAACACCTCCAACGGTGGTGCTACCTACCTCTCAATGGTGGGATGGCACTACTTTAAGGACATTTACACAGACAAATTCCTTAGGGTAGGTAGACGACTCGTAGATACTTGCTCTAATTTCAAAACAAATCAAAAACTTCTTTTCACACCGACACCTTTTCAAAAAGCTTTCAAAAGCAATTTTTCAAACACTCTTGAGGACTGATACAAGAGTCGAACTGAAATTTTCAAAGAAACTTTTTAAACCCACAATTGAAAAATAAACAATTCTGAAAACACAATGAGCAAGTATCTAAGAGCCCATGGATAACCATGGATAGAAAGGGTGCTAACACCTTCCCTTTCTATAAATCTACCTCCCGAACCGAGAGCAATCTCTATAAGGAATTTTTCTGTGCTTTTGTCCTTTCCATTTGGAGAAAATAAAAGACGGTGGCGACTCTTGCTTCCACGATATTTCGCGAACCAGCGTTAAACAGTCAGTTCCAGATCCACCGATCACAAAACTGGCGACTCTGCTGGGGATATTTTTAAAGTGAGGTGTACCTTAGGACTAAGATCACTGTGTTTTCAATTGCTTTGACTTGTTTGCTTTATTATTGTGGGACTGTCTTGGGAGTTCTATAGATCCTAACCCGGATCTGGGGATACCTTCTTAGAAAGTAGCAACAAGGTTGTGAGGGAACTGTGCGGGGTATACCGACATGGTTGAAACAGTCTGCTACGTTGATGTGGAACTTTGGTGTGTACCGGTAACCCTTGAGTTCAGTCAAGGAGAGTACGGGGCCTTCATGTGGTGTCGTGAAGCATCAATTGACCTTAGGAACCTTAATTGAACTATCTTGGCCTCTTTAGGGTAGTGAGATAACTGACTTTGGTGCAGTCCGAGGTTGGTTGATACTCGATACTACACTCAATTGAGGATTGCTTTCCTGGAATATTTCGGTCGCCAGTTCAGTGGATAAATCGAAACGATGAACAATGAAAGCAATCCAGTGATATTGGGACCCTTAGAACCCGGTTACTTCTGATAGGACAGGTTGAGCCCACCAACTTCAAGAGGGTAATACCCAGACCCCATGCTGGCCTAAACTCTAAGGGCTTGTCTTGTGTGACTTGTGTGCCTTACATGTTTGCCTTTGTAAATATTTGTGGTGTGTTTAATCATAGCATCATGACATCATCCAGCATCATATGCATTGACTAACCATTTCAGGGGTTCGAATCTTCATCTTTGTTCTTGTTTTGTAGGACATGGAAACTGTTCGCAGAAAGACAATTCAAATCAGCCTTGTAAGGATCCCTCCTCAGCTTAAGGAGCTTATATCCAGGATTCCCAAGAGTTCTTCATTCAGTGAGAGACATGGAAGACTCATCAGCTTGGTCAATACCAACATTGAGGAAGATATGATAAAGGTCCTGTTCCAGTTCTTTGACCCTCTGCATCACTGTTTCACTTTCCTGGATTATCAACTGGTACCTACATTGGAAGAGTTCTCCCGGCTCTTGAAGATCCCTATCCTTGATCAACTACCCTACAACGGTACGGAAAAGGAACCCAAGCTCGAAGAGATTGCTAAAGCCTTACACCTACAACCATCTGACCTCAAGGGATATTGGGAAGTTAGAAGTGGCATCAAAGGGTTCTTAGCCAGGTTTCTGTTTGAAAAGGCCCAAGAATGTTGGAACTCCCTTGACTTACAAGATTTTGAAGAAGTTGTGGCCCTCCTTGTCTATGGTTTGGTGTTGTTCCCTAACCCAGATCAGCTTATAGATATCAGTGCTGTCCAGATCTTCATGTCCAGGAACCCTATACCTACGTTGCTGGGGGACATCCTTCACTCATGTTACACTCGAACCATGAGAAAAAGAGGTGTCCTTATGTGATGCACTCCTCTCCTGGGAAGGTGGTTTATTTCGCACCTTCCGCAATCAGTTTTGAAGAACGAGCGGGGTTTGAGATGGTCACAACGGTTGATGACTCTTACACATGCAAATATACATTCGTGCCCTCGGTCCAGAGAGGATGTCACTATCATTGATCGTTGCGGGGAGTACCCTAATGTTCCTTTACTTGGAATCAGAGGAGGTATTAATTAAAACCCATGCCTGGCTTGGAGACAGTTTGGTTATGCTCGGAGGGATGGCCCTCATGACATGTTAATTCCTGACATAGTTTTTGACTTCGACAACGATGCACAAGGACTTCGCCATAGATTTATCAGAGCTTGGAGGATGCCCAGTAAGATAGACAGTAAGACACTGGGGCACAGGAATTCCATCCCATTGGAACCTTATCTCAAGTGGGTACGGGCCCGCTCCCAGAAGTTAGTGATGCCATATCCTCATATGCTCCCTGTGATCAAAGAGCCAGTATTGGAAGGAGAAGTGTCCTACACCATTCAACATCCTGACATGCCCACGTCCTGGGAAGAGATGCAGAAGAGCTGGATCCAGCTTAAGGAAGAACGGAATTCTCTTGAGACCAGTCTACATGCTAGTGAAAAGAAGGTCTTGGAGCTCACCCGCCTATTGCACGAGGAAAGGAATCTCAACACCTACATTGCTCCAAAGAGGATGCGTAGTGTCTTCTGGGATTGATTTGCTTTGTAATATTGTGCCCATGAGGCTTTGATGTACCAAACAATTATTTCCTTAATGATAACGTGTGTTCCTTTTTGTCTACAACAAATTTGAACTTTCGAACCCTTGAATGCATTGCATAAACACATATCATTCATCATGTGCATAGCAGGTTTTCTTCTTTTCAGGTTGCTTACCGTTCTTCGCTGTTTATTTCAGCATCATGAACCCTGACTCATCATCAACTGAGATGTCTATCAAGGCCCTTCAGGCGCAGAACGCGCAATTTCAGGAGCTCATCATGGGTTTGGCTCAAGGCCAAGAAGAGCTGAAGGCTTTACTCCTGAAGAAGGAGAAGAAGAAGAAGAAGAAGAGAACTGTTCTTTTCAACTCGGGCCGAAGGTTTGGCAACACTCTGCAGAATGAAGAAGCTGGTTCTTCTGTAGGCAAGGGCAGTCCCCAGGGGGGAAAGGCTTCAAGTCCAGTAGTCTCCGACAACGAGACTGACTTTAATGAGGAACAGTATCCTCCTGCTGAAGACCAGTATAAGCAGTTGGAAGACAGACTGAATGGAATGGAGATCCAACAAGTGCCTGGGCTGGATTTCGGAGACTTGGGCTTATCTACTGGTGTGATCATTCCTCACAAGTTTAAGGCACCATCTTTCACCAAGTATGACAGGGCGTCTTATCCCAAGCTACACCTCAGATCTTATGTACGGAAGATTCAACCGTACACAGTGGATAAGAACTTGTGGATCCACTTCTTCCAGGAGAGTCTTTCAGGGACTCATCTCGAATGGTTCTATCAGCTGGATGGGACCAAGGTTCGTAACTGGGAGGAGTTGGCTACTGCTTTTTACAAGCAGTATCAATATAATGCCGACCTTGCTCCTACACGTACCCAACTCCAGGGTATGTCGCTAGGATCAAGCGAAGGTTTTAAAGAGTATGCACAAAAGTTGAGGGATTTGGCTGGCAGGGTGCAGCCTCCGTTGACTGACCGTGAGCTGGTAGATATGTTCTTGGGGACCCTATCTGGGCCATTTTTCAATCATCTTATCGGTAACTCATCTGCAGGGTTCACTGATCTTATTCTGACTGGAGAGAGAATAGAGGCTGGAATGAAGTCCGGCAAAATTCAGAAGGGTGCATCGTCAGGTTCTGAGAAGAAGCCCTTTAAGAAGGAGGCCAGTGTTGTATATGGGCCTAGGAGGCAAGAGAAACCTGAGCGTCGCCAATCTGTCAACGCGATGATGATTGCTAAGCCTGCTGCCGCTCCTCGGCAAACCAATCCACAAAGGGCTGAAAGACCTAGAAGAGAGTTTACCCGTCTGAGTATGACCCTATCGCAAATCTTGCCGCAGTTGCTATCCACCAATTTGGTGACTGTTAGAGAGGCCCCGAAGGTTGTGAACACTGCCTCTCCCAAGTACAATCCAAATGCTCGCTGTGCTTATCACTCCGATAGCCCGGGGCATTCCACTGACGACTGTTGGGCCTTAAGGAATAAGGTGCAAGACCTTATTGACGCAAAAGAGATACAATTTGAAGTGCCTGAGAGGCCAAATGTGGTGACTGCTCCTATGCCCCAGCATGGAGTGAATGCCGTTGATGAAGATGTGTATGCCGTTTCTGTGAATGATGTAGTTACTCCTTTGATGACTATTAAGAGGAACCTACTGTTGGCCGGTTTATTTCCGGGTTGTAGCGAAAGTTTCCTTTTCTGTGCTGTTTCCCTTTCTGGTTGTCCTTTGCTGAAGTTGGGCATCCAAAGCCTGATGGACAGCAAAGAGATTCTCTTCAAGAAGACCGTTGTTCCGTCTGTTCCTATGGAAGATGTATCCGTCGTTACCATTTTCAATAATCCGATCAAGGCTCTCCCGAGGAAGCCGGTTAAAATCATGATTGTCGCACCCGTTGTTATTACTGTTCCGGGGCCCCTCCCCTATGAATCTGATAAGGCTGTCCCATGGCACTATGGGGCAGATGTGTATGTACATGGAATAAAGCAAGAGTTCAACACTGGCACCAGCATCAGTAATATCACTGGTCCAGCCAAAGTAACCCGCAGTGGCAGGCTCTTCTCGCCTGACATTGCGCCACCAGCTATTCGAAGACCCCTCACTATAACACCTGCAAGTGTACCTGTTCCTGTTTCTGATCAAGTTGTTTCCCCTGCTGCCGAGTCATCTAATGCTCGGGGCAAAGGGATTGAAGATGAGCCTGCCCGGATGGAGGCACCAAAATCTGTGAATGCTGAGGCCTCCCAACAAGAGATGGAGGAAATTCTGAAAATAATCAAGAAGAGTGACTTTAATGTTGTCGAGCAGCTGGGGCATACACCCTCCAAAATCTCTATGCTCTCCTTACTACTGTGCTCAGAGGCCCATGCTAAGGCCCTGGTTTCATTTCTCAAGACGGCCCATGTGCCACAGGAGACATCTGCAGTCCAGTTTACTGATTGCGTAGCCAATCTGACAGCGGACAATGGTTTGGGTTTCTCGGATGCTGACCTTACGGCTAAGGGAAAGGACCACAATGATGCCCTGCATGTCTCTATTGAATGCAGGGGCACTACTCTTGCGCACGTGTTGGTGGACACTGGTTCTTCCCTGAATGTGCTACCCAAAAAGGCCTTAGACCGGTTGGATTGTGAGGGCCTGGAGCTGAAACCTAGCAACATCATTGTCAGAGCCTTTGACGGTTCTAAGAGGATGGTCCATGGAGAGGTAGACATTCCTATTCGTGTGGGTTCTCAAGTATTTGACTCAACTTTCTATGTGATGGATATCCGTCCATCTTATTCTTGTTTACTGGGTCGACCTTGGATCCATAAAGCTGGGGCAGTGACCTCTACCCTACACCAGAAGCTCAAGTACCCCGTCAGAGGGAAGATTGTCACTGTGCAGGGAGAGGAGGAGTATATGGTTAGTCATTTGAATTCCTTCAGGTATATTGAGATGGACGGGGAGTTTATTGAAACCCCCTTTCAGCATTTTGAAGAGGTACCTCCAACATTGGCAGCGGCAGAAACAGTGGTTGAAGAGGACTTTCCATTGAAGATGGCTTCCTTGAAGGATGCCCGGGCTGTAATCAAGAAAGGTGAATGTGCTAACTGGGGAAGGCTCCCTGATTTTACACCTAACACTGACAAGTTTGAACTGGGTTTTACTGCAGAGGGTCAGAAGGCTGTGCGCAAGGCAAAGACCAGAAGACCTCCTGTGCTCATTACCAATCCAGGAGTGAATGCCATTGGGGATGAAGATGAGGTGGAAGAATCAGAGTTCGATAGTTGGATCTACCCGACGACTGATGGTGGATTGACCAATTGGATTGCCAAAGATCATACTCCTGTTACTTTTGTTACGCAGTAATAAACTCCTTTGTTTTGTTATTTGTAATAAACAATGAATTAAAACTCTATGGCCCGGTGTCTTACCCGGGGCACCGTGGCTTCATTTGTGAGGGTATATTAATTGTCATTTCATATATCATGAATAAAGATCTTGGACGCTTTCTCGCATTTCAAATCTTATGCTCCTTTTCTTTCTTGCCTTTCTTTATATATTGCAAAACAGCTGTATTTACACACACTCACTCATACAGGTATCAATCCACTCTGGATCTCACTGGTAACGACTCTGCTACTGCCAGTTATGACTTCGAAAATCCGATCAACTTAGCCGAAGACGAAGGTGAAGATGATTGCGAAGTGCCTGGCGAGCTTGCAAGACTGTTACTCCAGGAAGAGAGGGCAATTGAACCACATGAAGAGCCAGTGGAAACAATAAATCTGGGTACCGAGACGGACAGAAATGAGGTTAAGATTGGTGCCAACCTAGAGCTCAGCGTGAAGCAACGGTTGACTCAGATGCTACATGATTATGTGGAGATCTTTGCCTGGTCCTACGAAGACATGCCCGGGTTGGATACCGATATTGTGGTCCATCACTTGCCTACCAAGGAAGACTGCCCTCCGGTTAAGCAGAAGGTCCGCCGTATGCGTCCAGAGATGTCTGAGAAGATTAAAGCCGAGGTTATGAAACAGTTTGACGCCGGGTTTCTTGTAGTGACTTCTTACCCTCAGTGGGTTGCTAATGTAGTGCCAGTACCAAAGAAAGATGGAAAGGTCAGAATGTGTGTCGATTACAGGGATCTGAACAGGGCCAGCCCCAAGGATGACTTCCCTCTACCTCACATTGATGTCCTTGTTGACAATACAGCTCAGCATAAGGTGTTCTCCTTCATGGATGGCTTCTCAGGTTACAATCAGATCAAGATGGCTCCTGAAGACATGGAAAAGACTACCTTTGTTACTCAGTAGGGCACCTTCTGCTACAAGGTCATGCCTTTTGGACTGAAAAATGCTGGGGCAACCTACCAACGTGCCATGGTTGCTTTATTTCATGACATGATCCATCATGAGATAGAAGTATATGTTGACGACATGATCGCAAGGTCCCAAACTGAGGAAGAACACCTTGATCATCTGCAGAAGTTGTTTGACCGTCTGAAGTTGTACAAGCTGAGGTTGAACCCGAACAAGTGCACCTTCGGGGTAAGATCGGGAAAGTTGCTGGGCTTCATTGTTAGTGATAAGGGTATTCAAGTGGACCCTACCAAGTTTAAAGCTATTCAAGAGATGCCAGTTCCCAAGACAGAGAAAGAGGTCAGAGGCTTTTTAGGACGCCTGAATTACATTGCTCGATTCATCTCACACTTGACTGCCACCTGTGAACCAATCTTCAAGCTGCTGAAGAAAGATCAGGTAGTACGTTGGAATGATGAATGTCAGGCTGCTTTTGACAGAATCAAAGAGTATCTCCAAGAACCACCCATCCTTATGCCACCGGTTGAGGGGAGACCTCTGATATTATACCTGACAGTACTCGACAACTCAATGGGGTGTGTGCTGGGGCAGCATGACGAGTCTGGCCGAAAAGAGCATGCCATTTATTAACTTAGCAAAAAGTTTACCGACTGTGAGACCCGATACTCACTGCTTGAGAAAACTTGCTTCACTTTGGTATGGGCTGCTCGCCGGCTGAGACAGTATATGCTGACTCACACTACCTTGTTGATCTCAAAGATGGATCCTATAAAGTACATATTTGAAAAACCTGCTCTGTCTGGGAGAATAGCAAGATGGAAAATGATCTTGACGGAATACGACATCCAGTACACAACTCAGAAAGCCATCAAAGGAAGTGTATTGGCAGACCACTTGGCACATCAGGCAGTAGACGACTATCAGTCGATGAATTTCGAGTTTCCAGACGAGAGTATCATGATAGTGACTGATTGTGAAGTACCTGGACCGGATGAAGGACCTGAGGAAGGATCCCGATGGTCTATGCACTTTGACGGAGCCTCCAATTCTTTGGGTAACGGTATCGGCGCTGTAATCATATCCCCCCAAGGCACTCATACTCCACTCACTGCCCGCCTATGTTTCAACTGCACCAATAACATGGCAGAGTATGAGGCATGCATCATGGGTCTACAAGCTGCGATTGATTTAAGGATCAAGTTTATGAGTGTCTTCGGAGATTCCGCTCTCGTGATCAATCAGATCAAAGGAGAATGGGATACGAAACATCAGAATCTTATTCCTTACAGAGAATGTATATTGACATTGATCCCTCACTTCACAGAGATAACCTTTGAACATTTCCCAAGAGAGGAGAATCAGTTAGCGGACGCGTTAGCTACGATGTCTTCCATGTTCAAGGTCAAATGGGACAATGAGGCTCCCCGGATCATCATCTGGAAACTGGACGAACCGGCATACTGTTGTGATCTCGAGGCTGAATTGGTGACTGAGAAGCCTTGGTACCATGAGTTGAAGAGATACTTGGAAGCTCAGGAATACCCTGAAGGTGCATCTGTCAACGATAAGAAGTTTCTGAGAAGGTTCGCAGCGAAGTTCTTCCTTAGCAACGACATTCTGTATAAGCGAAACCATGATTCTTCCTTACTGCGTTGTGTGGATAAAACTGAAGCAGAAAGGATCATGGAAGAGCTACATGAATGGACCTTCGGATCACATTCCAGTGGACACACTATGGCAAAGAAAATCCTTCGGGTAGGGTATTTCTGGTCCACAATGGAAGCCGACTATTACCAACACTCTCGGACATGCCATAAATGCCAGATATATGCAGACAAGGTGCATGTTCCTCCAATTCCTCTAAATGTTCTGACTGCGCCTTGGCTGTTTGCAATGTGGGGCATAGATATGATCGGCGAGATTAAACTTACAGCATCCAATGGGCATCGCTTCATCCTGGTAGCGATTGATTACTTCACGAAGTGGATTGAAGAAGCTTCCTACGCTACGGTAACCAAGACTGTTGTGGCACGGTTCATTCGGCACAACCTGATCTGTCGATATGGCGTCCCAGAAAGAATCATTACAGACAACGGTACCAACCTCAATAACAAGATGATCACTGAGCTCTGCGAACAGTTTAAGATATAGCACCACAACTCTTCTCCTTATCGACCGAAGATGAATGGGGCTGTAGAAGCAGCGAATAAGAACATTAAGAAAATCTTGCAGAAGATGACAGTGACTTACAAAGATTGGCACGAGATGTTACCGTTCGCTCTACATGTGTATCGTACCTCAGCCAGGACGTCAACCGGGGAAACTCCTTTCTCCTTGGTCTATGGTATGGAGGCAGTCTTACCGATCGAAGTGCAGATACCCTCTCTCCGGATAATGAAGGATGCAGATCTGAGCGAAGATGATTGGATCCAGACACGACTTGATTAATTAAACTTAATTGACGAAAAGAGGCTTGCTGCTATTTGTCATGGTCAGACGTATCAGAAACGGATGATCAGGGCATTTAACAAAAAAGTCAGACCACAAGAGTATCAAGTTGGGGATCTAGTAATCAAACGCATCATCCTTCCTCAGAGTGATCCAAGGGGCAAATGGACCCCTACGTACGAAGGGCCATTTGTGGTTAAACATGTGTTCTCAGGAGGAGCCATGATTCTAACCAACATGGATGGTGACGACCTTCCTCACCCCGCCAATGCAGACATAGTAAAAAGATACTACGCATGAAAAAGACCCGCTAGGTTGACATACCTAGGCAAAAATTAGGGCTTCCCGGCGAACCAAAAGGGTTCGGGCAAAATGAAGGGATGAAATGAAAAAATCTTTACACCCGGCAAGTCGAAAACCTGAAAAGGCGGCTTGGGCAAAAATGGGTATCCCGGTGGACTGAAAACCCGAAAGGGCGGTCCAGGCAAAAGTTAGGGATAAAGCGTAATACTATGTCTCATTGGATCACTTCGCTTCCAGAATCCGGTATCAGCATCAAGTTCAGACGGCATCGATCAATCAGCTTCATCTTCAGCTAGGTCATCAAGTGATGAGACGCTCGAAGATATAAGGGTGATAGCAGAGTTGGAACCCAGTGGGATCATTTCTTTTTACACAGCTGTTTTATTATTCTTTGTACAAATTTGTATAAACTCTTTTGTTCGGAGGTGTTCTCTTACTAGGACGTCAGCCTCTTGTACATAAACGCCTATTTTACAGGCAAATTCAAAAATCAATACAAAAATCACTTCTCAGCTCAAATTGCCATTTGTTTTTTCTTTTCTGTTTTATTTTGCGAAGAACGTCCAAGGTTCAATTTGTGATATATGCATTGACAATAATTTGCTAACTCATGAATATTTGCATACGAAACAAAGGATTAATTACAGGTAACATTAGAAACAGGGGCAATAAAGAGTTGTCTAAGCGATCTAATTGTTCCGTCCACCAAGGTACCAAGGTGAGTTCGGCAGAAGAACATAACCAGCATATCTTAATTCCCCGGAGAGTGAGTCAGCAGATCAGTGCACTCTCCCCAAGCAAAGCTATTATCAGCCTTAAGGAAGTTGGGTATCCTCCAGCAGATCTCAACATTCCCCAGCATAATATACAGATATTCTTAACAAGCATCCCCGGCAGTCTTGACCTAAAGATTGTTCCCCGGCGGTATATCAAACATTCAATGGAATCACTTCCCCGATACAGTTCAAAACTTCCCCAGGAGAGTCCAATCCAGTTTCCCCAAGAAAAGTTGGAGTCCATCTCCCCAGGCATTAAGCTTATCCCCAGTAGATTCTGAAAGCTTATTCCTCGCAGAGCACGAACGCGCCCCCCGGCTGTATTCAGAAGTTATTTCCCTATCAGGATGTAACTGGGTTATCCTCAGCCTAAAGCCACGGAAAGATCGTCCTCGGCAAAGTCTTCTTATCCCCAGCGAAGTCTATTAATACTTCCAACATAACAACGGTATCCCCAGCGAAGTTACCATCAACATTTCAGCAAAGCACCTCTCTCCCCACAGAGTATTGTCTCCCAGCAAGATCGTTAGAGTACTTTTCTCCCCGCAGAGTAATCCATTCGCCAAGTTTATTCCCCAACGGAGTTATCTTCTCCTACCGGTATTCTTGCAACTATCATCCCCAGCGGAAACAACAAAGCATTATTCTCCAACATCAGTCCAGGATGTGACTTCCCGGCACCCGTCAAGGATTTATTTTCCTAAAACTAAAAGATACATTCATAAACATCACATTTTCATACATTATAGCATGCATATACGCATCATATCTTACAAATCTCATTTATGTTGAGAACATCATCGCTTGATTCATATCATGCCTTGCATATGACTGACCTTTACCTTTCAGGAAAGATCCAGTAAAGTTCTCAGCTATATTTCAAGACCTTGTCCGGTTCAGTTAAATCGACCCTAAGATTTTCCTGATTCTTATCCAGTCAAAGGCCTTCTCTGGTTCAGTCAGATCGACCCTAAGATCTCCCTGATTCTTATCCAGTTGAAGATATTCCAAGACCTTGTCCGGTTCAGTTAAATCGACGCTAAGATTTTCCTGATTCTTATCCAGTCAAAGGCCTTCTCTGGTTCAGTCAGATCAACCCTAAGATCTCCCTGATTCTTATCCAGTTGAAGATTCCAAGACCTTTCCCGGTTCAGTTAAATCGACCCTAAGATTTTCCTGATTCTTATCCAGTCAAAGGCCTTCTCTAGTTCAGTCAGATCGACCCTAAGATCTCCCTGATTCTTATCCAGTTGAAGATATTCCAAGACCTTGTCCGGTTCAGTTAAATCGACCCTAAGATTTTCCTGATTCTTATCCAGTCAAAGGCCTTCTCTGGTTCAGTCAGATCGACCCTAAGATCTCCCTGATTCTTATCCAGTTGAAGATTCCAAGACCTTGCCCGGTTCAGTTAAATCGACCCTAAGATTTTCCTGATTCTTATCCAGTCAAAGGCCTTCTCTGGTTCAGTCAGATCGACCCTAAGATCTCCCTGATCCTTATCCAGTTGAAGATTTCAAGACCTTGTCCGGTTCAGTTAAATCGACCCTAAGATTTTCCTGATTCTTATCCAGTCAAAGGCCTTCTCTGGTTCAGTCAAATCGACCCTAAGATCTCCCTGATTCTTATCCAGTTGAAGATTTCAAGACCTTGTCCGGTTCAGTTAAATCGACCCTAAGATTTTCCTGATTCTTATCCAGTCAAAGGCCTTCTCTGGTTCAGTCAGATCGACCCTAAGATCTCCCTGATTCTTATCCAGTTGAAGATATTCCAAGACCTTGTTCGGTTCAGTTAAATCGACCCTAAGATTTTCCTGATTCTTATCCAGTCAAAGGCCTTCTCTGGTTCAGTCAGATCGACCCTAAGATCTCCCTGATTCTTATCCAGTTGAAGATATTCCAAGACCTAGCCTGGTTCAGTTAAATCGACCCTAAGATTTTCCTGATTCTTATCCAGTCAAAGGCCTTCTCTGGTTCAGTCAGATCGACCCTAAGATCTCCCTGATTCTTATCCAGTTGAAGATATTCCAAGACCTAGCCTGGTTCAGTTAAATTGACCCTAAGATTTTCCTGATGCTTATCCAGTCAAAGGCCTTCTCTGGTTCGGTCAGATCGACCCTATGATCTCCCTGATTCTTATCCAGTTGAAGATTCCAAGACCTTGTCCGATTCAGTTAAATCGACCCTAAGATTTTCCTGATTCTTATCCAGTCAAAGGCCTTCTCCAGTTCAGTCAGATCGACCCTAAGATCTCCCTGATTCTTATCCCAGTAGAAGACATCCGAGATTCTCTCAGCGTTACTGTTGAGGTTGAAGTCGCCCAAGATTCTCTCAGCGTTACTGTTGAAGTTGAAGTCGCCCAAGATTCTCTCAGCGTTACTGTTGAGGTTGAAGTCGCCCAAGATTCTCTCAGCGTTACTGTTGAGGTTGAAGTCGCCTATGGTTCTCTCAGCGTTCCTGTTGAGGTAGTAATCGCCCAGGATTCTCTCAGCGTTCCTGTTGAGGTAGTAATCATCCAAGGTTCTCTCAGCGTTCCTGTTGAGGTAGTAATCATCCAAGGTTCTCTCACCGTCCCGTTGAGGTAGTAACCATCTCTGGTTCATTCATCACCTTTTGAAGCTCCAGATTCAATTCCTGTAACCAGTCAGGGTGCATCTATACAAAGAGTTTGAAGACCAGCTCCTGCAACAGGCCAGGTAATCATTTTCTTTTTTCAGGTACGCAAGTTCTCGCTAAGGAATCTCTTACGCGATCGACGCCCAGATGGAATCTATAAGCCCATCCACCTATCCATCACCTCTCAACATGGCATCTATAAGCCCATCATCCTATCCATCAATCTCCAAATGGCATCTATAAGCCCATTCCCACCATCACACTACTATGTGAGCGCAAATTTCTGGGCATTCTAGTGTTCAATCATCTTCCACCTTCGGATTACGAAAGGCACGTCAGCCAATCTGCATCCTCAGGTTTAAGAAGATTGAACAGGGGCAACTGTTGTACCCCAAATTTTTCCCTCCCATATTCTTCAAGATTTGCCAAAAGCATGCTTCAAAATATCCCAAGGGTTGCACAGTTCAAGGGCCTCCTAACAGTCAAAAACTAGGGTTTTGGTTCTGGCAGAGAAGTTGAAGTTTTCAAGGGTCCAAACAAGTCCCACATGCCTACAAACATTGTCAAGTATCCTCATGTCAGGTTTCAAGACTCACCGCACAAAATTGCACAGTCAAAAACCCTAATTGCTCAACAGTCAACTGCAGGGGCAAAATGGTCATTTGACAGTCAAAAGTTCAAATTTTTTGTCAACATCTTATTTTGAAGCCACAAACATCATTTACTCAATTCTTGATCATGATTCTCAAGGCATGGCTCAAAAAGTCTCAAGATGCAAAAGTTGATATATTTGGACAGTTGAAAAAGTCAATTGTAACTTGACCAAGGCATAACTTCCACATGGTTTATCAGAAAAATTCCATCCAAGGCTCATTTTGAAGAGAAAGACATTTCCTACAACTCCTCTTCACACTTCAAGTCCAAGAAATTCTCTCACAAAAAGTTATCAATCTCAACATTATAGGTCATTTTCAAAAGTCAACAAAAAGGCACTTTAAGTCAAAGACGATAACTTGAGATTGGTAAATCAAAATGACATGGGACCAAAGGCATTGGTTATAGGACTTCAAGACCTTTCCAAAATGTCCAAGAACATGATCAAAGCTTAAATATTGAGTAAGATATGCCTTGTAGAAGTTGGGAAATATTTGGGAATTTTGAAAAGTCAACTTTGCTTCAAATGCCTCAAAATTGCTAATGGGCCACAAATTCTCCCAAGAATCATCATCCAAAAGCTATGCACGACCCATTGACCCAAAGGGGAGTTATTTTCTTATTTTTAATTAATTAATTGAATATTTAATCTATTTAATTCATTTAATCAAAATTAATTACAAGAAAAATACTAAAATAAGGTTTTCAAATCTTTTTGTGCAGTATAATCTCTCATCAAGGCCTAAGGATTTCGTGCATGCCCAAAGAAGAAAGATTCCATGCAAATTGGCTAGGTTTCATGATAAAAAGATTGAAAAAGATTTCATTAAAAATCAAATATTTGATTCATCAAAACATTGGTTTCTTGGCTTGAATTTTAACCCTAAAACATTCCCATACATAAAGAGAATGCAACCCTAATGCATGAAACCTGGAAGCTGCGCCTGAAACCAAATACCAACTTTGCATTTTTTATCCAAAAATTCAAAACTGAAAACACAGTTCTAGCACAATTCAAAGCAAAGTAACCATCCAAAAAGCTTGCTGAGGTCTCCCTGAAGCTTTCTGAATCCTTTTTCAGTCCCTACACCTCAAGAAGTGGTAGAACAAAGTCCAATTTTCTCAAACTTTTCTCATAATCGTGTTTTAATATATATGCCATATTCATGCATTCTAATAATCGTTTTGTATTAATATGCACTCCCTGAAGCTAATGGTGTATTTTAATTAAGTTTTTATAGCCTATATGCAAAGTTGCCATGGAAACTCTTTAGGGTTTCAGAGGTCAAAAATTAGGGCTTTCCTCTTCAGGAAAAATTAGACAACAAGACCAGGACCATTGGACTCAGAAGCTCCAGACGAACCTGTTCATCACCTCGCGCCTAATTTATCATGGGCCATGGTGTTATCGCTATGTTTCGCAGGGTATATTTAGTGGGGGTTTAAAACCCCCGCTATCTCTTTTCTGATTACAGGTACAATGAGGACGAAGCCTGCGTGTCCTATCCTGGTTGGACTATTCAAGTTTCAGCGTGTTTTTTTAATTAATACATTAGTGTGTTTGTTTTTATATATTAATTCCTTTCCATTATAATAACAAAGTAGAAAAACAGCTCAGTTGGTGGAACGTGGTGCTGGCAAGCATTGGGACCTGGGTTCGATTCCCAGGTCCCCCTATGTATTTCATATTTTTTCAATTAACATGCTCCTGTGCAGCTTCTCACCAAAAGACTATCGTGCACTCCAAATCCTGCGCCTGCCAAGTGTCCCAGAACCACAATCTAATGGCTATCATGTGAGTTCCATTGTGTACGCCAGTCAATGGGTCTGCATGTGACTGTTTGAAAGTCAAACAGGATGGGATTTCAATGGGCCAAATTTCTCAAATATACCTCCTGATTGGGTTCAGACACCCCAGAGTTTGTCCATCCCTCCAATTTTCTTCTTTCTAGTTTTGCTCTTTATTTCTTTAATTGATTATTTATGATAATTGTTTTATTTAATCCATAAAATTAATTTTAATAATATAAAAACACCAAAAAATCAGAAGATCATAAAACAATAAAAAAAAATATGCTTTGTTAATATTAATTAATATTATTTTGTAAATAATTTAATAATCAACTTAGTTTTAATTCTAGGTTTTAATTTTAATATTTTTTTTGTAATAAACTAAAAAATGTAGAAATTAGGGTTTTATACTTTTATTCTTTTTTTTTCTTTTTCACCATATTTAATTATTAATTATTTTTTGTAAATAAATTTACCATTAAATAATTAGGTTAAAACTAGGTTAAACTTAAACATTTTTTTAATAAATTAAAAATAGTTTAGAATGAGGGTTCCAATTTAATTTTCTCATTAGACCCCATAAATAAAAAAACTCCAAAAATAAATTCTTTCTTTTATTTAACTTAATTAATTTATTAACTGTAATTTAATTTCTTTAAAAGGGTCCAACGCCCTCGCTTTCGATTATCATTTCGTTTCGCGCGTTTATTTTATTTCTTTTCTTATAAATTTCATGTAATTACTCCAAAGCCTTGTAATAGATTAATTAGGATATTTATTTTCCCGCATTTTTATTTTATTCAAATCGGGTCTTGGACTAATTTGGCGATGTAGACCCGCGCCTTTGTAATAGCGTAGGACTTTTAATTCCGCACCTTTTAACTGTTAATAACCACATGAAAGAATGAATGCCAAAAATAAAAACAAAGCGTAGATCACCAATGCATGAACAAGATAAACATAATTGAAAATGACACACAAATCACACACCACCCCTAGGGTACGTCTCACTGTTGCCTTGCCCCTCGAAAAGTGGTCGTCGAGTAGAGGACGTTTTAGTAAGTCCTCATGTCCATGAACATGGCATGAGGGTAGCTTCTAAGGTCTCTTCCTATTGCTCTGGTGACCACAATGTCCCGAACCCTCGAATTGACCCGAACACCTCCAACGGTGGTGCTACCTACCTCTCAATGGTGGGATGGCACTACTTTAAGGACATTTACACAGACGAATTCCTTAGGGTAGGTAGACGACTCGTAGATACTTGCTCTAATTTCAAAACAAATCAAAAACTTCTTTTCACACCGACACCTTTTCAAAAAGCTTTCAAAAGCAATTTTTCAAACACTCTTGAGGACTGATACAAGAGTCGAACTGAAATTTTCAAAGAAACTTTTTAAACCCACAATTGAAAAACAAACAATTCTGAAAACACAATGAGCAAGTATCTAAGAGCCCATGGATAACCATGGATAGAAAGGGTGCTAACACCTTCCCTTTCTATAAATCTACCTCCCGAACCGAGAGCAATCTCTATAAGGAATTTTTCTGTGCTTTTGTCCTTTCCATTTGGAGAAAATAAAAGACGGTGGCGACTCTTGCTTCCGCGAAATTTCGCGAACCAACGTTAAACAGTCAGTTCCAGATCCACCGATCACACCAGCATTAGAAGATTATCCCGAGTGGAGTTTATTTCTTCCACCAGCAGAAACTCAATCCCCAACCGGGTTCATTATCGCCAGCAACAGTAATTCATCCCCAACCGAGGTTATTTCTCCAAATCAGCAGATCTTCTAGCAGAGTATCTCTCTTCCCTATAGAGTCATTCTCCCGCCAATTTATTCTCCAGCAGAGTCATTCACGACGAATTATTCTCAAACAAAACGGACACAAGTCTCTGGCTAATCATCTTCGGTCGTTATCCCCAGCGAGAGAAACTCTTTGTACTCTCCAGCAGTAGTCCGGGATTTATTTTCCCCAACTAGAAAACATCACGAGAACATTGCATATCCGTACATCATGGCATGCGCATACATACAGCACAATCTCATTTATTTTGATAACATCATTACTCGATACATGTCATACATCATGACATTACATACGACTAACTCTTTACCTTTCAGGGAAAGATACAATCAAATTCTCACAAGTTTCTCTGGTTCAGTCAAATCGGTGCTAAGATTTCTATTCCAGTTCAAGTTATGAAGCCCGAATTCAACCGGATAATATCTTGATTTCTCCGATTACTACGAAGCCTGGAATCGACCAGATAGTGGTATCTCTTAAATGCAAGCTATGAAGCCCGGATACGACCGGAAAATAGTTGAATCCCCAGCAAAATACTATGAAGCTTGGAAATCGACCAGATAGTTGTACAAAACACCATGAAGCCTGGAGTCGACCAGATAGTGGTATATCATAAACACAAGCGGTGAAGCCCAGAAATCGACCGGAAAATAGCTTAATAAGGTATTGTGAAGCCTGGAAATCGACCAAATAGCAGTACAGGACACCATGAAGCCTGAATTCGACCAGATAATGGTATAAGACCCCGTGAAGCCTGGATTACGACCAGGTAGTGGCAAAAGACACTGAAGCCTGGGACTACGACCAGATAACAGTAGGGGACACTACGAAGCTTGGATTTCGACTAAATAGCAGTCTACCCGGCCAATTACTACGAAGCCTGGAAATCGATCGGATATTAGTAGGCCCTAAAATCAAATGGAAGCCCGAATGCGACCGGATAACCACTTGATTTCTTCTGAAGCCTGGAACACGACCAGATAAGAAGTAAGAAGTTGTGAAGCCTGGATTACGACCAGATAGCGGCAAAGGACTGAAGCCTGGAATCGACCAGATAACAGTATAAGACACTGCGAAGCTTGGATTTCGACCAAATAGTAGTTTACCTGGCCAATTAATAAGAAGCCCGGAATTGACTGGATATTAGTATGCCTTAAATTCAAGTTGAAGCCCGGATGCGACGGGATAACAACTTAATTCCTTCTGAAGCCTGGAATACGACCAGATAAGAATAGAGAAATTGAAAAGCCTGGAAGACGACCAAATAGAAAGTCTAATTTCATCTCCCCAGTAAGTCACTATAAAACCTGGAGCACGACCAGATAGCAGTCAGTCTTATTTTCCTCAACAAATCACTGTAAAGCTTGGAGCACGACCAAATAGCAGTTCATTTTTCACCTCCTCGACTAAGAGATGATTCCCCAGTAGAGTAACAGACAACTGAAGTTCCTAAAACTCTATTTCTCTCAAGACAGAGACCAGCATCCCAAGTGAAGTCATCCTCAATAACAGGTATACAGGCTCTCGCAAAGGAATCTCTTATGCGATCGACGCTTCTTCAGATGGCATCTTTAAGCCCATCCTTCATCATCAATCTCCAAATGGCATCTATAAGCCCATTTCCTACATCATAAGACAAGTACCACCTCATGCGAGTACAAATTTCTGGGAACTCTAGTGTTCAATCATCTTCCACCTTCGGATCACGAAAGGCAAGCAAGCTAATCTACACCCTCAGGTTTAAGAAGATTTAACAGGGGAAGCTTTTGTACCCCAAAATTTTCCCTCCCATATTTCTCAATACATGCCAAGTGAGGCCCTCAAATTGCTCAAGGAAGTTCAAGGGTTGACCAGACAAACTCTCTCCTAAGGCAGTCTACCTCAAATTAGGGTTTCAGTTTGAATCAAGGTACTTAAGTCCAAAGGATCCTAAAATTCTCACCATTGTCCTAATATGTTCTCAAGATCATCCATGTCAAGTTTCAAGCCTTGCAAAGGAAGTTTCCTCAGTCAATTGCTTAAAAGCTTGAAAATCGACTGTGCTAGGGCAAAAGTCAACTGTGTCCTACATAAATTCAAACTTCAAGATTTTTGGTCAACTTCCTCATTTTGAAGTATTATTCATCATTTTATCAAGGGTTGATCATGATTCCTCAAGGATTGCTCACAATTCATCAAAACCCTAAAGTTGCTAAATTAGGGTTTTGCAGGAAAAGTCAACTCAAGTTTGACCAAGCATAACTTTCTCATATTTTATCAATAATGACCCATCAAAATCTCATTTTGAAGAGGATGCAATTCCCTACAATTCATCTTCATCTCCCAAGTTCAAAATATGCACTCACAAGAAGATATAAATTTGGACATTATAGGTCATCTTGAAATGTCAACAAAAACACTTTTTTTGTCAAAGCTTCATACATGAACATGGAAGACTCAATTGAGATGAGACAAAAATGTTTGCTTAGAGGACATCTTAAGCTTTCTAAAAAGTCCAAGAACACATCTCTAGGGTCAAAATTGAAGGAGTTATGCATTGGTAAAGTTGACCTTTTTTGCAAAATTACCAAAAGTCAAATGTGGCCAAAATTGCAATTTTTGTCAAATGGGCCCAATGTTTTGTGTTTGCATTGAGTTTGTAACATGATCCACGACCCATGATCCTTTCCACTTGTCTTTATTTTATTTTTGTCATTTATTTTTATTTTTATTTCAATTAAATCAAATAAAATCAAAATAAAATCATGAAAATATCAAAACTAATCAAAGCTTGAGATTTTGTGCATGTTTAGGTCTCTTATGCAACTGGAAAGAGAATCAAATCGTGCAAGCTTCAAATGGACACAAAAAGATTGGATTTTCTCAATTTGGAAAGATTTGTACAAAGGATCAAATCTTGAATCAATGATCATTATTGGAAAATATTTGAAGCAAATTTGTAACCCTAATCCATTCTAGGGTACATATAGAACAAGTGCATATCAAAAGAGAAGAGATTGGAGGCGTGCAAAGGTGAAAGCAATTTCCAAAAAAATAAAGAAAAGTTGCAAACTGTTTTCTCAGTTCCAGGCTCCCTCAAGCCATTCCAGTAACACAAGTCGCTTCCTGGATGTTCTATGATCCTATTCTAATCCTTAGCAAGCTCCATCAAACCCAGAAACACGCTGTAAGTACCCCACGACTTCCATGTTTTTTTGAAATCGTATCTCATAATTCTGGCATTGTTAGCATATTTTATGGACATATTCTGAATCCTTGAAACATTTGCAAGCTAATGATAATACTCAATTGCATTTTCATTGGCTGTACAGCAAGTTGCCATGTTTAGGGTTTAGGTTTAGTTTTTAGGGGTTTTGCTTGCAGGAACAATTAGTCATGGAGAGTGGTACCATGATGCTCGTGAGATTGCAACGAGCTGATTGGTACCACTAGTATTAATTTATCATGCAGGAATGAGGTTTTGGAATGGACAAGGGTTATACCTACACCCTTTGTCCGTAGGTAAAAGTTCTAGACTTTTAGCAACGGTGGGAGGAAGAAGAAGGGTAGCGTGGCATCCTGTGATTCGTCCGTTCAAAAATTCGCGCGTTTGCAATATATTATTTTGTTTTCCTAATATAATAATTGTTTGTTGCTCCATATACAAGAAAACAAGCCAGCTCAGATGGTCAGCGTTGTTGTGGAAAAGCCAAAGGGCCTGGGTTCGATTCCCAGGTCCTCATATTGTTCAATATTATTTTTCTTTAAGCAATCAGGTGTACAAGCGTCCAGCAAGTCCACCATACACTATCAATATCCAGCCAATAGGTCATCCACAAGCCATATTCAAGGTCTCCCAATGATGATTCACAGTACACCCTAGTCAAGCAAGCGCATGAGATCATGAAAATTCAAAATGGACCAAGGTTTATTGGGTCCATAAGCAGCTATTGGCACCCCCCTTCTTGCTACAAAACTAGGCCCATTTCTTTTCTTTTATATTTTTCTTTTATTTAAATTTCTCTTATTTAAATTTATTTTCTAATCACAAATTAAATTCTTTTTTTTACAAAATCAATTTCATCAATTTAGAATTTAGGTTTTTATTTATTTTATCAAAATTAATTTAATATTAGTTTAATTTAATTTTAGGGTAATTCTAACCTTTTTGTAAATAATTTAAAATCAATTAGAGAATTAGGTTTGTTCTTGATTTAATTTTTATTTCTTTTCACAAAATAGTATAAATACAAAAAAATAGTTAATTTAATTATTTTTCTCAAATAAAATTAATTAGCCTTTAGGTTTTCTTTATTTATTTAATTAAACTCTATTTTTTCTCAAAATAACACAAAAAAAACAAAAAAAAATGATTTTTCTTTCAATAAGGCGTAGACGGAGTCAAAACCCTAATTTTTTCTCGTTCTTAATTCATCGCGTGCATTTACTATTTTTTTGCGATATTAATGTAACTACTCATGGGGTATAATAGTTTAATTAGGATTTCTCTTTTATTTATCGTTTTACAGGTTTTTGGCTATGTAATTAATCCCCCTCCCCGAAGCCTTGTAATAGCGTAGTTTTATTTCTCGCATTTTAATTTTCGCAAATATTAACTGTTAGATGTATGATAATAAGGATTGCATGACAAGACTGTATGTTAATTTAAAATGGTTAGCAAACCCTAATGTGCAAAGATAATAATTGAAATCAAATCACTCGCACATGCGCACTCCTAGGGTATACTCTCACTTTGGTTACCTTCGGTAAACGATCATTAAGTATAGGGTGTCTTAGTGGTTGCCCTCTTGTCTAAACAAAGATCAAATGTCTCGTTTGAAAATGTTGCCTCAGAAAGGTTGCCTCGGAAATGTTGCCTCGAATATGATCTTAATACACTAGGGTTATTACTAAGACGTCCTAACATTTCTTTAGTGATTGTACGTCCCTTTCAAATTGACGCTTACAACTCCAACGACGATGCTTCCTATTTCTCAATAGTAGGATAGTGTTGTCTAAAGGAAACAAGAATAGAAACAATCTTTTTTCGAGTGGGTAGATGCTAGTAGGTACTTGCTCAAAATCAAACCTTTTTCACACTTACACTTTTTCAATCAAAGTTTTCAAAAACACTTCGTAACACTCTTGAAGACAGAAGCAAGGGTTAAAACGAAGTAGAACAAAAACTTTTCAAAACACAAACACACAAGCAATTTTAAAATGATGAGCAAATACTTAAGAGCCCATGGAAAACCATGGATAGAAAGGGTGCTAATACCTTCCCTTTCTATAATCTACCCCACGTACTAAAAATCTCGAAAAAAGGAATTTTTATGTGCTTTTATCCTTTCCAGTTGGTTAAATAAAAGTCGGTGGCGACTCTTGCTTATCGTGACATTTTGCAAATACAAACGCAAAACGCAGACCAGCATTTTCCAAAACAGTCGGCTCTGCCACCGTATCATAATTGGTATAACGTCTTCAGTCTTCCAATTGCTGAGCCCGTTGCCGATGGTAGGAAAAGTCCAATTGTCTAAGTCATAGTCACTATCAGCATCTTCAACCGCGTTAACTCCATTGTTGCTGACGCAGAATGGTGGTCTTCCAGCACGAGCACGACAAACAGCCCTTTGAGCCTCTGTAGTGACACCCAAACCAAATTTGTCAGACTTGTAAGGAATTTCAGGAAGCTGACCCCAAATAGTGCAACCACCTTCTTCTACCGCAGCTCTAGCGTCTTTCAAAGAAGCCATTTTGGGCAGAACCCCGATAACCTTAGGAATAGTAGAGATGTCTTCAGTAATGATAGTTGTTCTATGAATAATCTCAAAGGTCTAGTAGGGAGTCTCAATGAATTCTCCATCCATCTCAACATACCTGAAGGAGTTCAAGTGACTCACCATGTATTCTTCTTCACCATAAACAGTAACAACCTTTCCTTTCATGGGATATATCAGCTTTTGATGTAGAGTAAAAGTAACAACGCCTGCCCCGTGAATCCAAGGGCGTCCAAGTAAACAAGAATAGGTCGGACGAATATCCATTACATAAAAAGTAGATTCGAAGACTTGGGAACCCACTATGATTAGGAGATCCACCTCTCCGTGCACCATCCTCTTTGAACCATCAAAGGCTCTAACCAAAATATCACTGGGTTTCAGCACAACCCCTTCACAGTAAAGTCTGTCTAGAGCACCCTTCGGTAGAACATTTAATGAGGAACCCGTACCAATCAACACATGATCTAAGGTAGTGTCCCTGCATTCAATAGAGACATACATGGCCTTGTTATGGTTTCTTCCATCAGGAGTCAAGTCAGCATCAGAAAAGCCTAACCCATTATCAGTCGTCAAGCTAGCAACATAAATTTCAAATTGATTGGTAGAGATTTCTTCTGGTACATAGGAAATTTTTAAGAACTTTGCGAAGGTCTGAGCATGGGCTTCAGAACACAACAACAGAGATAACATGGATATCTTGGAGGGGGTCTGCCCCAACTGTTAAATAATCTTGTAGTCACTTTTTCGGATGATTTTTAGTACTTCCTTCATCTCTGCTTGAAGGTATCTTCAACGGTAACTTCTTTAAGTGCCTCCGTCTAGGCAGGCTCAGTCATCTGTTCTTTGCCCCAAGTCTCAGTAGTTGACTCAGTAACAGTAACATGAGCTGGTGTAGCAACCGCCTCTAGAGATATTTCTGGAGAGAAAACCCTTCAACTTCTAGTAACTTTACTGGTCCCAACAATACTGTCAACATTGGGATCAGTAACTTTAGTATCTTCACTTTCAATAGGAAATGGCTCTTGCTTGACACCATGGTAGTAAATATTTGCTCCATAATTCCAGGGGATAACCTTGTCAGAGGAATATGGAATTGGCCCTAGTGTGGTAATGATCATAGGAGCAACCTTGGGTTTGGCAGTAATCTTCACATGTCCCTTGGAAGTGATCCTTATAGGAGGACCGGAAATTACAGATACGTCTTCCAACTCCCAGTCTTGACACAAATCCTCAATAGATAGACTCTTCTCAATTAGAATTATGTGGTTATCCATTAGACGTTTAATACCTTCTTTCAGCAGTTTTCAGCCATTGGGTTAGGTTGTGCAGCAATAACATCTTTTAATACAACCCAAAAATAAACTGGATTGAAACAAATTCTTCTTAATAATTGTCAGGGGAGTAATCAAGTTACTTACAACAGAAACATAAAGAACATATTCAACTACATTAATGTCTTTGTCGTGCTTAGGCATAAGAGCGGTAATCACATTGGGAGTCTCGGACGGATCAAATTCAATTTCTTTGGAGTCAATCATATCCTGAATTTTATTCTTCAAAGTCCAGCAGCTATTGGTGTCATGTCTGTGACTATTAGAATGGTAGGAACATATTACATTAGGATTATAACGAGGAGAGGAGGTGTTGGGATTCTGAGGAGGATCCATTAACATTATCAGCTATGCTTTCAACAAATGTTATAATTCCTGAGACAACAACATGTTGATCTTAGTAAACTGTCTTCTGGGTGCGTCTGGACTATGCTGATTGCTTTGTTGTTGTTGTTGCGTAGGCGCAAGATTAGAAATTAACACCTCCCCCACAGATTGGTTGAGATCACTTCTAGCACGTCCTTTCTGACCATATAGAGCATTAGTTTCCTTCTTTCCATTGAACGTCTTCTTCACAGTACTTGAAGATGCAGCCACTTGAATCTTTCCGCTTCAGATTCCACCTTCAACATATTACCTTGTTAATATCAACTCGGTGATACTAGATGAAGAGCTTCTGATCATATGATTAAAGAAAGGTCCTGTCAAAGTACCCATAAACATGTCAACCAGCTCCCTATCAAACAAAGGAGGTTGAACTCTTCCAGCTAAATCTCCCCACTTCTGGGCATACTCCTTAAAGCCTTCGCTCGAGCTCATGTTCATACTTTTTGATTGCACAAGGTTTGGTGCAAGATCAGCATTGTATTGGTATTGTTTGTAAAAGGCAGTAGCCAAGTCTTCCCAAGTACAAATATTGGTCCCTTCTAGTTGATAGAACCATTCCAATTGTGTCCCTGACAAGCTCTCTTGAAAGAAGTGCACCCATAACTTTCTGTCAGCAGTGTGGGATTGGATCTTCCGGACATAAGACCTCAAATGAAGCTTAGGGCAAAAAACAACGTCATACTTTGCAAAAGTGGGAACCTTGAATTTATGAGGGATGATAACCCCTGAGACTAATCCTAGATCTTCAAAATCCAACCCAGGTACTCTCTGGATCTCTATAGTATTGAGACGATCTTCCAGCTGTTTGTATTTGTCCTCAACAAGAGGATACTGTTCATCTGAATAGTCTGCTTCTTCTTTATCAGAATATTGGCCAGAACCAAGGTTGCTTCCTCTCTCAACCTTCAAACTCTTATCATCTTCACCCTGGTTGTCATCTTCGCTTGATAGGCTATCACATCCTTGAGCTTTTTTGGGAATACCTTTGAAACTTCTTCCCATGTTAAAGATGTCGACTGGTCTTCTATTCTTTTTTCCCCTCTCTTTTGTGATAAGGGTTTTCTGCTCTTCCTGACCCTTGGCCAGATTCAGGAACATTTGTTGGAATTGAGCGTTCTGAGCTTGAATATCTTTAACAGTTTGTTCGAGAGCCATCTTTTACTGAAATAAACAGTAAGAAGATGAGAAAATGCATATGCAATGTTTTCAAGGATCTCGCGGGATAAACAAGAAGAAATGAAATCTTTGAGAGTTCTTCATGCTTACCCTGTCAAGTGGATCCTAGCCTTTGACTAAAGAGAGTGTAACTTGATCTTGACAGCATTTGTCTAGAGGAAAATAAATCCTCCTGCCCCTTGCTAGAAGTATGGTTCATGATAAACCTGCATCATAGGTCCCTAAGATCCTTGAAAAGGTTTAGTGATAATGCCATGGTATGTTGTTATGATGTCATGTTTAAACAAGATAGCAAACACAAACAAAACACACAAAGGCCTTAGGTTTAAAGGCTTGCATGAGGTTTATAGGTAAGTACCCTTTTCTATTGATGTTTAGTTGGCTTAACCTGCCTTAAAAAGTAATCGGGTTCTAGGAGTCTTATATCACCGATCTTTCTCGTTGGTTTATTTTAGCATAGTAACTGATTTGCCGCAAAAACATCCCGAGAGTCGAATCTCAATGAGCGTAGCATCGAGTGTCAACCAACCATGGACTGCACCAAAGCCGACTATCTCACTACCTTCTAATGGCCAAGATGGGTCAATTAGGGTTCTTAAAGTCAGTTAGTGCTTATAATACCACGTGGAGCCTAGTGTTATCCTCGACTGACTCAAGGAACACCAGTACAAACCAAAGCGTCACACTAGCGTAGCCATCACTCAACCATATCGGTCTATGCCATAGAGTTTCCATGATCTATTGCTACTTACCTAAGGTACCTAGATCCGGATGTAGGATCTTTGCAAGAAATATAAACCCAAGCAACCATTAAAGATAAAGCAGAGAAAGAAAACAAGTAAAAACAAGTAAAGTCAGCCTAAACTCTAAGTTAAACCCTCTTTTTAAGTATAATCCCTAGTAGAGTCGCCAGTTCTGTAATACGATGGGAGAACTGACTTGGATTTTCATTTTATCGCAAATGTTGCGGATAGCAAGAGTTTTGCCACCGAATTTTCTTTTATACAATAAGGAAAGGGTGAATAGAATAGGAAAGACCTTGATAAATTTGAGTTCAGGGGGTAGATCATGAAAAAGAAAGGTGTTAGAACCCTTTCCATCCATAGTTATCTACGGGCTCTTAATCGCTTAACTCACATTGAAAATTTTCTTCATGTGTGTGTTTTGAAAATGTTTTGAATGCTAATGTAAGACGAACTTTGTAATAACTCTTGTATCGGTCCTCAAGAGTGTATACAAAGCGTTTGTTTGAAAATATTTTGAAATGTGTGATTGTGAAATGTTTTGTTTTTGTGAGCAAGCGACTAAAAGTTCTACCCACTCAAGGTAGTTCTTGTAATTTTTATCCTCCTTTAGATAGTGATATTCATACCATTAGTTAGTAGGAAGCCCTATCTTTAGATGTAAAAGGATTGGCGAAGGGTCATCGTACAGTCATCGAAGGAAACTTGTAAGGATACCTTAGCAATTCGAAGGGACTATCATCATATTATTCATAGGTAAACATCGAGTAAACCTGAGAAGAGTGAAATCACGATTGAACGACCGAGAAATCAGGTAAGGGAGTCTGTTACGTGAGGGGAAGGTATTAGCACTCCACATGCACATACTACTCTACGGTATCCACTCTTGTTATTCTAATATATGGGTGTGTTAGAATCTATATCTAAATTGTACAGGAAATGCATGCAAAAGAAAGGAGAAAAATAATGTAGGGAAAATAAATTTGTGTTTGTTTGGGCCCTACCGCAATGCCTACGTATCCCTTTTAAGGAATCAGAGCAGCCGTAGTTCAGCTTACATGTTTTGGTTGGTTTGTGTTTTTTAGTTAAAAAGACAAAAGCAATAATCAAAATGGAAAAACATCAGATACAATGACAAAACATCAACAATAATAACAAAACATCAGCAATGATGATAAAACATCAAAACAAGGACGATAAGACATCACATGGCAACACAAACTCAGATAAGATGATAACACATCAACATGATAGAAAAATATCAGATAAGATGGTAAAATATTACACCTAACAATGATATTTAAAATTAGATTAGGATAACAAACACATGTGATGACGAATCATCGACAAAAAGATAGCAAAATATCATGGCAAGGATGGCAAAGCATCAAAACTTAAATGATAAAAACATCACACCTAACAATGATATTGAGAATCAAAGTAGGATAACAAACATAAGCGATGGCGATACATCGGCACAAAGATAGCAAAATATCATGGCAAGGATGGAAAAGCATCAAAACTTAGATGATAAAAACATCCCACCTAACAATGATATTGAGAATCAAAGTAGGATAAAAAACATAAGAGATGGCGAAACATCGGCACGAAGATGACAAAATATCATGGCAAGGATGGAAAAACATCAATTTGACAAGGTTCAAAACAAATCTAAAAGGCGCACAAACAATTAATATTGGTTTGTATTTTTTACCTTGAAGAAGGATTTAAGTTTATTAGAGATGTTTTATGATTTGCCAAGAAAAATAGAGTTTTTGTTTTAAGATGAAATATGCAACAAAAAGAAAACAACTAAGGGGGACTATCCTAATCTCTAGCCCTAGTGTAATCATAAAATGATGACCCTATGGTTGAGTTTTGAAAGGGGAGTACTTACCTAAGTGAACATACATGGATTCCTACCTTAAGATCTAGCTCTACAACTAGCCTCGACGAGCAATCCTAAGGGGTCATGGAAAATAAAATGTCACAGATCCTATGAAAAAAATCAAGCAAACAAATGATAAAACATCCGGGGTAATCAAAAGCTCGAGCATCACTCGAATATCAAACACCTACAAGGCACAATCCAAGTAGTAAAAGGGGAAGTTCCTCCATAGGCAAGCAACCAAGCATCAGACCAGGGGTCAAGCTATAGCCAAGGGGAGTGAATCACCCGAGTCAACCAAGCTATAAGATTATAGGAATATAAGAGGTCCTTAACTGCAATATCATTTACTAGGGCAACAAAGATCTGAGAGAAGAGACATAGTGTGTGCGTACACTAAGCATCAGTGTTGGTCAATGCGAGCTAAAGAAAGCGTGAGGATCCGATTATAAGAACCCTTTTCACTTGCCTTTGAAGGCTTAAATTCATTTAGATCTTGAGCACGTGTTCAGAGCATCTACTTGTAGAAAGTGATCATAGGAACGACGCGGACTAAAGTGTGTGGGGGTTTATTGCAAACCCTCTTCGCTCACCTCCTTTTGAGGACTTATCATCTGTAATCTAATGCGGGCAAAATTATTAAAAATACAAAAACATGGCCTGCTAGTGAGGATTTCCAGAATTTCCTGCCAAGTGGCATGGACTCACAACCCTAAGTAAGTTGTAAAATGCGGGAAAGGGTAAATCGGATGAGAAAGTACCAAACGAATATAATCCATAAATAAGCAACTAAACAGTAACGAAACCCATAGATCTGCAAACGAGCTCTTAAGTTGGAAAATAAATCCAACTGGTGCCTCTGAACAAACTTGAAAGCCTACGAATCTTGCTCCTTAAGCTCCGATGAAGTGAAATTCTGAGAGAAATTGCGACTGGAACAAGTGAAAAGAGAGAGAGAGAGAGAGCTTCGAAGAAGTCTTGAGAGAGAAGGAATTTAAGATTTGGTTTTGTAAGGAGAATAAAGCTTAGTGTGTGAGAGAGTGAATTGAAGCTTATATAGAGAGTGAATTCTGAGGGTATGATGGTCTTTGAGGGGATTAAAACCGTTCGAGGCCATTTGTGAAAAAAACAGAAAAAATGAAGTGATGTTTGTATGTTGCGTTTTGTTTGAACTTGGTGTCACCTGAGCAGTGTTTTGTTGACCTCCAAATGAGTACAAAATGAATGAATCCTTAGGGAGTAATGAGCTGGCATAGTTAGCACATGGGGATGAAATTTTGAAAAGAAATAATTTTCCAAAAAGGCAGGTCACAAAAATATGAGAGTGGTGGAGTATTTTATTCGTTTGGCTAATTGAGGTAAAGGAAATAAGTGAGTGTGCGTGCATAGCATGTGCCTGAAACATTAAGTGGAAAAAAAATGAAATTGTGCACAAAAATTGTCCTGGCATGGCAGGCAAGCATACTTTATGACCAGCTCGCTTATGGTTCAACATTCTCCAAAATGGCTCGTGCGTTTTCTTTTTTATAGAGGCCTATCAAGAGATCTCACAATGAGCTTCACTATGCGCTTTGGATAATTGGAAATGGAGCTGAAATGAGTGTGATATGGTTGTTCAAAGTTGAGCAAGATACAAGAATTTCTGGCAAGAAAATCCGAGCGTGCATGGGTCTTGCATGGGGCATGCAGATCAGTTTTAAATTCATGACTTTTAATGATCACATCTTGATCAATCTTGGGCCAAATTGAATGATTCCACGTTCATTGGAAATATTACATGGAAAAATACAAAATGCTCAAATTATATTTTTAAATTGATGCTTGAATAAAAAGAAATCAAGCCATGAAAATGGAACACCAACTATTTGTCAAAATTACACACATGACCTGCCAATGAGAAGACAACTTCACATTTTTATGGCCAGAACTTCCAACTTGATTATCTCCCAAATGGTTCACTTTTGGGCTTTCCACACACAATGACACTCTTTTAGGATTTTTCAAGAGCATTCTGAATATGTATGGTTTTCCTCCATCAGATTAACCAAACTCAAGTTGTGATTGGCCAAAGTTGTATACTATGGATACTTAGAAATTTTCAAAGATTCAAATAACTTCATGAACAGGTAAACCCTAATTTTTTTCAATTCCCTTGATTTAATGATGAAATTAGCAACAAAATATGAAATGAGGATGTTTGAATTGAGGGTTGACCAAAAGTCCACTTGGTTAACTCCTGATTTTGTTGACTTTTGGTCAAAATGACCATTTTGCCCCTTGTGATCAATTGACTCGTTTCCAGTCAAAATTGACCCTCAATATTTCAATCATAGATGATAAATAACATATAGAAACATATGGAATCAAGCTTGATTAAAATTTTTGAAGAAATACTGATTAAATCCAAAACCCTAATTTGATTATTTGTATAGGAGGATGATGCTCAAGCTTCAAAACCCTAATCCTACTAGACCTTCTTGAGAAATTCTTTGAACAAAGTTTCCTCAAATGATAATAAGAAGATAATGCTTCAAGAAGTTGGCTTATACAAGCTTCAAGTCACACAATGGGTCAAAACCCTAATTTCATCAGATGGAGGAGATAGATGGATTCCTCTTCAAATCTTTGCAATATTTCAACTCTTGATAAACCAATGAGACAAATGACATATCTTGAGACATGAGAGATCCTTGGGACTTGAAAGATCCAGAGGTTAAGATAATGCGGCTCTCCTTGAGCAACTTATCAATACAATCAACTTCCAAAGCTTGAGGAAGACTTGATAACCAAATTACTTTGATCCCATCACAATGTATGAATGCAATGCAATATGATGTTTATGATGAAACATAAGCCTAAATCAAGAGGGTAAATTTTGGGGTGCAACAGTAGGAACTAGATCATTTCTCATAGGCAACTTGAGGGACATCGAGGGACTATGATCTTTTGTATCGTAGGGACTATGATGATTTGATCGAGGGTCTTTTGCTAAAGGTATCCCCACTTTCAAGGGACATGACCATTTTATTCCGAAGGCAACAAAAGAGGATACCCTAGAGGTGCAAGTGTGCAAGTGTGTTATATTCAGTTTATTTATCTTTTGAAGGGTTATTCTACCAGTTGGTTTTATCTTTCCATGCAAGCCCTAATTACTAAGCAATATAGTAAATAATAGTGGTAGAAAATTAAAAGTGGAAATATAAACCTAGGCTATTACAATGCTTTGGGGCAGATACATAAAAAATACGGAGAATAAATCCTAAGCTATTACATCCGAAAAAACAGTTACATAATAATGAAAAAGGAAAGCGAGAAATCTAATCTATTAAAATTGTGAAAATACATTTGATCTAAAAAATGTAAAAATAAAAAATAGAGAAGAAAATATTTTTTGTTAATTTTTTTATGAAAAAAATGATTTATGATTAATTAAATAAACCTAAAAAATATAATTAATTTTAATTAATAAAAAGTCAATTAATTTTAATTAAAAAACCTAAGAATCTAGTTAATTTTAATTTAAAAAAAGTTGATTAGTTAAATTAATTAAAAAAATGCTAAAACTAATTTTTGTATTTTTATTAAGTAATAAAAAAAATAAGTAAAAGAAAAAAAGAAAAATATAAGAAAAAAAGAGTTTGGGCCTGATTTTAGGAAAATGAGAGGGTGCTGAATAACAAAGAAGGTCCAGGCCCAAGCGTTGGTCCCTGAGAATCAGCGCGTGGCATCAGCGAAGGTGCATCGTGGGGAGTGCATATGGGAGCATCAGATTTAGAGCAGAGGGATGCGAAGCTGAGGGCCCACGGTTGATGCTATGAGGACGCGCGCTGGAAAACTTGCAGAAATTGGAAAAAACATAAAAATGTCAAGAGGCAGGGATCAAACCCACACCCTTGTACATCAAAGCCCTATCATATGCACGTTTGTCGCTGGGGTGGCTATACATCTGGTAATATAAATGAAAACAAATAGTTATATAGCAAACATAATTACTGGGCCGAAGAAGCGTCGGAGCCCTAGCTTCGGTCGCCTTCTCCGGCGAGCTGGTTCTTCGTTCCTACAAAATAAGAGGTATTAGTGATTCCTAGGGACCCTACCCCCCTAATTCAGGCCTTGTAATTTCAATGGAAGTATCCGTTTGGGCTAAATCTTGTTGTATGGTGAGATACAACTTAAACAACTCAAAATGGTGTAAACATGGTAGTTCAGGATCCAGTTGTTATGGGGCTCATATGATGAGTATATTCTGCATTATTAAACATCATAAACACATTAGTAAGGTTAGTATACGTTAAAACAACGTGAAAACAAAATTATGAATTTTATAAAAAACCGAAATTGGCGATGCATGCATACTATTTTTATGCCCTTTAGATCAACATAATTGATCCAATCTTACCCTATAGTGCTTCTGGAATTGAATGAGACAAGTATTTGGCCTTGAGGGAGGCTGCAAGATAAGGGTTTTGATTTGCCCTAGTTTTGAGAATTTTTTAGATTTTTGGAAAGGTTTCTTGTGCAAGGGTTTCGTGTGGTCTCTTGTCTGAATGAATGAGAATATATAATGAAGAATTAGGTCAAAAGGGATTAGGCTTGGACCTTGTAAGAAATCCTTAACTTTTATCTAATTTAGTTTTAAATAAATAAAATATAAAATAAATAGAATAAAAACCCAAGGGGTGTATGAATAAGCCGTGAGGTTCATAATGAGGCTTATAACACGCATGGACCTTGAAATACAAGCCCAGTAGCCCAAAATTCCAAGTTTGGTCACTTTAGGTTTTATGCATTTTTTGAAAATTTCCCAACTTGCACCAATCATAACTCTATCAATTTTTTTCTTTTGAAAATGATCTATGACTTTTTGGAAATCTAAAGATGTCCTCTACAATCTCTATGTTGATTACTTTTGTATTTGAAGACTTTATCTTGATGTAAGTTGCCTTGATAAAAAGTGCCTTTTTGTTGACTTTTGAAATGACCTATAATGTTTTGGCTCATATCTCTCAAATTAAGCATTTTTTAGACTTGAGCTTAGAGAGACAAAGTTGTAGAGAATTGAATTTCCTTCAAGACGAGCTTTGGTTGAGAAAAATATGATGAAGCACGTGGAAGCTATGCTTGGTCAAAGTTCAATTGACTTCTCCATAAGAAAACCCTAATTTGGTAACTTTTGACTTTTGATGAATCTTGAGTTTTCTTGATGAATCATGATCAACCCTTGATTAAGTGATGAATGAAACTTCAAAATCTCGATGTTGACCAAAAATCTTGAGGTTTGACTGTATGTTGGCCATAGTTGATTTTTTTCCCAATATAGTTGATTTTCAGTCATCTGAGCAATTTACTGAGCAAACTTGTGATGCAAGGCTTGAAATTTGGCATGAGAATTCCTAGAGACATATGAGAAACCATGAAATCCACTTGAGACCTTAGAAACCCAATCTTCCTTGAGAAAAGTGAAACCCTAGTTGTAGGTCCATTGCTTAGGAGGAGAATTTATCTGAGCAATTCTTGAATAACCTTGAGAAAATGAAAACCCTGAGAGCATAAGGGGATATCTTGGATAAAATGGGAGGGAAATTTTGGGGTACAACAACTACAAAACCTAAAAAATCTCCTGCATGTACACAGAAGCACATTTTAGTGGATTCATTTTCAATCCATATTTCCTCATTCTTTTAAAGGATCGTCAAAGATGGTCTGGATGACCATTTTCATATGAAGATTTTATTTCAATGTCATCAATATATATCTGCATGAAATGTTCTATAGAATCATAAAACATGTCATTCATTGACCTTTGATAGGTGGCTCCAAAGTTTTTCAGACTGAACGACATTACCACCCATTCATATGTTCCTAATGCCCCTAGGCATCTAAATTCCTTTTTGGGAACATCTTCATCTTCTATAAATATATGGTTATAACCAGAATATTCGTCGAGCATGCTAAGATATTCATACCCTGCAGTCGAATAGACTAGCATTTCTACCACAAACATTGAATATTCGTCCTTAGGCGTAACATTATTCAAATCCCTAAAGTCTATAAAACTCTAAGAGTTCCATTTTTCTTAATAACATGGATGATATTTGCTAACCATTTGACGTAACTTGCAGTTCAGATAAACTTACTTTTGAGCAGCCTTTCAATCTCCTATTTGATCTTCAAAGTAATATCAGGGGCGAACCTCCTAGGATGTTGCTTCACTGGTCTTTTACCCAGCCGAAGCAATCTCTATACTCCTTTAGTAGCTTGATCAGCCTGACTTTCATTTTCGACTCAACTTTAGTGTTGATGTATGTTGGCCTCTTTTTGGTACCATCTCCTAGATCAACTTCCTCTAACGAATTTTGGGCTTGCATCTTTTGTACTGAATTCAGTGGTTCCTTTTCAAACCCTAAAGGTTCATTGACATACATATATACAATTTAACCTCCGATTTTCTGAAGTTGTTGCTTGTCCATATTGGCCTTCTTCTTGATTCTTTGTTTTAACTTTGATAGCCATACTTTGTAGCTTCTCATCTTCCAAAGCCGCTTTCCTTTTGTTTTTAGCTACATAAGCCAAAATTCGAGCCAAACTTGTCGACTCACTAGTCATCATGTTTGACCACAGACAACCCCGTAGGTGGTATCGACTCCCTAGGAATTATTGCCTCTTCAGAATCCCATGTAAAACCATGATTAGGATCCAAACTTAGAAAATTATTTGAGTTTTTATTAGAAGTATAATTCTCATCATCGCAAGGCGCTACATTCGCCAAATGTTGGTCGAAAGACTTCTTTCCACCTTTAACCTCATTGACTTTGTAATAGCTTTGATTAGCTTCTATATTCTCTACTACGCCATCTTTCATCCAAATGGAAATTATTTGGTGCAAAGTCGATGGGACTACACTTATTCCATGTATCCATTCACGGCCAAGTAATATATTAAAGTTGGCTTTGGAATTTATAACCATGAACAATGTTGATCTGGTTGTTATTCCGACAACCAATTCTACTTGGATGACACCTAGTATGCTACTGGTTTTTCCTTCATAGTTTGATAGAATTATGTTGTGAGGTTGAAGCTCTGACCCTCATTTCCCCATTTTCTTATACAGAGCGTGTGACATTAGATTCACAGTTGCCCCACCATCGACAAACACTTTGTTCATCGACATGCAATCTACTTTTGCCCTTATGAATAAAGGCTTGAGATGATACAACATCCCTGGGCTTGGTTTTTCAAACACAACCTTCTGTTCTTCGACCACACCATTATTCATCACGTAGTAGCAAAGAGGATTTTCATCAGCCACTTTGTCGGAGATAAAATCTTCTTCAGTTTATGATACCTTTAACACTTTGTCATATTATATAGGTAGAGTTGACACAATTCCATAATTAATGATGAAGTCTTCACCATAATCATAGTCATCAACCACCATGTCATCTTCTGGAGAAGGTTCATAGTCAGGTTCTTCTTCTTCTTCGCCTTCAGATGTAGGAGTATACTCAGGCGCATGAGTATATTCCATATTTTATGTTGCAACTAGCTCTGTGTCACCTAAAGGAGCTACCCTCATAGCCATTCTTTGATTTGCTATGGACTTTTATTTTTCAGTCAGCTTCAACTTGGTATAGTACACCTTTGGAATTGGAAACTCTATTGGCTTAGTGGCTTCTGCTAGTAGTATATCTTTGACACGACTTTTTTCTTCGACGGGCTTCAATTGAGATGTTGAAGCTTCCTTTGCTGCCTTTTTGTTCCTCTGATAACGCCTCCACTGAGTCCTTGTCATTGGGTTTTTCCCTTATAATTGAGAGACACTCGATACCCCTTTAACTCGGATTTATTTTCCTGGGCCTCAACTTCATGTACAATCACCTTCCACTTTGGCCTCTTGCCTCCATTTTGGCTCATTGATTCCACCCATTTTTCTTGTGGAATATCTGATGGAGGGCGAAAGGTTGTTGGACGAGGTTGCTGAAACAATTTTCTGTACTCTTCGTTGCGTAGAGGATTTCATTGCTTGTCGAAAACAAACCTTGGGACTGGAGGCTTCTCTTGCTTAAGAGCCTCTTTTTTTACAGCTTCATACTTCTCAGATGCCTCTTCATTAAACACACAATTTCATCTTGGGCATAATTTTGCTTTCAACCCTTTCACTCTTCACTTCTCTTGAAAGTCAGCCAAACTTTCTTCAGGCTGAGGATACACTTCCTATAATCCCTCTTCCATCTTTAGGTCAAAACTATCATTGGTTCTGACCATCATAAGTTATATGTCACCAATCATTATAACCTCTTTGTCAAGGCCCTCGGTAGCTTCGACCATCATGCAATCTAGAGGCTATGAGTATAAAGCCTCTTCAACTTTCAAAGGTTTAGTGTCGACTTGCATCTTTGGCTTCTCGCCAAACTGGAGCCTGCCATCTTTCAAAGCTTTCTGCACAAAATCCCTGAAAAGAACAAATTGAGAAGTTTTATGGCCAAGAAAATTATGAAATTTACAGAATCCCCTTTTCTTCTTTTGTTCAAGTGGGGGATTCTTTAGGCCCTGAGGGACCACAATTTGACCATCAACTACTAACAAATCAAATATTTCATCACATTTGGTTATGTCGGAAGTATAGGTCTTGCTGATGGCTTTGCCATTCTTTTAGGTTTCGACGAGGTTTTTCCCATTTGAAGGTTTCAAAAGTTTACACGCATAAGGAGGTCTCGACTGGAGTTCATCCACATTAACCTTTGTTTCTTCCCCTGACCTATCTTCGTCAGAAGAACATTCCTTAGTTGCTACATAAGCAACTTTCCCTTTTTTGTGATACTTGTTTGGCTTGGTTTTTTCAGCTTTCAAATGTTCGGTCAGTCGAACTTTGATAGCTAATTGAGCCATATCCTTCAAAAACTGGGTGTCCATCATTTTCTTCATAATGGAATACTCAAACCCATTTGCAGCCATTTCGAACAACTCATGTTCAGGTACTTGTGTAAAGCACCACACTTTCAGAAGTCTAAACCTGCTAAGGTATTGGTCTATTAACTCAGTGCTCTTTCTGTTAACACTGGAAAATAGTTTATTTTGGACTGCCCCATATGGAATTGCTCATGGAACAATTCCTCTATTTGGGTCCATGTTTGGACTGACTTTGGGGGAAGCGTCGTAAACCAAGTGAATGCATTCTTCGTGAGAGAATTGGGAAAATGTTTCATCCTCAAATACTCATTCACTACTAAATCTCCAAGTTCTATTTGGTATCTAGCAACATGTTCGACAGTAGATTCTTCGACAACTCCTGCAAACTTAGTGAATTTTGGTAGTTTCCAACCTCTTGGTTACTCTGTCTGTAACACAAAATCTGGCAACGGGGAAACATATGTAGTCCTCTGATAGCCAGTATTTATTCTATTTCTCAGCTTTATTCGTTTGATAATGGCTTCAAGGTTTTGTTCCCCAGACACTGTTTCACGTCGAACTGCTTGACCAGTTGGTCGGCATTCTGGTTTCAGTTTGGTGTTACTATTGGGGGTTGTTGTACTACCCTAATTATGGGGTCGACACATGGAGGATTCAGTGGATCTTGTTCGACCTCTTCGTTGAAAACCTCCTCGTACTACACTGGTACCTCACATGGTTGGGGTGCAGCTTGTCAAACTGGCACTCTGGGGGCACCAAGAAAATCTCTCATGCGAGTCATCTGAGCTGCTAACGTCTAATAACTCTGACCGAATTTTCAATTAACAGTCTTAAAATGAGACTCATATGTTGCGCGGGCATATTGACCATTTCATAGTTACTTTCATCCATATGTTGCCTCATGACAACAACATTACTTGGGGGTAAAAGTAGGCATCATTTGGTCTGAAAATCCCAACCCAGTTGAATGCCCAAATTGGCTTCCTGACGGCCCCGAAGGACGGTATGGTGAAAATGCATAATTTTTGCCAAATATTGGACTACTAGTATGCAATCCTGTCGTCATTATTGAGGGAATTCCATACTCATGTATATTTCTTGCAAAACTAGGCATATACTTCCCAGAAGTTGGAACCACACTATCGTGTGTTTCTCTTGTGAAACTAGGCACATAAGGTCTAATAGTTGTGACTATTGTTGGTCTTGTAGTTATTGGTTATGTTATGGTAACTATATTTGGCACTGTCGAAGACACGGCCACCGGACCAGAACCTACACTCGACGCTGCATTGATATTTCCTCCCAGATTCTAATCCCTTTCAGGAGTCCTAGGATCTACCATTTTTCTACCACTTCTTAATTTCATGCACGAAATAAGAATACTTAAACATAAATGGGTCTCACTGGGCGTGCCAATTTGTTTCTCCATGAAACAATCTCTAGCCTCTTATTAAAGGTTACTTGCAGGATCAGCTACAATAATCCTAGACTGTGTTTAGAGTGTTTTTGGCTTGAAAAAAGGATAAAGGGGAAAAAGGTAAAGACAATTGCAAAGCAAATAAATTAAAGACAATACTTGTGATTTAAAGTGAAAAAGACTGTAAATTGCTATGAATTTAAATGTGGAAGCATTCATACATTGTTAAGCTTGAACTCATTTCTCTCTTAGATGCGACTACTTTCAGTGTATTGCTGTTAAATGTGAAGAAATGCGACCCCTAACATAAATACAAAAAATTTCTTAAATAGACATTCTAAATATGTAACCGTCGATGGTTACTAGCCCATGTTTAGGCTTCGTGGAAACTACTCGAATCTTCCCACATTCTTGTTGGATTTCACGTTTGTAACCGTTCCTGCCAATATGAATCCCTCCTTCGTCGACCTTTGTACCTATCGACAGCTACCTTGGGTCTTCTGACCCTCATTGACTGGCTCACTTGGTCGAAGTCCTCCCCTTGCTCACGTATCTTATTGTTTTTCACCAATCTATGCCTCTTTAGCCAAATAAACCACACGGCTTAAGGTTTATTATCCTAGTATAAAATTTCTTGTCAACAATGAGGCAAAAATATTATCGTCAACAGTGTCATGATTCTTGTCACATGTTCCACCTTCCACATAGAGCCTTCGGCCAACTTGGAGTACATGTAAACCTAATAAGAAAACCTCTCAATTGTACACATGAATATGCCCAAAGCCATTGAAGTATCACATGTATATCACATCCACATATGTGGCTCTCTTATCCATAAAAATGGATGTGCCAACCTAATACAACATGTATGCTCTCATAGTGTATGATATATGTTATGCAACCTGCTCATCATGACCAATAACCTATTTTTAATTAAGCAACTGGTGTGTATATAAATTTTCCAGAAATTGATACCTAGCATGAGTCCCCCGGTGGCTTTTGACTCCCTCATGTCTTCCTCTAAGTCATCTCCTTGATAGTCTACCAACATCACCAATGTCTCATATATGGTAATCTTGTCATGGTCTAATAGTCTCCCCTGATCTAAATATGTAGCAGGAACGAGACACCATCTAGTGTGATAAACATCTCACCATATGGGAGATGAAATAATGATGTCTCTGAATGTAATCTCTCCTAAAATGCAGACAACTTACCATGATTAATCGTAGCATGATTGGTCATGCTAAAGTCTCTCAACCCAGATAGCTACAACAAATCCTTAAACTACTACTGATTAGGCACATATATACTTATAATCTTCAGGCCATGCTTGATGAATTTTAAAGCATTATGATCCTGCAAGAAAAATAAATCATCGCCAAACAGTCTTTCATAGTAAGATGAAGAAGGGATGCTTTTCATTTTATTGTCATGGTTTACCTCTCCGTCTCAAACACGTCTGGTAGTATGTCAGAGTATAAAGGCAACAACGGTTAGTCGAATGAGTCTCGGGTGCTTGTGGGGCCTTAGGTTCCTCATGTTGAGACTTAGGTGCCTCTTATGCCTCAGTAGGTGTGTTCGCAAGCGTTTCTCATGAACAATCTCTAACCTCTTACTTAAAGATTACTTGGAGGACCGACTACAAGAGTCCTAGACTTTAGGGTTAAGTTTGATATGGGTTTTGGTATTTGAAATGGGTAAGATATGAACCAAAATAGAAACAAGTAAACAAAGACAAATTTGCATGGTAAAAATGATAAACAAGATAGAAAACTTGAAATAAATTTCTTTGGATTAAAGCTAGACGCGTTCATACATTTCTCAGAAGTGACTTAATTCTCTCTTGACGCAGATACTTTTAGTTCTTCCTTATGATGTTACAAAATATGATCTTTGATATGAATGAAAAAACTTTCTTAAATAAACAACAAAAAGTAACTTTTATCCTACACATTCGACGGTTAATATATAACCATGTTTGGAGTTTGTGATAAAACTTCCTTTTGAGCCCTCCCACATTCTATTGATAACCTTAGAAGAAATGGCTTCAATGTTAAATGCTTTCGAATTCAACTGGACTTCATCCCTTCCATCAATATTGCTTCAATGCATCATGAATTTTCGTTAAGTATCACATGGAATTTTCTTTGATAATCTGTTGACTCCTCTCGTCTCACTATTGGTGACGTCGAAGATGATTTTCCCTTGGTGATGACACTTAACTTATAATCACATTTCCTTAGTCGAAAACTGCTGGCTAACAAATTTCCCCCAAAAATGCTAACTTCGATGGAGACTACGTCGACTGAGAATTTTTCCTTTTCCTTACTTTGAATTTTCGACTGCTTGTATTCTCAGTTGGCGTCATGTGTCATGATGATCACTTTCTGCACCACTATTCTCAAAGTCATTCCATCATTTATCATGATTACTCCTAGTTCCTAGGGTGTGGGTTCTAACAAACACCACCAACTCTTCCACTTTTGAAGCCCGTAACAATCAAAATTTCACAAGTGAGTGCCACTTGTCCAAAATCGATGGCTTACTAGAGGAAAGTTGTTAGAACATAGTTTTATTCTACAACCCTTATAAGAGTTTTGATGGTAACAAACACTCAAAGAAAAATTATTCTCCCTAAATAAATATTTTATTTTGCAGAGAAGTTCTGATGGAAGAAGCACAGAAGATGAGTTAGATAGTTGTTCAAACTCAGATTCAATACATATTTTATAAAGAAGTTCTAAGGATACAACTTCTGAGTGTCTAAACATTGTGACCAGAAACAGCATTATTCTGATTCATATAGTTCTGGAAAGAAGTAACGGTAACATTCATCTTTTGAAGCCAGTATGTTCTGAAGCATTACAATTCACTTATGGCTATTCAACGGCTGAAAGGGGACAAGAATATTTATTTTTTGAAAGCTCTTTAATGACTATTTATCAACATTCCAAAATCTCCCAAATGTGTTGCCTATTTAAACAAAGCTTGAAGGAGAAATATTTTACGATTTTGAGTTTACAACAAACGATTCATCAGCATCACCTTCAACGTACTGAATTTAATTTGTGTAAAACATCACTTGTGTGATACTGTTTTATTAGAAAACACTTTTTGTACACACTCTTAAATATTGTATAGTGTAATTACTTGAGAAAATCGGGTTGTGGTTTAAACTCGAGAATACTTTGACGGTTGTCATAGTAGCTGTGTAATCAAGTTTTATTAGTGGTTTAAGACCTCATTGAGAGAGGCGAAATCACCTTGGTGAGTGGACTGGAGTAGTTTGAGTTTAAACGAATCAGGATAACCAACGTGTTATTTACTTTAACTTTTAAAAACCCCAATTCAAATCCCCCCTTCTTGTGTTTTTACATTCTTCAATTGGTATCAGAGCGCCTGGTTCTGAGTACAAGCACTTAACCATGTCAGAAAAATATCTAAGTAAGAAAAACACTATGGTGAGACAAAGTCAGAACATCAGCAATGATTACCATGATGAGAAAGACAGAATCAGCGGAACCTCCAATATTTGATGGTGAAAACTTTGATTACAGGAAAGACATGATCAAAATTTTCTTTCTAGCTCATGACGCTGATCTCTAGGATCTGGTGACTGATGGGTACATACATCCTGTTGATGAAAGCGATCAGAAGATTGACAGAAAAAGAATGACAGATCATTAAAAAGAGAATTCAGAAATCATCACAAGGCCAGAACTATTCTCTTAAGTGTTATCTCATACACAAAGTATGAGAAGATCACAAACAGAGAATCAAAAAAACCTATGTTTGACTCCTTGAGAATGACGCATGAAGGTAACACGCAAGTCAAAGAAACCAAAGCTCGTGTGCTCATTCAGAAGTATGAAGCCTTCAAAATGGAAGAATATGAAACCGTTGAAATAATGTTCTCAAGATTTCAAATTCTGGTTGTTGGGTTAAAAGTTATGGATAAAGGGTACTCAACTGCTGATCATGTAAAGAAGATCATCAGAAGTTTACCTAAGAAATGGAGACCCATGGTCACAGCTCTTAAATTGGCCAAAGATCTGAACAAAATCTCTCTCGAAGAACTTGTAAGCTCCCTGAGAAGTCATGAGATAGAGTTAGAAGAATATGAGCCCCAAAAGCAAGGTAAGTCTTTAGCTCTTAAATCTAACAAAAAATATGAATCGAAAGTTTTGCAGGAAAAAGAAGAAAACTCTGGTGGATCCTCATCAGAAGAAGAAGAATTGTCTCTTCTCTCCAGAAGAGTCAATCAGCTGTGGAAGCACAGGTAGAGGAAGTTCAGAACTTCCAGAAGAATAGGGAATCATTCTGAACCATCTTCTGGATACAGAAAGTCAATTAATAGAGACATTGTTTGCTACAAATGCAATGAACAAGGGAATTACAAAAGCAATTTTCCAAATCTTCAAAAAGAGAAACCTAAAAAGAAGTTCTTTAAGGAAAAGAAGAAAAGCCTCATGGCAACATGGGATGACTCAGACTCTTCTGAAGCTGGAACAGAATCAGAAGATGAAAGAGCCAACATAGCCCTAATGGCCAACGTATAAGAAGACACTGGATCATCTGGATCAGAAACAGACCCAGAGGCAGAAGAGGTATTCTCTAACTTTTCTAGATCTCAATTAGAAGAGAGTCTGTTAGAAATTCTTGAAAGATATCATAAACTTCTAGTCATAAACAAGAACCTGAAAAAGGATATAGTTTCTGACTCTAAAGAAACTAAGAAACTGATATCAGAAAACTCTGAGCTGAAAGAAACAATTCCTAAACTAGAAAATAATTTACAAAATGCTCAGAAAGAAACTGTCTCAGAAGTTCCTAGTAACTCTGATAAGATCATAAAGGAATATGATCATAGCTTTCAAAAATTTCTTGCTAAAAACATAAATAGAAGCAAGATGGCTTCAATGATCTATGGAGGTAGCAGAAATGGCAGAAAAGGAATAGGATACAAGGGTAAAGTATCTCAACCTAAGAAAGTTAAGGATATGGTCATTAAATGCACACCTCTGCATTCTCACTTCACCTATGGGCACACACATGACATAAAGTATACTAGTAATGCTTTTTCTGCTAAACCAAAATTCAAGCAGAATTTTAGTAACTCTAACAAACAAGGACCCAAAAAGATATGGGTACCTAAGGGTAAAATTATCTATGTTGCAGATGTCTTTAACAATAAGATTGAAACACCAATCTTGGTACCTAGACTTTGGATGCTCTCAACACATGACGGGAAGAAAGCATATGTTCCAAATCCTGGAGCTTAAATATGGAGGCTATGTAGGTTTCCGAGGCAATCGGAAAGGGAAGATTATTGACTCTGGAACTATTGGTAACAGTACACTTCCTTCTATAACTAATGTTCTGTTAGTAGATGGAATAATGCGTAACTTGTTATCCATAAATCAATTAAGTGATAACGGTTATGATATAATCTTCAATTAAAAGTCCTGCAAAGCAGTTAGTTAGAAAGATAGATCTGTCCTCTTTAATGGAAAGAGAAAGAACAACATTTACAAAATAAAACTTTCTGAACTAAAAAGTCAGAATGTAAAATGCTTATTGTTTGTTAACGATGAACAATGGGTCTGGCACAGAAGATTGGGGCATGTTAGTATGATAAGAATATCTTAGATTAACAAACTCAATTTGGTCAGAGGACTTCCTAACCTGAAGTTCAGCTCAGATGATCTGTGTGAAGCATGTCAAAAAGGCAAGTTTGCAAAACCTTCTTTCAAAACCAAAAATGTTATTTCTACCTCTAGACCATTAGAAATTTTGCATATAGATCTATTTGGACCAGTGAAAATTGCATACATTAGTGGCAATAGGTATGGATTAGTGATCGTAGATGACTATAGCAGATAACATGGGTAAAGTTTTTAAGACACAAGGACGAGTCAGATTCTGTGTTCTTTTCCTTCTGTAACCAAGTCCAAAATGAAAAAGATCTTAGAATTGTTAAAGTTAGAAGTGATCATGGTGGAGAATTTGAAAACAAAAAATTTGAACTAATTTTTAATGAGAATGGCATCTCTCATGATTTCTCTTGTCCTAGAACTCCTCAACAAAACAGAGTTGTAGAACGAAAGAACAGGACTTTACAAGAAATGGCCAGAACCATGACCAACGAGACTAACATTGCTAAGAACTTATGGGCATAAGCAATTAACACAGCGTGTTACATTCAGAATAGAATCTCCATAAGATCTATTCTAGATAAGACTCCATATGAACTGTGGAAGAACAGAAAGCCCAACATTTCTTATTTTCATCCATTTGGATGTACTTGTTTTATTCTGAACACTAAAGAACATCTGAACAAGTTTGACTCTAAAGCACAAAAGTGTCTCATGTTAGGATACTCTGAATGCTCAAGAGGCTATAGAGTATATAACTCAGAAACACGGATTGTAGAAGAGTCCATTAGTGTCAGATTTGATGATAAGCTTGGCTCTCAAAAGTCAAAGCAGGATAAAACTTTTGTAGATATAGAAGTCCAATTTACAGGTACTGAAGACACTGCATAATAAGTTTCTCACAAAGAATCACAGTCAACTCCATAAGAAGATGTCATAAACATTACAACAACATCTGAAGAGCCTTTCCAGAAAAGACAATCCAGAAGCAGTTTAGCTCATCCGGAAAACAAATTCTGGGAAAGAAAGAAGACCCAATCAGAACAAGATCTACATTCAGAAATTCTGAAGAATCTCTCATGGGATTAATGTCTCTGATTGAGCCAACTTCCATTGATGAAGCCCTTCTGGACAATGATTGGATACTTGCAATGCATGAAGAACTAAACCAATTTACCAGAAATGATGTGTGGGATCTGGATCCTAAACCAAAAGGGTTTGACATCATTGGAGCCAAATGGGTATTCAGAAACAAACTGAGTGAACAAGAAGAAGTCGTCAGAAGCAAAGCACGGCTGGTGGCACAAGGTTATAGTCAACAAGAGGGGATAGACTATACAGAAACCTTTGCTCCAGTCGCCAGGTTAGAATTTATCAGACTTTTAATTTCTTTTACTGTAAATAATGGCATCACTCTTTATTAGATGGATGTTAAAAGTTCATTTTTAAATGGTTACATTGATGAAGAAGTTTATGTGCACCAAACCTCTGGTTTTGAAAATTCAAAACATCTAGAATATGTCTATAAACTAAAGAAAACACTATATGGTCTGAAACAAGTTTCTAGAGCTTGGTATGAAAGACTAAGTAGTTTTATGTTAGAAAATGATTTTACCAGAGGGAAGGTGGACACGACTTTATTCTGTAAACTATTTAAAAATGACATTATAGTTTTTCAGATTTACGTAGATGATATTATTTTTAGATCTACTAAAGCCTCTTTAGGAAGATAATTTGCTAAGTCTATGCAGGCAGAGTTTGAAATGAGCTTGATGGAGAACTCAAGTTCTTTCCGGGCATCCAAATCAATCAAACTCCAGAAGGAACATACATACATCAAAGAAAGTATGTCAAATAACTTCTGAATAAATTTGACTTATCAAAATGTAAGCCATCCAAAACCCCCATGCATCCCACGTGCATTCTGGAAAAGGAAGAGGTAAGTAAGAAGGTAGAACAGAAGATCTACAGAGGTATGATTGGTTCTATCGTATATTTAACCGCTTCAAGACTTGATATTCTGTATAGTGCCTTTCTGTGTGCTAGATTCCAATCAGATCCTAGAGAATCTCACTTAACAGTTGTTAAGAGAATTTTCAAGCATCTGAAAGGTACTACTAATCTTGGTCTTTGTTATAGAAAAACCAAAGAATACAAATTAGTAGGGTAATGTGATGTTGACTTCGCTGGATACATAATAGAAAGGAAAAGAACTTCTGGAAGCTGCCAATTTCTGGGAGAAAATCTAATCTCATGGTCCAGCAAGAGGTAATCCACCATTGCATTGTGAACTGCTGAAGCTGAATATATGGGAGCAGTAGGATGCAGCACACATATGCTCTGGATGAAAAGTTAACTTGAAGACTTCAACATATTTGAGAGTAACATTCATATACTCCGTGACAAGACTTCTGCTATATGTCTTTCAAAAAATCCTATTTTCCATTCTAGGGCTAAGCATATAGAAATAAAACATCATTTTATTAGGGACTATATTCAGAAAGGAATTCTTTCATTAAAATTTATAGACACAGACCATCAATGGGTTGATGATTTCACAAAACCCCTTTCTGAAGATAGGTTTAACTTCATTCTGAAACATCACATCATGAAATTATGCCTAAAATGATAGTCTTATTTATGTATATGTTAACCCCCCAGAACTTTATATTTTTTTGTGAACATCTAATCAATAATTCTTTAGAAGTAAGAAGGAAAGTTGTATCAGGATCTATCTAAGAAGATCTGAACGGTCTCCAAATAGTTCATTTCAAAGATAGGCTTGCAGTTCATAATATCAACATTTGTCATCTCTTCACAAGGGTTTCTTATAAGAATGAACATGTGTTCAAATTCTGAAGAGACTGAAATGTTGATTGGATGTATTGAGACTCGTGTCATATCGGTAATTGTTTCATATCTATACGCCCATCCCTCTTTTCAGGAATCATTAATGCTAGTAATAACTTGTTTACCTTTTTCTTGTTAATTAAGTTTCCTATTTTTCTATAAATACGTTGCTTACTTTCACTATCACTTTTCCACTCTCAATTCCTTTTTTCTCTATCACTTGTGTTCATTCTTTCAAAACCCTAAAAAGTCTGTGTGAACAATGGCTTCCTCCCAGCAAATTGCTCAAAGCTCTCAAAGCATTCTTGGATCTTCTTCCTCAACAGCAGAAAGGTACGAAGAATCCTCAAGAACACTCCTAACTCCCACTGATTCACTAGAAGTTATGTGTGAACTCATTGTGGACTTCGTTAGTATGAAGGAAAATGGATACGATTTAACTCCTGATGTTGAATTTCAAGGATGGACAAAGTATTTTGATCTTCTACTGGGTCCAGTTTTTCCAAGACTGGTTAAAGAATTATGGATTCACGCTACTGCTTCAAATCACCAGCTCACTTCTTTTGTAATGGGAAAGAAAATAGTAATCTCTGAAGATCTCATTGGGCAATTGATAGGCCACGACGACGGAGGTATTCGTTGCAGCGATATGGCTGACAAAAGCTCTGACCTAACAAAGATTTCAAAAGAGATTTTTACTTCCGACCAACCTTCCAACTAAATCAAAGATCTGAAAGACTACCTCTGAATTTGGTCAAAAATCATTTTGGGCTGCATCAATCACAGAAAACCCACAAGTTCTCCAGACTATATAAATATTGATCAGCATTATCTTCTATATTTCATAGCAACAAAATCAAAGGTTAATCTTCCTCATCTTCTGTTTAATCATCTTAATACTAGCATCAAAGAGACAAGAGAAGAAGAAAGAAAAAAGAGAGACTGGTTTCCTCTGGGCAGACTCATCTCATATATTCTGACACAAAACAAACTGATAGAACATCTAACTGAGGCTCAACAAGTCAGCACTTTGGAAGCATGTGCTGGTAAACCTCTCAACGCTAAGAATCTGAAAAAGATGAAGATCACTGAAACCATTAAGAAGGATCCAACAATAACAACCAAGGAAGTCATTACAAAGAGAAGAGTACCTCTGAAGGACTTTCCACTCTTTACCCAAACATATGCTTCTCTAGAGATTATTCTCAGGTATCTAGATGCCCGTAAAAGAGATGGGAAAAATCCAGAAGTAAACATATGTGATATGAGACAACAACTTCTGGAAATTTATCTCAGAAAATCAAGGAAAAGGAAGGCTGTTGCAGAAGGAAATTCTTAGAAGATTCCCAAGGCTGCTAAAAATAAAGGTAATCCATCTTTTATTTCTGTTATTGAATCAGTTTTGTTATCAACATCTGAAAACCCTTCCTCTTTAAAACCCTCAGAAGATCCATCATCACAAACTTTTGATGACTTTGACATTAAATTTGACCCCTTACTTTCTCTAGATAACCTTCTGGACAATCCACCTACTACCCATATTGACCAAAATCAACCTGAACTTGCTCAAGTTCTTTTTGATATTGATTAATTTGATCTGCTGTTTGAAGCTCCCCACTGAGAAAATCCAAGTTTTGAATCTGATACCACAACATCCATTCTTGGAATCACCTGCCCTCTCATGGTCTCACAACCACTCATAATACACTCCATCCCAGATATTCCATCTCCCTATCAATCATCTCCGCCAAACACACCACATTCACCCATTGTTATTCTTGACTCTCCCTCTCCAAACAACCACCCAGAAGATCCCCTTCGAACAGTTATAGACTTAGAAGCTATGGACAATCTTGTATCAAGCTCTCAAAAAATTGTCGTACCAAAACCAAAAATCTCCAAAGCAGGTGTTGGTAAATCTTTGCTGATTTTTGAAACAGAAATACATGAATGGGTTAACTCTCTGAAGCAAGCTTGCTTAGAGAATCTTAATCCTACTACTTCTGATTCTCATTGGAACCAGTTCAGAAAATGGTTTAACTCTGAATCCCAGAAACTCAAGGATCTGAGTTGTGAAATTTCTCAACAGAACTTCTATGATCATCTGAATATCTTCAAGAATCAAGTTTTGCATCACTAGGAAAAGAAGCCACTTCTTCGGCTGAACAATGTCCCTTGGGAAGATCATCAGCCAATAGAGTGTAATGAACCATCCTCTGATCCTCTACTTCTAGTTAGGTTTCAAGGCAAAGGCAAGGAAGTTGAAGAAGCTCATGAGTTAGAATCAACCGCTGCTTACTCTGAAAAGGTGGTACCTTCTATTGATATACCATCTTCATCTCTTGTGCTGCAAACTCTGGAGGAGTTGAAGAAAGAGAATGTTGTATTTAAGTAAAGACTGGACAAGCAGGATGGTACGTGCAAGGAAATCAAAGGGATGCTTGGAAAACAAGAAGAGTCAAGCTATCATATTAAGAGTTTGTTGGAAGCCCTTTTCACACGACTTTCACCACCTCAAACTTAGTTCTGAAATTTGTTTTCTTCATTTTGTTCTTGTTATTTGTTTTCTTCAGAATGTGTTTTATCGAAATCCTTCTAAATACAAATCGTCTTTTATTGCTTAAAGTGTTTTTATTTTTTTATTCTTGATAAAAAAAGGGGGAGAATGTAAGATATTTCTAATATAACAGTATCGAGACTGAGTCTCAAACAATTTGAATATCATAACATCTTCTGTTTTTTCTGAAAGCAAAACAGGAACAAACTCTGTTGAAAACAGAAGTGGACGCATCATAAATTCTTTTTTCAAAAACTCTTATCAGAATAATCTTCAGGGAAGTATTTCTTCTTTATCTGAGTATTCAACTCAGGGGGGGACTTTAAATGCTTTATATTGTTTAAGTTTCTATCGAAATATCCAAGTTTTTGTCATCATCAAAAAGGGGGAGACTGTTAGAACATAGTTTGATTATACAACCCTTGTAAGAGTTTTGATAATAACAAACACTCAAAGAACAATTATGCTCCTTAAATAAATATTTTATTTTGCAGATAATTTCTTATTGAAGAAGCACAAAAGATGAGTTAGATAGTTGTTCAAAATATGATTCAATACATCTTTTATAAAGAAGTTCTAAGACTGCAACTTTTGAGTGTCTAAACACTGTGAATAGGAAATCCATTATTCTGATTCATATAGTTCTGGAAAGAAGTAACTGTAACATTCATCTTCTGAATCAAGCATGTTTTTAAGTGTTACAATTCACTTATGACTATTCAAAATTAATGGTTGAATGGGGACAATAATCTTTATTTTTGGAAAGCTCTTTAATTACTATTTATCAACATTCCAAAAGCTCCCATATGCGTTGCCTATTTAAACAAAGCTTGAAAGAGAAATCATTTATGATTTTGAGTGTACAACAAACAAGTCATCTTCATCACCTTCAACGTAGTGAATTTCATTTGTGTAAAACATCACTTGTGTGATATTGTTTTATTAGAAAACACTTTTTGTACACTCTCTTAAATATTGTATAGTGTAATTCCTTGAGAAAACCGGGTTGTGGTTTAAACTCAAGAAGAATTTGATGCTTGTCATATTAGCTATGTAATCAAGTTTGGTTAGTGGACTAAGACCTCGTTGAGAGAGGTCAAATCACCTTGGCGGGTGGACTGGAGAAGTTTTAATTCAAACGAACCCGGATAACCAACGTTTTCTTTACTTTAAGTTTTAAAACCCCCAATTTAACCCCCCCCCCCCCCCCTTCTTGTGTTTTTTCATTCTTCAAAAGCTTCTGTTGATGTTGGTGAAAATTCCCCCACTCATGAAGAAATCAACAATGAGGCCTTGAAGGACATTTCCCGTGGCGAAAAATCTCTCAAACTCAAAGAAACCATTGAAGTCATAAAAACGAGAAAAGCTCGTCTGGACTAGAAAATTCTTTATGAACAAAAGCGCTTTAAAGATTTCAAATCCAATTTCCCATCTTGACTATCTTTGTTGTTGTTTTGCTTTTGTCGAGACTATTTCTCGTTTTTGGCCTTTTTGTAATATTTTTTGGAAATTATGGTTACCATTTTGGATTTTTTTTCCTTTTTGGTGACCAACATATATAATATGCTTTTCTATTCAATGGCAACTCGAACCTCTTAAAGCATAGGTCTATATTTTTTCAAATATTCCCATTCACTTTAAGGTTTCGCTGATCGAAACCAAGTTCTTCAATCTCATTAGTATTATTTGTAAATGCTTTTATAACTTGGAATGGTCCCTCCCAATTTGGTGACTATTTCCCCAACATTCGATCTCTTCGATCGATGGGTAGCATTAATTTCCAAACATACTCATCTATCAAGAACGTTTTGTTTTCACTTTTCTTATATGCTTTGGCAACTCGCTCTTTCTGACGTATCAGTACATCCAGTGCAACCAATCTTTCTTTGTCTAACTTTGCAGTTTCATCGAACATTGTAACACCCTATTTTCCCATCGGTAAATTAACAAAAATCAGAGTAAATTAATTCTTAAATCAAAATATCAAAGATAGGATGCCACATTTTTCAACACATCAAAAACCTACTCAAGTATAAATAATCATATACACAACACATTTCCGGATGAACCGACGACACTTTTTAACATAGTTATCAATTTCAAATTTATTAAAGCAACGAAAAGAATTCAAGTTTATCATTAAAACATTCTCAACCAGCATCAAACGTCATTTAATCAAATAAATGGGAGTTTATAGTGCTCCAACATAATCACCAAAACAAAACAACGAAATAACAAAGTAAGCAAGCGTTCATCCCCCCGATGTTACGTATCAGAGCACTAACGCCAAATCAAAAACAAGAAGAGCAACCTTCTCTAGACTTCACGACTTCATACTACTCCTGATTATCTGCACGTTACCCACGCAGAGTCAACATTCAAATAGAAGGGGTGAGATATCAAAAAAATATAAAAGAAAGCATAATAATGAGTAGATATCAATTCAACTACGCATAATCATACTTCTTTACCTCACACCTTTACTTCATTCATCGTGCCACAAGGTACGTCAATATACAATCAAATACACAGACAACACATAACATATATCATGATATAATTCATACTTCTTCAACATCCAAATACATCAAATTATTAATAATGCAATGCAATAGGACTGACACCAACTCAATGCATGTGGTACAATCAAGGCATAAGCCCTCTCCATAAAGCCAAATATAGTCTATCAACATATGGACAAATTCGGGCTAACAACATAAGCCAAATCCGGGCTATCAACATACGGCCAAATGCGGGCCAACATTATAAGCCAAATTCGGGCTATCAATAATGCATGTATGCGACACTGACATGCAACAACAAGATTACACAACTATAAGGAAATTTACATCAACATAAAACCAATATGGGCCAATGTCATCGTAATTGTTAAGCATTATAACTTGTTGTTCGTTCATACGCATTTGCAAAATTTATCATGTTCAATTACCATGGATACACCGCAATTTATCTGACACTGATTATCAAGGCATAAGCTTCCCATCCTTAAATAATTCACCTATTGTTATAAAAATTATTATCATATTGTAGAAAATACTTTTAGCTTTCCAACGGTCCAAACGATGTGTCAAACAGACACCCGAGTCAAAAGTTATTGAATTTTCAAGTTTTCAAAAAATATGAGCTTCAATGGTAACCGGTTACTGCCAGGAGGGTAACCGATTACACCCCTATAAATAAAAATATTTCACTTCTGTTCATTTGAGTAATTGATTACCTCTAGGTCAGTAACTGGTTACACCTTCATTTTTTTTGCCTTTTTCTCCCAAAATTGCATAGGGTAATCGATTACTTCCAGGCCAGTAACCAATTACACCTGATGCAGAACCCAAAAATCTGTAACTTTTCAAAATACGAATTTCATTGTTACAAAACCCAAACTTCCAATTTTTCAATCAAACCAATTCCTTTTAATACTACCAATTATTCACAAACATTACCCATCAATTCCACTCAATTTACATCATCAATTTCGCCAATTAGACATAAAAATGCATCAAAGAAATTCATTAATAGGTAAAAACCCCATAAAGCAAAATAGTGAGAAATCAATAATACATAATCATGGAACCTAATCACTATCATACCCCATCATTATGCAACCCGTTATAGAGTTAAAGTTCCAACATTACCTTGGATTTGCCGGTTCTTGACTCTTACGTTGAAACTTCCCGCCCTAGCCTTTTTCTCTTCTTCTCTCTTTTATGATCTTTCTTTGTTTTCTATGTTGTGTTTTTCTCTTCTCTCTTCTCAATTCCATTTTATTCCAATCCTGGCCTTAGGACCCCTAAATCATAATTCCAACCTTGTCCTTCCCCAATTAATAATTATTTAATTAATCACAAAATAATAATAATTCTATTGTTCTACTAATAATTTTATTTGATTATTATACTATAGTATTAAATCTAATATTTTAATCCAAATAATGCTAATAAACTATTTGTCTCTTTACACCTTATGTTTCTACACTTTTGGTTATACACCCCTATCATCTTACTCCAATCGTTTCTAAGGCATCTAATTCCCAACAAACACATTGTATCACAATAAAAGACTTACTAAAGCGCACAAATACATCACACCTCCTAATTAATTTAAATAAAATTATTGAATGAAATAGGGTGTTACAACTCTCCCCCACTTAGAATATTTTTGTCCTCGAAAATTACCTGATGCAAATAACTTTGGATAAGCCTCTCGCGTCTAGCTCTCTAATTCCCACGTCACATTATCTCTCGCAGCTCCTCCCTAAACAACTTTCACAAGAGAAATGTCTTTTCCCCTCAGCTTCTTCATTTCACCATCCCCGATCCTCACATGTACTGTCTCAACAGTAAGATTATCCCGCACTTGTACGTCATCCATCAGAATCATATGCAAAAGATCTGAAATATACTTTCAGAGTTGCGACACATGGAACACTTCATGCAAATTTGACAGGTTTGGTGGCAAGGCCACTTTATATGCAACATTCCCCACTTTTTATGAAATTTGATACGGACCAATAAACCAAGGAGTCAACTTCCTTGACTTTAAAGCACGGCCTACACCGGTCACCAGAGATACTCTCAAGAACACATGGTCTCCCACTTGAAATTCAAGATCCTTCCTCCTCTTATCATGGTAACTATTTTGCCTACTCTGCGAAGTCTTCATCTTATCTTGAACTAACTTCGCTTTTTTCGTAGTCTCTCGCATAATTTCGGGTTCGAGCACTACATGTTCACCAGATTCATACCAACACAAAGGCATTTTACACCTCCGACCATACAATGCCTTGAAAGGTGCCATACCAATACTAGAATGAAAACTATTGTTATAAGTAAACTCAATCAGTGGAAGATGACTATCCCATGTACCTCATTGCTCAAGAACACGAGTTCTCAACAAATCCTCTAACGACTGAATAGTTCTCTCTGTCTGACCATATGCCTGTGGGTGATACATGAAACTCAATCTCAGCTTAGAGCCCAACGTATCCTACAGACGCTTCCAAAAATCAGAGGTAAATCTTGGATCTCTATCGGATACAACACTTGACGGAACACTGTGTAGCTTTGCAATTATGCGGATATAAATCTCCGCAAACTTCAGCATAGGAAAATTGATATTAATTGGAATGAAATGAGTTGATATCATTAACCTATCAAAAATCACACAAATCGTATCATGCCCTCTTGGAGTATTTAGAAGCCCCGTCACAAAGTCCATAGATATGCTATCCCACTTGCACTCTGAAACATCTAATGGTTTCAACAATTCTGCAAGTTTCTGATGTTCGACTTTCAACTTTTGACAAGTTAAAAACACATACACGAACCACACTACATTCTATTTTAATCTGGACCACAAAAATAACTTCTTCAAGTCGTGATACATCTTAGTAGCTCCTGGATGAATACTCAAACTACTTATATGAATTTCTTCCAGAATCATCTTTTTCATCTTCGTGTCATCAGGAATACAAATTGTCTTAGAATCTCAACACACCTTGGACATCTACTTTAAAATCACTATCTTCAGATTGGTTGCTCCCAACCATCAAGTCTACCAACTTCACATCTAAATTCATATCCTCTTTAATATTATCCAAGAAATCATCATTAATCTTCAACATCCACAACATCATACTCTACGATGTCACTTCACAGACTAAACTCATGTCTCTGAATTGTTCAGTCAATTCTAACTCTCTAACCATCATAGCAGACATATGTAACAAGGATTCCATGAGTGTTGACCACCCTGATCCGCATTCATCAAGGATTCTAGGAGTTGGGATAACAGTCAGGCCATCCACAGAATCCCAACAGATACTTTCTCCGGCAGGTACAGAGGCAGGGGCATCTTACTACAAGGTCACTTCCATATTCTTAGCATGTAGCCTAATAGTGTCAGGTGTTATTGTATCCCCGGCGGAGCAAGATTCTATAAGTTACTGCTCCAACAAAAAATTCCCCAATGAAGTCACCAAGCTTCTCAGAATTCCCCAGCAGGATTTCAACAAAATCCCCAAGCAGTTCACAGAGTTTTCCTTCCCCAACAGAGTTTATTTCTCTAACAACGAAAGTTCATCTTCCAGCGTTTCAACTTCAACAAATTTGAAGACCTACATTCTTCATCCCCAACAACAATCAGGGATTTATTCTCCCTAGTTCAACAATACATCAATGGAACAACTGACACGTTCATACATTGCATTTATACATCACTTTACAAGTGTCATAGCATATGCAGCACAAATTCATATATTACAATCTCATTTATTTTGAGACCATCACTTGCACTTCATGCATCATGACATTGCATACAGCTAACCCTTTATCTTTTCAGGTAAAAGTCTAAAAATAGACAAATATCATCAACTATTTACATGACCAGACAAATTTCTGGTACTCTGTTGAGGTAGAAATTGTTCAAGATTCCTTCATTATTTGTTGAAGTAGCAATCGTTAAAGATTCCTTCATTATCTATTGAAGTAGAAATCGTCAAAGTTTCTTTCATTATCTGTTGAAGTAGCAATCATCAAAGACTCCTTCATTATCTGTTGAAGTAACAATCATCCAAGATTCCATTATTTTTTGAGGTAGTAATCGTCCAAGATTCCTTCATTATCTGTGGAGGTAGTAACCGTCCAAGATTCCTTCACTATCTGTTGAGGTAGTAATCATCCAAGATTCCTTCACTATCTGTTGAGGTAGTAATCATCCAAGATTCCTTTATTATTTGTTGAGGTAGTAATCGTCCAAGATTCCTTCATTATCTGTGGAGGTAGTAATCATCCAAGATTCCTTCACTATATGTTGAGGTAGTAATTGTCTAAGATACCTTAACTATTTGTTGAGGTAGTAATCGTCCAAGATTCCTTCATTATCTGTTGAGGTAGTAATCGTCCAAGATTCCTTCATTATCTATTGAGGTAGTAACCGTTCAAGATTCCTTTATTATCTGTTGAGATAGTAATCGTCCAAGATCCCTTCACTATTTGTTGAGGTAGTAATCGTCCAAGATTCCTTCATTATCTGGTGAGGTAGTAATCGTCCAAGATTCCTTCATTATCTGTTGAAGTAGAAATCATCCAAGATTCCTTCATTATTTGTTGAGGTAGTAATCGTCCAAGATTCCTTCATTATCTGTTGAGGTAGTAATCGTCCAAGATTCCTTCATTATCTGTTGAGGTAGTAACCGTTCAAGATTCCTTTATTATCTGTTGAGGTAGTAATCGTCCAAGATCCCTTCACTATTTGTTGAGGTAGTAATCGTCTAAGATTCCTTCATTATCTGGTGAGGTAGTAATCGTCCAAGATTCCTTCATTATCTGTTGAAGTAGAAATCATCCAAGATTCCTTCATTATTTGTTGAGGTAGTAATCGTCTAAGATTCCTTCATTATCTGTTAAGGTAGTAATCATCCAAGATTCCTTCATTATCTGTTGAGGTAGTAATCATCCAAGATTTCTTCATTATATGTTGAGGTAGTAATCGTCCAAGATTCATTCATTATCTGTTGAGGTAGTAATCGTCTAAGATTCCTTCATTATATGTTGAGGTAGTAATCGTCCAAGATTCCTTCACTATCTGTTGAGGTAGTAATCGACCAAGATTCCTTCATCACCTGCTGAGGTAGTAATTGTTCAAGATTCCTTCATTATACATCATAGTCAAGCTTCATACTTACCAATATTTTCGAGTTCTGGATTAATACTTGTAATCAAGCTAAGATAACTATCTATGGACGACTGACTGTAGATTAACACATGTAACAAGCCAGGAAAACTATCTACATGAGGAGATTGAAGATTAACACTTGAAACCAAACGGGAAAACCATCTTTCTTTCTCAGGTCAGAGATCAATACCTGAAACCAGCCAGGACAACTATCTCAACGACTGACAAAAACAAATTCTAGACTAATACCTGAAATAAGATAGGACAACTATCTGTGAACGGTTGATTGTAGATTAATACTTGAAACCAGACAGGAAAACTATCTACATGACCGGATGAAGCAATCTTACACGGGTTTCTTCTCATGATCTCCAGATGCAGTCTAACACAAACTCATCCCGAAGAAATCTTACACGGATTCCTTCTTAATTTCCAGATGCAGTCTCACACAGACTCATCCTGAAGCAATATTACACAGGTTCCTTCTCATCATCCAGATGCAGTCTAACACAGACTCATCCTGAAGCAGCCCCACACAGGCTCTTTCTCATATATCTCCGGATACAGACTAACACAGACTCATCCTAAAGCAGCCCCACACAGGCTCTTTCTCATATATCTCTAGATGTAGACTAACACGGACTCATCCTAAAACAGCCCTACACAGGCTCCTTTTATTACATTTTCATATAACGGTTAATTCCATTATCCCTAGTAAGTCACTGTGAAGCCTAGATTCAACAAGAAAGCAGCAAATTCTCATCTCTCCAGTACAGAGATAACTCTTCAGTAGAGCCTTGGACAACTGAAGTTCCTAGATTCTATTCCCCATAGAGTTTTCCTTAAGCAGGAGAACAACAGAAATCAACCTTCCTCAGTGGACTCCTCCTCAGACAGCAGGAACAAGAATCCCCCATAAAGAGACCTCTTATGAAGTCAGCATCTACTTTGGATGGCATCTTTAAGCCCATCTCCGACGAATCTCTATCATCTTCTCCAGATGGCATCTTTAAGCCCATTCTCGACATCATCAACCATCGGTGTTACTTCATGCGAGTGCAAATTTCTGGGCACTCTAGTGTTCAATCATCTTCCACCTTCAGATTACGAAAGGAAGACAAGTCAATCTAAATCCTCAGGTTTAAGAAGATTGAACAGGGGAAGATGTTGTACCCCAAAATTTTCCCTCCCATTTTACTCAATACATGCTCATTGAGGTCTTCAATTGCTCAAGGATAACCAAGAATTGACCAGACAAATTCTCCTCATAAGCAATGAACCTTTAACTAGGGTTTCAATTTTCATCAAGATGTGTGAACTCAAAAGGTCTCAAATGTTTTGCATGGTCCTAATATGTCATCAAGATTTTCCATTCCAAGTTTCATGCCTTCAACTACAAGTTTGCTCAGTCAATTGCTCAAATATTTGAAAATCAACTGTACTAGGTCAAAACTTGTTGTACCCCAAAATTTGCCCTCCCATATTCTTCAAGATTTGCAAAGAGCATGCTTCAAAATCTCCCCAAGGGTTGCACAGTTCAAGGGCATCCTAACAGTCAAAAACTAGGGTTTTGGTTCTGGCAAAGAAATTGAAGTTTCCAAGGGTCCAATCAAGTCCCACATGCCTATAAACATGGTCAAGCATTCTCATGTCAAGTTTCAAGACTTACAGCACAAAATTGCACAGTCAAAAAACCTAATTGCTCAACAGTCAACTGCAGGGGCAAAATGGTCATTTGACAGTCAAAAGTTCAAATTTTTGGTCAACATCTCATTTTGAAGCCACAAACATCATTTGATCAATTCTTGATCATGATTCTCAAGGCATGGCTCAAAAAGTCTCAAGATGCAAAAGTTTCCATATTTGGATAGTTGAAAAAGTCAATTGTAACTTGACCAGGGCATAACTTCCACATGATTTATCAGAAAAATTCCATCCAAAGCTCATTTTGAAGAGAAAGACATTTCCTACAACTCCTCTTCACACTTCAAGTCCAATAAATGCTCTCACAAAAAGTTATCAATTTCAACATTATAGGTCATTTTCAAAAGTCAACAAAAAGGCACTTTAAGTCAAAGACCATAACTTGAGATTGGTAAATCAAAATGACATGGGACCAAATGCTTTGGTTAGAGGACTTCAAGACCTTTCCAAAATGTCCAAGAACATGATCAAAGCTTAAAACTTGAGCAAGATATGCCTTGTGGAAGTTGGGAAATGTTTGGGAATTTTGAAAAGTCAACATTACTTCAAATGCCTCAAATTTGCTAATGGGCCACATTTTATTCCAAGATTCATTATCCAAAGGCTATGCACGACCATTTGGCCCATAAGGGAGTTACTTTCTTATTTTTAATTGATTAAATGAATTTTTATTTCTATTTATTCATTTAATTAGTTTTAAATATGAAGAAAATATGAAATCATTGGTTTTAAATCTTTTTGTGCAGAAAATAGGTCTATCACATGCTCATTATCTCGTGTGCCAATCAACAAGAGCAAGATCTTCCAAACTTGGCATGTTCTTCATGGAAAAAGATTTGAAAAGATTCATAAAAATCAAATTTTGAAAACCATTAAAGACAAAGCTTTGGGCTTGGATTATTGACTAAAATCGTTCCTTATACAAGCACAAACCTAACCCTAAAGCTCAAGACCTGAATGCTGCGCTAGAACTCAAGGACCAAAACTCACTTTTTCTCAAAAAATCCAAAACCTGTTTTCATTGTTTGAAGGCGTTTCAAGGCGTGAAAAAGATCTCAAAAGCTTCCTGAGACTCCTCTGAACACAATCCAATCAAAATCATATCCCCATACACAAAGAACGGGTAGAACGAAGCCGCCCTGTTCTTGATATTTTGCATAATCGTATTTGCCTTTTCACGCCATATTCATGCATTCTAATGCTTGTTTTATACTAATATGAACTCAACGAAACTCATGGTATCATTGAATTGAATTAACACTGCTTGTACAGAGAATTGCCATTGTTGTTTTTTAGGGTTGCAGGAACCACGAATTAGGGCTTTACGCCTGGGGAAAAATTAGCCAACCTAAGTGGCATCATTGGAATCAGGAGCTCATGACGAATCCAATACACTAGTCGCGCTCAATTTATGAGCGACAGGTTTCTAATCGCTATTTTCATGTTCATCATTTAGTGGGGGTTTAAAACCCCCGCTATCCAGTTTGTTTTTTCAGGTGAAATAAAGAACAGAGGAAGAAGACGCTTATGTGTCATGACGTGATAGGGCTGTTCAAACTTCAGCGCGCTTTTTTTGATTGTTAGCATTAGCGTTTTGCTTTTTTTTTATAATAATTGCTTTCCAATAATATTACAAAGAAAGCGCTTGGCACAAGTGGTAGATGCGTTGTCCTCTGAACATTGGGACCTGGGTTCGATTCCCAGGTCCCCCATATTTTTCAACGAATTTTGTTTTCACTTGATCTTATGCAGTGCACGTTCCAGGGGTTCAACCTACACCCCATCATCTGGCTCGCCACGCGCCCAGTAATCCCAATCCAAAGGTCAAGATTTGCAGATCACCATGGGTACCAGTCAACGCAGGTGCATACGCGTCAAGAAAGTCCACGTGGGCTAGCATTTGATGGGCCAGATTGCTGATCATACCTCCAAATGGGCCTACAAACCCCCCATGTTTGCATTATTTTCTCTATTTCTTTTATTCTTTTCTATTAGTTATTTTAATTCTTTTCTCTATTTTATTTAATTCCATAAAATTGATCTTTTAAATATAAATAATAAAAATCAGAAAAGACAAAAAATAAAAAATATATTTCATTTAATGTTTTCTTTGTAAATAAATGGTATTAATTAATTTAGTTAATTCTAGGTTTAAATTTTAATATTTTTTTTAATAAACTTAAAAATTGTAGAATTAGGGTTTTAAACACTTTTATCCTTTTTTCTTTTCTTTTACCATTATTCATAATTAATTATTTTATTTTGTAAATAAATTTCCATGTAAATAATTAATTAAAATTAGGTCAAAATAAAAATATTTCTTAATAAATTAAAAACAATTTAGAATTAGTGTTAATTAACTTTTCTTTTTAATTCCAATTTAATTTTCTTACTAAAAATCCATAAATACAAAAACTCAAAAAATAACTTCTCTTTTTTTCATTAAATTTAATTAATTTCATAATTGTAATTTAATTTCCTTGAAAGGGTCCAACGCCCTCGCATTCCCGATCTTACTTATTCTCGCATTTTATTTTTATTTCTTTTTTGTGAATATTCATGTAATTATCCCAAAGCCATGTAATAGCTTAATTAGACGTTTATCTTTTTCGCATTTTTATTTTATGTCAAATCAGGTCTTGGATTAATTTGGGGATGTAGACCCGCGCCTTTGTAATAGCGTAGGACCTTTTAATTCCGCATCCTTTAAACTGTTAATTAATTTGCATGAAAGAATGAATGTCAAAATAAAAGCAACGCGTAGATCACCAATTCATGAACAAGACAAAAATAAATGAACATGACACACAAATCACACATCACCCCTAGGGTACGCCTCATTGTTGCCTTGCCCCTCGAAAGGTGGTCGTCGAGTAGAGGATGTCTTAGTAAGTCCTCATGTCCATGAACATGGCATGAGGGTAGCTTCTAAGGTGTCTTCCCATTGCTCCGGTGATCACCATGTCCCGAACCCTCGAATTGACCCGAACACTTCCAACGGTGGTGCTACCTACCTCTCAATGGTGGGATGGCACTACTTCAAGGACATTTACACAGACGAATTCCTTAGGGTAGGTAGACGACTCTAGATACTTGCTCTAATTTCAAAACAAATCAAAAAATACTTTTCACACCGACACTTTTCAAAAAGCTTTCGAAAGCAACTTTTCAAACACTCTTGAGGACTGATACAAGAGTCGAACTGAAACTTTCAAAGAAACTTTTTTAAACCCACAGTTGAAAAGCAAACACTTTTGAAAACACAAATGAACAAGTATTTAAGAGCCCATGGATAACCATGGATAGAAAGGGTGCTAACACCTTCCCTTTATATAATCTACCTCCCGAACCGAGAGCAATCTCTATAAGGAATTTTTCTGTGCTTTTGTCCTTTCCATTTGGAGAAAATAAAAGACGGTGGCGACTCTTGCTTCCGCGACATTTCGCGAACCAGCGTTAAACAGTCAGTTCCAGATCCACCGATCACAGAACTGGCGACTCTGCTGGGGATCCTAAACTTAAAGTGAGGTGTACCTTAGGATTAGTTCAAACTGTGTTTTCAATTGTATTGACTTGTTTGCTTTAAAATTGTGGGTTGCATGGGAGTTACATAGATCCTAACCCGGATCTGGGGATACCCTGTTTAGGTAGCATAAGCTGTGAGGGACCTGTCCGGCGTAGACCGACATGGGTGAAGCAGTGTCTACGTTGGTGTGGCACCTTAGTCTGTACCGATATCACTTGTGTTGCAACGAGGAGAATATGGGTCTTCTGAGGAGTCATTAAGCACCAACAGACCTTAGAACCTTAAATGACACAACTTGGCCAATAGAACAGTAGCAGTATGCTACGCCCACTGAGGCTAAACTCTCGTGATGGTTCTGGCCGCAAGAAAAGATTGCGATGCTGGAGTTATGACCGATTGAGGGTAGTCAATGATATTGGGATCCTCTAAGAACCCGGTTACTTTTGATAGGACAGGTTGAGCCCACCAACTTCAAGAGGGTAATACCCCAACCCCATGCTGGCCTAAACTCTAAGGGTTTCTCTTGTGTGACTTGTGTGCCTTCCAACATGACTATTTGCATGCTTGTTATCTGACACTTGAGTTCCCTGCAGGTTTTGTTTATAGCCCTTAATTGGGACTCATAACAGGGTTTACTAAGTTTCTTGCAGGTTTTGGTTTGCAGTCCTTAATTGAGACTCATAACAGGGTTTACCTACATTATCCCATGCATAGCATAACATCATACCATTGCATACATCCTGCATAAGGACTAATCCATTTCAAGGATCTCAAGGGTTTGTGATGCAGGTCATGATGAATCAACTGTCTAGCAAAGGGCAAAAGGGGATTTATTTTCCTCTAGACAAGGTTGTCAGGGGCTATGACCCACTCGATATGGTGAGCCTTGAACCTTGAAGAAGGACTCTCTACAACACGAAGTTCCTTCAATCAAGCTACCGGATCCCAATTCTAACAATTTTTCTTGTCTACCCCGCGAGATCCTTGAAAACATTGCATACATCTCATACATATCATTGCATAACAGGTATCCTTGTTGCAGGTCACTTACCTTTCTCGCTGTTTATTTCGGCAATGGCTTCCCAACAAGATAACCAGGACCTTCTTGCTCAAGAGACTCGGTTCGGGGAAATCCTCCTGAGTCTATCCAAGGGGCCGGAGGAGCTAAGTACACTTCTCATGGAGACTTTGGTCAGGAACAGCGCTGAGGACGAACGGCTGAAACATCTGCAAGCTGAAATGGATGCATTGAAAGCCCAGATGCTGGGGCAGGTGACTATCATCCAAGACTTAGCTCAAAGACAAGATGAGCTCGGGGTTCTCATCAACCAACTGCTTCGGGGTAACCAACTGGGGAAAATATCTAAGGTTAAAGAGTCAGTCATCATTCAACCATCTTTGAGACCAGGAGATAAGGGGAGAGCTCCTCAAATGGCTCCAGCGTCACAAATTCAGCATCAACCTCACCAGCTTCAGCCAGACAAGCCCAGGAGGCAATTCACCCAGCTCAACATGTCGCTGTTTCAAGCTTTACAACGCCTGTTGAGGTTGAATCTGATCACATTAAGGGCTCATCCCCGGAACCCTAACACAGCATCTCCTATCTATGATCCCAATAAAAGGTGTGCCTACCACTCTGCCAGCCCAGGACATGATACAAATGAGTGTTGGGCTCTAAAGAACAAGATCCAGGACCTGATTGATGAAGGAGCATTGGAGTTCACACAAGATGGTCAGGCTGAGTTTTTCTACCATCCCTCCAAGGCTCACCATTTGAAGTAACAAGCCCTGAGATGAAAAGACTTTTGTTCATTAGGATTTTCAAGTTGTAACTTTCTTTTGTTCAAACATTTACTCATGTTAAACGTTGTTATTCCATTAATACATCGCATACGTCTGTTTTGAAGCAATATATTCGTATTCACTATATGCAAATTATTTTCATATTTTTTCTGATGATCAACGCTCGATTAATAATTCTAAGCCTCTTGAGGGAGGATGACGAAAATGATACCACAATCTACAGTATGCTTTTGAACAGACCCCGCTGATGAGGTACAGGCATTGTTTCAATCCCTAAACACTGGAGTTATAAGGAAGATAATCCCTCGTCAACCCCTTTGAGCCAAAGAAGTAGGAGTTTTCTTTTCGAAATTAAAACCCTTAATCATAACCTGGGGCAGGGTAGTTCTCTCAGTTGATCCAAGTGCGTAACGAATGGCACCAAAGAGGTCCTTACAAAACAAAGAAAGACAGTGATGGTTCCGAATAATCAATAAAGAAAGGCAGTCGTTATCTCTCCAAAACAAAAGCCCAATAAGTCAAAACCTATGAAGGAGATTTATAAATTGGGGCATCCCGCTGACTGTAGTCACAAAAGAAACAGCTCAGGCAAAATTTAGGGATAACAAAATCAAAAAGAAAGAGGTCCTACAAACCCTCAACAAAAAGAAATGACTGCCTATTCAGAATAAATCATCAATATCTGAACCATCATTAGAATATCAGGACAAAAACTCAAATAAGGTCTAACGCATGATCAGCTGAGTTTAGGATTGAAGAACATCACGAAGAGCGGGTGGGTACAAATAATTTGAGCCTTTATCCTTTGTTTCTTAAACCACGAACCAGGCCACGTTATAACCCTTAAAAGTCCTAGTTGAAGCAAGGGTTAGTTCGAAAGCATAATGTTACAAAAGGTATCCTGACTCCTTAAGGCCTATGGTAAATACGGAGTTGACATCACGTTTTACAAACATTCACTTGTTTTATGAAAAAGGATGCATTTTCAAAATCTTCAAGACAGACATAAGCTTTGCATTTTTGATATAACCTTGTTTGCATATGACTTTTTGTTTGAACAGTAGGGAAATTCGCACGATGAGTACCTAGTGAACAAAAGCACTTCCAATCAAGGGGCATGATATGATCATGGTCTATTATCTGGGGCAGTCCAATCAAGATTCGGAGAATCTCTCAAAGGCCAAATAGCCTGGGGCAAATCTCCGCCTGAGTCACTTGGGGCATTCCAACAATGAATCTTGCCTGATCAAACACCTTCTGGTGGCATGACAAAACCCTTCTAACAGGGGCAATTCCCTACATTCTGAGAGCATGGACATAGTCGAAAGAAAACTACGCACAATCAAAGACCCGCTAGGTTGACATACCTAGGCAAAAATAAGGGCTTCCCGGTGAACCAAAAGGGTTCGGGCAAAATGAAGGGATGAAATGAAAAAATATGTACACCCGGCAAGTCGAAAACCTGAAAAGGAGGCTTGGGCAAAAAAGGGTATCCCGGTGGACTGAAAACCTGAAAAGGCGGTCCAGGCAAAAGTTAGGGATCAAAAGCGTACGATTATGTCACGGCATCTCGACACTTGCCTACCAGAAGAGGGTTTGTCCATCAACAACTATCAAGCACCTCACAGGCCTTCCTTCTCCCATAGAAACAGGGGCAATGATGAGTGGTCCAAACGATCTAATGGTTCCGTCCACCAAGGTACTAAGATAGGTCCGGCTGAGGAGCAACCAAGATATCTTAAGTCCCCAGAGAGTGAGTCAGCAAGTCAGTACACTCCCCCAAGCAGAGTTATCCTATCAACCTTAAGGAAGTTGGGTACCCCCCAGCAGATCTCAACATTCCCCAGCACCTCATACAGACATTCTAAACAGAGCATCCCCGGCAGTCTTGACCTAAAGATTGTTCCCCGGCGGTATACCAGACATTCAATGGAGTCACTTCCCCAATACATCTCAAAAACTTCCCCAGGAGAGTCCAATCCAGTTTCCCCAGGAAAAGTTGGAATCCATCTCCCCAAGCAGTAAGCTTATCCCCAGTAGATTCTGGAAGCTTATCCCCGCAGAGCACGAACGCGTCGCCCGGCTTTATTCAAAGAGTTATTTCCCTACCAGGATATAACTGGGTTATCCTCAGCCAAAAGCCACAGAAAGATCGTCCTCGGCAAAGTCCTCTTATCCCCAGCGAAGTCTAACACAACAATGGTATCCCCAGCGAAGTTACCATTAACATCTCAACAAAGTACCTCTCTCCCCACAGAGTATTGTTTCCCAGCAAGATCGTTAGAGTACTTTTCTCCCCGCAGAGTAATCCATTCGCCAAGTTTATTCCCCAACGGAGTTATCTTCTCCTACCGGTATTCTTGCAACTATCATCCCCAGCGGAAACGAATATTCTTTTCTTCAAACATCAGCCCAGGAGTTAACTGCCCGACACCCGTCAAGGATTTATTTTCCTAGACAAAAACATACGTTCATAAACATCGCATTTCCATACATTATAGCATGCACGTACACATCGAATCTTACAAGTCTCATTCATGTTGAGAACATCATTGCTTGATCCATATCATGCATTGCATATGACTGACCTTTGCCTTTCAGGAAAGATCCAGTTAAGTTCTCAGCTATATTTCAAGACCTTGACCGGTTCAGTTAAATCGACCCTAAGATTTTCCTGATTCTTATCCAGTCAAAGGCCTTCTCTTGTTCAGTCAGATCGACCCGAAGATCTCCCTGTTTCTTATCCAGTTGAAGATTTCAAGACCTTGTCCGGTTCAGTTAAATCGACCCTAAGATTTTCCTGATTTTTATCCAGTCAAAGGCCTTCTCTGGTTCAGTCAGATCGACCCTAAGATCTCCCTGATTCTTATCCAGTTGAAGATATTTCAAGACCTTGTCCGGTTCAGTTAAATCGACCCTAAGATTTTCCTGATTCTTATCCAGTCAAAGGCCTTCTCTGGTTCAGTCAGATCGACCCTAAGATCTCCCTGTTTCTTATCCAGTTGAAGATTTCAAGACCTTGTCCGGTTCAGTTAAATCGACCCTAAGATTTTCCTGATTCTTATCCAGTCAAAGGCCTTCTCTGGTTTAGATCGACCCTAAGATCTCCCTGTTTCTTATCCAGTTGAAGATTTCAAGACCTTGTCCGGTTCAGTTAAATCGACCCTAAGATTTTCCTGATTCTTATCCAGTCAAAAGCCTTCTCTGGTTCAGTCAGATCGACCCTAAGATCTCCCTGTTTCTTATCCAGTTGAAGATATTTCAAGACCTTGACCAGTTCAGTTAAATCGAACCTAAGATTTTACTGTTTCTTATCCAGTCAAAGGCCTTCTCTGGTTCAGTCAGATCGACCCTAAGATCTCCCTGTTTCTTATCCAGTTGAAGATTTCAAGACCTTGACCGGTTCAGTTAAATCGACCCTAAGATTTTACTGTTTCTTATCCAGTCAAAGGCCTTCTCTGGTTCAGTCAGATCGACCCTAAGATCTCCCTGTTTCTTATCCAGTAGAAGATATTTCAAGACCTTGACCGGTTCAGTTAAATCGACCCTAAGATTTTACTGTTTTTTATCCAGTCAAAGGCCTTCTCTGGTTCAGTCAGATCGACCCTAAGATCTCCCTGTTTCTTATCCAGTTGAAGATTTCAAGACCTTGACCGGTTCAGTTAAATCGACCCTAAGATTTTCCTGATTCTTATTCAGTCAAAGGCCTTCTCTGGTTCAGATCGACCCTAAGATCTCCCTGTTTCTTATCCAGTTGAAGATTTCAAGACCTTATCCAGTTCAGTTAAATCGACCCTAAGATTTTCCTGATTCTTATCCAGTCAAAAGCCTTCTCTGGTTCAGTCAGATCGACCCTAAGATCTCCCTGTTTCTTATCCAGTTGAAGATATTTCAAGACCTTGACCGGTTCAGTTAAATCGACCCTAAGATTTTACTGTTTCTAATCCAGTCAAAGGCCTTCTCTGTTTCAGTCAGATCGACCCTAAGATCTCCCTGTTTCTTATCCAGTTGAAGATTTCAAGACCTTGACCGGTTCAGTTAAATCGACCCTAAGATTTTACTGTTTCTTATCCAGTCAAAGGCCTTCTCTGGTTCAGTCAGATCGACCCTAAGATCTCCCTGTTTCTTATCCAGTTGAAGATTTCAAGACCTTGTCCGGTTCAGTTAAATCAACCCTAAGATTTTCCTGTTTCTTATCCAGTCAAAGGCCTTCTCTAGTCCAGTTAAATCGATCCCTAAAAGATTTTCCTGATAAAGACTCAGTAGAAGACATCCAAGATTCTCTCAACGTTACTGTTGAGGTTGAAGTCACCTATGATTCTCTCAGCGTTACTGTTGAGGTAGTAATCGTCCCCAGATTCTCTCAGCGTTCCTGTTGAGGTAGTAATCGTCCGAGATTCTCTCAGCGTTACTATTGAGGTTGAAGTCGCCCAAGATTCTCTCAGTGTTACTATTGAGGTTGAAGTCGCCCAAGGTTCTCTCAGTTTCCCTATTGAGGTAGTAATCGCCCCCAGATTCTCTCATCGTTCCTGTTGAGGTAGTAATCGTCCAAGGTTCTCTCATCGTCCCGTTGAGGTAGTAACCATCCCTGGTTCATTCATCACCTTTTTGAAGCTCCAGATTCACTTCCTGTAACCAGTCAAGACACATCTATACAAAGAGTTTAAAGACAAGTTCCTGTAATAGGCCAGGTAATCATTTTCTTTTTTCAGGTACGCAAGTTCTCGCTAAGGAATCTCTTATGCGATCGACACCCAGATGGCATCTATAAGCCCATCCACTCATCCATCATCTCTTAGCATGGCATCTATAAGCCCATCATCCTATCCATCAATCTCCAAATGGCATCTATAAGCCCATTCCCACCATCACACTACTATGTGAGCGCAAATTTCTGGGCACTCTAGTGTTCAATCATCTTCCACCTTCGGATTACGAAAGGCACGTCAGCCAATCTGCATCCTCAGGTCTAAGAAGATTTAACAGGGGCAACTGTTGTACCCCAAAATTTTCCCTCCCATATTCTTCAAGATTTGCAAAGAGCATGCTTCAAAATCTCCCCAAGGGTTGCACAGTTCAAGGGCCTCCTAACAGTCAAAAACTAGGGTTTTGGTTCTGGCAAAGAAATTGAAGTTTCCAAGGGTCCAATCAAGTCCCACATGCCTATAAACATGGTCAAGCATCCTCATGTCAAGTTTCAAGACTTACAGCACAAAATTGCATAGTCAAAAAACTTAATTGCTCAACAGTCAACTGCAGGGGCAAAATGGTCATTTGACAGTCAAAAGTTCAAATTTTTGGTCAACATCTCATTTTGAAGCCACAAACATCATTTGATCAATTCTTGATCATTATTCTCAAGGCATGGCTCAAAAAGTCTCAAGATGCAAAAGTTTCCATATTTGGACAGTTGAAAAAGTCAACTGTAACTTGACCAGGGCATAACTTCCACATGGTTTATCAGAAAAATTCCATCCAAATCTCATTTTGAAGAGAAAGACATTTCCTACAACTCATCTTCACACTTCAAGTCCAAGAAATGCTCTCACAAAAAGTTATCAATTTCAACATTATAGGTCATTTTCAAAAGTCAACAAAAAGGCACTTTAAGTCAAAGACCATAACATGAGATTGGTAAATCCAAATGACATGGGACCAAAGGCATTGGTTAGAGGACTTCACGACCTTTCCAAAATGTCCAAGAACATGATCAAAGCTTAAAAATTGAGCAAGATATGCCTTGTGGAAGTTGGGAAATTTTTGGGAATTTTGAAAAGTCAACATTACTTCAAATGCCTCAAATTTGCTAATGGGCCACATTTTCTTCCAAGATTCATTATCCAAAGGCTATGCACGACCATTTGGCCCATAAGGGAGTTAATTTCTTATTTTTAATTGATTAAATGAATTTTTATTTCTATTTATTCATTTAATTAGTTTTAAATATGAAGAAAATATGAAATCATTGGTTTTAAATCTTTTTGTGCAGAAAATAGGTCTATCACATGCTCATTATCTCGTGTGCCAATCAACAAGAGCAAGATCTTCCAAACTTGGCATGTTCTTCATGGAAAAATATTTGAAAAGATTCATAAAAATCAAATTTTGAAAACCATTAAAGACAAAGCTTTGGGCTTGGATTATTGACTAAAATCGTTCCTTATACAAGCACAAACCTAACCCTAAAGCTCAAGACCTGAATGCTGCGCTAGAACTCAAGGACCAAAACTCACTTTTTCTCAAAAAATCCAAAACCTGTTTTCATAGTTTGAAGGCGTTTCAAGGCGTGAAAAAGATCTCAAAAGCTTCCTGAGACTCCTCTGAACACAATCCAATCAAAATAATATCCCCATACACAAAGAACGGGTAGAACGAAGCCGCCCTGTTCTTGATATTTTGCATAATCGTATTTGCCTTTTCACGCCATATTCATGCATTCTAATGCTTGTTTTATACTAATATGAACTCAACGAAACTCATGGTATCATTGAATTGAATTAACACTGCTTGTACAGAGAATTGCCATTGTTGTTTTTTAGGGTTGCAGGAACCACGAATTAGGGCTTTACGCCTGGGGAAAAATTAGCCAACCTAAGTGGCATCATTGGAATCAGGAGCTCATGACGAATCCAATACACTAGTCGCGCTCAATTTATGAGCGACAGGTTTCTAATCGCTATTTTCATGTTCATCATTTAGTGGGGGTTTAAAACCCCCGCTATCCAGTTTGTTTTTTCAGGCGAAATAAAGAACAGAGGAAGAAGACGCTTATGTGTCATGACGTGATAGGGCTGTTCAAACTTCAGCGCGCTTTTTTTGATTGTTAGCATTAACGTTTTGCTTTTTTTTATAATAATTGCTTTCCAATAATATTACAAAGAAAGCGCTTGGCACAAGTGGTAGATGCGTTGTCCTCTGAACATTGGGACCTGGGTTCGATTCCCAGGTCCCCCATATTTTTCAACGAATTTTGTTTTCACTTGATCTTATGCAGTGCACGTTCCAGGGGTTCAACCTACACCCCATCATCTGGCTTGCCACGCGCCCAGTAATCCCAATCCAAAGGTCAAGATTTGCATATCACCATGGGTACCAGTCAACGCAGGTGCATACGCGTCAAGAAAGTCCACGTGGGCTAGCATTTGATGGGCTAGATTGCTGATCATACCTCCAAATGGGCCTACAAACCCCCCATGTTTGCATTCTTTTCTCTATTTCTTTTATTCTTTTCTATTAGTTATTTTAATTCTTTTCTCTATTTTATTTAATTCCATAAAATTGATCTTTTAAATATAAATAATAAAAATCAGAAAAGACAAAAAATAAAAAATATATTTCATTTAATGTTTTCTTTGTAAATAAATGGTATTAATTAATTTAGTTAATTCTAGGTTTAAATTTTAATATTTTTTTTAATAAACTTAAAAATGGTAGAATTAGGGTTTTAAACACTTTTATCCTTTTTTATTTTCTTTTACCATTATTCATAATTAATTATTTTATTTTGTAAATAAATTGCCATGTAAATAATTAATTAAAATTAGGTCAAAATAAAAATATTTCTTAATAAATTAAAAACAATTTAGAATTAGGGTTAATTAACTTTTCTTTTTAATTCCAATTTAATTTTCTTACTAAAAATCCATAAATACAAAAACTCAAAAAATAACTTCTCTTTTTTTCATTAAATTTAATTAATTTCATAATTGTAATTTAATTTCCTTGAAAGGGACCAACGCCCTCGCATTCCCGATCTTACTTATTCTCGCATTTTATTTTTATTTCTTTTTTGTGAATATTCATGTAATTATCCAAAGCCATGTAATAGCTTAATTAGACGTTTATCTTTTTCGCATTTTTATTTTATGTCAAATCGGGTCTTGGATTAATTTGGCGATGTAGACCCGCGCCTTTGTAATAGCGTAGGACCTTTTAATTCCGCATCCTTTAAACTGTTAATTAATTTGCATGAAAGAATGAATGTCAAAATAAAAGCAACGCGTAGATCACCAATTCATGAACAAGACAAAAATAAATGAACATGACACACAAATCACACATCACCCCTAGGGTACGCCTCATTGTTGCCTTGCCCCTCGAAAGGTGGTCGTCGAGTAAAGGATGTCTTAGTAAGTCCTCATGTCCATGAACATGGCATGAGGGTAGCTTCTAAGGTGTCTTCTCATTGCTCCGGTGATCACCATGTCCCGAACCCTCGAATTGACCCGAACACCTCCAACGGTGGTGCTACCTACCTCTCAATGGTGGGATGGCACTACTTCAAGGACATTTACACAGACGAATTCCTTAGAGTAGGTAGACGACTCTAGATACTTTCTCTAATTTTAAAACAAATCAAAAAATACTTTTCACACCGACACTTTTCAAAAAGCTTTCGAAAGCAACTTTTCAAACACTCTTGAGGACTGATACAAGAGTCGAACTGAAATTTTCAAAGAAACTTTTTTAAACCCACAGTTGAAAAGCAAACACTTTTGAAAACACAAATGAGCAAGTATCTAAGAGCCCATGGATAACCATGGATAGAAAGGGTGCTAACACCTTCCCTTTCTATAATCTACCTCCCGAACCGAGAGCAATCTCTATAAGGAATTTTTCTGTGCTTTTGTCCTTTCCATTTGGAGAAAATAAAAGACGGTGGCGACTCTTGCTTCCGCGACATTTCGCGAACCAGCGTTAAACAGTCAGTTCCAGATCCACCGATCATAAAACTCAACTATGATCTATATACAGTCAAACTTCAAGATTTTTGGTCAACATCAACATTTTAAAGTGATATCCATCATTTGATCAAGTTTTGATCATGATTCCTCAAGAAATGCTCCTAATCTATCCAAAGTCAAGAATTGCAAAATTAGGGTTTCTATAGAAAAAGTCAACTGAACTTTGACTAAGCATAACTTTCACATACATCATCCATTTTTCCCCAACAAAAGATCATTTTGAATAGAATCCAATTCCCTACAACTTCTCTTTTATCCTCAAGTCCAAGAAATTCACTATTTGAAACATACAAGCTCATACATTACAGTTCATTTTTAGAAAGTCAACAAAAGACACTTTTTTTCAAGACCTTTTACATCAAGATAAAATCTTCAAATGAAAAAGTGGTCAAAACAGGGATTGAAGTAAACATCTTGGGCTCTCCAAAAAGTCTAAGATCATCATCATGAGATAAAAATTGAGCAAGTTATGAGTTTCACAAGTTAGGCAAATTTGTGGAAATGCGAAAAGTCAACTTAGAGCAAAAATGCAGTTTTAAGTTCATGGACCTATTCTTTGGGATTCAAGCATGCTCATGACTTACTCAAGGACCCTTAAACTCATTCTTACCATGCCTTGCAATTTCTAGATATTTTATTCATATTTTATTTTATTTTATTCAAATAAATATAAAATAAAATGCATAAAATAATGGATACTTGTTTTGAACACATGGGCTGACATTTTGGATCAGTTTTGGGCCCAAGAATTCATGCACATGTGTCTAGGTGCATGCAAGCATGGAAAGGGCAAGTTTTCAAGTTTTGGAAAATTTTTAATTTGTTTGATTTTGATATGAAAGCATGGTTTATGGCATTGATTATTTCCATGCTTTCTTTCCCTCTCCACCTTCTCTATATATACATCACTTCCACAAGTCTAACACACGAATACACAACCTAGAGAGAACGCTCCAAAATTGCAAAAAATATCGAAAGTTGTCAAATCCATAAAACGTATTTCCAGCCTTCCTCAGTCCAAACAAAGGATTCAAATACGTTTCTGAAGACACCGGGAACTTATCCATGCCATTTTCCAAGCTTGTAGCACTCTCAAACGGTTGGATCGTGTGTCACCATTTTGGTATACTTTCTTGACTTCAAAATCTCTTATTTTGTGATATAAATGATTTCTATGTTTATATTCATGTTTGTACTGATGATTGTGTATGTTTAGAGTCATTGCATGAGCAATTTAATGCAGGGATGAAGCTTTGCCATTGTTAGGACAAAGCTTCAACCAAGCTTCATACCTCCCTGTATAGGCATGTTCAGTCTAAACCAAGGCCATGGTTGGATTCACAGCATGTGATTTAGGGGGGGTAGACACGATCTAGGGTTTTGAATCTCTTTATTTTGCAGAATAGGTTTTTGGACTGGCCAAAGAAGATGGTGGAAACCACCGGCTCCAGTGGTTGGACTGACCGGACCTAGGTCAAAGTTGGTGTGGCTTAGTAGTATCTTCTGATTAGTCCATTCAAACATACCCAGGCTCACTCAGCATGCGTTTTTCATTTCAAACATATTCCTGACCTTGTTTCATATATTTTATTATTTTGTAATTTATATTAACGAATGGTAAAGTAGCTCAGTTGGTGTATGGAACACGCGTGAAGGGGAGAGACCTGGGTTTGATACCCAGGTCTGGATTTTGATTTTTTTCTAACTTTTTTCTTATAGATCCAGTGTGATACGATCCTGGGTGTATACCATATGTCATCAGATCCACACCATCCAATGTCAACTGAACCAAATCTAAGCGCCTCAACCTGCAGCCCACGATGCACTTCCTGAAGTTCACCATAAAGAATCCAACGCATTTGTTGGGCTGGTCTATTTGGGCCCTGCGCATTTCAAGTCTCACCCTCATTGTGGTTTTGACACCAGGCCTAGTCCATTTCATTTTTTATTTATTCTACTTATTTAATTATTTTCTATGCTTACTTAAAATTTGTTTTTTAATCATAAAATTAGAAAAAATCACAAAAAAATAGATTTGGGGTTTTTCTAATTAACTTTAATTTTATAAATTAATTAAATTAATTATTTTGACCTTATTTTATTATTTAAAAGTAATTAGAACTAGGTTCATTGTAATTCAAATATTTCTCAAACAAAAATGCAAAAAAATAGTAGAATTAGTTTTCTTTTATTTGATTAAAATTAACTTGAATTAATAATCACGTTCTTTTATTTAATTAATTAGGATTAGATTTACTTTTTCTTATTCAATTTAATTTAAGTATTTCTTAAAATAAACAAAAAAAAAACAAAAATGATTTTCTTATTTTACTTAAAACTTTTTTAGGGTTTAGACGTTCCTTTCGACTCGCGCACATTATTATGCTTTATTTTTTCCAAATTATTGTAACTGCTCATAGTCTGTAATAGCTTAACTAGGACTTTACTTTTACTGCTTTATTTCCCCAAAGTTTGGACATGTAAATACCCCCTCCTCGAAGCATTGTAATAGTGTAGATTGAAATTCCCGCACTTTAAATTCTTGTACATATTAACTTCTTAGATGTATGCCTAATAGGATTGCATGGCAAGAGCATAATAAATCAAACGCTAGAAAACCTAACAAAAAAGAAAAAAAATAAATGAATACAACACACTTACACATATACACCTCTAGGGTATTCCCACTTTGGCTGCCTTCGGAAATAAAACAGTCATGTCCCTCGAAAGTAGGGATGCTTTAGAAAAGACCCTCAAATCAAAAGATCATAGTCCCTCAATGACCCTATAGTGTTGCCTTTCGATAAATGATCTAGTCTCTTAAACAAAATTGCTAAAGCGTGTCTACATTTTGCCTTTATGATTGTACGATGAACCGTGAACGTCCCTCATACATCCAACGATAGGGCTACCTACTCACTAATAGTAAGCTAGCACTGTCTAAAGGAAAGGAGGAAAAGAACGACCCTTTCGAGTAAAGTAAATAGTTCCTAGATGCTTGCTCAAAACAAACTTTTTCACACTTACACCACAACCTTCAAAAACATTTTTAAATGCTTTATTAACACTCTTGAGGACTGATACAAGAGTTATCATAAAGCAAATCGCCGCGCTAAGGCAATTTCAAAATACTTTTCAAAAACACACAAAAGCACAAGGTATTTAAAAAAAATTGAGTTAAGCATCTAAAAGCCCGTAGATAACTACGGGTGCTAACACCTTACCTTTCCATAATCTACCCCTCTTACTCAGAAATAATCTCGAAAGGTATTTTTCTGTTCTTTTCACCCTTTCCTTTGTTGGATAAAAGAAAAGTCGGTGGAGACTCTTGCTTACCGCAACATTTGCAAACACAAACACAAAACCAGTATAACAGTCGGTTCTGCCACCGTATCACAGTATTCTTTCAATGGTAAGACCGAGCTGACGATGTAAGGCATTGTTTCAATTCCAAAACAGTGGAAAATTAGGAGTTAATCCTTAGTCAACCCCCTCGATCTAGGAGTTGTAGTTTTGTTCTATTTTCTATTAAAAAAACCTTAATTTTAACCAGGGGCAGGGTAGATTTCAATTAATTCAACGATGCATTCAAATCCCAGGAGAATCGGGTCACCTGAGCAAAGGTTCAAGCATATCTCCTTCCTTGATACATCATTGAGGAAACTATCTAATCAAAGGTTCAAGCACATCATCTTCCTCATGTACGTCAACAAAGATTGAGGAAGCAACCAATAAAGACTAAGTCCACGACATCTTCTTCCTCAGAACATCCTTCAAGATCGAGGAAACGATAAAGACGAAGCTTACAATATCAGCATAGATAGTCACAAATTTTCAAAATCAAAAGCAAAAAAATAAATATTCCAAAAAAAGGAGCCCGCTAAGTCAAAAATAAAAAAATTGTAATAAAAGTTGACTTAGGCAAAAAGTTAGGGCATCCCGATGGACCAAAATTCAAAATAATCGATCCGTGCAGAAATAAGGGATTGAAAACAAAAAAATTGGAGAATAATCTTATGACTACCACCTAAAAAATATCCAAGGCTTCTCATCAATGATTGGATCTTATCAATGCTTTTCATCGGTGCTTGCATCTTTATCTGCGCTTCTCATCATCTGCGCGACTACAAAATTTCTCTTGGAGATTAAACGCATCGGTTGCATTAATTAAAATTAGGATTGGAGAACATCAAGGAGAATGGGGTGGGATAAACACATTTTGAGCCTTATATCTTTTGTTTCTTAAACCACGAACCATGGCCATGTTAAAACCTCCAAAAGTCCTAATTGAAGCAATGTTAACTATGAAAGCATACTCGGTAAAATTTATGTTAAACTGACTCATGTATTTGTTAAAATTATTGCTAAACACTTTGCTTCTTCGAATCTCCATCTCTAATCATCCATTTCTTCTCCATGAAAATTTCGATTTCAAAACTTATATGTGCATCAAACGGAAGTACTTTTCAAAATGTACATTTTTTATCTACGAATCAATCCTTAGCATCAAGGAGATCTCAAAAATTGGTTTAATCAAAAGCGATCCATTTCAAAATGCTCCTAATTAAGGGGGAAAGCATCTAAGGAGGAACCATATGGTTATAGGCAGGACTAATGATCGTAGGGGTACATCGCATGAAGATACTATTAACAAGGGGTTATCATTCTGAGATTCAGTCAACTTGGATCAAGTTTCAAAGCGTTGTTCAATTAGGAGCATACCTTTCGAAGGGGAATTCCTTAATAAAGTCATATCACAACAGGGTATGACTCGGTTTCCTCATTTTAACAAAATTCTCAAGGCCTTGATAATCAGGGGCAACCTTCCAAGATTCAAATGTTGGGGCAGTGCGTGTCAATTTCATCCTACGAAATGTAGGGTCCAATTTCCCTCTTAAGCAACTTCAAGAACAAAAAGTTTCAAGCTTTGAATACTTGGGGAAATCCATAGCGGGTTCACGTCACGTCATGGTGAGATCCAAACTCTTTCCAAGGGTACTTCCTCCAAATCTTGGAGATTGGGGGCATATATTTCAAAAATTAGAATGATGGGGCAAACCACTGCGAGGTTCGATCAAAAGGAGTTGATTCAAAGCAGTTCATCAGGGGAAAGTCATCCAAAAGTACCTCTTTCAATATTTGTAGATTGAGGGAATAATGTTTCAAAGAGCAAAATAGTAGGGTCATTCATATTATGATCAAACTAATTCCAATCTCATATCAATGAGAATCTCCTGTAAGACCCAACATATTCAACATAGGGGCAAGCTCTCTGCGTACTTTCATAATCTCCAGTGAATTTTTCTCCTACATCAGTAATCTTCGAGTTCAAATCGAGTATCGAGAAATCATGATAGTATAACATTCAACCATCATGTGACAAGCAACCTTGTTGCATAGGCAACCTCTCTATGTCTTAACCACCTGCATCAGTCAAAAGCATACGAGTTGGCATAAATCATTGGCATGCATTCATTAGGTTACTTAGATTCAGAATCAAGCTACACCTATCATCTCATCCGGCTGACAAATTCCGACAGCATGGATCTAAACAAGGGCCCAATATCACTTAACACCAACCCCTAAGCCTGATTGGCACCTCAAAAGTCCAACATCCAATAATATATATCTGAGTTATGCATTACATGCATTGGTCACTCATTCTACGCATTAACGTATACATCTGCATGCATACATAACATATCATAAACCAGGACTAAGGACCTTCTGTAAAAAAATCTTGAGTCAATTTCCAAGGGAGTCACTATTCTCGATCCAAGTATAATCTCCAACTAAGTCAGTAATATCTCTCTGACTATTCCTCCCAGTGAGTCTGTCGTACAAGCATTCTTCGTCAAATTAAATCGTAAGCAGCCTTACATACAACCGTCCAAGATGTCTTACATACAACCATCAAAGTCGCAAGCAGTCTCACACTTTCCAATTACCTAATCAACGTCTCCCGGTGACCTTACCGATGTTAGTGTTAGAACAATGTTTGAATCTAGTACCCTATATTTAAGTTTTGATGATAACAAAGTGAAAAGATATAGTATTTATATGTTTCATGTTTGAACTATATGCTACCTAAGATTACTATGCTCTGACTTGCAGATATGCTGATTAAAATAAGCAAGATCACTTATTCAGCATCAGAATTTGATTTGATACACCAGCATCAGAAGTTGCTGAATCAGAACGTCAAGATCAGATGATCAACGCACGTACATGCTGAAGCTTGATGAACAGAACTGCGCGTAAAACACTCTGATACAGAAACAAAATAGTTCATCAGCAGCGAAGCAGAATCAGAATGAGCCAAGCCAGAACGTGCATTGAAGAAGCAACGGTACTGTGCATTGAACGCTAATTAATTCCAACGGCATCATTCTAGACAAGATCTGCTCAAAAAGGAAAGCTTGTTATTAGCATTGAATCAAGAATATTTGCATTCAACGTTCATCTTCTCAAGTTCTATATAAACAAAGCTTCGAAGATTATAATGGCTAATGCTCTCCAATTCTCTACACGCACAAAGCTGAACAATAATCTTCATCTACCAGTTTTGCTAAACCACAAACTCTGATACTCTATTAGTGTTTAGCAACCTAGTATTCTAAGCTTAATTTGTGTATACATCACAGTTGTGATAAAGTTTTGTAGAAAACATTCACACACATTGTTTTATACCTTTGTAAGAAAGTGTTGCCTTGACAAACCGGATTGTGGTTTGAATCAAGAAGGCTTTAGCAGTTGTTAAAGCAGATTTGTATTCAGTTGAATATAGTGAATTAAGACCTCGTTGGAGAGAGGCGAAATCACCTTGACGGGTGGACTGGAGTAGTTTGAGATCAAACGAACCAGGATAAAAATATCTTGTCAATTGCTTTAAGATTTCAGTTTTACAATTCAACCCCCCCTTCTTGTGTTTTTCACCCCTTCAATTGGCATCAGAGCGCCTGGTTCTGAGCTAAAACACTTAACCGTGTCAGTACAAGATCCAGCGTAAGAAAAACACAATGGCAGGAAACAACTCTCATTTCAGCAATGACAACAATGAGGATAGAGACAGATTCAGCGGCAAACCTCCAGTTTTTGATGGAGAAAACTTTGATTACTGGAAAGACAGAATTGAAAGCTTCTTTCTAGCACATGATGCTGATCTGTGGGATATGGTGACAGATGGATACACGCACCCTGTGAATGCAACTGGTCAGAAGATTGAAAGAAAATCAATGACTGATCAACAAAAGCGTGATTTCAAGAATCACCATAAGGCCAGAACCATCCTCCTCAGTGCCATCTCCTATACTGAGTATGAAAAGATCTCCAACAGAGACACAGCTAAGAACATCTTTGATTCTCTCAGAATGACGCATGAGGGCAATGTTCAAGTCAAAGAAACAAAAGCTCTGGCGCTCATTCAGAAGTATGAGGCGTTCAAAATGGAAGAATCTGAATCCATTGAAACTATGTTCTCTAGATTCCAGATTCTGGTAGCTGGTCTCAAAGTTCTGGACAAAGGATACTCTACTGCTGACCATGTCAAGAAGATAATCAGAAGTTTACCCAAGCAGTGGAGGCCTATGGTTACTGCTCTGAAGCTAGCGAAGGATCTCAACAAAATCACTCTGGAGGAACTTATAAGCTCCCTCAGAAGTCATGAGATAGAGCTAGAAGCTGACGAGCCTCAGAAGCAAGGTAAGCCTTTAGCTTTAAAATCTAACAGAAAATCTGAATCTAAAGTTTTGCAGGCAGTTGAAGAAACATCTGATGGATCCTCATCAGAAGAAGACGAACTTTCCCTTCTCTCCAGAAGAGTAAATCAACTGTGGAAGCAAAGACAAAGGAAGTTCAGGAATCCCAGAAGATCTGATCAGAACGAGTCTTCTTCCAGATACAGAAGGACAGATTCTTCCTCTGGATACAGAAGATCTGAAGGCTCCTCCGGTAGCAAGAAGCCAAACACAAAAGACATCATCTGCTACGAGTGCAATGAGCAAGGACACTACAAGAGTGACTGCCCAAAGCTTCAGAGGGAAAAGCCCAAAAAGAAGTTTGGAAGAGAGAAGAAGAAAAGTCTCATGGCCACATGGGATGACTCTGACTCGTCTGAAGCTGACTCAGAATCAGATGATGAAAGGGCAAACATAGCGCTCATGGCTAACATTCCAGATGACAGTGAAGCTTCTGAATCAGACTCAGAATCAGACACAGAAGAGGTATTCCCTAACTTCGCTGTTAATTTTACAAAGGCTGAACTTGCTGAAAGCCTCAATGAAATTCTGGAACGTTATCAGCAGATTAGAGCTAAATTCAGAGACCTGAAAAGGAATCTTGAATCTGACTCTAATAAGTCTGAGAGTCTCAAATTGGAAAACTCTGAGCTGAGAGATAAAATTTCAAAATTAGAAAACTCTTTACAAAACTCTCAGAAGGAACCAATTTCAGAAACTCCCAGCAACGCTGATGAGATCATCAAGGAGTATGATCACAGTTTCCAGAAGTTCCTTGCTAAAAGCATAGATAGAAGCAGAATGGCTTCAATGATCTATGGAGTTAGCAGAAACGGCAGGAAAGGAATAGGATACCTAGGTAAGGTTCCTACACCTAAAAATGTCATGGATTTAACCATTAAACACACTCCTCTAAATTCACACTTTGTGTATGGTCACACACATGACATCAAATATACTAGTAGTAAGCACTCTGTGAAACCAAAATTCAACCAGAGTTTTGGTAAAACTAACAAATCAGGACCCAAGAAGATCTGGGTACCTAAGGATAAAATAATACATGTTGCAGATATCTTTAGCAGCAAGTCAGAAACACCAGTCATGGTACCTGGACTCTGGCTGCTCACGACACATGACGGGAAGAAGGCATATGTTCCAAAGCCTGGAACTTAAGCCTGGAGGCCACGTTGGCTTTGGAGGCAATCAGAGGGGAAAGATAATTGGCTCTGGAACTGTAGGTAACGGAAATCTTCCCTCTATTAATAATGTTCTGCTAGTTGATGGATTGATGCATAATCTGTTATCCATAAGTCAATTAAGTGATAACGGTTATGATATAATCTTTAATCAAAAATCATGTAAAGCTGTTAGTCAGAAAGATGGGACTATCCTGTTTAATGGAAAGAGGAAAAACAACATTTACAAAATCAAACTTTCTGAACTAAAGAGTCAGAACGTAAAATGTCTTCTGTCTGTTAACAACGAGCAGTGGATCTGGCACAGAAGATTGGGGCATGTTAGTATGAGAAGAATATCTCAGATTAACAAACTCAATCTGGTCAGAGGACTTCCAAATTTGAAGTTCAATCCAGATGCTCTGTGTGAAGCATGTCAGAAAGGCAAATTTGCAAAACCTTCTTTTAAATCCAAAAATGTTGTTTCTACCTCTAAGCCATTAGAACTTCTGCACATTGACTTATTTGGACCAGTTAAAACTGCTTCAGTCAGTGGCAAGAAGTATGGGTTAGTAATCGTAGATGACTATAGCAGATGGATATGGGTAAAGTTCTTAAGACACAAGGACGAGTCACACTCTGTGTTTGTTACCTTCTGTAACCAAGTTCAGAATGAAAAAGATCTTAGAATCGTTAAAGTCAGAAGTGATCATGGTGGAGAATTTGAAAATAAAGATTTTGAGTCATTCTTTAATGACAAAGGCATTCTGCATGATTTCTCTTGTCCTAGAACTCCCCAACAAAATGGAGTTGTAGAACGAAAGAACAGAACATTGCAAGAAATGGCCAGAACCATGATCAATGAGACAAACGTTGCTAAGACTTTCTGGGCAGAGGCAATAAACACAGCGTGCTACATTCAGAATAGAATCTCAATAAGACCTATTCTGGAAAAGACTCCATATGAATTGTGGAAGAACAGAAAGCCCAACATTTCGTATTTTCATCCATTTGGATGTACTTGCTTTATATTGAATACAAAGAATTATTTGAACAAGTTTGATTCTAAGGCACATAAGTGTATTATGTTAGGATACTCTGAACGCTCAAGAGGGTACAGAGTATACAATACAGAAACACAGATTGTGGAAGAATCAATCAGTGTTCGTTTTGATGACAAGCTTGACTCTGAAAAGTCAAAGCAGAATGAAAATCTTGCAGGTATAGAAATTGAATTTGCAGGTTCTGAAGACAAGTCATCAGAAGCTCTCAACACAGACATTCCTTCAACGTCTGAAAGAAGCAATGCTAGAAATCCTACAACTGCTGCTGATCAACCTCAGAAGAGATTACCCAGAAGCAGTTTGGATCACCCAGAAGAGACTATCCTAGGAAGAAAGGAAGATCCAATCAGAACAAGAGCAAGCTTCAGAAACTCTGAAGAAACTCTTATGGGACTTGTGTCTCTGATTGAACCTTCGTCTATTGATGAAGCACTTCTGGATAATGACTGGATTCTGGCAATGCAAGAAGAGCTGAATCAATTCACCAGAAACGACGTATGGGATCTCGTTCCCATACCAAAAGGATTCAACGTCATTGGAACAAGATGGGTGTTCAGAAACAAGCTCAATGAACAAGGTGAAGTCGTCAGAAACAAGGCACGACTGGTTGCACAAGGTTATAGTCAGCAAGAGGGGATAGACTATACAGAAACCTTTGCTCCAGTCGCCAGGTTAGAATCTATCAGACTTTTAATTTCATTTGCTGTTAATAGAGGCATCACTCTGTATCAGATGGATGTCAAAAGTGCATTCTTAAATGGTTATATAGAAGAAGAAGTTTATGTTCACCAACCCCCAGGTTTTGAAAATACAAAACATCCAGAACATGTTTTCAAACTGAAAAAGTCACTGTATGGTCTGAAACAAGCTCCCAGAGCTTGGTATGAAAGGCTAAGTAACTTTCTGCTTGAAAATGAATTCACCAGAGGGAAAGTGGACACTACTCTATTCTGTAAAACAGTTAAGAGTGACATTTTAGTCTGTCAAATTTATGTTGATGATATTATTTTTGGTTCTACTAATCCTTCTCTTGGAAGAAAATTTGCTAAGTGTATGCAGGCAGAATTTGAGATGAGCCTCATGGGGGAACTGAAATTCTTTCTAGGAATTCAGATCAATCAAACTCCAGAAGGAACTTACATTCATCAGAGCAAATACATCAGAGATCTTCTGAAGAAATTTGACCTCTCAGAATGTAAGCCATCAAAGATTCCAATGCATCCCACGTGCATTCTGGAAAGAGAAGAGGTAAGCAAAAGTGTAGAACAAAAAGTCTACAGATGTATGATTGGTTCTCTCCTCTATCTGACTGCTTCAAGACCTGATATCTTATTCAGCGTATGTATCTGTGCTAGATTCCAATCAGATCCTAGAGAATCTCACTTAACAGCTGTTAAGCGAATTTTCAAGTATCTGAAAGGTACTACTAATCTGGGTTTGTTTTATAGAAAATCTAGTGATTACAGCTTAGTAGGCTACTGTGATGCTGATTTTGCTGGAGACAGAGTGGAACGTAAAAGTACTTCTGGAAGCTGCCAGTTTCTGGGAGAAAATCTGATCTCGTGGTCCAGCAAAAGGCAATCAACAATTGCTCTGTCAACAGCAGAAGCTGAGTACATAGCAGCAGCAGGATGTAGCACACAAATGCTCTGGATGAAAAGTCAGCTTGAAGACTTCCAGATTTTTGAGAGTAACATTCCTATTCTTTGTGATAATACTTCTGTTATTTGCTTAAGTAAGAATCCTATTTTACATTCTAGAGCTAAGCATATAGAAATTAAGCATCATTTCATTAGGGACTATATTCAGAAAGGTATTTTAAACTTGAAATTTATAGATACAGACCATCAATGGGCTGATATCTTTACTAAACCCCTTTCAGAAGATAGGTTTAATTTCATTCTGAAACATCTCAGCATGAAAGTATGCCCAGAATGAAAATGTTTTAATTCCATATATTTATCTTCAGAATGTAATTATATTACTGTGAACTTCTGATCAATCTTCTTTCAGAAAGATAGAACATGCAGATTGTATCAGATGCAAGTCTAAAGATCTGAGAGTCTAATCTCAAAGACAGACGTGCTGATCACTACATCAAACAAGTGTCATCCAATCATCAGCAAATCTCTGAAGCAGAACGCGTGCACGCTTCTGAGAAGGCAAAGCGCTGATTGGGTGCATTGAGACACATGTCTGGTAACCGTTTTTAAGTATCTTTCTCAAATCCCCCAAAATCAGCAAGCATTTAATGCAAAGTAATCACGCTTGTTAATGGCAATCATTATTTTTTTTCTCTCTCTTAAAAACGTTTAATTTTTCAAAATAATTTTTGAAAACTCTATTTAAGCTCATTATTCCTCATCCTTATTCTTTACGCTTTCTCATAATCATTCAAGTATTTTCTGCATATTTCTGAGTTTATCTCCTACAAACCTTTTTCTCTCAAATCATTCTCAAAGCTTTGTTGTGTGAGAACAATGGCATCCTCCAGCATTTCTGCAGGCAATCAGAAGAAAGAAACCTCTGAACAATATCAGGTGCCCCTCAGAACTCTTCTCACACCGGTAAAGAATCTTGAAGTTCTCTCTGAGTTAATCATCGACTTTGAAAGTTTGAAGGAAAATGGATTTGACCTAACTGAAGAAATTAGGGCTCAAAAGTGGGAGAGGTATTTCGATAGGTTGGTTGGACCAACATTCCCAGAGCTTGTCAAGGAATTTTGGATTCACGCCAAGATTTATAAACATCTAGTCATCTCTTCTGTCATGGGAAAGAAGATAGTAATTTCTGAAGACCTCATTGTTAGGTTAATCGGTCAAAGTGGTGGTGGAGTCCGTTGTGTGGACATGGCTGATAGATGCCCTGATATAGGTGTGGTAGCCAACAGCATTTTCACTCTTGGATTTCCCAGCAGCAAAATTAAGGATCTGAAGGATCACTGCAGAGTATGGGCCAAGATTGTTCTTGGATGCTTCAATCACAGGAAACCAACAAGTTCTCCTGATTATATAAACGTGGATCAGCAATTTCTGATCTACTTTATTGATCAGAGGGTAAAGATCAATCTGGCACACTTCCTGTTCAACCATCTCAAGACCAGTGTCAAAGAAACTAGAGAAGAAGAAAGGACCAAAAGGGACTGGATACCATTTGGAAGGCTCATATCAGATATTCTGACAGAGAATAAGCTGATAGATTATCTGAGCGAAGCTCAAGTGCTGAGCACCCTTGAACCAACTGTTGGAAAACCGCTGAACGCTAAGAACCTGAAAAAGATGAAGCTGATAGAAAATATTAAGAAGGAACCCAGAGCTACTTCAACTGCTGACATCTCCAGCAGAAGAGTGCCTCTGAGTGATTTCCCAAAATTTTCTGAAATGGAATCCAAACCTGATATGTTTCTCAAGTATCCAGATTCATACAAGGAAGAAGATACAGGTTCAAAGCTGAAGATCAAAGATCTGAGTCAAGTCCAACCAGAAGTGACTCAGAAGAAGACAAAGAAGAGGAAAGCAGAAGGATCATCTCATCAGACTCCAAAGAAAAGAGGTAATTCATCTGCTGCCCCTATTTCAATTTCATCTACTATTCCAACATCTGCTGCCCCTTCTAAAACCTCTCACAGAATATCCATTCCAATCCCAACCATTGATGAAACCATACCAGAAGACCCTTCTGAGGCCTTACTACTCAGAAGACCCAGAACTAAGATTCCCAAACAACCAACTGTTTCAACAACACCAGCACTTGATAGAGTGCTAGCTGATATTGAGCGTGAACATGCTTCTGCTCAACCAAATTCTGAACCACCAAATATTCCTCCTCCACAATCAGAACCACAACCTGAACCAGAAATACAACATCAACCAGAACCAGAACCACAACAACAACAACCTCTCACAAAAGAACCTCTGATCCCTGAGCAATCAGAGATTCCACCTCCTCAACTAGAAAATAATCCACCTTCACCACAAACAGAGTTTCACCGCTATGAAACCCCCTCTCCTCATCATTCTGACCCCCACTCACCTCAACCTTCACCGCTGGCAATCCAGTTGCCATGTGGAACCACTATTGTCAGGCCCCAGTTGCCATCCTCATTAGAATCAACACCTCCAAAAACTCCAACCACTCCAATAGAAATATCTGACTCTGATTCTGATAACCCTCCTCCAAAACAAACAACCTCTCAGAAAACCGCTGAAAACCCCAGCAGAACTTTCATTGACTTAACAAGTCTTGAACGTCTTGCTGATCTAAGACACAAAATTGCCATACCCAAACCAAAGCAACCAGATGTTGGCTCTGGTATTTTGAATTTTGAAACAGGTATGCTGCAATGGATTGCTTCTTTGAAGCAAGTCTGTCCGGGGATGATCGACCCAGCTGCTTCTGATCAGCTCTGGTCACAGTTCAGACTATGGGTACGTGCTGAAGCACTCAAGCTGCAGGACGTCAACTATGAGCAGGCTCAACAGAACTTTAGAAAGCTGCTGAAGGAAGTTGAGAGTCAGCTGCCTCAAGAAGTTGTGCTCCCTCTGGACAGTGAATCTTGGTCTGAGAAAGAGCAAGCTGCACAGGTGCAACCATCAGAAGAAGACAAGACCCTTCAGGAAGAAAATCCAGCAGAAGATGTAGCTGAAAGTTCTGAGAAGCTTCCTCCTTCTGAAAGTTCTCAAGCTGCCTTGGACAGGCAGGCTCTGGAAGAACTAAGGCTGAATGACTTGCGTCTCCAGCAGCGGATGGACGACAATGATCAGAAGATGAAAGCAAGAATGGATGTACAGGACAGCAAAATTGACACTGTTGTCACCATGGTTCAGAAGCAGAATGAAACTTCTGAAAAGATTCAAGCAATGCTGGAAAGCCTGTTCTCACGCATGCCCCCACAACCTTAAAATTTTTTTCATGCATGACATTCTCTATGTTTTCTTCATTTTCTGATGTACTGTTTTGACTATGTTTTGTAATGTTCTTTTGCTCTGATTATGAACTATTTTAATATAATTTGTTTTTCTGATCTAAATTGTTTTAGCACATCACCAACACTTTTTGATTGCTGACAAAAAGGGGGAGAACAAGAATGATATTTAAAATCAATAACGGCTAACTAGACAGAAATTCTCAAACATTCTAACTCTATTACTTGAAATGTTTTTCTGTTTTGTTTTTAAGTCTACAGGCACAAGGAAGCTCCTGAACACTATGAAGACTAGAAGCTAGAAGCTCTGATCAAAATGTAGAAGCTCATGTTGCTCTGATCAAATATGAAGTTCTGATCGACCTAACACTCTGATCCGAAGCAAAGCTCTGACAGGAAAAGCTCTGAAGCTCTGCTCTCTGATAAGTCAAAGACCTATAATCTGATGCTCAAAGACAGAAAAAGATCTGATCCTGAAGAACACGTATATCAAAGGGAAGTAACAAACTCAGGGGGAGTATCTCTTAAACTCTGATTTTTCCTTACTTCTTAACTCTGAAACATTTCCTAGATACCTTTTCACGTTATTTTTTCATTTAAAATATCTAGTTTTTGTCATCATCAAAAAGGGGGAGATTGTTAGAACAATGTTTGAATCTAGTACCCTATATTTAAGTTTTGATGATAACAAAGTGAAAAGATATAGTATTTATATGTTTCATGTTTGAACTATATGCTACCTAAGATTACTATGCTCTGACTTGCAGATATGCTGATTAAAATAAGCAAGATCACTTATTCAGCATCAGAATTTGATTTGATACACCAGCATCAGAAGTTGCTGAATCAGAACGTCAAGATCAGATGATCAACGCACGTACATGCTGAAGCTTGATGAACAGAACTGCGCGTAAAACACTCTGATACAGAAACAAAATAGTTCATCAGCAGCGAAGCAGAATCAGAATGAGCCAAGCCAGAACGTGCATTGAAGAAGCAACGGTACTGTGCATTGAACGCTAATTAATTCCAACGGCATCATTCTAGACAAGATCTGCTCAAAAAGGAAAGCTTGTTATTAGCATTGAATCAAGAATATTTGCATTCAACGTTCATCTTCTCAAGTGCTATATAAACAAAGCTTCGAAGATTATAATGGCTAATGCTCTCCAATTCTCTACACGCACAAAGCTGAACAATAATCTTCATCTACCAGTTTTGCTAAACCACAAACTCTGATACTCCATTAGTGTTTAGCAACCTAGTATTCTAAGCTTAATTTGTGTATACATCACAGTTGTGATAAAGTTTTGTAGAAAACATTCACACACATTGTTTTATACCTTTGTAAGAAAGTGTTGCCTTGACAAACCGGATTGTGGTTTGAATCAAGAAGGCTTTAGCAGTTGTTAAAGCAGATTTGTATTCAGTTGAATATAGTGAATTAAGACCTCGTTGGAGAGAGGCGAAATCACCTTGACGGGTGGACTGGAGTAGTTTGAGATCAAACGAACCAGGATAAAAATATCTTGTCAATTGCTTTAAGATTTCAGTTTTACAATTCAACCCCCCCTTCTTGTGTTTTTCACCCCTTCAGTTAGCAACCCTTCCATCTGGTCCACCTTTACAAGCCATCAAGTTGATATTATTCCAGTATCCCTACTGACATTAGTGTAAAGTCTCGTTCTCATCTGGCAGTGTTTCAATTTCCATTTGGAAGCTAATCCTTATCACTAGTTCTCGGTTGGTAGCCCGGCCTTAGGAATTGATTCCACAGTCAAATAAAATGGGCATTGCATTTATTAATCATCGCATCATTTCAATTCATAATATTATCATATTAAGCATGCATACCATGCATCACGCGCACATCAAGCATAATCATATCAAACATGCATACATGTATTACATTCAATCATATATGCCCATGAAAACTGCATAAAAATCTCAAGGCATGACTACCAGCTAAGACAAACTCAAACTCAAATTCAAGCTCAGCATTATCCATTCATCTTGCTATAGCTACCTCAATCGAGAACGAACACAACCGTCAAAGGTACCACTATCAAAATTTCACTAGTCAGCTTACCTATGATTCATATCCAAGGCGTAATCATCACCAGCCTCCGGGCATTACACTTGCAAATATCAAATTCAAACTTTTCAAGTTCAAACCTTTCAAAAACATTCATTTCCATTTGATTATCAAGCCTTGGTTGAGAACAGACACAACCGACATCATCAGCGAAACTTCGGTTTCAATCTTCAAACCAAGCATTCTTCATGCTAAACAATTACCTTGGTTGAGAACAGACACAACTGGTAAAACAACTATGATCTCATCTTTGATCTAGTTATCCAAGATTTGATCATCAAAACATTTTTCAATCATCTACCCCCTAGGTTTTGGTAGGTGTGTGAATTTTCAAGTTCTTATTATCCATTCCCTAGGTTGTAATGAATAGTAAGTTCATATTGGTGTCGTTTTCCCCCTAGGTTATGGTAAACGCACAAACTCTTCAAATATCTATCCCCTAGGTTGCGATAAATATGCAAGTTTTTAGGGTTATACTATTCATCCCCTAGGTTATGATGAATAATATAAGCCCACCCCGGTTGTATTTTATCCCCTAGGTCGTGATAAAGGCACAAGTTCATCCTCATATTGTTTACTCCCTAGGTTGTAGTAAACATGACGAAATATGCGATATAACTCATTGCATCAGTCTCCATGCAGTGATGTGTTATTAAGCTTTTCTAATTATCTATCCCCTAGGTTGTGATAGGCATACGAATTTTCAGGATTATACTATTCATCCCCTAGGTTGTGATGAATAATATAAGCCCACCTCTGTTGTCTTTTATCCCCTAGGTTGTGATAAATGCGCATGTTTATCCTCGTACTATTTACTCCCTAGGTTATAGTAAACATGACGAAATCCACGATTTAACTCATTGCGTGAGTCTCCATGCAGTGATGTGATATCAAGATTTTATAATTATCTATCCTCTAGGTTGTGATAGGTATGTGAATTTTTAGGATTATATTATTCATCCCCTAGGTTGTGATGAATAGCATAAGCCCACCCCTGATGTCTTTTATCTCCTAAGTTGTGATAAATGTGCAGGTTCATATTGTTTACTCCCTAGGTTGTAGTAAACATGACGAAATCTACGAGATAACTAATTACATAAGTCTACATGCAGCGATGTGCTATCAAGCTTTTTCAAATATCTATCCCCTAGGTTGCGAAAGGTATGAGATTTTTCAGGGTTATACTATTCATCCCCTAGGTTATGATGAATAACATAAGCCCACCCCTGCTGTCTTTTATCCCCTAGGTTGTGATAAATATGCAGGTTCATCCTCGTATCGTTTACTCTCTGGGTTGTATTAAACATGACAAAATCTGCGATATAACTCATTGCATCAGACTCCGTGCAGCAATGTGGTATCAAACTTTGTTTTATTCATTCCTTAGGCTGTCATGTATAGAATTGGTGTCTTAAGCTTACTATGTTAGTCTCTATGCGTTGCTAAGATATTTTCAACCCGTATTGTCTATTCCCTAGGTTGTAGTAGATGTACTAAATCTACAATATAACTCATTGTGTTAGTATCGAAACGATAATAGGTTATCTGTCTCTCTGCAATATAATTCATTGTGTTAGTCTCCATGCGAAAATGGATTATCAAAATATATGTTATTCATTCCCTAGGTTGCGATGAATATGTAAAATTTGTGTCATTAGCTCACTATGTTAGTCTCAAAGCGTTAGTGAGTCAAATTTCAAACATATATTATTTACTTTGTAATTATGATATAGCTTGTTGCATCAGTCTCAATGTAGCAATAAGTTATCAATTTTTTTAACTTGTGTTATTTACCTACTAGGTTATGGTAATACATAAAAATATGTTGTCTCTTTTCTAGGTATTAGCGAGTTATCTGCGTTGTCATATCTAGGTCAATTTCACTTTTTTTGTTAAACTCTATGTGATACAGTGGGAGAACTGACTTGGGTGTTTTGCGTTTGATCGCAATTATTATGGATAGCAAGAGTCGCCACCGACTTTTCTTTTATCCAATAAAGGAAATGGTGAAAAGAACAGGAAAGACCTTTCGAGATATTTTCTTGAGTTCAGGGGGTAGGTTATGAAAAGGGAAGGTGTTAGCACCCTTTCCATCCATAGTTATCTACGGGCTCTTAGTTGCTTGTTATATTTCTTTGAAAAATGCTTTGTTTGAAATGTGATTTTTGGGACTCAATTTTGGTCAAAAAGTAAAAGTTTAACTTTTTACTTCATAGTTGGCTTTTTCCACCAGTTGACCAAATTTTGTCTATCAATCCACTGATCTCAAGAGACGAATTGAAATATGCGATTAGGTCAAAATGACACGCTCGGATCCTTGAGATCATGCTTCCAACCGATAAGTCAAGTATTTGGTCAAAAAATCAAATTTCGATCATTTCCAGTCAAAACCCTAATTTTACCCATTTTGCCCTTTTGATAATTTGAAAGACTTTCTTGGAAAATTGTGATCCAAGACTTGAAACTTGTACAAAATTCAAACCCTAATTTGAGGCATCAGTGTTGAGGAGATTGTTTGACCTAGTCGATACTTGCGCAAACTTGAGTCATTAAAGATCTTTGTAGGAAATATCTTGAGATATAAGAGGGTAAATTTTGGGTTACAACAGCTTCCCCTATTCAATCTTCTTAAGCCTAAAGAGTTAGATTGGCAGATCCGCCATTTGTGACTTGAAGGTGAAAGATGTTTGAACACTAGAGTGCCTAGAAATTTGCACTCGATGATGTGTTGATTGATTGTGTTGGGAATGTGCTTAGAGATTATATTTGGATAAATTATGAAGAGTTGTCGGAGATGGGATTATAGATGCCATCCATAGTGGTTGAGAATCGTCGGAGATGGGATTATAGATGTCATCCAAAGGATTGTTGATGGAGAAATTGGAAGAAGTATCAGAATAAATCTTTGGTCGATTTATACTGAAATAGTAGAGGCTTCAAGGAAGTGTTTTTCATGTAGATAGTCGCCCCGTATTGTTTCTAGAATTGATCTACAATCAATTTATTAGTAAACTCGTCTTGTTTCGAGAGTTTGTGCCATTGGTGATAGAGATAGTCGCCCCATCCTGTTTCGGGAATTGATCTACAATCAATTTATTGGTAAACTCATCATGTTTCTAGAGTTCATGCCATTGGTTATAGAGATAGTCACCCCATCCTGTTTTGGGAATTGACCTTTATCTAACCAAAGATAAAGAAAGATAATTTTTTGGTCCTGTTTCGGGAGTTAATCTTCAATCTGCTTATGTAGATAGTTGTCCTGTCTTGTTTCAGGTATTAATCTGGAACCTACTTTTTGTTGGTCGTAGAGACATTTTCCCTGGCTTGTTTCAGGAATTAGTCTCTGACCTTAGAGAAAGAAAGATAGTTTCACCGTCTTGTTTCGGGAGTTAATCTTCAATCTGCTCATGTAGATAGGTGTCATGTCTTGTTTCAAGTATTAATTTACAATCAGTTGTTCACAGATAGTTGTCCTTTATTGTTTCAGTTATTAATCTGGAACTTGTTGAAAATTGATGATGATATTTGTTTGTTGATCTTTCCTGAAAAGGTAAAGAATTAGTTGTATGCAGTGTCATGATGCATGACATACATTGTGTAATGATGTTCTCAAAATAAATGAGATTGTGCTATATGTATTTTATATGCATGTGCTATAATGTTTGTAAAGTAATGTATGAATGCAATATATGAATTGATTAGTTGTTCGTTGTAGCTTTGTTAAAATGAGGGAAAATAAATCCCTGACTACTGTTGTGGATGAAGAATGTGATTCTTCATTATTTGTTTAGAATGTTTCCACTGGGGATTCCTATTTTGTTGTTTGAGGAGAAATCCGGTGGGGGATGTTGATTTTGCTTGAGGGAAACTCTGTGGAGAGTGTTGATTCCTGCTTGGGGAAAAGAGTTCAGGAGTTTTAGTTATATGTTTCTCTATTAGGGAGTTGTCTCTTGATTGGAGAGAATGGAAGTTAACAACTTGTTGAGGATAAAGTTAACTATTATTTGGTCGGATTCCAGGCTTTGCAGCAACTCACTGGGGATGGTGGCAAACTCTACTCGGGAGGAGGAGTTTTGTTAGTGATTTGAAGAAGTTAAACTATTATCTGGTCGGGTCCAGACTTCATAGTAACTTGCTTTGAAAGAGATAAAGTTGAACTAGTATCTGGTAGGGTCCAGGCTTCGTAGTAACTTTTGGTGACAATAACGACTCCGTTGGAGATTGCAATCACTCTACCAAGGATTAAGGGGTTTCGTCTATTTATTTGTAATCGTCTAAGAAGCAAACTCAAACTGGGGAATTTATATTTTGTTGGGGAAATAAAACCTGTTGAAGAGAATATTTTGACAACCTGTAGGGGAGGTGTTTTCTTTTAGGGAGAAATCCACACGGCTTCCTTTTTTAAGACTAACTCAGCTGGGGATGAAGAATGTGATTCTTCAATATCTGTTGAAAATGAATTGTTGGGAGATGGACTTCTGTGGCTAGAGAAATAAACTCTACCGGAGAAAGAAAACTCTATAAACTGCTTGGGGATTTTTATGAAAACTTGCTGGGGAACCCAAGAAGTTTATGAACCATGTTGTGGAATTCTTCAAGATACTGGGGAGATGATTGCAGACTCTTGCTCTGCAGGGAATGTCAGAACCTCTGCCATCAATAGGTTGTATGTTGAAGATAGGGAATTGACTTCGCATGAGGATGTTTCTATCTCTGTATCTATTGGGGGATGTATCTGCGGTGATTTGGATATGGCTTTTCATGTATTGTCCCTTTTCTTGAAGCCATTAGTAACTGTCTTTCTGTTTTTTATGTGTGTATTTGCAAACGGTGATTATATTCAAATGCATATGTTAAAAATAATCACTGGATGTTTTTGCAAGACAAAACAGAAAAATAAAAACAACTAGTTTATGCACTTTCAAAGAGATAGCTTTTGTATTAATCTGAAGAAGTTCGCCTATAACAGGTGTTTTTGTACAAGGAAGCAGACATCCTAATAAGAGAATGTCATTGTAAGAATGAAAACTATATAAAGTAGTATACAAAGAAAAATAGCTATGCGAAATTACCCCATTGGGTTCCCATTCTGCTATTGCCTTTATATCTTTGAGTGTCTCATCACTTTGCTGCTTGACCGAAGCTGACTAGATTGATTAGTACCATTTGAATTTGACACTTGATATTGAAGTTTGTTTGTGAGGTGATCCAACGGGACATAGTTGTACGCCTTTAATCCCTAACTTTTTCCTGGACCGCCCTTTCGGGTTTTCAGTCCATCGGGATACCCTTTTTGCCCAAGCTGCCTTTTCAGGTTTTTGACTTGCCGGGTGTACAGATTTCTCATATATATATATATATATATATATATATATATATATATATATATATATATATATATATATATATATATATATATATATATATATATATATATATATATATCCCTAACTTTTGCCCGAACCCTTTTGGTTCGCCGAGATGCCCTTATTTTTGCCTAGGCCAGTCAACCTAGCAGATCTCTGTTTATGTGTAGTATTTTTTAACTATGTCCGCGTATATAAGATGCGGAAGGTCGTCACCGTCCATAGTGGTTAATATCATGGCTTCGCCAGAAAATATGTTCTTGATCACAAATGGTCCTTCGTATGTGGGAGTCCATTTGCCCATGGGATCACTGTGTGGCAGGATAATGCACTTGATTACTAGGTCACCAACTTTATAATTCCTGACGTCTGACCTTCTTGTTAAAAGGTTTGATCATACGTTTCTGGTACATCTGACCATGACAAACAGCCGCGAGCCTTTTCTCGTCAATCAGGTTCAATTGGTCAAGTCAATTATGAACCCATTCGTCTTCATTCAAACTTGTATCCTTCATGATTCTCAAGGAAGGGATCTGGACTTCGATGGGTAGGACAACTTCCATATCGTATACCAGAGAGAAAGGAGTTTCCCCTGTTGACGTGTGTACTGAGGTATGATAACCATGAATAGCAAATGGTAACATCTTGTGCCAATCTTTGTATGTCATTGTCATCTTCTGTATGATCTTCTTGATGTTTTTATTAGCAGCCTCTACAACGCCATTCATCTTCGGCCGGTAAGGAGAAGAGTTATGATGTTGAATCTCGAATTAGGTGCAGAGCTCAGTGATCATAGTATTATTGAGATTGGTACCATTATCTGTGATGATTCTTTTTGGAATACCATACCGACAGATAAGGTTATGTCTGATGAACCGGGCCACGGTGTTCTTGGTAACAGAAGCAAATGAGGCTGCTTCGACCCACTTTGTGAAGTAATCAATGGAAACCAGGATGAAGCGGTGCCCATTAGAAATGGTAGGTTTAATCTCTCAGATCATATCAATGCCCCACATTGTGAAAGTCCAGGGAGCAGTCAAGACGTTCAAGGGAACCAGAGGCACATGTACTTTATCAGCATAGATCTAGCACTTGTGACAAGTTCGGTAATGGTGATAACAGTCTGTTTCCATAGTGTACCAGTAGTACCCTGTCCTCATAATCTTCTTAGCCATTGTGTGCCCACTAGAATGGGTGTTGAAGGTACCTTTGTGCATATCTGCCATAATCTTCTCTGCTTCACTTTTTTCTACACACCGAAGTAAAGTAGAATCGTGGTTGCATTTGTAGAGGATTATATTACTGAGGAAAAACATGGCAGAAAACCTTCTTAGGAACTTCTTATCATTGACGGAAGCTCCCTCAGGATATTCTTGGGCTTCGAGGTATCTTTTCACTTCATGGAACCAAGGTTTGTCCACTACTTCTTTAGTATCAACCTCATAACAGTATGTCGGTTCGTCCAATCTCTCAATAGTGATCTGAGGAGCTTCATTATCCCATCTAACTTTAAACATGGATGACATAGTAGCTAGCGCATCCGCTAACTGATTTTCCTCTCGTGGAAAATGCTCAAAGGTGACTTCTTCAAAATGTGGAATTAGTCTCAACACATGCTCTCGGTAAGGGGTGAGATTAGGATGCTTCGTGTCCCATTCTCCTTTGATTTGACTGATCACCAGGGCCGAGTTTCCAAATACACTCAAGAATTTGATTCTCGGGTAGATAGCAGCTTTGAGACCCATAATGCATGCTTCATATTCAGCCATGTTGTAGGTACAGTTGAAACATAGCCTGGCAGTGAAAGGAGTATGACAGCCTTCGGGAGATATTACACAACACCAATTCCATTTCCCAGAGTGTTGGAAGCTCCATCAAAAACCATAGTCCATTGGGATCTTGTTCAGGTCCGTCATACGGTCCAGGTTTTGCACAGTCAGTCATTAACATGATATTCTCATCCGGGAAGTCAAAGTTCAAAGATTGATAATCATGAACATCTTGATGGGCCAAATGATCTGCCAATACACTTCCTTTGATGGCTTTTTGTGTTGTATTTTGAATATCGTATTCAGTTAGAATCAGTTTCCATCTAGATATCCGTCCGGAGAGAGTGGGATTCTCAAAGATGTACTTGATAGGGTCCATCTTAGAAATCAATAAAGTGGTGTGAGTCAGCATATACTGTCTTAGCCAGCGAGCAGCCCATGCTAGAGTGCAGCAAGTTTTCTCGAGTAGTGAATATCTGGTTTCATAGTCGGTAAAATCTTTGCTTAGGTAGTATATTGCATGCTCTTTTCGGCTAGACTCGTCATGCTGCCCCAGTAGACACCCCCATTGAATTCTATAATATTGTTAAGTACATGATCAGAGGTCTTCCTTCAATCGGCGGCATCAAAATTGGAGGTTCTTGAAGATACTCCTTAATTCTGTCAAAGGCAGTCTGGCAATCGTCATTCCACTTTACTACTTGATATTTCTTTAGTAATTTGAAGATTGGCTCACAAGTATCGGTTAGGTGGGAAATGAATCTGGAAATGTAGTTTAGACGTCCTAAGAATCCCCTAACCTCCTTCTTGGTGTGGGGAATTAGCATCTCTTGAATCGATGTAACCTTCACAAGATCTACTTCGATACCTTTTCCTCTGACAACGAAACCTAATAGCTTATCAGATCTTACTCCAAAGGTGCACTTGTTCGGATTCAATCTTAACTTGTACTTCTTCAGTCTTTCAAACAGTTTCTGCAAGTGATCCAAGTGATCTTCTTCAGTCTGAGACCTAGCTATCATATCATCGACATAGACTTCTAATTCGTGATGGATCATATCATGAAACAAAGCTATCATAGCTCGCTGATTGGTTTCCCCAGTGTTCTTCAACCCAAATGGCATAACTTTGTAGCAGAAGGTGTCCCACTGCGTGACGAAAGTTGTTTTCTCCATATCTTCAGGTGCCATTTTAATCTGATTATATCCGGAGAAATCATCCATGAAGGAGAAGATCTTATGTTGTGCAGTGTTGTCAACCAGAACATCAATATGGGGAAGCGGAAAGTCATCCTTGGGGTTCGCCCTATTCAAATCTCTGTAATCCACACACATACACACCTGACCGTCCTTTTTAGGTACTGGTACTACGTTTGCAACCCGTTGTGGATAAGAAGTAACAGCTAAGAATCCAAGATTAAACTGTTTCATAACTTCAGCCTTGATCTTTTCTGACATCTCAGGACACATACAACGAACCATTTGCTTCACTGGAGGACATTCTTCTTTCGTTGGTAGACGATGAACCACAATATCAGTGTCCAGCCCCGACGTGTCTTTGTATGACCAGGAAAAGATCTCAATGTAGTCATGTAACATCTGTATTAACCGCTCTTTGACACTATGCTCCAAATTGGCACCTATCGTGACTTCCTTCTTATCCTCTTCAGTACCCAAGTTTACTGTCTCGACTGGCTCTTCATGAGTCTGTGTTGCTCTTTCCTCCTGTTGTAATAGTCTAGCAAGTTCTCCTGGTACTTCACAATCTTCCTTGCCTTTGTTCTTATCTTGGTAGATCGGATTTTCAAAGTCATAACTGGAAATAGAAGAACCATTATCAATGAGATCCAGAGTGGATGCGGATCTGCAGTTTGATATGTGGGTGTGTGTAGGAGAGCATGGCTATTTTGATAAAGTAAAAGCAGAAAAGAAAGATAAATAGCGCAAAAGTTGTATGCAAAACATCCAATGATTTATTTATTACATATGAAAGTGAAATGATAACCCTCACAAATAAACCATTATTCCTCGAGTAAGACACATGGCTTTAGAGTTTAAATTGTTCAAATATTACATAACCCAAAAACAAAAAGACAATTACTCCTGGATGAAAGTAATGAGAACAAAGTCTCTAGCTGTCCAATTGTTGAGTACATCATCGGTAGCAGAGAAGATCCAATTGTCCAGATCACAATCACTGTCAGCGTCTTCTACAACATTGACTCCATGGTTGCTGATACATAGTGGTGGTCTTCCGGCGCGAGCACGACGAACGACTTTTTGAGATCCTGAAGTGAAACCCAAACCAGATTTGTCAGACTTATAGGGGATGTCAGGTAGTCGGCCCCAAATAGTGCACCCACCTTCTTCGATTACAGCCCTATAATCTTTTAGGGAAGCCATCTTCAGTGGAGGTCTAGTAATCTCTGGAACAACAGTGGTAGCTTTGGTAACAATAATTGTCTGAGGAACTTCTTTAAAATTCTGGCAGGGGGTCTTGATGAACTCGCCGTCCATCTCGACATATCGAAAATAGTTCAGATGGCTCACCATATACTCTTCTTCGCCATGGACTGTAACAATCTTTTCATTAACTAGATATTTTAACATCTGATGCAAGATGGAAGTGACAGCGTTGGCCCCATGAATGCAAGGGCTTCCCAACAAACAAGAGTAAGACGGGAGAATGTCCATCACATAGAAAGTGGAGCCAAAAGTTTGGGAACCAAATTTAAAAGGAATTTCCACCTCCCTGTGTACCATTCTCTTGGAACCATCAAAATTTCTCACCACAATATTACTGGGCTTCAGAGTCAGTCCTTCACAGTCCAACCTGTCTAGAGCACCCTTGGGTAGAACATTTAGCGACGAACCCGTATCAACTAGAACATGAGCCAGGTTAGTTCCCCTGCATTCAATAGAGACATGCAAGGCATCATTATGCTTTCTTCCTTTAGACGTTAAATCAGCACCGGAGAAACCAAGTCCATTGTCAGCAGTCCGACTAGCAACACAGTTCTCGAGTTGGTCGGAAGAAGTCTCTTGCGGCACATGAGCCGACTTTAGGAACTTCACCAAAGCCTTAGCATGGGCTTCGGAGCATAATAACAAGGCAAGCATTGAAATTTTTGAGGTTGTCTTCCCCAATTGTTCCACAATATTATAGTCACTCTTTCGTATGATTTTCAAAATTTCCTCCATTTCTCGTTTGGAGGCTTCAGGAATGGCTTCTTTAGGTGCCTCCATACGGACAGGCTCAACCAATACTTCTTTTCCCCGAGCCTTACCTGACTCAGTAGCAAGATTAACAACAGGAGCAATAGGCTTTGGAGATATTTCAGGAGAGAAAACCCTTCCGCTTATGGTAATTTTATTTGTCTCAACAATGTTGTCAATGTTATGATCAGTATCTTTAGTAACTTCATTCTTAATGACCAGGAGGTCCTGCTTGACGCCATGGTAGTAGACATCAGCTCCATAATTCTAAGGAACAACCTTGTTGGAGGAATATGGCATTAGCCCTGGAAAGGTGATAATTAAAGGAGCAACCTTATGAGTGGATGTAATCCTGACAGGTCTTTTGGAGGAGACCCTGGGAGGATTGTCGGAAATGGTAATAATTGATATATCTTCACACAGACTTCTCGTAGAGGGAGTCTTCTCAAATAGAATTTCCTTGTTGTCCATTAGGCATTGGACACCTATCTTCAACAACAAGCAACCATTAGGTAGAGACGTAAACAAGTGACAACCTTCACCATATCCCATAAATAAACCGGCTCGTAAGAGATTCTTCTTAACAATCGGAAGAGGAGTAGCTAGTTCATCAACAGAAGAAACAAATAGGTCGTCATCAACAGCATTAACACCCTGACCATTCTTGGGCATTGGTACAGTTATCACATTAGGGGTCTCAGGAGGGTCAAATTCAATCTCCTTTGCCTCAATAAGATCTTGAACTTTATTCTTCAGAGCCCAACAATCATTTGTATCATGCCCTAGACTGTTGGACTGGTAGGCACACCGAGCATTTGGATTATAACGGTGAGATGTAGTGTTTGGATTTGGAGGAGGCTCCTTCAGAGTGACCAGATTAGACTTCAACAAGTATGGCAAAACCTGAGATAAGGACATGTTAAGTCGGGTGAACTGTTGTTGTACCCCAAAATTTTCCCTCTCATATTTTCCAAGATTTTCCTCTTGCATAGGTGGTTACAAACCTTTGCCTAAAGACAAGGAAATTTTTCAAATGATGTTTCTAAGTTTCCTTCAATTGGCCTGTTTCTAAGTTTCCTTCGATTGGCCTGTTTCTAAGTTTCCTTCGATTGGCCTGTTAACGAGGCTCTTCGATTGGCACCTACTAAGTGCCTTTCAATTGACATCTCCAAAGTGCCTTTCAATTGACATCTCCAAAATGCTCTTCGACTGACATCTGCACAACGTCCTTCGATTGTCATATACATGGCGTCCTTCGATTTCCATATACATAGCGTCCTTCGATTGACATCTGCAAAAGGCCATTCGATTGGCCTTATGACAAGCCTTTTGATGGGCATTGTGTCAAAGCCTTTCGATTGGCGTAGCAAAGGACTCTTCGTTTGACATTCCAATAAAAGCCCTTCGATTGGTATTTGGAAAGGGGCCCTTCGAAGAAATCCCTCCAGGCCATTCGAAAGAGGCCATCAAGAGGGCAATTGGAAAATATGTCCATGCCAGATTCTTACCTTGTTTGGTCACAATTCCACAAGAGCTGATTCGACCAGGGAACTCTCTTTAAAAGGACAGGAAATTGAAGCAAAGGGTGATCCAATTGAAGGAGTCTTAGTATTGAAGTTGGCACAGTTCTACTTAGAACCATCAAGGAGAACAAGGTTCTAATAAGGAAAGTCCTGATTAGTTTGAATTGAAGTTTAAGGCTGGCAAGGAAGGCATTCGAAGGAATGAAGATGGGATTTGTTCCAAAACAAGCCAGAAAGACCATAATCGAAATAAGATTTTCCCATCAAAGGAAGAGTAAAACAGGCTGGAAAATCAAAGAAAAACACATTGGAATAAAACACAAAGATTTGGCCATTTTAGAAACAAAAGATACAAGACAAATCAAATCTTTTTTCACTCAATCTTCAAGATTCAGTTCAATTTTGTTAACCTAATTCATTCTACTATATATACATAACGAACCCTGATCAAAAAAGGAGGAATTGGCCGTGTAGAACATCCAGAAGACTGCTCAGAATTTTGAAAAAAAGTGTTGATCGAGTTTTGCTCTAGAGGGAGAGTCAAGGAGCTTCAAAGACTACAATCCATTCTCATGCGTATTTGGAAGCTATCTGGACCACTCTCATGCATCAACACATCCAGAAACAGTTTACACAGGTATCACGGTTTACTTTTTTTCTTGAAATCAGTTTAGACTATACATGCATGATAAATGAATTCTAAATATATATTCATGTTTGTATAATCGTTTAGAACATGTCTGCATAATTAATTGTGTGTTTTGATATGTATTTGACTGAATGCCATTGTTAGGGTTTCAAGGTCTTTTTTAGGGTCTTTCATTTCAGGCAAAATCAGGGCAAAAGATGAGCACCATTGTACTCACGAGATCAAACCCATTTGATCTGTGTTCTTGGATTAAATTTTCATTGCGTGATTATGATTTTTGAGATATGCAGGTTTATAGTTACAGTGCTTGTCCATAGGTGAAACCTCTTGCCTAAAACGACAGTCCCAACGAGGAAGACGATGGCGTGTCCAAACCTGAGTGACCCATTTGAATTTTGCGTGTTTTATTTATTACACTGACTTTTCATCACATATAATATATGTTGTTTGTTTATATTAACGATTGAACTATTGGCTCGGTGGCAAAGGGAAAGGTTTTCAAAGTGCGTGTGTGTAGGAGATCAGGGGTTCGATCCCTGCCTCCTACATGTTATTTTTCTTAACAATTCCTTGCATATCCCATGCCATTCTTCCAAGCACACACACCATAGGCCTACAGATCCTCATCCTTGGATCAATCAGCGTCTGGATCCAATGCCTCCAATGAAGCTCCCCAAGGTGGACACTCCTGGCACAGTCACACTGGATCCCACGTTGTTATGGGCCAACTGGATTTGGCTTTGAATAGAAGTTCAACATGCACTCTCCAACTTGGGTTTACACCCCTCAGGCTTACTCTATTTTCCCTTTTAATTTTGTTTTATTTAAATTAGTTTATTTATTTTGTTTAAATCAATTTTTTCCATAAAATCATAAAATCAACATCATAAAAAAATAGGATTTAGTTTTTTTCAATAAATTAATTTTTTGTAAATTAATTAATTTCATCAACTTTAATTTGTTTCATTAATTAAAATTAATCAGAAAAAAACTAGGTTAAACTTCAAATCTTTTTTCAAAAAAAATCCCAAAGATATTTTCAATGATCAAATTAGGGTTTTTTAGGGTTTCAAACTTATTTCAATTTTTTATTCTCACGCGCAATTTATTTTTGCCGTACGATTAATTTTTACTATTTATGTAAATGCGCCCGGTTTGTAATAGCTTAATTAGGGTTTTATTTCCGCATTTTATTTTCAGTCAATTCCTTATGTATCTACACCAAAGCCTTGTAATAGCTTAGGGCCTCTATTTGTTGCTTTTATATTTTATATGCCTGTATATAATTTGCTAGCAACCTAGGCATGTATGAGTAATTAATCAATAAATCACTAAATTCAAGATAAATATATCTGAAAAAGCACACTTTTGCACACTTGCACCCCTAGGTTATTACCTCACTTGGTTGCCTTCGAAAACAATGGTCATGTCCCTCGAACGTAGGGATACTCTTAGCAAAGACCCTCAGTTTAAAGTCTTCATAAAGATCATAGTCCCTAAATGTCCCTCGAGTTGCCTACGAGAAATGATCTTATGATGATAGTCCCTTCGAAATGCTAAGGTATCCTTACATGTTGCCTTTAATGACCATTAAGTCCCTTTTGATAGTCCCTCAACATCCAACGACTAGGGTTACCTACTCATTAATAGTAGGATAACACGGTCTAAAGGATAGGAGGAAAAGAACAGTCTTTTTTCGAGTAGGTAGATAACTATTAGGTACTTCCTCAAACAAATTTTCGCACCACACTTTTCAAACACTTTTCAAACAAAGTTTTTCAAAAACACTTTATCACACTCTTTAGGACTGATACAAGAGTTACCATAAAGTGAATCGCCGCATTAAGGCACTTTTCAAAACTTTTCAAAATACACAAACACAAGCAATTTTAGAAAATGAGCAAGTACCTAAGAGCCCATGGAAAACCATGGACGGAAAGGGTGCTAACACCTTCCCTTTCCATAATCTACCCCCTTACTCAGAAATTTCGAAAAAAGGTCTTTTTCTATTCTTTTCACCCTTTCATTTTTGGATAAAAGAAAAGTCGGTGGCGGCTCTTGCTTACTGCGATATTTGTGAACAAAAAAACGCAAACCAGTATAAACAGTCGATTCTACCACTGTATCACAACTGTCTTCTATTCGCATCCTGCCCGCGCTGATTGTTTTGTCGTTGAGTTGATACAGGGTTAGAGATCATTACAGCTCCTACCGTTGGACGGCATTCAGCTTTGCTTTGATTCCTCTGATCGTAGGTAGCACTTACTTCTTTCTTCCCATAGAATGGTTTCTTTACTGTACTTGAAGACACATCTCCCTAAATCTTACCACTCTTGATACTAGCTTCTATTCTTCCACCTGTCAATATCAGCTCGGTGAACCCAGCTGAAGAGCTTCCGATCAGATGTTTGAAGAATGGTCCTAACAAAGTACCCAAGAACATATCTACCAGCTCTCTATCAGACAGAGGAGGCTAGACTCTTCCTACAAGATCTCTCCATTTCTGGGCATAATCTTTGAATCCCTCACTGGAACCCATATACATGCTTTGAAGTTGTGTACAGGTTGGAGCAAGGTCAGCATTGTATTGGTACTGCCTGTAGAAAGCAGCAGCTAGATCCTCCCAGTTGCGGATATCAGTTCCCTCCAGCTGATAGAACCATTCCAATTGAGTCCCCAATAAAGTTTTCCTAGAAGAAATGCACCCACAAATTCCTATTAGCGGTGTGAGGTTGGATCTTCCTGACATAAGACCTTAGATGCAGCTTAGGACATGAGACTCCGTCATATTTAGCAAATGTGGGAATCTCAAACTTTGGTGGAATGACCACTCTAGAAACCAATCCTAATTCTTCAAAATCCAGACCAGGTGCTCTCTGAATTTCCATGGCATTGAGATGATCCTCCAGCTATTTATATTTGTCATCAGCGGGAGGATATTATTCTTCAGCGTATTCAGCCTCTTCTTCATCAGACCTCAAATTGTGGTCCCCTTATTTTGTCTTCTCTTCCTGATTGTCCCCCTCATTTGACGGAGTTGTGTATTCTAGAGCTCGCTTTGCTGGTTCCCTGAATCTCCTTCCCATATTCAGGACACCCACTGGTTTCTTTGTCTTTTTCTTCTTGTCTTTGATCATGAGAGCCTTCGGGTCCTCTTGTCCTTTAGCCAGGGCCTAGAACATCTATTGGAATTGAGCATTCTGTGATTGAAGATCCTTCATTGTTTGTTTGATATCCATCTGTTGTACCCCAAAATTTGTCCTCCCATATTCTTCAAGATTTGTCAAGATCAATCTTCAAATGGTTCAAGGGATTGCACAGTCAAACATCCTCCTAAGCCAGTCAAAATTAGGGTTTTGGTTCTTGCAAAGAATTTGAGATTTTAAAGGGCTCAATCAAGTCTCATGTGCCCATATACATTGTCAAGCATCTACATGTCAAGTTTCAAGACTCACAGCATCAAGTTGCACAGTCAAAAGCCATATTTGCTTCACAATCAACTGTAGGGGTAAAATGGTCATTTGGCAGTCAAAAGTCAAAAAATTTGGTCAACATCTTATTTTGAGCACACAATCATCATTTGATCAATTCTTGATCATGATTCCTCAAGAATGGCTCAAAAATCATCAAGATGCAAAAGTTTCCATTTTTGGACAGCTGAAAAGTCAACTGTAACTTGACCAAGGCATAACTTTTTCATGGTTCATCAGAAAAATCCCATCCAATGCTCATTTTGAAGGGGATGAAATTTCCTACAACTCATCTTCACATTCCAAGTCCAAGAAATGCTCCCACAAAAAGTTATCAATTTCTACATTATAGGTCAATTTCAAAAGTCAACAAAAAGGCATTTTAAGTCAAAGACCATAACTTGAGATTGGTAAATCCAAATGACATGGGACCAAAGGCATTGGTTAGAGGACTTCAAGACCTTTACAAAATGTCCAATAACATGTTCATATGAACAAAATTGAGCAAGATATGCATTGGAGAAGTTGGGAAATTTTTGTGAAATGGCAAAAGTCAACTGTCCTTAAAACTTCAATTTTTGACAAAAGGGCCCACTTTCTTCCACTTGATTCAGCCTTGTCATTCCATACACGTGTCCCATGATTAATTTCAAGATAAAACATTTATTTTTCCATTTTATTTAATTTTTATTGATTTAATTCATTTTAAATCCATAAAAATTCAAATAAAATCTAAAAATTAATGGAAGGGCATCTTTTTGATTTGGACAACTTTCATATACCACATGCCAGCTACCAAATTCGTGCTAGGGCTATTTTGTGCATGAAATCTTGGTTTTGCTTCAAATATGAAAAGGTCCTTTAATGGTGGTCAACAAGAATCCCAAACTTAATTAGACCAAGATACAAGCTCAGCTGCTGACCTAATTTCATTCATACCTACATAAGCAAGCGTGACAAACCTAATTCACAACAAAAGCCTTGCAAAAATGGCCAGAGCAAAACTCAAAAATTGTCAAAAAAGTGTGAGATCAAAAAGAGTGTTGCAAGCATTTTCAGATCAAAAGGAGAACGTGACATCCTTCCTTGCCATCCCCTGAAGCCAAAGCGACCACAAACGCATCCTAAGACTCACCATACAGCGCTGTAAGTTTTCAGAAACAGACCTCTGAACATGGAATCGTGTTTCTCCATTCTTGCACCTTTTCTTGAAAATGTTAGCATATTCATACTCCTTGCTTGATTTCCAATGTAACTGCTATATTCAATTTCATTTTTAGGCTTCATATGATGATACCCGTACCTAGGGTTTGGTTGTGTAGTTTTTAGGCATTTTGTTTTCAGGTGAAATCAGGAGAAATAATAAGCGTGGATGAACTCATGAGACCTAGACGAGACCAACCATGGTCTTGGAATTAATTTTTGAGGCCTAGGGATGATTTTGAGAAAAGCCTGTGAAATCTCCTGCGGATAGAAATCCGCAGGTAAAAAACCAGTAACAAACAAAGAAGACGCTGACGCGTCTCCCTCTTATTTGTCCATTTCAAAAATTGTGCGTTTTATATTTTTTTTCAGGCATATGTTGTTGTTTTCCAATTTAATAATTACGTGTTACCTTAATGACAAATGAAACGTGCAGCTCAGTTGGTCAAAGCCTTGGAGTGTGAACATTGGGACCTGGGTTCGAATCCCAGGTCCCACCAAAATTCCATATCATTTTTCCTTACATGCTTGTGTGCAGGTTTCCAAAGAGCGTCCTATCATGCACCTCACAAATCAGTGCGCCAGGTGTCCTTACGCCTCAATCCAAAGGCCAAAAGATGAGTGACCATCATGATCTTCAGTCCACGCACACGCAGCCAATCTCCAAAAGTCAAATAAACTGAATTGTTCATGGGCCTGGAATCTGCTTGCTCACCTCCATTCTGGGCCCAGAACCCCCCTTTTGGTTCATTCTTTTTTTTTCTTCTTATTTTATATTTTTTTATTTTGTTTGTTTATTAATTATTTTTCTAATTATCATTTTTATTAATTTCACTTTAGTTTAATTATTTTGTAAATAAACACTAATTTAAATTAATCTAGTTCAATTAGGTTTAATTTTAATTTTCTTTTATAATAAATAAAAATGAATTAGACTTAGGTTTTTTTTTTACACTTTTAATTTCCTTTTTATTTTATTTCATTAAAAACATAAAAAACAAAAAAACATTTTTCTTTTAATAAATTAATTAATTAGTAATTAGGCTTAATTTCATTAATTGCAAAAAAGGACAAATCTCATTTTTTCTCAAAAAAAAGGGTCAAAACCCTAAGGACGTCCCGATTCAATCTTTCGCGCGCATATTATTTTTAATTCGTTATTTTGATTATTTATGTATCTGCTCAGAAATGTAATAGTTAATTAGAACTTTATCGCTTTCTTTTAATTTCTCGCACTTATTTTCCAAACGGGTTTTTGTTTTTGGCGATGTATAGACCCGCGCCTTGTAATAGCGTATATTCATATTTCCGCAATTTATTTTCCGCACTCTTAACTGTTAAAAATGCATGAAAGACTTGTATGAAAAATAAAACCAATCTGTAGCTCACAAATGCATGTTCAAAGATAAACATAAACTGAAACAACACACATGCACATGCCACTCTTAGGGTACGCCTCACTGGTTGCCTCGAGGTGGTCATCAAGTATAGGGTGTCTTAGAGGTCGCCCTCCTGTCTAAAGATCTCGTTGCCTCGAAACGGTTTCCTCGGATAAAAAAGGATCTAGGACATTAGGGTTACCACTAAGGCGTCCTACCATTGCTTTGGTGACCACATTGTCCCCATAATCGAATTGACCCGAATAAACTCCAACGATGGTGCTACCTACCTCTCAATGGTGGGATAGCACTACCTAAAGGACTCTTACACAGCCTAATTCTTTAGAGTAGGTAGATTCTCCTGGGTACTTGCTCTTTCAAACAAAACAAAAACATCTTTTCACACTGACACTTTTAAAAAGCTTTCAAACAAATTTTTCCTACACTCTTGAGGACAGATACAAGAGTTACCTAGAAATTTTTCAAACGAAACTTTTTCAAAACCCACATACACTTGAAAAGCAAAAAAAATTTTAAAACATAAGAGCAAGTACCTAAGAGCCCGTGGATAACCACGGATAGAAAGGGTGCTAACACCTTCCCTTTCTATAAATCTACCTCCCGAACCGAGAGACATCTCGAATAAGGAATTTTGTTGTGCTTTTGTCCTTTCCATGTTGGAGAACATAAAAGACGGTGGCGACTCTTGCTTACCGCGACATTTCGCGAACCAGCATTAAAAATAGTCAGTTCTATTTCCACCGATAACAGAACTGGCGACTCTGCTGGGGACAGAAATAAGTGAGGTGTACCTTAGGATTAGACCACTCTTATGTTTTCAATTGCTTGTTTTGTTTGCTTTAAAATTGTGGGCCTGTCTTGGAGTTTCATAGATCCTAACCCGGATCTGGGGGATACCTTTTAGAAAGTAGCAACAAACTGTGAGGGAACTGTGCGGGGTATACCGACACGGTTGAAGCAGTTTGCTACGTTGATGTGGCACTTTGGTGAGTACCGGTAACCCTTGAGTCAAGTCAAGGAGAGTACGGGGCCGCCGCGTGGTGTCGTGAAGCATCAACTGACCTTAGGAACCTTACTTGACCATCCTGGCCTCTTTAGGGGTAGTGAGATGACCGACTTTGGTGCAGTCCGAAGTTGGTAGATACTCGATACTACACTCATTGAGGGTTGTTTTCTTGGAATATTTTGATCGCCAGTTCAGTGGCTAAATCAAAACAATGAACATAGAAAACAACCCAATGATATTGAGCTCCTTAGAACCCGGTTACTTTTGATAGGACAGGTTTTGAGCCCACCAACTTCAAGAGGGTAGTACCTAGACCCCATGCTGGCCTAAACTCTAAGGGTTGTCTGGTGTGACTTGTGTGCCTTATCATGTTTGCCTTTTGTGAATACTTGTGGTGTGCTTTTATCATAACATCATGGAGCATCATATGCATTTACTAACCACTTCAAGGGTTCGAGTCTTCATCTTTGTTCTTGTTTTGTAGGACATGGAAAATATCCGCAGAAAGACAATTCAGGTCAACCTTGTAAGGATCCCTCCTCAGCTTAAGGAGCTTGCATCCAGAATTCCCGAGAACTCTTCCTTCAGTGAAAGGCATGGTAGACTCATCAGCTTGGTCAATACCAACATTGAAGAGGATATGGTGAAAGTGTTGTTCCAGTTCTTTGACCCTCTGCACCACTGTTTTACTTTCCTGGATTATCAATTGGTGCCTACTTTGGAAGAGTTTTCTCAACTTCTGAAGATTCCTATCCTTAGTCAGCTACCCTACAACGGTACAGAAAAGAAGCCAAAACTTGAAGAGGTTGCTAAAGCATTACGTCTACAACCATCTGATATCAAGGGGCATTGGGAAACAAGAAGTGGTATCAAAGGATTCTTGGCCAAGTTCCTGTTTGAGAAGGCCCAAGAATGTTGGAATTCCCTTGACCTGCAGGCCTTTGAAGAAGTTGTGGCACTCCTTGTCTATGGGTTGGTGTTGTTCCCGAATCCAGATCAGCTTATAGATATCAATGCTGTCAAGATCTTCATGTCCAGGAATCCCATACCTACGTTGCTTGGGGACATCCTCCACTCATGTTACACTCGAACCATGAGAAAAAGAGGTGTTCTCATGTGCTGCACTCCTCTCCTGGCAAGGTGGTTTATTTCGCACCTTCCACAATCAGTTTTAAAGAACGGGCGGGGTTTGAGATGGTCACAACGATTAATGACTCTTACATATGCTGATATACATTGGTGTTCTCGGTCCAGAGAAAATGTCACTATTATTGATCATTGTGGAGAGTTTCCTAATGTCCCTCTACTTGGAATTAGAGGGGGCATTACTTACAACCCATGTCTGGCTTTGAGACAGTTTGGATATGCTCAGAGGGATGGCCCTCACGACATGTTGATTCCTGACATTGTTTTTGACTTCGACAACGATGCACAAGGACTTCGCCAGAGATTCATCAGAGCTTGGAGGATGCCCAACAGGGTAGATAGTAAGACACTGGGGCAAAAGAACTCCATTCCCCTTGAGCCTTATCTCAAGTGGGTACGAGCCCACTCCCAGAAGTTGGTGATGCCATATCCTCATGTTCTTCCCATAATCAAAGAGCCAGTTTTGGAAGGAGAGGTGCCCTATACCATTCAACATCCTGACATGCCAACATCTTGGGAAGAAATGCAAAAGAGCTGGATCCAACTCAAGGAAGAACGGAATTCTCTTGAAACCAGTCTACATGCCAGTGAGAAGAAGGTCTTAGAGCTCACCCGTCTACTTCACGGGGAAAAGACTCTCAACACCTACATCGCTCCAAAGAGGATGCGCAGTGTCTTTTGGGATTAATTATTTTGTAATGTTTTGCCCATGAGGCCCTGATGTACTGAACAAGTTATTTCTTAATACAATATGTGTTCCTTTTTGTCTACAACGAATGTGAACTTTCGAACCCTTGAATGCATTGCATAAATAACATATCATGCATCATGTGCATAACAGGTACCCTTTTTCTACAGATTGCTTAATCTTCTTCGTTGTTTATTTCAGCACTCAATCATCATGAATCCTGAACCTACTACCGAACAAGCTATCAAGGCCCTCCAGGCCCAGAACGCCCAGTTTCAAGAGTTGGTCATGAGCTTAGCCCAGGGACAACAGGAGTTGAAGGCTTTGCTCCTGAAGAAGAAGAAGAAGAAGAAGAAGAAGAAGAAGAGGACTGTGTTGTTCAACACTGGACGCGGACTCGGGAATACACTGCAGAATGAAGGACTGTGTTGGGGAAGGCAGTCCCCAAGGGAGAGAGGTTCCTAGTCCCGTGGTCTCCGACAACGAGACAGATTTCAATGATGAACAGTACCCTCCTGCTGAGGACAGGTACAAACAGCTGGAGGACCGATTAAATGCTATGGAGATTCAACGTGTGCCCGGGTTGGACTTTGGAGACCTAGGCTTATCTTCTGGGGTGGTGATCCCACACAAGTTCAAGGCATCTGCCTTTGTGAAGTACGACGGGGCTTCCTGTCCTAAGCTGCACCTCCGTTCTTATGTAAGGAAGATCCAGCCTTACACTGCAGACAAGAACTTATGGATCCATTTCTTCCAGGAGAGTCTTTCAGGGACTCGGCTCGAATGGTTCTATCAGCTGGATGGAACCAATATTCGTAACTGGGAGGACTTGGCTACTGCTTTTTATAAGCAGTATCAGTACAATTCCGACCTCGCTCCTACGCGTACCCAGCTCCAGGGTATGTCACTAGGAACGGGTGAAGGTTTTAAGGAGTACACGCAGAAGTGGAGAGACCTGGCTGGAAGGGTGCAGCCACCTTTGACGGACCGTGAGCTTGTCGACATGTTCTTGGGAACCCTGTCCGGCCCATTCTTCAATCACCTGATTGGTAATTCTTCTGCTGGGTTTATGGACCTGATCCTGACTGGTGAGAGGATCGAAGCTGGTATCAAGTCGGGGAAGATACAGAAAGGTGCCTCCTCGAGTACTGAAAAGAAGCCCTTCAAGAAGGAAGCTAGTGTTGTTTATGGTCCCAGAAGACAAAACAAACCTGAACGCCGCCAAGCTGTCAACGCGGTGATAATTTCAAAGCCTGCTGCTGCTCCTCAGCAATACAACCAGCCAAGAGGTGAGAGGCCCAAAAGGCAGTACACTCGGCTCAGTATGACCGTCTCTCAGATATTGCCGCAACTACTGTCAACCAATCTGGTAACTGTCAAGGAAGCTCCGAAGGTAGTGAACACCACATCTCCGAAGTATAATCCTAATGCCCGCTGTGCTTATCACTCTGACAGCTCGGGGCATACTACGGATGATTGTTGGGCTCTGAGGAATAAGGTTCAGGACCTTATTGATGCTAAAGAAATACAGTTTGAGGCGCCCGAAAGGCCCAATGTTGTGACTGCTCCCATGCCCCAGCATGGAGTGAATGCTGTGGAAGAAGACCGGTATGTAGCCTCTGTGGATGAGATTGTTACTCCGTTATTGACCGTCAAAAGGAACCTGTTGCTAGCCGGTTTATTTCCGGGATGTAGTAAAGGTTGCCATCTATGTGTTGTTTCCCCTGCTGGATGTCCTTTGTTGAAGTCAGGCGTCCAAAACCTGATGGATAACAAAGAGATCTTATTCGAGAAGATTGTTGTTCCTGTTATCCCTGCTGAAGAAGTTTCTATTGTCACTATTTTCAATAACCCTCCTAAGGCTCCTTCAAAGAAGCCTGTCAAAATCATGTCTGTTCAGAAGATTGCTCCTATCATCATCACTGTTCCGGGGCCCATCCCCTATAAGTCTGACAAAGTTGTCCCTTGGCACTATGGGGCAGATGTTTATGTGCTGGGAGTTAAACAAGAGCTCGACACTAGTACTGGCGTCAGTAATATCACCGGGCCTACCAAAGTCACCCGCAGTGGTAGGCTCTTCTCACCTGATATTGCGCCTCCAGCTATCCAGAGACCTCTTATCATCAAATCTGCAAGTGTGCCTGCTTCCCCCCCTGACCAAGTTCCTATTTCTACCCCTGCTGCCGAGTCATCTGACGCTCGGGGCAAAGGGATTGCTACTGATGTGCCTGCCCAGATGGAGGCACCAAAGACCGTCAAAGTTGAAGCTTTCAAGCAAGAGATGGAAGAGATTCTTAAAATTATCAAGAAGAGTGATTTCAATGTGGTTGAGCAGCTAGGGCACACCCCCTCTAAGATCTCTATGCTATCACTGTTGCTGTGTTCAGAGGCCCATGCCAAGGCCCTGATTTCCTTCCTGAAGACGGCCCATGTGCCACAAGAAACGTCTGCCGATCAGTTTACCGATTGTGTGGCCAACTTGACTGCTGATAATGGGTTGGGTTTCTCTGATGCTGATCTAACTGCCAAGGGAAAGAACCATAACGATGCCCTGCATGTATCCATTGAATGCAGGAGCACTACTCTTGCCACGTGCTGGTTGACACTGGTTCCTCGTTGAATGTATTACCCAAGAAGGCCCTAGACAGGTTGGATTGTGAGGGTTTAGAGCTCAAGCCTAGTAACATTGTTGTCCGAGCCTTTGACGGGTCGAAGAGGATGGTACATGGTGAAGTTGACATTCCAATCAGGGTTGGTTCTCAAGTTTTTGATTCTACTTTCTATGTGATGGACATCCGACCATCCTATTCTTGTTTGTTGGGTCGTCCATGGATCCACAAGGCTAGAGCTGTGACCTCCATATTACATCAGAAGCTTAAGTACCCGGTCAGAGGGAAGATCGTAACAGTTCAAGGGTAAGAAGAATACATGGTCAGCCACCTTAACTCGTTCCGGTACGTAGAGATGGATGGGGAATTCATTGAGACTCCCTTTCAACACTTTGAAGAGGTGCCTCAGACGCTGGTGTTAGCAGAGACTATGACTGAAGAAGACTCTCCTTTGAAGATGGCTTCCTTAAAGGATGCCTGGGATGTGATTGAGAAGGGTGAGTGTGCAAACTGGGGCCGACTTCCTGATTTCACTCCAAAGACTGACAAATTTGGCTTGGGTTTCACTGCAGAAGCTCAGAGGGTTGTTCGCAAGGCAAGGATTGGAAGACCTCTTGTGTTCATCACCAACCCGGGAGTAAATGCTATTGAAGACGATGTAGAGGAATCCAAATTCGACAGCTGGATCTACCCGACGACCAACGGTGGACCAAGCAACTGGACGGCGAAAGACTTCATACCTATTACTTTTGTCACTCAGTAATGAACTCCTTTGTTTTAGATTTGTAACGAACAATAATTTGAAACTTTATGGCCCGGTGTCTTACCCGGGGCGTCGTGGTTTCATATGTGAGGGCTTTTGTGTGTCACTTTCATATATCATGAATAAAAGCATTGGACGTTTTTCACATTTCAAATCTTGCGCTCCCTTTCTTTTCTTTATTATATATATTGCAAAACAGCTATATTTACACACACTCACCTATACAGGTTCCAATCCACTCTAGATCTCACTGGTAACGACTCTGCTACTGCCAGTTATGACTTCGAAAATCCGATCAACTTAGCCGAAGACGAAGGTGAAGATGATTGCGAAGTGCCTGGTGAGCTTGCAAGACTACTACTCCAGGAAGAGAGGGCCATTCAGCCGCATGAAGAGCCAATGGAAACGGTAAATCTGGGTACTGAAACAGACATAAAGGAAGTCAAGATTGGTGCCAATCTAGAGCTCAGTGTGAAACAACGGTTGATTCAGATGTTGCATGATTATATGGAAATCTTTGCCTGGTCTTACGAAGACATGCCTGGGTTGGATACCGACATTGTGGTTCATCATCTGCCTACCAAGGAAGAATGCCCTCCGGTAAAACAGAAGGTTCGCCGTATGCGTCCAGAGATGTCCGAGAAAATCAAAGCTGAGGTTATGAAACAATTTGATGCCGGGTTTCTAGCAGTGACTTCTTACCCTCAGTGGGTTGCTAACGTGGTTCCAGTGCCGAAGAAAGATGGTAAGGTCAGAATGTGTGTTGATTACAGGGATTTGAATAGGGAAAGCCCCAAGGATGATTTCCCTCTGCCTCATATCGATGTTCTGGTTGACAACACAGCCCAGCATAAAGTATTCTCCTTCATGGACGGCTTCTCCGGTTATAATTAAATCAATATGGCTCCTGAAGACATGGAGAAGACAACTTTTGTTACTCAGTGGGGCACCTTTTGCTACAAGGTCATGCCGTTTGGATTGAAAAATGTTGGGGCAACCTACCAACGGGCCATGGTTGCTTTATTTCATGACATGATCCACCATGAGATTGAAGTATATGTCGATGATATGATTGCAAGGTCCCAAACTGAGGAGGAACACCTTGACCATCTACAGAAGCTGTTTGACCGTCTGAAGTTGTACAAGCTGAGGTTGAACCCAAACAAGTGCACCTTTGGGGTGAGATCTGGAAAATTGCTAGGCTTCGTCGTAAGCGACAAAGGTATTCAAGTGGACCCTGCCAAGGTGAAAGCCATACAAGAGATGCCAGCTCCCAAGACAGAGAAAGAATTCAGAGGCTTTCTAGGACGGCTGAACTATATTGCCCGATTCATCTCACATCTAACTGCTACCTGTGAACCAATCTTCAAGCTGCTGAAGAAAGATCAAGTAGTACGTTGGGACGATGAATGTCAGGCCGCTTTCGACAGAATCAAAGAGTATCTCCAAGAACCACCCATCCTTATGCCACCAGTTGAAGGGAGACCTCTAATCTTATACTTGACAGTACTGGACAACTCAATGGGGTGTGTGCTGGGGCAGCATGACGAGTCTGGACGAAAAGAGTATGCTATTTATTACCTTAGCAAAAAGTTTACCGACTGTGAGACCTGATACTCACTGCTCGAGAAAACTTGTTGCGCTTTGGTATGGGCTGCTCGCCGGCTGAGACTGTATATGTTGACTCACACTACTCTATTGATTTCAAAAATGGATCCAATAAAGTACATATTCGAAAAGCCTGCCTTGTCCGGAAGAATAGCAAGATGGCAGATGATCTTGACAGAATATGACATCCAATACACGACTCAAAAAGCAATCAAGGGAAGTGTATTGGCAGACCATTTGGCACACCAAGCAGTGGATGACTATCAATCTATGAACTTTGAATTTCCAGACGAGAATATCATGGTAGTGACTGATTGTGAAGTACCTGGACCGGATGAAGGACCTGAGGAAGGATCCTGATGGTCTATGCACTTTGACGGAGCCTCAAACGCTTTGGGTAACGGTATTGGCGTTGTGATCATATCCCCTAAAGGAACTCATACTCCACTCACTGCCCGGCTATGTTTCAACTGCACCAACAACATGGCGGAGTATGAGGCATGCATCATGGGTCTCCAAGCTGCAATTGACTTAAGGATCAAGTTCCTGAGTGTCTTCGGGGATTCCTCTCTCTTGATCAGTCAGATCAAAGGCGAGTGGGATACGAAACACCCGAATCTTATTCCCTACAAAGAGTATGTGTTGACATTGATCCCCCATTTCGAGGAGATAACTTTTGAACACTTCCCAAGAGAGGAGAATCAGTTGGCACACGCGTTAGCTACGATGTCTTCTATGTTCAAAGTTAAGTGGGATAACGAGGCTCCCTGGATCATTATATGGAAATTGGACGAACCTGCACATTGTTGTGATCTTGAGGCTGAAGAGGTGACTGAAAAACCATGGTATCATGAAGTGAAGAGGTACTTGGAAGCTCAAGAATACCCTGAGGGTGCATCTGTTAATGACAAAAAGTTTCTGAGAAGGTTCGCGGCAAAATTCTTCCTCAGCAACGGCATTCTCTACAAACGAAACCATGATTCAACTTTACTGCGTTGTGTGGATAAGACGGAAGCAGAAAGGATCATGGCAGAGCTACATGAAGGTACCTTCGGAACGCATTCCAGTGGACATACCATGGCAAAGAAAATCCTTTGGGCAGGATATTTTTGGTCCACAATGGAAGCCGACTGTTACCAACATTCTCGGACATGTCACAAGTGCCAGATCTATGTTGATAAGGTGCATGTTCCTCCAGTTCCTCTGAACATATTGACAGCACCTTGGCCTTTTGCAATGTGGGGCATTGATATGATCGGCGAGATCAGACCGACGACATCCAACGGGCATCGTTTCATCCTAGTAGCAATTGATTACTTCACGAAGTGGGTCGAAGCAGCTTCCTATGCTACTGTAACCAAGAACGTCGTGGCACGGTTCATTCGGCACAACCTGATCTGTCGATACGGTATACTTGAGAGGATCATTACGGACATTGGTACCAATCTTAACAACAAGATGATCACTGAGCTCTGCGAGCAGTTCAAGATACAGCATCATAACTCTTCTCCCTACCGGCCGAAGATGAATGGGGTTGTCGAAGCGGCAAATAAGAATATTAAGAAGATTGTGCAGAAGATGACAGTGACCTACAAAGATTGGCACGAGATGTTACCGTTTGCTCTTCATGGGTACCGTACCTCAGCACGGACGTCAACAGGGGCAACACCCTTTTCCTTGGTCTATGGCATGGAGGCAGTCTTGCCTATTGAAGTCCAGATACCCTCTCTTCGGATAATGAAGGATGCAGGTTTGAGCGAAGATGACTGGATCCAGACTCGACTTGATCAATTAAACCTGATTGATGAAAAGAGATCCCAGGGGAAAATGGACCCCTACGTACGAAGGGCCATTTGTGGTTAAACATATCTTCTCAGGAGGAGCTATGATTCTAACCACCATGGATGGTGACGACCTTCCTCACCCCGCCAATGCAGACATAGTAAAAAGATACTACGCATGAACAAAAGACCCGCTAGGTTGACACACCTAGGCAAAAATAAGGGCTTCCCGGCGAACCAAAAGGGTTCGGGCAAAAATAAGGGATGAAATGAAAAAAATCTGTACACCTGGCAAGTCGAAAACCTGAAAAGGCGGCTTGGGCAAAAATGGGTATCCCGGTGGACTGAAAACCCGAAAGGGCGGTCCAGGCAAAAGTTAGGGATAAGCGTAATACTATGTCTCATTGGATCACCTTGCATCCATAATTCGGTATCAACTATCAGGCTCAGACGGCATTGATCAATCAGCTTCATCTTCAACTAAGCAGCGAAGTGATGAGACGCTTGAAGACATAAAGGCGATAGCAGAGTTGGAACCCAGTGGGATTTTTCACATAGCTGTTTTGTTTTCCTATTCAAAATTGTATAAACTCTATGTTTTTCGGCGGCGTTCTCCTACTAGGACATCATCCTCTTGTACAAAAACGCCTATTTACAGGCAAATTCAAAAATCAATACAAATTCACTTCCCAGACAAATTGCCAATTTTTTTTCCTTTTTCTGTTTTGTCTTGCGAAAAACGTCCAATGTTCACTTTTGATATATGCGTTTGACATTAATTGCTAATTATAAATATTTGCATGCGAAACAAAGGACTGATTACAGGTGACATTAGAAACAGGGGCAATAATGAGTTGTCCAAGCGACCTAGTTGCTCTGTCCACCCAGGTACCAAGGTAAGTTCAGCTAAAGAATGTAACCAGGATACCTTCACTCACCACAGAGTAAGAAAAGAATCATCAATACTTCCTCAAGCATAGTTGGTCTCCCGTCAGCCCTAACTAGGCACAGTATCTCCAGCAAGTCAGCAACACTCTCCCCAAGCAGAGTTAGTCTACTGTCAGCCTTAAGGAAGTTGGGTATCCCCAGAAGATCTCAATATTCCCCAGCGGAGTATACAGATGTTCCTAAACAAGCATCCCCGGCAGTCTTAATATTCCTCGATGGAAATATAAGATTGTTCCCCGGCGGAATACCAGACACCCCAATGGAACCACTCCCCCAGTACAGTCCAAGAGTTTCCCCAGGAGAGTTGAATTAATCTCCCCAGTAGATCCTGGAAGCTTATCCCCAGTAGATTCTGGAAGCTTATCCCCTGCGGAGTACGAACGCATCTCCCCGGCTTTGTTCAAAGGTTATTCCCCACCAGAGTTTATAACTGGGTTATCCTCAGCTAATTACCACGGAAAGACCGTCCTCGGCGAAGTTCTTCCTATCCCCCGGCGGAGTTCATCAAATCCTCAACAAAACACATCAACGGAATCCCCAGCAGAGTTATCCTCAAACCTCAGCGAAGTATCTCTTCCCCACAGAGTAATTCCCCGCAGATTATCTCTCCAACAAGTTTATTCCCCAACGGAGTCATCTTCGCCTACCGATTTATTCTTGCAACCATCATTCCCAGCGAAAATGAAGAACTCTATTCTTCAACATCAGCCCAGGATTCAACTTCCCGGCATTTGTCAAGGATTTATTTTCCTAGACGAAAACGCATTCATAAACATCACATTGTCATACATCATGACATATGCATATACACATCATAACACACTATCTCATTTATTTTGGAACATCATGACATCATGCATTTCATACATCATGACATTGCACACAACTGATGTTTTGCCTTTTCAGGAAAGAGGTCAATCCAAAGACGATTACCGTCAACTTTCGCAGTTCCAGATTCGATACCTGTATCTAGCCAGGGCATATCTGTGAGCGATTGATTGTAAATTCGACACCTGTATCCAGCCAGGGCATGTCTACTTGAAGAGTTTAGAGATTCGATTCCTGTATCCAGCCAGGGCATATCTGTAGACGACCAATTCCAGATTCGATTCCTGTATCTAGCCAGGGCATATCTGTGAGTAACTGATTGTAGATTCGACACCTGTATCCAGCCAGGGCATGTCTACATGAAGAGTTTAGAGATTTGATTCCTGTATCCAGCCAGGGCATATCTGTAGACGACCAATTCCAGATTCGATTCCTGTATCTAGCCAGGGCATATCTGTGAGTAACTGATTGTAGATTCGACACCTGTATCCAGCCAGGGCATATCTGCATAAAGAGTTTAGAGATTCGATACCTGTATCCAGCCAGGGCATATCTGTAGACGACTAATTCCAGATTCGATACCTGTATCCAGCCAGGGCATATCTATGAGTAGATTCGACACCTGTATCCAGCCAGGGCATATCTGTATGAAGAGTTTAGAGATTCGATACCTGTATCCAGCCAGGGCACATCTGTAGACGACTAATTCCAGATTCGATACCTGTATCCAGCCAGGGCATATCTGTGAGTAGATTCGACACCTGTATCCAGCCAGGGCATGTCTGCATGAAGAGTTTAGAGATTCGATACCTGTATCCAGCCAGGGCACATCTGTAGACGACTAATTCCATATTCGATACCTGTATCCAGCCAGGGCATATCTGTGAGCGATTGATTGTAGATTCGATACCTGTATCCAGCCAGGGCATATCTGCATGAAGAGATTGAAGATCAACACCTGTAGCAAGCCATGAAACCATCTTTCTTTCTCAAGTACGCAAGTTCTCGCTAAGGAATCTCTTACGCGATCGACACCCCCGATGGCATCTTTAAGCCCATCTCCACCACTATCCATTACATCTCCAAATGGCATCTATAAGCCCATTCCCGACAAGATTCTGTCACATCTCCAGATGGCATCTATAAGCCCATCCTCCTATTCATCATCTCTCCAAATGACATCTGTAATCCCATTCCAGCCATCACATTGCTGATATTCTATTATGCGAGTGCAAATTTCTGGGCACTCTAGTGTTCAATCATCTTCCACTTTCGGATCACGAAAGGCACGCAAGTCAATCTACATACGTAGGTCTAAGAAGATTGAATAGGGGCAACTGTTGTAACCCAAAATTTGCCCTCCCATATTCTTCAAGATTTGTCAAGATCAATCTTCAAATGGTTCAAGGGATTGCACAGTCAAACATCCTCCTAAGCCAGTCAAAATTAGGGTTTTGGTTCTTGCAAATAATTTGAGATTTTCAAGGGCTCAATCAAGTCTCATGTGCCCATATACATTGTGAAGCATCTACATGTCAAGTTTCAAGACTCACAGCATCAAGTTGCACAGTCAAAAGCCCTATTTGCTTCACAATCAACTGTAGGGGTAAAATGGTCATTTGGCAGTCAAAAGTCAAAAATTTTGGTCAATATCTTATTTTGAGCACACAATCATCATTTTATCAAGTCTTGATCATGATTCCTCAAGAATGGCTCAAAAATCATCAAGATGCAAAAGTTTCAATTTTTGGACAGCCTAAAAGTCAATTGTAACTTGACCAAGGCATAACCTTTTCATGGTTCATCAGAAAAATCCCATCCAATTCTCATTTTGAATGGGATGACACTTCCTACAACTCATCTTCACATTCCAAGTCCAAGAAATGTTCCCACAAAAAGTTATCAATTTCTACATTATAGGTCAATTTCAAAAGTCAACAAAAAGGCATTTTAAGTCAAAGACCATAACTTGAGATTGGTAAATCCAAATGACATGGGACCAAAGGCATTGGTTAGAGGACTTCAAGACCTTTCCAAAATGTCCAAGAACATGTTCATATGATCACAATTGAGCAAGATATGCATTGGAGAAGTTGGGAAATTTTTGTGAAATGGCAAAAGTCAACTGTCCTTAAAACTTTAATTTTTGATAAAAGGGCCCACTTTCTTCCACTTGATTCAGCCTTGTCATGCCATACACGTGTCCCATGATTAATTTCAAGATCAAACATTTATTTTTCCATTTTATTTAATTTTTATTGATTTAATTCATTTTAAATCCATAAAAATTCAAATAAAATCTAAAAATTAATGGAAGGGCATCTTTTTGATTTGGACAACTTTCATATACCACATGCCAGCTACCAAATTCGTGCTAGGGATATTTTGTGCATGAAATCTTGGTTTTGCTTCAAATATGGAAAGGTCCTTTAATGGTGGTCAACAAGAATCCCAAACTTAATTAGACCAAGATACAAGATCAGCTGCTGACCTAATTTCATTCATACCTACATAAGCAAGCGTGACAAACCTAATTCACAACAAAAGCCTTGCAAAAACGGCCAGAGCAAAACTCAAAAATTGTCAAAAAAGTGTGAGATCAAAAAGAGTGTTGCAAGCATTTTCAGATCAAAAGGAGAACGTGACATCCTTCCTTGCCATCCCCTGAAGCCAAAGCGACCACAAACGCATCCTAAGACTCACCATACAGCGTTGTAAGTTTTCAGAAACAGACCTCTGAACATGGAATCGTGTTTCTCCATTCTTGCACCTTTTCTTGAAAATGTTAGCATATTCATACTCCTTGCTTGATTTCCAATGTAACTGCTATATTCAATTTCATTTTTAGGCTTCATATGATGATATCCGTACCTAGGGTTTGGTTGTGTGGTTTTTAGGCGTTTTGTTTTCAGGTGAAATCAAGAGAAATAATAAGCGTGGATGAACTCATGAGACCTAGACGAGACCAACCATGGTCTTGGAATTAATTTTTGAGGCCTAGGGATGATTTTGAGAAAAGCCTGTGAAATCTCCTGCGGATAGAAATCCGCAGGTAAAAAACCAGTAACAAACGAAGAAGACGCTGACGCGTCTCCCTCTTATTTGTCCATTTCAAAAATTGTGCGTTTTATATTTTTTTTCAGGCATATGTTGTTGTTTTCCAATTTAATAATTACGTGTTACCTTAATGACAAATGAAACGTGCAGCTCAGTTGGTCAAAGCCTTGGAGTGTGAACATTGGGACCTGGGTTCGAATCCCAGGTCCCCCCAAAATTCCATATCATTTTTCCTTACATGCTTGTGTGCAGGTTTCCAAAGAGCGTCCTATCATGCACCTCACAAATCAGTGCGCCAGGTGTCGTTACGCCTTAATCCAAAGGCCAAAAGATGAGTGACCATCATGATCTTCAGTCCACACACACGCAGCCAATCTCCAAAAGTCAAATGGACTGAATTGTTCATGGGCCTGGAATCTGCTTGCTCACCTCCATTCTGGGCCCAGAACCCCCCTTTTGGTTCATTCTTTTTCTTTTCTTCTTATTTTATATTTTTTTATTTTGTTTGTTTATTAATTATTTTTCTAATTATTATTTTTATTAATTTCACTTTAATTTAATTATTTTGTAAATAAACACTAATTTAAATTAATCTAGTTCAATTAGGTTTAATTTTAATTTTCTTTTACAATAAATAAAAATGAATTAGACTTAGGTTTTTTTTTTACACTTTTAATTTCCTTTTTATTTTATTTCATTAAAAACATAAAAAACAAAAAAAAAAACATTTTTCTTTTAATAAATTAATTAATTAGTAATTAGGCTTAATTTCATTAATTGCAAAAAAGGACAAATCTCATTTTTTCTCAAAAAAAAAGGGTCAAAACCCTAAGGACGTCCCGATTCAATCTTTCGCGCGCATATTATTTTTAATTCGTTATTTTGATTATTTATGTATCTGCTCAGAAATGTAATAGTTAATTAGAACTTTATCGCTTTCTTTTAATTTCTCGCACTTATTTTCCAAACGGGTTTTTGTTTTTGGCGATGTATAGACCCGCGCCTTGTAATATCGTATATTCATATTTCCGCAATTTATTTTCCGCACTCTTAACTGTTAAAAATGCATGAAAGACTTGTATGAAAAATAAAACCAATCTGTAGCTCACAAATGCATGTTCAAAGATAAACATAAACTGAAACAACACACGTGCACATGCCACTCTTAGGGTACGCCTCACTGGTTGCCTCGAGGTGGTCATCAAGTATAGGGTGTCTTAGAGGTCGCCCTCCTGTCTAAAGATCCCGTTGCCTCGAAACGGTTGCCTCGGATAAAAAAGGATCTAGGACATTAGGGTTACCACTAAGGCGTCCTACCATTGCTTTGGTGACCATATTGTCCCCATAATCGAATTGACCCGAATAAACTCCAACGATGGTGCTACCTACCTCTCAATGGTGGGATAGCACTACCTAAAGGACTCTTACACAGCCTAATTCCTTAGAGTAGGTAGATTCTCCTGGGTACTTGCTCTTTCAAACAAAACAAAAACATATTTTCACACTGACACTTTCAAAAAGCTTTCAAACAAATTTTTCCTACACTCTTGAGGACAGATACAAGAGTTACCTAGAAATTTTTCAAACGAAACTTTTTCAAAACCCACATACACTTGAAAAGCAAACAATTTTTGAAAACATATGAGCAAGTACCTAAGAGCCCGTGGATAACCACGGATAGAAAGGGTGCTAACACCTTCCCTTTCTATAAATCTACCTCCCGAACTGAGAGACATCTCGAATAAGGAATTTTGTTGTGCTTTTGTCCTTTCCATGTTGGAGAACATAAAAGACGGTGGCGACTCTTGCTTACCGCGACATTTCGCAAACCAGCATTAAAAACAGTCAGTTCTATTTCCACCGATCACACCATCTTACTGAAATAAACAGTAGAAAGATAAGGAAACTTGTTGTGGAAAACATGTTTATGTTATGATGCATGAACATGCGTATGCAAATGATTTCAAGGACTTAGAAGATTTAAATTTGTTTAGACAAAAGGGAACAAATGTTAATTGTATTAATAAGTTCAAATTGATTACAACATGCCTCTTGGGATTACATTTGAAACAAAAGAAACAAAATGAAATAAAATACAATAACAATGCCTCAAATTTCATATGGATGCTTCCTCTTTAGAGAGATATAGGCATTCAGGCTCCTCTCCTCACGAAGTTGTCTCATGAGCCCCAATGTCTTCTTCTCGCTTGCATAAAACTGGGCTTCAAAGGTGTCTTGCTCCCCCTTTAGCTGAATCCAAGCTCTTTGCAAATCTTTAAGAGAAGTAGGCATATCAAGATAAAGGACAATATATGGAACATCTCCTTCGACAATAGGCTCCATGATGATTGGTAAGATGGTGAGGTAAGGCATCACGAGACTTTGAGCACGAGTTCGTACCCACTTAAGGTAAGGCCAAGGGGGGATGGAATTCTTATGTCCCAATTCCTTACTATCCACTTTGTTTATCATTTTTCAAGCTCGTATGAACCTTTGACGATAGCCTTGGTCGTCGCCCTCGTAATCGAATACCAAAATTTGGATGAGTGCATCGTGGGGACCATCTCTTTGTGCATACCCAAACTATCATAAAGCCAAACAAGGGTTATAGGTAATAAATTCCCTAATTCCGAGAAGAGGTACATTAGGGAATTCCCCATAACGGTTGATGATAGTAATGTCCTCCAAGGATCGAGAACACCAATGAATATCAGAATGTGTGAGTGACATTAACCTTTGAGACCATGTCAAGCCTTGCTCATTTTTCAACGTTGATCGGGGTAGGTGCGAAATAAATAACCTAGACAATAATGGAATGCAACACAAAATAGTATCCCTTTTCTTTATGGTGCGAGTATGGAAACAATGTAGAATGTCTCCAAGAAAAGCAGGTATGGGATTACGAGAGAAAAAAACCTTGATGGCATTCACATCTATGAGTTGGTATGGATTGGGAAATAGAACCAAACCATAGATTAGAAGGGCCAAGACATCCTCAAAATCTTGAAAATCCATATCTTCCCAGAACAACCGAGCCTTCTCTAATAGAAACTTGGCTAAGAAACCCTTAACTCCACTTCTTGTCTCCCAATTTGTCACAATGTTAGATCTCTTCAACTGTAAGGCTTTGGAAATAACTTCAGGCTTTGGAGTCTCCTCTAAACCGGTTAATGATATTTGATCAAGCACATGCACTCCTAACAATTGAGATAATTCTTCTAATGTGGGCACCAATTGATAGTCAAGAAAGGTGAAGCAGTGATGCATAGGATCAAAGAATTGGAAAAGCACGCACATCATTTCTTCTTGGAAGTTTGAGGTAGCCAAGTTGAGAAGTCAACCATATTTCTTGGTGTAGGAAGAATTCACAGGCACCCTTGATTCTAACTCTTGAAGTTGAGGATGCACTTTCACGAAGTTGACTCAGGTTGTATTCCTATGAATGGAAGTCATGACCTACAAAACATAACAAAGATAAATTCCTAAATCCTTGAAATGATTAGTGAGAATGATTATGATGTTATGATGTTCATGATGACATGAATAATAATCATAAACATAGCACACAAAACCCTTAGGTTTAGGCTTTCATGGGTTTTATAGGTAAGTACCCTCTAGAAGTTTGGTTGACTCAACCTGTCCTAGAAAGTAATTGGGTTCTAGGGGATCTCAATATCATTGATCTTTCTTCATTGAGAATTGTCTCAGCATAATCAATCTTTTATTGCGGCCGAAATATCCCTAAAGTCTGATCTCAATGAGTGTAGTATCGAGTATCAACCAATCTTCATATTTACACCAAAGTCGGCTATCTCACTACTTCCTAATGGCCAAGTTGTTCAATTAAAGATTCTATGGTCAGTTAGTGCTTTATGACACTGCTCAGTGGCCCCGTATTCTCCTCGATTCAACATAAGGGGTACCGATACCAACAAATGCGTCACACTAACGTAGTCATTGCTTCAACCATGTCGGTCTATGCCATACAGTTTCCACAATTTATTGCTACTTACCTAATGGTGTTCCTCGATCCGGGTAGAGGATCGATACAAACCCAAACAAGGACTCATAAATGTAAAGCAAGCAAATCAAACAATGAAAACATTTTAAAGGTGATCTAGCTCTAAGGTAACCCCTCTTTTAAGTATTATCCCCAGCAGACTCGCCAGTTCTGTGACACGGTGGGAGAACTGACTTGGGTGTTTTGCGTTTAATTGCAATTGTTACGGATAGCAAGAGTCGCCACCGACTTTTCTTTTATCCAATAAAGGAAAGGGTGAAAAGAATAGGAAAGACCTTTTGAGATATTTTCTTGAGTTCGAGGGGTAGGTTATGAAAAGGGAAGGTGTTAGCACCCTTTTCATTCATAGTTATATATGGGCTCTTAGTTTCTTGCTAGATCGCTTTGAAAAATGCCTTGTGTGAAATGTGATTTTTGGGACTCAATTTTGGTCAAAAAGTCAAAGTTTGACTTTTTAGTGCACAATTGACTTTTTCCACCAGTTGACCGAATTTTATCTATCAATCCACTGATCTCACGAGACGAATTGAAATATGCAATTAGGTCAAAATGACGCACTCGGATCCTTGAGATCATGCTTCCAACCGATAAGTCAGGTATTAGGTCAAAAATCAAATTTCGGTCATTTCCAGTTAAAACCCTAATTTTGTCCATTTTTCCCTTTTGATAATTTGAATGACTTTCTTAGAAAATTGTGATCCAAGACTTGAAACTTGACAGAAGTAATCCTGAGGGTCCGTAATGATACATGAAAGTCATTTAAAACATTAGAAATTCGACTGCCTTTGTACAAAACTCAAACCCTAATTTGAGGCATCAGTGTTGAGGAGATTGTTTGACCTAGTCGATACTTGCGTAAACTTGAGTCATTGAAGAACTCTGTAGGAAATATCGTGAGAAATGAGAGGATAAATTTTGGGGTACAACACTTTAGTAGGATGATACATCATTATCTTTTCATATTTCTTTATTCAAAATCAGGTAGCATGATACATCATCGTCTTTGCCTATTTCTTTATTCAAACTCTGGTAGGATGATACGTCATCATCTTTGCCTATTTCTCGGTGCTCTTGGGTATGCTATATCAGCGTATCCTTATTTAATAATACTTTAATCCAAATTTTGGGGTCTTCCATTATTTAATAACCCTCCAATTCGAATGTGCGAGACCTGCGTATTCTCTCACAATTCAATCGTAGAGTGATTAAATAGGGGCAGTTGTAATACCACAAATTTTCATGCCCTTAGTGCTACCATCAAATTTATTTTCGAACTTGGGTTTTAAAATTCCTTTGTTTTAATTACATTAACATTTTGGGGGTTTAATAAATATTCGCTTTCGAGTCTATTTAAAAACATAATTATTTGTATTTTTAAAAATAGCAAATAATTGTTCGTCTTCATATACTTTCAATTGGATTTTTATTTCATATAAATAACATAGCACAATTAGTAAGGAATCATAGCTTGGAAGCATAAGGTCACGGGTTTGAATCTCTTGTGGTGCACTTTTAACATTTTTTTATTCCTTTTTTATAGTAATTTTCTTTCTTTTTTTAGAGACCAGGCTTTGAACTTTTCATTTATTTTGGATAACTTAGTCTCCAAGTATTTTTAAACCTAATTCTAAGTCTATAAATAGGACTCATTGTTGTCCTAATTTTTCATTAACAATTTCATCTTACAAATCAACAATCATTCACAGATCCACAAAATTTTCAATCACACACATAAACTTTTGTTTGATTTATTTTAAGGTTCATAACCCTGTTGTTGTCTATATCAGACAACAACAACAATTTCTTTATTCTTAGCCGAGGATTTTTATATGACGCCCCCTTCTAATTTTATTTCCCTTTAAATTTCAATTTATTTGATGTTTAAACCACACGATAATTTACCTGATGGTTGTAATTGTTATATTTTCACACTAACACTTTATGCATATTTTTTCACAAATTTCTAAACACCCAAAATCTAACCTTCACGTGTAATTTTTCAAGGTCACAGCATTTTGTATCAACTCACTACACAATTAACTATCATATACAAGATACTAGTTACTATACCAATTTTTCTAAGCATTTTTAAAGTGATCATCCCTTCTTTTAAATCACCCTCATCACCAACTATGTACAAACTCCCAATAAAACCATTAACAGTAACTTTTCTGTAGTTTATGTGTTACACTATTTTTACAGGTTATACCACTTCCAACTTTTCAAATGTATTAAAAAAAATATTTTTTAAAACCAATAACCTCATCTTTAAACCATTGTTTTCAAACCTTAAACAACTAATTCAAACAACCTGCAAAAAATTTAGAACAATATTCATGAGAAAAGCAGAACGCCAAATTCGAATCAAACTACCAATGTCGCCGTTAATAATTATGCATATGTTTCTATCATCTTTTTCGTACCTTTGCATGCAGGTTGTGGTTAAGAAAATAAACAGAAAAGAAAAAATAGAACGGAGTAGTCCCTGTTCTATGCAAGGTATATACTATGGGTTCATTATACCTGTAGAACAAGGTTCTAAAAGTTCTCAGATTTGTAATTCCCCTTTCAGATATTACTGGTTTTCATAACTACTTATGGTTACCAATAATATTCTCAAGAAAAACTCGTCTGAGTGTAGTGTGATACGGTGGTAGAATCGACTGTTTTGGAAAATGCTGGTTTGCGTTTTGCGTTTGTGTTCGCAAAATGTCGCGGTAAGCAAGAGTCGCCACCAACTTTTATTTTATCCAATTGAAAAAGACAAAAGCACAGAAAAATTCCTTTTTCGAGATTTTGAGTACGGGTGGTAGATTATAGGAAGGGAAGGTACTAGTACCCTTTCTATTCGTAGTTTTCTACGGGCTCTTAGGTACTTGCTCATCATTTTAAAAATTGCTTCCGTGTTTGTGTATTTTGAAAAGTTTTTTGTTTTACTTCGTTTTAACCCTTGTATCAGTCCTCAAGAGTGTTAAGAAGTGTTTTTGAAAACTTTGTTTGAAAAAAGTGTAAGTGTGAAAAAATTTATTTTGAGCAAGTACCTACTAGCATCTACCTACTCGAAAAAAGATTATTTATGTTCTTGTTTCCTTTAGACAGTGCTACCCCATTATTGAGAAATAGGAAGCACCGTCGTTGGAGTTGTAATGGTCAATTCGTAAGGGACGTACGATCATTAAAGCAATGTTATGACGTCTTAGTAATATCCCTAATGTCTTAAGATCATATTTAAGGCAACATTTCCGAGGCAAACTTTCCGAGACAACATTTCTGAACGGGACTTTTGATCTTTATTTAGACAGGAGGACGACCACTAAAACACCCTATACTTAATGACTATTTTACCGAAGGCAGCCGAAGTGAGTATACCCTAGGAGTGCGCATGTGCGAGTGATTTGATTTCAGTTATTATCTTTGCACATTTAGGGTTTTCTAGCCATTTTAAATTGTCATGCAGTCTTGTCATACAATCCTATTATCATACATCTAACAGTTAATGTTTGCGAAAATTAAAATGCGAGAAATAAAACTAAGCTATTACAAGGCTTCGGGGAGGGGGATTATCTACATAGCTAAAAACCCGTAAAACGATAAATAAAAGAAAATCCTAATTAAACTATTACATACTGTGGGCAGTTACATTAATATTTACAAAAATAACAAAGCGCGCGCGATGAATCGAATGAAAAGGAATTAGGGTTTTGACCCCATCTAAACCTAATTGAAACTTAAGAAGGAAAATCATTTTTGTGGTTTTGATCATTTTGAGAAAAGCAAAGTTTTACTTTAATAAATAAAAACCTAATTACTAATTAATTTAAAATTTAAGAAAAATAATTAAATCAACCTATTTTTTGTATTTTTTATTTTATAAAAAGAAAATAAAAATTGAATTACATGCTAAACCTAATTTTTCTAATTTGATTTTAATTTTTACAAAAAAGGTTAAAATTACCCTAAACTTAAATTAATATGAAATTAAATTTGATAAAATAAAATAAAACCTAAACTCTAAATTGGTGAAATTGATTTTATGATTTTTTTGTAAAAAAAGAAATTAATTTTGTGGTTAGAAAATAAATTAAACTAATTAAATTAAAAGAAACAAAATAAATAAAAATAAAGAAGAAAGAAAGATGGGTCTGGTTGTTTCAGCAAAAAGGGGGGGTTAATGGCAAATATCAAGCCCAACAACACTTGGCCTGCCTTGACTTTCTAGATCCTGTGTACACGTTTGATTGATGTCCATGGTAGACCTTCATTGGGAATCCTTGGATCTAGCATGTGGATAATTTGATTGGTTGGACATTGAGGACGCATGGTGGACTTGTTGTGTACCTGTGTACCTAATTATGCATATAAAAAATATAGAAAGCAAAGTTGGGGACCTGGGGATCGAACCCAGGCCCTTTGGCATTTTCACCACACACGCTGACCATCTTAGTAGACTGGTTTTTTTGTATGAATAATAATAAACAAGCATTATATGATAAAGACAAAAAGTGGATTCTGAAAATGCACGAAATTTGAATGGGACAGTCAGAGAAGGCCACGTTATCATCTTCTTCCTCCCTCCGTTGCTAAAAGTTTTTAGACTTTTACCTACAGTCATCTAGGTGTAGGTACAACCCTATGCATCTCCAAAATCTGATCCCTGCATGATAAATCAATACCAGTGGTACCAATCAACTCGTTGCAACCTCACGAGCATCATGGTACCACTATCCATGGCTAATTGTTCCTGCACGCGAAACCCCTAAAAACGAAACTAAAACCCTAAACATGGAAACTTGTTGTATATCCAATAAAAATACAATTGGATATTACCATTAGCTTGCAAACACCTCAAGGATTAAGAATATATAAATGAATCATATTAAAGATGCAAGAATTGATGGATTCGAAATC